>CM075446.1:11534332-12190632 GCA_037832335.1 Carallia pectinifolia
CTGCGAGAAACTCTTTCAACATGCCTGTCCAGAAGCACAGTAGCTAGCCTGCAGTAGGATTCATAAAGAGACTAGTTTATAAACATTACCATGATCATTTTGTTGGAAAACCTGAAGAAAAACCAATGCCTAGAGTAGCAGAAGGTAGTACCAAAATGAAAGCGAAAGAAATGATACTTGGATCCTTGCCCACTCGTTGCTTCTCACCATAGAAAAAGAATTTCCAAAGAAAAGACTGTAGCCCAACTGGACACCAACAAGGTACATGCCCCAATATCCTGGGAATAATAATGCCTATTGCACATAAATTTGGCACTAATAATAGCAAGAAGAAAATTATCCAGCAGCATGCACGACGTTGCAGACAAGAAGATCATCTTCTAGTCCTTAGGTATTCGAAATAAACTAGTAAGCGAACTCATTGGGCTCTAAATAAAAAGAAGAGGAACCTAGAAAATGATATACACCTAAATCTAGGTTAACTGATTCTTTACAGTCATTTGCATATTCAAGACTAATTCTCCACGAACGATGTGCATGCCAATTATACAAGAAGCTGGCTCAACATCTGTAAATGGGGTACCCTAATTAAATAACAGAAATTTTAATGAACCGAGGTCGTCATCGTGGAATATTTCTCTAATGGTTTTAAAGTACAGAAGGTTTTAGGGATTAGGAATTAAAATTTTGATATCCATAAAAAATAAACACATAGATAAACGAGACCAGATGAAACGCACTGAGAAAACACAAAAGCAATAGCTATGACCAGAAAGATTCTACAACCAGCAACATCCCAGAGTCTCACAGTTCTTGGTTCTGAAGGCAGTGAGGCACAAGTAAAAGAATAATTAACTGGAAAAACAAAAATACAAATGTTCCTCAAACATCATCCTTACCAAGTATGCTAAATATTCCTTCCTTATTTTTGCTGAGGATATCTGTTCCCCTTTCATCAGAAAGCAGATATACATTTAATCCATGACTCAACCAATATTGATAACCTGAAGAAAACTTATCTCAGCAAGGCTAGTTAAAAAGCTTTCTGTAGGCAAAACTGAAAGATATATTCAATTAAAGAAGACCAATTACCAGTTAGAATTGCCAAACCCATAATTCCAGAATAACGTGGAGGAACATTAATTACAGATGTAATGATTGACACAGCGGCGAGCGTGAAAAAGAAGTTCCAATGCACTCCATATTCCGCAGAATGCACCTATATGGCCAAAGAAAATAGGATGGCTGGCATATATAAAAAAAAAGATAAACTGTCATAAAAGGTGATAACAATAAGACAAGGTGGGAGACATGCAGCATGTGATGGCATATGTAAGACACATAGAGGGCATGTCAGGAAACTTAGAGACAGAGCTCAATCTCATTATCTTTTTCTGCCCATCTTGACAAAATATCCTCATGCTAACTTTATTGGCAACAAAAATTTAGTTCCTCCATTGTAATTTACAAGGACATGACTTCTATTTCTTTACTACGAGACAATAATCCAATCTCACTACCTGCAAAACCTAAGATCTTTTTCTATCTGCACAGGCTTCAAAATTACACACCTCGTAAGAACAATGGCTTACCAACAGGTATCTATTCCACAAATAATGCATGAATACAAATGACATGTGAATGCAACACTTGACAAGACCAAGTTAATAATAGTTACTAGCACTAACTAATAAGGAAAGAAATAGAGAGTAATTAATATCTAAACCTGCTCCTAATGTTGCTCCCTCCCAATTAGGCTAAAATACCATAAAACAAGTAAACAAATTATAAAATTAGTATAATCAAAATTACAACTAAATCATCAAACTATAGTTAGTAATAATCATGTCTCATCCTAACCACTAAGCCTCACATACCCACTTTAAAATGTTTCTTTTCTTTTTTTTTTTTTTTTTTTGGAACTTTTTCATACATAAAAGTCTAAACCAAGATGCTTTGAACAATTATTAATCAATGGCCTTTATATAGAACATTTATGTGATCTTTGAAAGGATTGGGCATTTGCATAATAAGTTCTTTTTTGCAGTCCTATACAAAAGTCTGCAACTGGTGGACAAAGTACATGTGTACAAATCAAATTATACGGAATACATTAATCCGCTATGCAATAAAAAGTTCTCCTCACATAACCACCCCCACCCAAATCCTGGAATAACCAGTGCGATTTGCCTTTTTAGCTAAATTATACATATGCAAGCACCAGCAGATGTGTCCAAGGCATTCAAATGCATAGAATACATTATGACTGACATTGCATTAAGTTTTCTTTTTTTTTCTGTATAATTGAGTTATTATTTAAATAAGTTGATTTTGAAGCTGTGCTTTGAAATGCACAATATTTCCCCTACAAAAACAGAGAAAAAACTGCAAACCAAACCAACAGTTTGGGAACTGACAAAGCATAAAACCTATAAATTCTTAGCTGTAAGTAGAAAAATTGTTATGTCATAATGACCCTCATGACAGAAAAAATATGAATGCAAATCTCTAACTCATTTAGAGGGAGTATCACCTAAATACATCAGAATTTAAAGGCAAGTAGCCAAATGTAATCTACCTGATAATCTACACTTCTTGTAGAAACAAGCCGACCAAATCCTAGTAATAGCAGTGGGCCAGTGGATAAAATTGCAGTCTTCACATTCCTAAAACAATAAGAGCAGAGAAATAATAAACCAACAGCAACTCATAATGAAATAAAAACTCGTTGAAACAATAACCATCTAAGGATACTTTCTCTTTTCTACAAATGACCCTGCTAATTTTGACTTGCCAGAAGGCTTTAGAGTAAGGATCTCCTCTATAAGAGATACAAATCTGCCACCCATTAGCCGGCGATTGATCCTCTTTATGGAACTATCCTTCAGCTCCACTGTTCATTCCAGCAGTTCCCAGTCTTTTATTATCTCTATTCTATTGTACATTAAAAAATTGTCTTGTTCTCCTGGTTTGTATACGGATAAAATTGAGAAAAGATGCACGACGACCTATAGAACTAGTCATGTAATGGGGATAAAAAGAAATTGATTCTGTCCTCATACAAAAATGAAATCTATCTCCTAATTATACTATGAATAGAAGTTCAATTGTCCACAAAATTACAATGCATAAAAGACTTACTCTGATAAGACGCCTCGTGCTTGCCGAGAAACTAGAGAATTTGCTATTATAAAGGAGCCAACTCCGAGATCCATCTGATAGAAAGACAACAGTTCTAATTTTCACAAGTTCAGATGAAAAAATTTCATTTACTTGCCGAAACATAGACAAATTTCACACACTAGGAATATGAGTTTCCAAACACAAGACTGAAGGGGAAGAGAGAGAGAGAGAGAGAGAGAGCAGAACCAAGCATCCAGTGAACAGACAGAAGAAAACTCAGATGAAATCTCACCATACTATACTTGGAGTGCAGCAGTGAAACTTGATACACAGATTAGGAGAACAGAATTCACATATTGAGGGGGCATTTTGTATAGATTATTCCCAGAGATATTACAATTTAGGTGTTTGGTAATTTAGGGTTTGATATTACATAATTAAATGCAAGAGCCTTCTGACCAATAAAAAAAAAAAAATCAATTGCGAATGCAAAATTCAAAAGCTGGTTTATCGAAATTCGTAGTTAAAGGTAGTACATTTGTGCGAATAAAGAAGTCTCACAAACCCAAATATACTTAACTAAAAATGCATATATATATATATGTGTTTTAGGCCAATTAAATTTGGGATTAAAGTTTTGTTGTTGTTATTTTATGTGTTTTAGACCAAAACGGTCTGCAGCTAGTTTTAGGGTCAGTCAGTTTCCAAATTATTGCTAGTCACTAGAAACATAAGGCCCGTGACGCCTTCCAACTCAACTTCTTCACAATTTTTCCAGGTACAACTTTACCAAGACAGCTACACCATAAATAATGCATATTGGCTTCTTGTGCTTGGCTTTACCACAAATATACTCCAATCTCTCTAGTTATGTTCCTCTCCTAGCCTAAAGGTTCAAAATACAGGTCTAAGAATAAAAAATGTAAAGACATCTTCCTCTGTAAGGTATGCAAAAAAGAACAAAAACAAAACAAAAAAAAAAAAGGAAGAAAAAGTGATAAGCAAATCCAGAAGATGTTGTCTTCTCCCAGTCTCTTCAGATAATAAAAGTATACATTTCAGCAAAGCAGCCTAGTGAACAAGGGCAGGAAGTGGAGAATAATTATTACTCATCTAAGAAGATAAAATCTAGATTGAGAAACCTACCAAACTAGTGCCATATGTCTCAGTCTTGGCATATCGTCTTGGAAATATCTTAAAGTCAACAGCCAAGATGCACAACAAAGTTACAAACATCTGCAGCAATCAAATATCATAAGACTCACCAGGGGGAAACAAAATAGACCAGAAGATATAGTTCATCGATCAACAGTGATAATATACAAATCACCAAAAAGTAAGATTGATTACCGTAAGGACCCTGAATGACAAAATGTAGGACCTAACAGATAGAAACCCTCCCGAATAAGACGTAGATGAAAGTTTCCTGCATTAAAGTGAAAATTATGCTTAGTCGATGTATTAACTAATAATCAGCTATGCCAGCACTACAGATAGAATTCTAAGTGTGCCCACAGCCCACCTCCCAGATGAGTATTTCCAGAAAAGAAAAGGCATATAACAGAATAACAAGGACAATGAGCAACTTAAAAATTCTACCTTTTAGCTGCAATAGAAAAAACCAGTAAGGACAACAAGAATGCTGATATAAATGTCCATTGTGCTAGAACCTGTCATCGATAGCAAAATTATGATCCAAAGGCAGTAATGCAGATCTCATACCTCATATCAATGACATAATAAGATGCTAGAAGTAATAAGAGAAACCCAATTAGATCTATTTAGTCGATAAGAACTAGATACCAGGCTAAATTCCCATTTCCAACAGATACAGTGATTAGAATGTAATATGTAAAATGTCCAAAAGCATAATCAGAAACACAGATTATACACCTAAACCCAAGTACGTAAAGAAATAAATATGGCATTCGAGAATCAAAACTTTGATGAGAAGTCTGTAATCTAACTCGGCTGCACACTTACCGTGAAAAACAAAAGCATCGGGAGAATAATTGAGAGAAAATCCATGGTTATAGAGGTCATGTAAGTCCTCCAATCCTTTGAAGAGACAGTTGCATCATCCTTTTCATCTTTCTTCTTTGATGTCCGCTTGGCAACAGAATCTAGGGAGATGGAGAATCACATGAACATAACAATGAAACATAAATAAACATAATAAATGAAACATAACTTCCTCGGGTGAACAATAAGAATCTACAAGGAAAGGTGCAGAAATTTCTCTTGTTTCCACATAAAATGAGATTTTACATGAACGCTACTGCTAAGGAGCCTTTTGTCTATTAATACTTTATTTCCAGAACAGGTTTAAAACGAAATTGTAAATGAGTACCCCTCCAATGGCAAAGCTTTTTCTATTAAAGCAAAATTTCAAGAATCAGTTCATAATCCAACGTGGGAGCCATATGTCAGCCTACTAATCTAATGGTGCACAATATTTCGCTAACTTATCCAATAAATGAATATGGATCAATGCAGCATTACTCTTCTTCCATTGCAATAAAGCAAGTAAAACCATATCTACGACGACAATGACAACAACAACAATAAATCAAACAGACATGCACTTCTGCCACACACACACACAGGAGCAACATTGGAACATTCATTTTTCAGCTAGTGATACATCTGCCATGGGCGTGTATTTTCTTTGCAAAGAAGAAAAAATTAGCAATGAGAGCGATGGAAATTACCCGTCCTGTTATGAGAGCAGATCGCGTGATTCAAAACAAAGAGAAGCTGTAATGAAACAGAAAACAAAATAAATCATTCGTCAGTCACAACAAAACACGAAAACACAGAACATAAGTAAATAAATCATGCGAATTACATACTCACAGGGACGATAACAGAAAGAGCGGCAATTTCAATCATGGAAGATCCACTCAAATTGCTCACGAATCTGAAAAACAAAGAGATTAGATCGGGATCGATTATTTAACTATAAAGAGAAAAAAAAATAAAGAAAATAAAGAAGAATGAGTGCGTGTGTGTGACAGAGAGAGAGGAGGTTACTGTTCTTTGAGGCGCTTATTGGCATTTAGAGTAGAAATTGCAGGAGAATTATCCATTGTTGATTGAGAATGAATGATCTGTAAACAAGCGGAGCGCAACCGGCCAGAAAAAAATAATTATTAAAAAAAAAAACGCAGAAGCTCTGGATCTCAAGAGCTCATCAACCTCAAAGCTGAATTTCTTGTCAATGGCGGCCAGCAGCTCTACTTCTCCATTTCCTGCTCTTTCATCGTCCCCCAACTACCTTATCCTTTGAATCCTCGTTCTCAGAGCGAAAGATTATCGATCTCGGCGACGAATTCTAATTTCCGGCGAGGTTTGCGCGGAATTCTTGGAGGAATGCCACGCGTAGTAGTATTAAAAATTCGAGTTGGGTTGAGTTTAAGCTGAGTCGTTTCGAGTTACAGTCATTTTTGTTTGGATTATTTTGAAGTCACGTTACATTCGGTTTGAGTTTGGGTTGAGTTATTTTAAATTTGGGTTGGATTTAGATTGAATTTGGATCAAATTCGTACTGAACCATTATTTTTTTAAATATTTTTTATTAAAATAAAATATTTTAATTAAATTTAAAATTCATTTCTATAATAAATTAAATGTTTAAATTTAATTTTTACATTATATATATTTATATTTTATAAAAATAATACTAATTTGTATTTAAAAAAGATATGTCAAAGTTAAAGTTAAAAAATTTTATTATTTTATCTTTTTTTAAGTCTAATGGGAGACCCAGATTTAACTCAAAATTTTCAGATCATTTTCGGGTTGGGTCACTTTTGAATTCGTGTTGAAAAATCGAATTTCTAACCCAATATTTTTGAATGGATTCAAACGAATTATCGGATCGGTTCACTTTTAAACACCTCTAAGCACGTGTGACGACAGCTGACAGGTAGTTTATTTGGAAACGACGCCGTTTTGCACTACACAAACTTGGTTAACGAACATGCTGTTGGATGTTAAGTTTTTTGTTTTTTTTTTTTTAAAAAAAACTGAAAATAGTTAGTAGCAACCACGCTATTAATTGTCATGGGGGAAGAGAAGGTTGGCACATTTTAGGGACAAAATCCCTAAATTTAGGGTCCGTTTAAAGGCACTGTCAGTTTTTTATTTTTATTTTTCATTTTTTATTTTTTATTTTTACTGTTTGCTGAATTTTTGTTTTTTTTTTATAAGAATAAAAAAAAAGATAGAAAAAGGATAGTGAGAAAAATGGTAAAAAGAGTATAAATATAGAGAGAAAAGTGAGTGAGAGAGAGAGAGATAAAGAGGGTAGAGAGAGAATGAGTAGAGAGAGAAAAAAGAGAGAGAAAGAGAGAAGAAAGAGAATGAGTAGAGAGAATGATAGAAAGAAAAAGGGTTGAGAAAGAATGAGTAAACAGAATAGTAGAGAGAAAAAAATGAGAGAGGGTAGAGAGAGAATGAGTAGAGAAAATGATAGAGAGAGAGCGTAGAGAAAGAATGAGTGGAGAGAAAAGAGAATGATAGAGAGAGAAAAATGAGAGAGAGAGGGCAGATAGAGAATGACTGGAGAGAATGGTAAAACAAGAAAAAAAAGAGAGAATCTCGGTGGAGAGAGAATAAATAGAGAGATGAAAAGGAGAGAGAGAGAGAGTATAGAGATAATAGTAGAGCGAGAAAAATGAGAGAGAATGTGGGTAGACAGAAAGGAGAGAGAATTTGGGTAGACAGAGAATGATAGATAGAAAAGAGATAGGGAGAGAGAGAGGTCAGAGAGAGAGGGCAGAGAGAAAACAGTAGAGAGAATGATATAGCAAGAAAAAGAAGAGAGAATGGTAGAGAGAGAAAAATGAGAGAGAGAGCGGGTATAGAGAGATTGAGTAGAGAGAATGGTTGAGAGAGAAAAAGGAGAGAGAGAGAGAGAGTAGGTAGAGTGAGAATTAGCAGAGAGAACTGTAGAAAAAGAAGGAGAAAGAGGGTAGAGAAAGAATGAGTAGAGAGAGAAAAGAGGGAGAGAGAGAGAATGGTAGAGATAGAAAAAGGGGAAAGAGGGTAGAGAGAGAATGATAGAGATAGAAAAGGAAAGCGATGCTAGAGAGAGAATGAGTAGAGAGAGAGGGTAGAGAGAGAATGGTAGAGATAGAAAAGCGAGAGAGAGAATGAGTAGAGAGAGAAAGAGTAGTGAGAGAAAAAATATAAAGGGATAGAGAGAGAATCAGTAAAGAGAGATATGGTAAAGATAGTGGATAGAGAAAGAAAATGTTGTAAGAGAAAATATAGAAAAAAAAAGTGAAAAACAAAATCGGAAAGTTAGTTTTTATTATTTTTCCAATTTATTTTTTTTCTTTAAAAAACACTTTTAACTTTTCAACAAAGAATAGAAAACAAAATCAATACCAAACATATTTTCTAGTTTTTTTTGTGAAAAATAAACAGAAAACATAAAACAAAATCCATATCAAACGGACCCTTAATTAGTAGATTTTTTTTAGAGAGGATCAGGATTTGAATTCCAACCTTACTTTCATATTTCTTCTGTGCTAAGCTTAGATGATTATTTTTGTTCCTCAAATGATAAGTTTTTAGTAATAAGAGTTTTCATATAATTCAACTGACTAAAAAATTCAGATTTTTGTTAAATATCACAAGTTAAAATCATGTCAGTGTGAAGTGGTGAAGTTAAACATATGGCTAACCGTCTTCTATGAGGAACATTATAAATATATATTCATCTTGTGTTCTTAAATACAAAATCACATATTTTAACAGATTGTAAAATAGCACATAAATAAGGAGAGAAAATTATTTATTAGTCATCAAATTTAATTTTGGTAAAAAAAAGTCAATAATTCTTCCACGACCCTTCACCCAAACTGATGTTGATTTTCCTTTTCTTGGAGTATTTTCCAACGAAGATAAGAGCAATGATCATTGAAAAATAGAGCATCTGCATATTTTTAATGGTAGGCTACAATGCAAAGCAGAATGGCCAGTGAATATTGCATAAAGAGAAAATCAAATTGAGACTTCATTCTTCTTCAATGCAGTCAAAATGTTCATTTTTCTTGTATTTGTAGTGAAATTCTATTCACCATTGACTATTGATGACTCCCACACCCACGCTATTGCTTCAGTCAAAGCACACTTACCTTCCATGCAACCTCCTCCACCAAATGAACCAAATGAGAGTTTTAGCGGTCTGTCAGCCTCTATCTCGTTCTTCTCCTGCTCTTCCTGAGCTGGATCCAAATAAGGAAGAAAACAGTCCTGCACTTTCGCAAAGCATTGTGATAGAGAAAATCATCCAAATCAGATTCTTAGCACACCGATTGATTATTCTTGA
The DNA here is from genome assembly GCA_037832335.1 of Carallia pectinifolia. Lineage (NCBI taxonomy): Eukaryota > Viridiplantae > Streptophyta > Magnoliopsida > Malpighiales > Rhizophoraceae > Carallia > Carallia pectinifolia. Next base: position 11,543,796 of record CM075446.1, read on the forward strand.
TACAACTGACCAACTCGAGTCTAGTCCATCCTCTACAGTACAAAAACTAAAGGATATTTTTGCTAAGACATTTGAAAGCCAAACTCAAGAGAAAATTATAGACCTCAAACTCAAGAGGTCTAAACATAATTCTCCATTAGTTTCTTTGATGTTGCATTATAATAAAGAAATTAAAATGAAGAAGTCCAGTACATTGAGACTATTTACAGTCATCGTCAATTGTTCATTTCCTTTTGTAATCTGCTTCAATTATTTTTTTAAAATTTTTTTTGCTAATTTTTTAACCTTTTTGTCAAAAAAAATTAAAAATTCTCATAATTTATTGTCTGAAATATAAAGACAATATGCTAGAGTCACCTTTTAGTCATAAACAAATTAAAAATTCTCATAATTTATCGTCTGAAATATAAAGACAACATGCTTGAGTCAACAAAATTTTTTCTCCATTAGAAGACCCATTGAATTATGAGGTATATAGTTTGTGTAACTTTTCTCTTCTATAAATTTCATTCCTCCCTCTTTAGAATTTAAATCCAAGAGGTCAGAACTCTGAGTGTCTCTTAAGGGACAAAATTTGACCTCTCATTTTTTTGTTTTGAAAGGTAACCATCTTACATCTCCTAACAAAGTAGGACAAGCTCATGAACATATTTCAAACAATACACTTTATATTTTGATATGCTAATAAAGAAAAGAGTTTCACATGTATGTTAGTCTTAAGTAGAAATTAAGTAGTCACATAATTCATCTAATGACATATTTATACTTATATGTTTTTACTTTTTTTAAAATTTAATTATCTAATGAATTATATCACTTTATTACTATTTAAATATTATTATCTAATATTTCTCTAAAGATAAAGTACAATTAAGAACAGAATCCATCGGCCATATCCAAACCCAATCTATACTTTTGGATTATTTTTGTGATTTTTCTTTTATCTTGCATTCCGAATGTTTTTCTAATGTAAGCCGCAGACGGCATTATTAAACGGTAAACAACTTGATAATCCAACTTATAATAAGAGTTAATAATTATTTCGGCATTATTCTTGTGTCCTAAATCATGATCAAGTGTATTGGGAGCTATTCTTCATAAAAATCTCTATTTTCTCGGCATTATTCTTGGTTCTATTGACTTGTTCCTAAAATCAAGATCAAGTATCTTGCGAGCCATTCTTTATAAAAATCCCTATTTTCCCTCTTATTTGAATTACATGTACCGGATTAGATTAGAGGGACAAAGACAGAGATCTGATAATGATTGATAAGCACAATTTTTATTTCTGTCATTCCTTCTAAATGAGTAAGTAGAGTAATACCTAATAAATTTGTCAGGAAGAATTGTGCTGATACCCTTGCACTAAGCTTATAAAAGTGTGAATTCCGCCACTCCAACAAGCATTGTGATTAATCTTTATCTTATTTTATCGTCCCCTTCTCAATCTCATACAATCCTGACCATATTGCTTTATATACGTTTTGGGATGGGGCTGCAGAGACTCCATTTCAAACTCGCCTAATCACTTGTTCCCATATCCAACCCAACCAAAGAAACGTGCCATAGAACATTTAACTTTTTTTTTTTTTTTTTTGGCTAAAATCCTAAATTGGTGTCTAACATTTGGATTAAGATCTAATTATGGACACAACGTTTTTTTGGTAAAGTCAGTCTCCAACATTTTAGCTAAGAGGAAGTGGTCCAACAAATTATGTACTTCTCGGTAAATTAAACAGTCAGATAATAGAAAAGTACTGAATTATTCCACAATGAAAATGTTAGCCCCGATTTTATTTTTAAAAAAATTGTTGTGTTTATAATTGGACCTTAGCCAAAATATTGAAGACTAATTTTACCTCAAAAATTGTTGTGTCCACAATTAGACTTTACCCTAAACGTTAGCATCAATTTAACAGCCCTCTTTTTTTTTTTTTTTGTGCGCGGAGCAATCATCTGAAATTTCTGCATCTTACCCTCCACGTAAGTCTTTTTCTGCTTTTGATTGCCTGGTTGCTGCATTCGCTTGTAATTTTCTTTAATTTCTGCATTCGCTTGTAATTTTGATGCCTGCTTTTGATTGCCTGGCTGCTTCTATGCATTCGCTCTGTGCCTTTGTAATTTTGGTTGCCATTGTTGTATCGCTTGGCAAAATACCATAAACGCTAACTGTAATTCTCAATTCATTGGTTCATGGTGATTTAAAGTACAAACGCACAGAAGAAACTGATTAAAGAAATTGAAGAAAATAAAATATTGCTTTATAGTGTTTGATGTGAAACCAAGAATTCGAGATTCTGAAAAAATTGTTGCTTGTAGTAAAGCTGTTTCGCATTCTTTGTCATTAAGGTAAGAGAGTGTTAGATCAAATTCATTTTTATTGATAAAATTGTTATCTTATTAAAACTTACCCACAGGTTATATTCTCTTACTTTTTCTTTTCCCCTCAATGTGGGACAACACTTCCAACAGCCCTCTCTTTGGTTTCTTTCTTCCTTTTTTTTTGGTTTTCCCCTTCAATTAGGTTAATTTTGGTATAGATGAGTTAGTCTTTAGAGTGCAATGACAGATGTATAACAATTCAATTTAGAGAAGGCTTTTTTATGATGAACTGAAGTTGCCAGGTAAACAATGAATTTCAATGATACTTCTAATTTTCCTTTGTAGGTGGATACTTTTTTTTATTCATTTTTGGTTTCATTAAGAGCAGAAACTAGGAAATCAATGAAGCAAATTATGGGCATTGACTTTTTTGCAATGTGTTCTGTTTTGAGTAGGCCAAATAACATCTATATGAATGAAAACTTGGAATAAATGATGATTCAGAGTGGAAGTTAGACTAATGATCATCAACATTACCTGTTTTCTGTGAAAGATTAGACGTTTATGAGTCTTTATTTTTACTGTTTGCTCGTCACTGGACTGGTGGATACATTTGTTTGGTTGCAATATGCAGCTTCAATAAGTTTTCAATATTTGCCTATTACTGTGTGGTTCCATATTACCTCCTGGGCATTTGAAAACGCCCAAAAGACTCTGTGGTTCAAATTTTCTGTTGATTATCCTCATTATCCAATGAGAGTGTAGTCGAAGAAAGTCAATGCCTTTCGATTCGATTGATGCAGGAGACAAGCTTTTAGTCAACTTCAAAGAGCATGTTCTTAAACCTGAGCATCAGGTGCACAAGTGCAGGGAAGAAATCTTTGTCGGAGAGATACACCGAAAAAGAAAAACAGGTCAGACCAATCCTAATTCCTCGTTCCATAAATTTTCATCTGAAAAAAAAAAAAAAAATTGCTGCCTTTGATTTGCTAATTAGCTAGAATCTGGGACTGACCAAATGCGTGGCGTGGCCTTGCTGGTGCCTAGAAGAAAGTTTCGTTATAACAGTGTGGCCTTGCTGTTATCCTGGGGACTACATAAAACGTCCACTATATCGCCGGACAATAAACCAGCTCCCTTGGTCACATCGCGCTGCTTCTGTTTTTGCCCTCTATCTTCCACTGCATTAATCATGTATCCTAAACACTAACAATAATTGTTCATAGTTACGGCATTTTCCCGTAACTATTTTATAAAAGACAAGCTTAAAATCTTTCCAGATTTTCGAAGACTTCAGTTTGTTAATTGTTTCTCTCGATGTTTAAGTCATTTCCTCTGTGCCTACAGAGATACTATTCTATTTTAGGAGCAGTTTTCGAATATAATGCTCGACGATGTCTGCATAGCAATGGAATTGTTTTCTTAAGCTTGCTGCTGAGAGCTTTGATTTGCGACAAAATACATGTGTGCCAACTGCCAATACTGATGGGTTTTTCTTTTATTCTCAACAGTTCTTTTATTCTCAACAGCGTCCTAGCCTTTCCCAGAAAATAAATTCATCAAAGTAAGAACTGAAACCATAATCTTTAGTTGTTGCTGGAGACTTCTAGCAGACAATTTTGCCTTTTCAGCCATCAAACTAATCTTTTTCCCCTTTCCAGTTCAGTCAAACAAAACCCAAAGAGTTGTTTCAGGTTCAGATTCTTAAATCCCAAACTTCACCGAATCCTAATTACCACAAACATACAACAGAAAGGGCATTCTGTTATCTGTTGTAATGAATGTAATCCTAGAGAAAACAAATAAACAATTCAGGAAGGAAATTACCTCCCCATAAAAGAACCATTGTAAAAGGAAGGAGCTTCTGAGATTTTCTTGGTCTTGCGTCAACCTTTCTAATACTTACTTCCTACTTTCATTTGCTTCTGAACTATATTCAAGATCACGAATCTGAGTTGCGAGCAACCAGAATTTCGAGATTTCCACCTAGTCAATTTATTCGATTACACATATATACAAATGCAAATGCCATAATATATTTTTTTTTCTAAAAGCCTAAGTAGTGATTATTCACATAAGCAAGACCAATTTGACAAACTCACTTGGAACCCTTTTTCACGTGCACTTGTGCGAAAATTTTCAGCAACCCAACTGAATAGAGTCACTGTGTAAAGAGCATATTCATTATCTCCATACAACTTCTTGGAGGACCTGGGAACATGAAACAGCCTAGACAGAGTGATCATCAGCCTGAATTGCAGATTCTATGCAAAGAAAATAGATTCACATTCAAGCCAAAATTCGATTCCAACATTTGTGTGCAGAGTAGCAAACGAAGCTACAGAGGATGGTCATCATGAACGTGATTATGAGCATATAAACGTGATGAGCCCAATACAAAACATCAATTTAATTTCTTTGCTAACTATTCAATTAAGTTGCTTCCTTTGTCTTTTTCCATTTATGTTATCTTTTAAGTTTTTATACTTCTCAAGCGCATTGAATGTAAGTAAGATACTTTGATGCCTAACTAAATATAGACATAACAGGCGAAAAAAGACACTTTGATCGTTCAATGGAGTTTGTTACATGTTTCATAGCAGAACCTGCATATTGACAAAAAATTTGCATGTAGCGTGGATACAAATTCAATATAATTCATCATTTTTTGCAATAAGTGTTTTTCATATTTATTTTCAAAATTATTTGGATACTTATAATAATATATTTTTTTTACAAAATAAAAATTTTACTCATCCACGTATAGTGCGGGTTAAAAAAACTAGTATAGTATATACTTTGAAGTTACGCCTGCATAGGTGATCTTTTTATATGATTATTATTAAGAAGACCCATCTTATCTTACACCTAATATTTGTGTTTCTATGTATAATGATTAATTCTTCAGCTCTAATTAGCCCATGGGCAACCCAAATTTTAAATATGGCCACTGATTATTGAGCATCAAATTTTTTTTTTTTCCAATTCTAAAAGGCTTGATCTGATTTGATCCCGTAAATCTATGGATTTGATTTCCTGTTTTGAAAGGCACATTGACTCTTAGAAAGAAGGCCTTCTATGTTAAAGGAAGCCAAAAATTCAAATAACCTCATGTAGAATTGAGACGTGTTTGGGTATAATTGTGCAAAATACCCAATTGTTACATGTGAATTAGAATTGTCGCGTTATGAACACAACAACTATGACTATGCAATTAATGAAAATGATCTTTGAGCTATAATTAATTAAGAAATACTTGGCGGGATTTTTTAGGTATCATCAAAGTAATAAATATCATTAAATGGTTATATTTAAAAAAATAAAAAAAACAAATAAGTTGCTAAATGTTTTCAAATAAACTGCTTGACCACTTTAATACTAATTAAAATATATATATATACAGAAGTTCTAATTAATTTATCTTTCGGGATTTTTTCTTTCAATCTTTCTTTGTTTTCTTCTCTTTGTTCTAATTGAAGCTGAAGTGATCAAAATTTGTAGATAAGTGGGGATGCCTCTTTTTATTTTGAACTCAAGAGCTTTTTTTTTTTTTTTAAACACTAATATAGAAGTTGTATAAGAAACAAAACAAGTCACGTGGTAGGCTCGTTGGTGATCCGACGTTCTCATAAGAGACGAATCCGCACTCAAAATTCTTAAGCTATATATTGTTAGTGGCAAATATGTCACAAGAATTCAAGTTGGCCGACTGATAGATGCTCCTTTGCTACCTTATTTCTTAATTAAACAAATTATTCATGATGATTGTTATTAAAGAGAAAAAGAATAATTGAAACCTCATTGTATATCCAAATATGAATTTTTTTATAAAATTGATTTCAATTTTATCAATCATAACAATTATACTAAATAATTTTATTTTCGGGGTCACGAACAATCCAATGATACTTGTTAAACACTTTGAGACTCGCTCTATCAGAGATTGGTTAGAGCAAATCTTTCTGACAAGAGTCTGTAGGGTACCACCCCTACTTATCAATTTTCTCAACCAAAAAAATATTTTTTTCCAATGAACATCACAAAAAATCTATTAAAAAATCATATGAAAGATAAATAACTAAACAATTACATGATTATTCATATGAAAACATTTAATTGTATAAAAAAATTAAAAAATTAAAACTCATAGGATATAATTATAATATATATTATTTAAAATAATTGATATAATTTTTTTTCACATATATATTAGTTTTTGTTATTTATATTTTTACATATGACATTTGCTCCCATGAAAATTCTTTCTGAATCCATCACTGATTCTTTCCCCTACATTAGCCCAGGTTTAAGTCTTCACACTACAACTTTCACCTTCAATGGAAGGATCTGTCAAGAACATGGTTTGATACCCGTTTGGAGACTATAGGTTTCAGATGCCCTATTTCTGGGCTCCGTATCTGCCAAAAGACTTAATTCACTTACTAAGACTTGCAATCAAGGTTTGGAGTCAAATCTTATGACAGGCTCATTTCTGTGAACCACAAAGGTTTAATAAGACTAAGATCGGTTTCCATTAATCATTAGCTCAAGGAATCCCTTACTACGACTTGGTTTTTTTTTATAGTGATGCGAAAGTGGATTCCAAGCACCGCAGGCTATTAATCTACAATGTCCACTATTAATTGATTTGAAACTTTTAGTAGGTCGATTCATTATGAGGTTGGAAGAATGTACTCAAATTCAATCAATATTTTGTAATTTTTTTTTATTGATAGCCTAAATGGATGGGAAAAATTTGCACATGTAAGAAAAGGAGAGAATGCGGACCAAGAAGGAGCTCGAACCCCTGCATAGTTTGGTGGCAGACACTTTCTCCACCATTTGAGCTAACACCCGCACACATTATTTTATAATTTTGTCATAAGTTTTGTCATTATGCTCAGACTCCTCTAACATTGACCTGAAGCTTTTTTTTTTTTCCCCTCTTGGTCCTAGCCTTAAGCCATTTACACGCATGAAAAAAGCCATCAAACAAAAAATTACTGGTCAATGGAAGAAGGCCCACCAGAAAAAAAAAAAAAATCTTGGTTACGGGTCATTCTTTGCCGGGAATATTTTCTTGTAAGGGTAGACCGAAAAAGAAAAATTTTCTTGTAAGGAAATTATGTTGGCTTTTTGTGATGCTAGCTTGTGTACTCTTGACCTCAAATATTGTCGGTGAATGGTCATCAAGGCAATTTAAGGGTAGTTGTAAGTAAATTATCCACATTTCACAAACAAGCTTTTTTTTCTTTTTTTAAAATTTTTCTTTTTGTTTTTTAAGCTTTGAATTGTGATTGTAAATATACAAAATTTCAAAAAAAAAAAAAAAAACAAGGAATGGTCGGCAATTCGCTTGACTTTTTAAACCAATTGCTGACCACAGCAATTGACAAAAAGATGCCCTATTGGATGGCGGCACCGGAAAATTTTTGGCTCATTTCACCGCTTTGCAAAGATACACCAAAGGGAGCAAAGCAAGCCATTTCTAAGGCTTTTGCTCCCGCATCTCTCTCTCAATTTTAGTACTTCAGACGTATGCTCCCTAGTCGTTGCTAAGAAGGATCTTTTAGATCAAAAGTCAAAAGTATTAAAAAACCCTTAAAATGCCCAAAATAAATCCAAACTTGTACAATTTGTACTCAAGTTTTCGTAACTCAATCTACAAAGAAATTACGCCGTTCGTAGGCTATAAACATGACCCTTTAATTAATTTCTCTGGAATTTAATGATATTATAAATATTATTATTATTATTATTACTATTACTATTATTATTATTGTCAATATTTGTTGCATAGTTATTGTCGTTGTTAATGTTACGCTTTTTATTGTTGTTGTTCTTCTTATTATTGTTACACTTGTTACTGCTGTTGTTATAATTATTGTTATTTGTTGTTGTTGTTTTTAGTATTATTATTATTATTATTATTAATTGTTGTTGCTACGATTATTATTATTATTATCATGCATTTTTTGTTTCTGTAATTTATTTTACTGCAATAATTTAGGGCCCATTTGGAGACGCTGTCAATTTTTTATTACTATTTCTTATTTTTTGTTTTTTTTTTACTGTTTGCTGAATTTTTGTGTTTATTGTTGTCAATTTTTATTTTTTTATAAGAATAAAAAAGTAGATAGAAAAAGAATAGTGAGAGAAATAGTAAAAAGAATATGAATGAAGAGAAAAATGGGAGAGAGAGAGGGTAGAGAGAGAATGAGCAGAGAGAATGATAGAGAGAGAACAAGGAGAGAAAAAGAGGGTAGAAAGAGAATGAGTAGAGAGAATGGCAGAGAGAGAAAAGAGAGAGAGAGGATAAAAAAGAATGAGTAAAGAGAATGATAGAGAGAGAAAAATGAGAGAGAGACGTTAGAGAGAGAATGAGTAGAGAGATTGATAAAGCGAGAAAAAGGAGGGGGAGTTTGGATAGAGAGAGAAAAAAGAGAGAGAGGGCAGAGAAAGAATGAGTAAAGAGAATGATAGAGAGAGAAAAATGAGAGAGAGAGAGGGTAGAGAGAGAATGAGTAGATAGACTGGTAAAGCGAGAAAAAGGATAGAGAGTCTGGGTAGAGAGAGAATGAGTAGAGAGAATGGTGGAGAGAGAAAAAAGAGAGAGAGGGCTGAGAGAGAATGGTAGAGCGAGAAAAAGGAGAGAGAGTGTGGGTAGACAGAGAATGGTAAAAAGAGAAAAATGAGAGAGAGGGCAGAGAGAGAATGAGTAGAGAGAATGGTAGAGCGAGAAAAATGAGAGAGTGTGAGTAGAGAGAGAATGGTAGAGAGAGAACAAGGAGAGAGAAATGGTAGAGAGAGAATGAGTAGAGAGAATGGTCGAGGGAGAAAAATGATAGAAAGGGTGGGTAGAGGGAGAATGAGTAGAAAGAATGGTAGAGAGAGAAAAAAAAGAGAGAGAGAGTAGAGAGAGAATAGCAGAGAGAGAGGATAGAGAGAGAATGATAGAGATAGAAAAAAGAGAGAGGGTAGAGAGAAAAAATAGAGAGGAATAAAAAGTGAATGAGTAAAGAGAGATATGATGAAGAGGGTGGATAGAGAGAGAAAGTGAAAAACAAAATGAGAAAGTATCTTTTATTGTTTTCCCAATTTGTAATTTTTCTTTGAACAATGGTTTTAACTTTTCAACAAAAAACAGAAAATAAAAACGATATCAAACATGTTTTTTGTTTTTTTTTTTTTATAAACAAAAAACGGAAAATTTAATTCATACCAAACGGGGCCTTAATATTTTGTTTAATGTTTATTTGCTTATATATGTTATTTTATACTAATATTTATATTTATCCTATCATACATTCAACCTTAAAATACACTCACAAAGTTTTGGCATCTGACTTATCCTTTTAAGTTAGGGTAGAGATGAAAGGTGGTCCCTCGGGTAGCCTTTTACTTCCGCATGGGATGCACGACATACTCAAATCGGTAGCCTAGTCTAAATCCTTCAACTACGCTCCTTTATTGTACAACCATAGAGCCCTCCACCCATTAGATCCAACCACTAGAACAAAAAACTATAGGATGATTCCCACCTAAACTATTCATATTATAAATATGTTGTGTTTTTATTACATGCAAACTTTTAGGGTGTACGTAAGACCCTCTACTTAATGACTGAAATTTTCTCTACTTGAGATCAAGCTCATATGACCCTCACTAGAATCAAGCCATTTTGATTGAGATCGAGGCTTTAAGACTCCTATTAGAGTTAAGGCATCCGCCTAAGATCAAGTTTCGGCCCTTAGTGGAATTCAATTTCTTTCGTACAAAACCAAACTCACATAGTTCTTGACAAAATTATAAATGAGTATTAATTAGATAACTTATACAAAAATCGACCTCATAAAATTCAAAATTTATATTTGTAGTTTGTTATTGTATTTATAAGGCCTAACTCTTTAAAACTTGAAATTTACAATCGCATCAAATTTCTGGCACGTTCAATAGGATCTCTTTGTCTCCCATCATTTGCTCCATCGTAAAAAAAAAAACAAAAAAAAAATCAAAAAAATTCAGGAAAAAAAAAAGAATGAGAAAAGTCAAAAAAAAAAAGGAAAGTAAAAAAAAAAACAGAGCAAAAAGAAAAGTCCAAAAAAAAACCAAAAAAAAATCCAAAAAAGAGTCAAAACAAGGAAAGTTACAAAAAAAAAAAAATCCAGCGTACCTATGACGCTAAAAGAGAGCATGACTGCCCCCACTAGCAAAAATACGACTGTTCTATTGCCTGTATCAACTACTCTACCCAGGTACACCAGTCTAAAAACTCACGAACAAGCACGATTTCTCGCCGTCCAAATATATTAAAATATTGAAATAAAGAACTTACAACTCATGTAGTAATAAGATTTCTCTCCGGACTCTTTCATCAAATGGAGAAGTCGACCATCTACCCCTACCGAACTTGGGAACAATGTGTCAAATCCTACACAATATCAAAAGCCAAGAATAGCCTATTCTACTAGAATAACCACAGAGGAATCAGAAGAGCCTCTACTCCAATATTGACGTCATTGCAGTCATAATGACCAATACAACTAGCACGAAAGAAAGGATTGCAAAATTGGAAAAGAAAATTTTACAGTTAACAAAAATTTTGGACAAAAAAGATCAGCAAATTGTCAATCGCAAAGGAAAGGCTCGAATACCAGTTGATCCTGAGACTAGATAGAACCGGCCACATCTACTTGGTTTCACTCCAAAAGCAATGCTAGCCAACTTTTCATGGCAGAAAAACAACAAGGTAGTCTCACACAGCTTTTGACTTCAAATTCTGTCGCTTCATTATCTGTCCAACAATTACAAGACATGATAGCAAATACAATCTGCCTACAACAAAGTGCACTATTTTAAGGTTCACAAATGTACGTCAAACTGTACACGAGATGGATTGAAAACCTTAACATGCCCTTTGGCTACCAATCACTCAAACTTTAACAATTTGGTGGATAAGGTGATCCTAAGCAATACATTGCTCACTTTGCCAAAATCTACAATAACGCAGGGACTTACAACGATCTTTTGGTGAAACAATTTGTCCATTCACTCTAAGACACCGCCATCACCTGGTTCATAAACCACAAACTAGAATCCATTGAGAGTTGGGAACAACTTCAACACGAGTTTCTCTACAAATTCTTCAACACTCATTGAACAGTAAGCATGATGAAACATACTAACACAAAACACTCGAAAGGTGAGCCCGTTGTCGAATATATAAACAAATGGTGAGCACTCAGCCTAGATTGTAAAGATTGTTTGATGGAGATCTTGACAGTAGAAATGTGCATTCAAGGGATGTGCTAGGAGTTGTTGTACATCCTACAACCTTTGAAGAGCTCGCAACTCGAGCTCATGATATGGAAGTAAGCATCCAAACCTTAGGGGCTAAGGTTCCTTTCTAATTAAATCAATGAAAAGACACCAGAAAAGTCAAGAAGTCTGACAAACCTAGGAAAGGCAAAGAAGTAATAGCCATCAACTTCTCACCAATAAGGGTTAGAGCTAAAGCAAAAGTAAACCTTCTACCATCAACAAGTCAACCGAAGCAGTAAGAAAAACAAAGGATGACACTACAAGATTTGGAGTAGAAAAAATAGCCATTTCTTGATTCTAACGTTCCAAACATTCTTGATAAACTTTTAAAGCCTAAACTCATATAAATCCTAGAGTACAAGGAACTTGAAGAGAACCATCGGGTCAATGATATGAGATTTTGCAAATATCACTGCAAAGTCAGTCATCCAACAGAGAAATGTTTCATCTTAAAGGAGCGAATTATGAAACTCAAAAATCACAATAAATTATTTTGGACAATAAAGATGCGGCTTCAACCAATCAAACTACTATTTCTTTAAGTTCATCGTCATGTAATACTACCTTGAAAGAAAAGGCACAGTTCAAGGAAAAACAACACAACAATAAAGAGTCGACAATAGAAGAGGTATCCAAAGCTCTTCAAAATCTTCTCATTGATCCTCAATTGCCTTTGGTATTACAATCATCTAAAACCTTGTGAAACCAAGTCACCATGGCTCTTCACAACACAATAGAATCTCTACCTTCAAGTGGCCCTATTTCAACCGATGATCAAATTCATACCACTTGCTATTCTGCTATCTCATTCTCAGATGAGGATCTTTTGTTAGGCTCTAAACCCCACAATCGACCATTCTATGTGTCAGGATATGTGAAAGAGTAGACAATTGGTTGCATCTTCATTGACGATGGCTTAGTAATTAACATCATTCCAAAGTTTACCGTGAGAGAGCTCGACATCAACATTGATGAATTATCAAAAAGCCGCTTCATGATTTATGGCTTCAATCAAGGAGGACAACGAGCGATTGGTATGATCTAACTGGACCTAACTATTGGTGATTTTACTTTCAACACTTTATTCCATGTGATCGATGCAGGTACCGTATGCAAGATATTACTAGGTCATCCATGGATTCATAGAAATAGAGTTGTACTCTCAAGTTTACATTAGTGCTTCAAGTATTACAAGGATGGTGTTTAAAAAGTTAATGCCAATTTAAAGCCATTTGATGATGTTGACTCATATTTGGCAGACGCAATCTTCTACACTGATTCAGACAATCTTAAAATCATTCCTTCAAAGATTTTCTTAATTGGGGGCATCTTAAAAAAGGTTGAAGCTTCCAAAGACTCTCCTAATGCTTTCGCTCAAACTCCAATAGACGAAAAGCTATGACAACTTACTAAGCTTCTCTTAAGTGAGACTGCATCTTCGAGTCCTACTCTAATCCTAACTATGTGCCAAAGTCTCATCGTCAAGATGGTCGACGTCCTTTCTCTTATTGTATTGGTCTCAAACAAAAAGAAGAATACGAAGAATTTAAGACAAAAGAGGTTCACATTTTGAAAGAAACACATTCGCTACCAATACCAAACGTTGACCTAGTTTTGACTTCTAAAGCACTGAAAGGTTTTGTTAAACTACTCATGGGGGTGATTAAATGTGGTTCACTTCTTGAAAAAAAGAATAGATAAAGTATTCGATCTTAATGTATACAGGCTTTTTGTTAAAGTAGGCTACAACTTCTCAAACCCTAACAAAATGGGTATATTGGTAACTGAATGCACCTATGGTACTACTGCTCAATCTTCAAAGTCTTGACTTGGACTAGGCTATCAAGAGAAACCAGCTGTGCGGATTATGTATACAAGCAAAATTCGATCAATTGACTCATGTACCGCTATAGTTACTATCATTAATGATGAGGGAATGTCTAACTTGAAGTCAATCTAGTCAGATGAACAAGTGGAAGTCAAGTCCTCTACATCTCACGTCACAATAAGTGAGAAGGATGAGTCTAATTAATCAGATACTGAAATTGAAGAGGCTCTTCCAGTACTCAAAGATGACAACCAAGTCGCCGTTGATGAACTTAAGGAAGTCAATTTTGGTTCTCTAGAAGATCCTTGACCTAAACTTATGAATGTCTTACTCACACCACAAGAAGAACAAGAATGCATCCAAGTATTAAGTCAATACAATTATGTATTCGCATGGAGCAGTGAAGAAATGCCTCGACTTGAACCTAAAATCACGGTGCACTGTTTAACAGTAAAGAAGAGTTTCTGTCCAATCAAACAACCACAATGACGGTTCTATTCAAAGCTTATTCCACAAATTGAGGAAAAAGTCAACAAGTTGATTAACGCTAACTTCATTCGAGAAGCCACCTACCTAACATGGATAGCGAATATAATCCTAGTAAGAAAGAAGAATGGACAACTAAGGATTTGTGTTGATTTAGAGACTTGAATCGGGCATGCCCGAAAGATGGCTTTTCCTTTGCCCATAACAAAATCACAGTTGATACAACTATTGGCCATGAGGCATTATCCTTTATAGATGATTCTTCAAGTAATAACCAAATTAGGATGACACCAAAAAATGAGGAATTGACTGCATTCCGCACACCAAAGGGTATATACTATTTCAAAGTAATGTCATTCAGCCCAAAGAACGCTGACACCACTTATAAGTATGTCATGCAAAAAAATTTTGATAACAAGCTTCACAAGATTATAGAATGCTAAGTCAATGACTTGGCGATAAAGACCAAAGAGCACAAAAATCACCTGGAAAACCTCAAAATTGCGTTTGAAAGGCTTTACAAGTACTAGCTTAAAATGAACCCACTCAGGTGTGTATTTGGCATCACATCAGGAAAGTTCCTTGGATTTGTTGTATGCCATTGTGGTATTGAAGTTGATCAATCAAAGGTTGAGGTAATTCAAATGATGCCTGAACCTAAAAATCTTCACGAGCTGTAAAATCTACAAGAAAAATTAGTTTACATCCATCGTTTCATCTCTAACTTAGCTGGGAGATGTCAACTTTTCAATCGATTGATAAAAAATAATGTCAAATTCAAGTGGGATGAAGCTTGTAGCGAAGCTTTCAAAAGCATAAAAAAACATATATTTTAAATCCACTTGTTTTTGGTGCTCCAATTCAAGAAAAGCCTTTAATTCTCTATATTGCAGCACAAGAAAGATCCCTAGGAGCTTTACTTGCCCAAAAAATTGAGCAAGAAAAGGAAGTTGTATTATACTACTTGAGTAGAGCATTAAATGGTCTAGAGTTAAACTACTCGCTTATAGAAAATACGTGTCTAGCTCTCTTATTTGCTATTGACAAGCTGAAGTGTTACATACAAACTCTCACGATTCTCCTTCTTGTCAGAGCTGATCTTATTAATTACATCTTCTCTAGGCTAGTCTTATCAAGACGAACAGCTAAGTGGGCCGTCATCCTACAAAATTATGACATTGTTTACGTGCCTCAAAAAGCAGTCAAAGGGCAAGCTTTGGCAGATTTTTTCGCAGATCATCCTGCCCCATTAGATTAGATGTTTGTAAATGATCTCCCAAACAAAAAAGTCTTTTACTTCGTAACACTGCTACCATGGACGATATTCTTCAATGGTGCAGCAAGACGTAATGGTGCTAGCACAGACATAGTATTTGTTACCCTTTAATGACAAGTACTACCATATGCTATCATCCTCAACTAGTTATGCTGAAATAATGTTGTCGAGTACCAAGAATTAACCATTGGTCTCCAAATGACTGTTGACATGAAGATTCTAACAATAAAAGTCTACAGACATTCATAACTCATCATTAATCAACTTGTTGTGTTGTATAATGTGAAGAAAAGAGATCTTGCACCTTACTATCATCACACACGATAACTAATGGATGAATTTGAAAGCATCATCTTAGAACATATGCCTCATTGAGAAAACTCTCAACCAGACGTATTGGCTAATTTGGCTACATCTCTCGCTAAGTCAGAAGTCCGAACTATAATGGTTATCATTTGTCAGAAGTGGGTTGTGCCATAGAATGATAACAAAGATTGTGAAAAGACTAACGCTATCTCTATACATCTTACTGAGACTGATGATTGGCATTAACTGATCATTGACTACTTACAACATAGAAAGCTACCTGAAGATTGTTGTCACAAGGGGGAATTACGGCATCAACCTTCCTGCTTCATATATTTCAAAAATACTTTGCATCAAAGGTCTTTTGATGGAGTATTTCCTGTTGCTTAAACAAAAAAAAGACAAAACAAGCTCTTGAAGAAGCATATATAGGTGTCTGTGGTAAATATCAGTCTGAACTCATGCTACACTTTAAACTCAAAAAGATGAGTATTATTGACCGACCATGGTTCGTAATGCCTTGGACTTCGCCAGAACCTGTCAGGCATGCCAGTTTCATGCCAATTATACACATCAACCATCAAAACTGCTACATTCAACTGTACAGTCTTGACTTTTTGAAGCTTAGGGACTCATATTAGTGGGACTTTTGCCAAAGTCTTCTTTAGGTCATGTTTATATTCTTGTAGCAATAGATTACTTCTCAAAATGGGTCAAAGCAATCCCACTTAGAGAAGTGAAGATGGAACACGTTATCAATTTCATCATAACTCATTTAATCTATCACTGTAAAGTTCCTCAGTTTATTATCACTGATAACAACAAGCAATTATACAATAGTTTGATGGATAAGCTCTGCAAAAAGTTCAAATTTAAGCAGTATAAGTCGTCGATGTATAATGCCCCAGCTAATGGCCTAGTTGAAGCATGTAATAGGACCTTGTGCAACTTTCTGTGAAAGGTAGTGTCCAAATCTAAAAGTGATTGGCATTATAAAAATCTTGAAGTGTTATGAGTATATCGCACAACTTACTGGATTCCAACACAAATGACATTATATGCCCTTATCAATGGTGTTGAGGCCATACTACCATTAGAAACGTGGATCCCATCTCTTCATATGGCTATCTAGGAAGGCCTCACATAGGAAGAAATGTACGACTGTGATTGGATGAGTTAAAAGTCCTTGATGAGAAAAGGCTCCAAGTACAACGGCAATTTAAGTGCTATTAAGCCTGACTTACTAATGCATTCAATTGTAAAATCCACCCATGATCATTCCAAATTGGGAACTTGGTTCTCGCAATGCGATGACCTATCAATTTGAAGCACTGACCAAGTGACAAGCTCATTTCCAAATGGGACAGACCATACTTAGTTCGAGAGGTCTACACAAACAATACTTACATATTGTCGGACCGAGAAGACATCTAAATTGGCCTAATCAATAATAAGTTCTTTTAACGTTACTATGTGTAAGTTAAAAAAAAAAATGAAGAAAAAGGGAAAAAAAAAAAAAGGAAAAAGTTGGGAAAAAAAGAAAAGGAAAAAAAGTTGAGGAAAAAAAAGAAAAACAAAGTTGAAAAAAAAGTTAAAAATTTTCAAAAAAGCCCAATTGTGAATTCCTCATTCAAGTCTAAATAAAGCATGAACTCAAAATCCAAATCCAAATGAAGCCTAATCCCAAGACTTTGACTCAAAGCCCAAAACCCAAGACTTTGACTCAAAGCCCATGTTCAAGGCCAGACCCAAAACCCAAATTTAAAAGCTTAAGTCTAAAAAAAAAAAAAAAACCACACAAGAAAAAAAACCTCAATTCTAGACTTTTGCCTCGCACAAGTATAAAAGGCAAAAAGTTCACAACAAAATCAAACCCTACCTCGCACGAGTATAAAAAGTAAAAAATTCAAAGACAAAACAAAAGTAGATTCCTTGCCTGCGATAAAAGGCGAGACAACAACAGTAACAAAATTAGACTCCTGCCTCGCATGAGTATAAAAGGCGAAAAATTAAAGAAGTTCAAACTCTACTTTGCAGGAGTATAAAAGATGACAACTCAACACAGCAAAAGCAGACTCTTTTCCCACACAAGTATAAAAGGCAAGATGGTATGAACAAAAGTAGACTCTTGCCTCGTACGAGTACAAAAGACGACAACTCAACAACAAATCAGACTCTTTGCCCGCACGAGTATAAAAGAGGAGGCAGCAATAACAACAAAAGCAAATTCCTAGCTTACACGGGATAAAAGGTGAGATGACAACAACATCAAAAGCAGACTTTTAACCCGCATGAGTATAAAAGGCAAGATGACAACAACAACAAAACCAAAGTCCTAACTCGCATAAGTATAAAAAGCAAGACGACAACAAACCCTTCCCAAACTCTTGACCCGCATGTGTATAAATTGTGAACGGCCAAAAAGATAAAAAGTGATCCGGTGTTTGAGGTAAGAATCTAGATCATCATTTCAACCTCAGTTTTCTCTTATGCATATCAAACTTTTGCTAATCTTTCAACAAGAAAGATGAGACCGGCTGTAAGGCATTAGAACTGAAGAATTGAAGTTCAATGTTTGCTAAAACATCTTAAGTTTCATGCTAGACTTCAAGCCTCGATTCGAATTGTGTCTTGACATTTCACCTCACCAAACCTTAAAGTTGAGGCATTTATAAACATATAAAATTAAAAAAAAAAAGAGAAAAGGAATGGTCGGCAATTGGTTTGACTTTTCAAACCAATTATTGACCACAACAATTGAAAAAAAGTACCCCAACATTATTGTTGGTTGGCACAAGAAAATTTTTGGCATATAAATAGTCCATTTCTCTACTTTGCAAAGACACACCGAAGGGAAAAAAGCAAGCCTTTTTTAAGGCTTTGTTCCCTTACCTCCCTCTCTCTTTTAGTACTTTAGGCACATGCTCTCTAGTTGCCACTAAGCTAAATCTTCCAAATCAAAATTCTAAAGTACTAAAAAACCTTCAAAATGCCAAAAAAAAATCCAAACTAGTATAATTTGTACTCAAATTTTCGAACCCCAATGTACAAAGAAATTATGTCGTTCGTAGACAATAAACATGATCCTTTAGTTATTATTGTAAATATGATTCTCTGCAATTTAATGATACTATAAATATTATTATTATTATTATTATTACTATTATTGTTATCATTGTCAATATTTGTTGCATTGTTATCGTCGTTGTTGTACAACCATAGAGTCGTCTACTCGTTAGACCCAACCACTAAGATAGGGAACCGCAAGATGATTCCCACCTAAACTGTGCTTATTATAAATATGTTGTGTTTTTATTACATGCAAACTTTCAAGGTGTACATGGGACCCTCTACAGTCTTCAAAGATTGAAAATTTCTCTACTTGAGATCAAGCTCATATGGTTCTCACCAAAATCAAGTCATTTCGATTGAGATCAAGTTTCTACAACCCTCACTAGAGTTAAGGCATCTGCCTAAGATCAGACCTCGGCCCTCAGGGGAATTTAATTTCTTTCATACAAAACCTAGCTCACATGGCCCTTGACAAAATCACAAACAAGCATTAATCCAAAATTTACACAGAGATCAATCCCACAAAATTCAAAATTCATATTTATAATTTGTTATTGTATTTTTGAGGTCTAACTATTTATGACTTGAAATTTACAGTAACATTAGAGAGATTTTCGTCTTGGTTGTTCGTCCCAACCTAGAAGCATTGATCTATTAGAGCCATTTCAATGGAGCATTCCATAAGCCCAATGAGCTGTGAAAGATTTATGTTATGCTTGGATCTAAAGTTACAAAGGGCCACGACATGTGGGTTTGAAAAGTTTCAAAGGCACAAGTCCATTTAGTGTTCAGTGGAACTAAAAAGTTGCAAACACGAGGCATGGATTTTGCTTCAATAGTAACTGGTGTGTGTGGCTTATTACAGTGAAGAGGGATTAAATCCCTACTCGTACCTCATCGATCTCTTTTCTATACAGTTGTAATCAAGACAATAAAAGGTGAAAACATTTGGATTTGTCCTCCTATATTAATTATTGTTTTGTTTTAACTTCCACAAGTAAATCATTGATTATGACACGAACTTCTTAGAACAAGTGTATTGTATTATAATTGTTTCAACTTACCTTGCTGACAGTAGTAGTTTTAGTTACCAAAAATAAACCTTTAATTCGAGAACTCCTCCCCAAGCGCAAAGGAACACCTCCTCTACTAATTACTGTTTTCTTTTCAACTTTCACAAATAAGTCATTGATGATGACATGTAAATCCTTAAAACAAGTCATTTCTATCATAATTGTTTCAACTTACCTTGATGACATGTTTTAGTTACCAAAAATAAATCTTTAATTCAAGAATCCCTCCCCAAAGGCAGAGGAACACTAAGGACTAATGGTGGTGATCATCAAGCCAGTCCATGATTTAATTTATAGTTGCTATTTGGTAGGAAGAGCTTGAGTGGGTCTTAAGCCAGCAAAGATTCAAAAAAGTTTTGAATCTCATTATATTTGTCATACCACGTGCTTTTCTCTCCTGAGATGGTAATTATTTTATTGAAAATGACATGTAACTTCTAAAGATAAAAGTCCATTTTTTAACAATATGAGCATCTCCTACCTACAGTTTCACGCCTTTAATCTTGTTGAATAAAAAGTAATTTTTTTTGTTGGTATGTTCATGATTGCAAGTGAATTGTTTACTTTGTATGTCTAATTCGATGTATAAAACTAATACAAGATTTCAGGCGTTGTTTACTAAAAGACTTAGAAGGCTAAATCCGGTTTGTATTTGAAATATGAGTGTCCAAAAAAATGGGCGTCCACTTGGCCCGCAAAACGATCAAGAAAAGAGAAGGCATAGATGTGTTAATCTTTCATGTAATTTCAAAGCAATATACCATCACGATGAAGTAAAGCTTCAAAAGACATAATTAGGACCCTTAAGTGCTATGTGATGACTGATATAGATTTATATCATGTAACATGTGAAATTGATTAATTGTCTATGTCGTGATAAAAAACCAAAAAGACAAAAAACAAAAGAAATAGATGACTTGACAATTTTATAGTTGTATTCTACATTCCTTATGTACCAACAATAGAACAAAGCTAATGAATAGAAGTCCGCAAAATCTTTATAATTAATTCAAAAGCAAGACTATATAAATACATTAGAGAGATACATAAAAGATATACAATTAATTTAAACGCATTCAACAATTAGTCTGTTTTTCTTTTTTTATTTTTCAAATTCAATACACATTTTACGATTTAATAGTCTAAATCACTACATATCCACCATGTGCTCATTTATGCATTTTCATTTTATTTATATTTTTCCTTAATTCTAACGACATAGTTATCCTTTTCATAGTTCACTACAAAAAAAAGGGCAATTAGCGACTATTTTTTTAGTCGCTAAAAGCACAATTTTAGTCATCAAAAATATTTGCGACTAAAAAAATTAGTCGCTACAACAGTCGCCTAAACGCAGTCGTGGATTAATTTTAGAGACTAAAATTATGAATAGTCGCCTATATCTTATTTTTAGCGACTATTGATAATTAGTCGCTAAAAATAACTTTTTTTCGACTACTAGTAAATAGTCGCTAAACAAACAACTAATAGGCGACTACACTCCAAAATTAGTCGCTAATTGTGGAACAATATAAACCACACCATTTACTGGCGACTAATCATTTGATTTGTTGCACAAGGTTTTGTTTATAGGCGACCACATGGTGAATGTAGTCGCTAAAGTCAACAATGTTTGCGACTAAGAATGTTAGATAGTCGCTAAAATCAATACTATTGACGACTAAAATGTTTAATAGTCGCAAAAGGCAAATGTTTTTTTTTTCCTTGTTATTTATTTTGTCTGTTTAAATGTTCCAATAAATGTATGAAATTAAAAACTCAAATTGTCATAGGAAAAAACATTAATATTAATTAATAATATTAAGATCCGCATAACAAAAGAGAAAAAATAACAAAGAACATAAAATGTCGTCAGTTGTATACTTTACAAAAGAAAAGGAAAGTAACAGTTGTAGTACATAAACATACTCTAACAAAAACATACTCTAGCAGACACAATACAAGTAAATTTATCACTGCAACATCTAGTCTGCCAGGTCCATTCTTAGAATAGTTTGCGTTCAAAGCCGTAATATCAGACCACTGGATTTCTATCTTACTCTTCAAACCACCTTCAAGAACTTCCCATACAAGCTCATGCTTCGCAAAGTAACACTTTGCCACCAAATCCCCTTCATATCTTCACTTTGTACTAGAAAAAAAAATGTATCAACAACTTGAAGGAAAATAATACTACAATCCATAACTTGAAACTCAAAATTTGATTCATAGCATAATGCAAATAACTCCCAGCTCTCAATCCTCAGAATTGACGCAGGAAAATTTAAAGCCTTGAGCTTACCAGAGGTACCCAAAGCAGCTGTCCCTTTGCTTTTTTTCTTTGAGCCTGGATTATGATTTTCATTTTGTTGAACTCTGTTTACTACAGCATTTCCTTGAAACAACCACATTTGAATTAAGTCCAACAGTGCTGGAATCTTCCTCAGTCACAACCCAAGTGAGTAGGCACATCAAGAGCATTGTATTGTGAAGGTGGAACAAGCACCTAAAATCCCTCATATAAACCCAGAGACATAACCTTAAAAGCCATTCCAATTCAACAAACACATCAATTAAAAACATAAATGAAAGCACAATCCAATAATAAGCACAAGACACCAGGTGTCAAATCAGAGATGGAAACTATGATCTGGAAAGCTAATAACAATATCTAGCTTAAAAGGGTCTTGCAAATTACAGGCAAAGTGGGGATATATTACAACAGAAAAAAAAATACACTGCCCACAAGTACAGACAAACAATTCCTATACCTAAAACAGTAAAGGTACAAGGACATGGATTTATATAACCTACGGATTAAATTATTTCACTCATTCAAACATCACCAAAATTTGGGAGCCGACATATGTAACACCAAAACAATCTATGATAACAATCCTGGGAAATAAATAACATCATTAGTGTTAGGTTGTCGTTCTATTTGGCAAACACTTCACAAATGGGCATCTCTACAATATTATTCCAACTAATTATTAGGTATAATTAACCATAATTTCCCAAAATTTGAAAACGGTCAGTTCGATATTAATTCTTAAACTAAAAAAAAATTTAATAGCAATTGAATTCAAAAACAAAAGATAAGAACCGCGAAATTACCAAGGGAGAAAGGATAGATGCCAAAGCCGAAAATAGATCGAGGATGATTGCGCCCATGGCAGTGCCCTCGCACCATTGTCCCAGTCGTTGTTCGTTTGGGAAATCTAGTATATTGAGTTTTCTTGGCCGTTTGGGTAATCTGGGTTTTCTTCATTGTTTGGGTAATCTGAAACATTACAGCCGTTACTTTCGCAAAACAAATTTGGGTTTTAATGGCATTGAGTAATTTTCATACCTACACACTCCAAACTTGTGTTTCCAAAGCTTCTTTTGTCTGCCAACACACCATCGGCTGTTCTCCCAAATTCAAAAATTGAACTGAACAATTAAAAATTGGCAACATAAGTGAATCAAGACACAAAGCGAGAAAGAGATGGATCCAGATATAGAGAGAGAGGGAGACAGAAAGAGACAGTAAGATAGAGAGAGAGAGGGAGAAGCCTAGCATACCTATAATGAAACCGATTCCTCCTCGCTACATTCGTCACGTCGCGTGCCTTCCTCAATCAATGAAAATGGTTTTAGCACTTTTGAGAGAGAGAGAGAGAGAGAGAGACGAAGAAAGTGATTCTAATAACCCAAGCATCTGCAATCGAGGATGAAAATGCTAAAATTATGAAAATCAAACATTTGTTAAAATATAGATTTAATTAATTTATATTTTAGCGTTTTAGGGACTAATAAGAAAAGTAGTCATAAAATCCCTACACTATTAGTCGACTAATTTTAAAAGGAGTCGCAAAAGCTATAATTATTAGCGACTAATACCTGTTTAGTCGCGAAACAATGATATTTCTTGCGTCTAATTAAGTATTTAGTCGCAAAACAATGAATATTTTGCGTCTAATCAAATATTTAGTCGCCAAAAGGCTTCCCAAAGTAGCCCGCTCGAACGAAAATATTGGCGGCTTTATTTTCGTACTATTAGGCGACTATCTCCACAAATAGTCGCAAAAAGCTAACATTTAGAAACAAATTTTGATTAGTCGCAACAACAATAGTCGCCGATTCACCAATTTGTTGTAGTGGTTTGACATGTGATATCCTTGTCTTCCAAGTTGAAATTGCTAACTTTTTCTTAAAACTAGTAGGTAAAGAAATTTGAAAATATTATAAATTATATCAGTTCTTCATATTTTATCAATATTTTGTAATTTTGTTATAAATTGGTGTTATGATAAGACTCCTCCATTGTAGTCCTACGCCATATATAAAGTTTTAAAGCAGCCATCAAAGATGCAGTTGGGGTCAGGGATGAAGCCAAGTGGGAAAAGTAGGGCCCCACACCCCCCAACCCCTCCCAACTACACCCCCCTACCCCCACCCCACCCCCCCCCCCCCCCCCGTTTTTTTAGTTTATATATTAAGATGGCCGAGAAGTACTCCAAACTAGTATGTGGGGCGGTGGTAAAGTTTTTGCCCTTATGTTTGTTCCCCTTGCACCCAAGTTCGAGACCTTTCGGGTTACTCCTTCCTTTCTTGTTTTTTGGTTTCTTTTGCATTTCTGTCTTTTAAAAGTATTATTATTTTTTAATAAAATAAATTATTAATAATATCCTTCGGTCATTGCTTCTCTCTTTACCTTTTTCTTGGTTTTTTTTTCCACTCTTGGCCTTTTTTTTTCTTTTATTCCCTCCCTTCTCTTTCATTTTATTTTAATTTTTTCTTTTGATTCTTTGCCCTGTATTTTCTTATTTATGTTTTTTTATTTCCTTAATCCTTTTCACTTCTCTTGTTGTTTCTTTTTTTAGTATGAATAATATTTCTTATATATTATAGAGAATTATTATTAGTAATACTTTCTTATTCTGTTTAAAAGTATTCTTATTTTTTAATAAAATAAATTATTAATAATAAATAGACAAAACCATATTATATTTTTAAAAAATATATTTGTTTATAAAATTAGTTTTATTTGTACTGATTCAACAATTATGATAACGATTCATTTAGTAATCAGTTTATGAATATCATATAAAAATTGGTTGTGCAATTACACGATAGACAAATAATCAAATGATTGTATTATTATTATATAAAAAAAGAAAATTTTTTGATAGTATAGAAAATAAAAAAATTATTTTTAATCTTTTATGAATAATTATAATGTTTATTACTCAAAATAGGTAATTATATTTTTTTATTTTTTAAATATATTTCATTTTTATTATTATATATGAATACAAAAGTTTGTCCTCCTTAAAAATTATTCTAGCTTCGTCTCTGGTTAGGGTGTTATGGCTTGGCCCAAGGAGCCATGAGAGAGTCCCGTTAGCTTGATTATGAAGTTACAAAGGAGCGGTAGCATATGAGCTTGAAAAGTTTAAAAGGGGCAAGTCTGTTTCTTGACAATTTAGGCATCTCCTAGATAAAGCTAAAGCATGACCAACATTAGACCAAACTATAAACTCGTTTAGTTTTAATTGCTATTTACACGAATGCAAGTGAATTATTTACTTTTGTGGGCCTATTAGATGTAATTTCAAAAGAAAAATTTAGTAAATTTAAGTGTTATGCAATGAGAGAGTCAAATCTCAATGCAATTTAATGATAAGATTATTTTATTGTCATAGGTCACAAATTAGAATCATTTAAACAAATTCAAACAAGCAAGATTGCTAAATTTGTTTCCCAAGTTTCTTAGAATAAGCTGTCAAGTGAAATATATTAATAAAAAAAATTTGGTGGCTTTACTTAACTAGTTTTACTTAGGTAATTTTAAAATAGTCACAAAGTGATATTTATTGTTAAATAATTGTATTTATTAAAAATAAAAGTAGATAAAATGTCAGATGACAAAACTGCGTTCCTACTTGTTGCTGCTTATTTGAAGTCACCTAATATTTTTCTATATTAATTGTGTGGACCTAGAATATAGAAAGTAAAGCCAGCCGTTGAGCCATGCATTACAATTAACCATTTTTTCTGTGCAACAAGACGCTTAATATTTGCAAACAAAAAATGACACATATTTTCATTTTTTGTTGCAAACATTAAATATTTGGTAGCACCAAAAAAAAAAGAGAAAAAGTTAGTTATAATGTATCGATTTTGTGTCTGACTTTTCTCACATCTGCGTGACGAGACTCTTTTTTCTTCACATTTTTCCTGTAGGAAAAAAAATCCAAGAAAGATTTGCGAGTTGATAATTTGATGGCTAAAACACTATACTTAAGAATTTCAAGTACATAGAATTGGCAAAGTTTCTATAGTTGCAATGGTAAAATTATCCTTTTCCTAGTTTTTATTTTCATTTTTGTTTGTTTTTTCAGTAGTCTAAGTAGTCTAACCAGCCACATTGAAATAGCTAACCTTTTCTTGATCAATAAAGGTTGACGGACGGAGAATTACATGGGGTCATTTAGAGAGAGTTTAAAAACAATTTGAATTTTTATTTTAAAAAATCAAGTTTTAGGATAAAATTAAGTATATTTAAAACAATACTAAATATATTTAGAGTTTATTTAAAAAAAAAAAACCATCTAGTGGTCTTTTGGACCAAACCCTTTCCTGAAACTAATGACTACAGAAAGGATCGGAAAAAGCTAAGCTTGAGACGATTTTTTTTTCCCCTTTTTTCTTTTGTTTTAGTTTTGGATTGGGAGGTTTTCCTCATGGTTGCTGGTCCCCACATTTTTTTTTAACAGCATAGATATTTTATTAAAAGCATTATTAAAAGACAAGGATACCCAAAATCAATACAAGTTGTCATAACTACAACCAAACACCATCTATGATTCCACGTACTTAATTCTACTCACATATCAAAAAGCCATACACATTGCTTACTTGCTGGTCCCAACCTAGAAGCATTGATTAATTAGACCCATTTCAATGGAACATTCCGCAGGCTCAATGAGCCTTGAAAGATTTATCTTAAGCTTGGATTTGAAGTTACAAAGGGACCACAACATGTGGGTTTGAAAAGTTTCAAAGGCACAAGTCCATTTAGTGTTTAGTGGAACTAAAAATTTGCAAACATAAGGCATGGATTTTGCTTTAGTAGGTGTATGACTTATTACAATGACTATGGATTCAAATCCGTACTTACCCCTTGGATTTGCTTTAGTAGGTGTATGGCTTATTACAATGAATATGGATTCAAATCCCTACTTAATCCTTGTCTATCTCCTTTCCATGTAGTTGTAACCTCTACTTCAAGGCAAAAAAAAGTTGCAAACATTAGGAATTTTCTTCCTCTATTAATTATTGTTATGTTTTAACTTTCATAAATAAGACATTGATGATGACATGTTTCTTGTTAAAACAAGTGTATTGTATTATACTGTTTCAACTTGCCCTGCTAACAGTAGTTGTTTTAGTTACCAAAAATAAAATTTTAATTCGAGAACCCCTCTCCAAAGGCAGAGGAACACTTCTTCTACTAACTGCTATTTTTTTTGTTTTAACTTCCACAATTAAGTCATTCATGATGACATGTAAATCCTTAAAACAAGTCATTTGCATCATAATTGTTTCAACTTACCTTACTGATATGTTTTAGTTACCAAAAATGAACTTTGAATCCAAGAATCCCTCCCCAAAGGCAGAGGAACATTAAGGATGAATAGTGGCGATCATCAAGCCCCTCCATGATATAATATATAGTTGTTGTTGGGTAGGAAGAGCTTGGGTGGGCCATAAGCCAGTCAAGATTCCAAAAAGTTTTGAATATCGTTATACTTGTGACTTGTCATATCACTTGCTTTTCTCTCCTGGTAGTCATTTCATGTTAAATGGCATTTAACTTCTAAAGACAACAGTCCATTTTTTGACAACATGGGCATCTCCTACCTACAGCTTCACAAATTTAGGCTTCTTAAATATAAACTGGTTTTTTTTTAGTTGGTATGTTCACGATTGCAAGTGAATTGTTTCTTTTGTGGGTCTAACTGGATGTATAAAAGTAAAACTTATACAAGATTTCAGGCGTTGTTTGCTAAAAGACTTAGAAGGTTAAATCCAATTTGTATTTGAAATGAGAGGGTCCAAAAAAATGGATACCCGCTTGCCCCACAAAAGGATCAATAAAAAGAGAAGGCAAAGATGTGTTAATTTTTTATGTAATTTTAAAGCCATATACCATCATGATGAAGTGAAGCTTAAAAAAACACAACTAGGACACTTAAGTGCTATGTGATGACCAATGCAAATTTATATCATGTGACGTGTGAAATGGATTAATTGTCTATGTTTGGAAAAAAAAAACAAGAAATGGATGATTTGACAATTTGATAGTTATATTCTACATTCCTTATGTACCAACAATAAAACAAAGCTAATGAGAAGAAATGCGCAAAATTGTTATACTTAATTTAAGAACAATACTACGTAAATATGTTTAGTGAGACATATAGAAGACATGAAGTTAATTTAACAGCATCTAACGACTTATCTATTTTTCTTTTGTTCAAATTCAATACAATTTTTTAAGATCTAACGATTTAAATCACTATATGTCCACCATGCACCCACTTATGCATTGTCATCTATATTTTTCCTTAATTACAACAACATAATTATCCTTTTCGTAGTTTGATATGATCTCGTTGTTCTCCATGTTGAAATTGCTAACTTTTTCTTGAAACTAATAGGTAAAGAAGTTCGAAAGTACTATAAATTATTTTAATTTTTTTATATTTTATCAATATTTTGTAATCATGTTATATGTTTAGTATTATGATAAGACTCCTCCCTATGGTCCTTATGGCATACACAAAGTTTTCAAACTCCTTCCCAGAACTATGCAGAACCGTTAACATATTAGATATTAAAAAAAACAGAGAGAGAGAGATTTTTCCACTACCTATGTGAACAGGTGAACCTTCATTGAAAAACCAAATCAGTAGAAGGAAAACCTTCCTTTTCTTTCAATTTCACACACAAGCTCACAGTGTCAATATGGGGCAGAATTGAGGGCTTCCAATGTCGTTCTTCTCTACCTGTTCTGAGCAATTCATGCATCTCAGGGATCTGTGGGCAGACTAAAGGGCAGATCGCAGATAAGAAAATAACTCTTTTCAAACTTTGCTGCAAGGGGGTATATAATTTATTTAATTTTGAATCAAGAGATCAGAAGGCTATCAACGCAGGTCAGTTGCCCAAATTAATTTTTCAATTTTGAAAGAGGTTCATTTTGTGTCGTAGATAAATATATTTTTGTGTGGAATGCACTATTCATTTAAACATGACACCCTTAATTGCGTGTTACTCATAAGTGATTGTGATATTAGATTTGGGTGTGCTTTAAATTCACCATAGGTATGATGCAGGACTTCATCGTAATAAGGTGTCTTCAAATTGCATTGTAAGTTCTCTCTAATTTGTTTTAAGTACATTATAAATTGATTCTTTGTTCTATGACAATTTTTTAAGCTCTGTCCGTCACAATCATCTACCGTATCAATTCAAGGAAGACTCAAAGTGTATTAGGCTCACATTACTCATGCAATTCGGAAGGGCATTTTCTACATTCCCACGGTGATGAAATTTGGTATCTATCCTTACACAGCTCATGAAATTTGGTATCTATTCGGGTTTTGCTTGTAAATGCAAATAACACAGTAGCTCTTCAAACGCGGTGCTTCTCTTATTATTTATTATCTCTAATAGTAAACACCAAGAATCGATCCACAATTTCAAAATTCTTAATTTTTTTTGCCTATAGTATGCACAATGATAACTACTATGAGCAGTGTCCGTTAAAAAAAAAAAAGATTCTATTAATCAACAGGATAATTATTATGAATAATGTCTGTCGAGAAAAAGTTGTAACTATGTAAATATAAAGACCGAACTTTCAGAATGAAGCCCTGACCTCCAAAATACCGAGGCATTATTTTCAATTAGGAAGCGTTGAACTCATTAATATCATGGAGGGAAATTTAGCGTTAATAATGAATAATTGGTGGCTTGTAAAATATAAAAGAGGTTTTTTAGTCTCAGATTCTTTCCAAGGAAAATAAGAAATTAAGGTCCTCAGCTAAGCCAGGCCATTGGGCGGGATGACCAGATATCAAAGGAGAAGACAACCGATCTTAAAGTGTTGTTAAGTTGGGCTTCAAGAGCATACACTATCTGTTGCGTAACTTATGAATGTACCTTTCGTTCGAAATGCATTCTTTAGCTTGAATCTCTTAGAGCTGATAATTTACTGAATTGTACAATGTTTGTCAAAAATCAATGCTTCATTGGAAGGGGTGGATGTTGTTATGTTATTTCTAAGTGTGTGTTTGTGTGATATCTTATCTCTTTCAATTATTGTTCAGATGTTGTGAGCAGAGTAATAATGAATAATATCTAAGATCTTTCGATGAGTTGAAAGGTTAGAGAAAGTGGTAACTCAATGTATCTAACTAAATCCACTGTAAATAGAATAGAACTAAATGATAAATTTTGTTGCATTAAATGCACTGTCTAAGGTTAAGGTGAATTTAATTGGGGGATATGCATTAAAAAAGTCCGAAACCTTTAGATTTTTTTTCATTTAAGTTCTAAATTTTTTTGACATTTCATTTCAGTTTTAAATTTTTTGATTTTACTCCAAATCAGTCCTTTCGTTAATAAAACCGTTAAAAATTACTGTTCACTAACGGAAATTTTTTAAAAAGATAAAATACACTATTTAAATATTTTTTTTGTTATTAAATACTTGTATTTTACTCTCAAATAGTAACATGTAAGTTGAGATTTTAAATTTTTTATTTTTTATTTTATTTTTTTTAGATTATACAAAGTATTTCTATTAACTGGTGAATTAAAATAATATATTTTACCTTTTTAAAAAAATTTTCGTTAATGAACAGTAATTTTTAACGGTTTTATTAACGGAAGGATTGATTTGGAGCAAAATCAAAAGGTTTAGAACTGAAATAAAATCTCAAAAAGATTTAGAATTTAAATGAAAAAAAATCTAAATGTTTAGAACTTTTTTAATACATATCCCATTAATTAGTTTCTCATAAAGTGGTTGTCTGGGATAACTCTCATCATAGAAAATTTAATTCAGTGAGGCAAGGCAAAAGGGCATTTGTGTAACTAATAATTTGATGTGGAAGTAAAATATGAACAACATGCCATGAAGTCAAATCTAATATGTAATTAAGCGATGAAATTATGACATTACTGTAGAATTAGGTTTTACTCATATAATTGTTTAAACATCTGCTTACAAATGGTGACGAACAAACCATTCACATACATACAAATTTGGACTTAATGTATTTTAAGTCCAGTGAAATTGATATTTTTGATCCGCCATTTCTTTCGGCCACAATTTCACGTCTGGGTTGGCTTAAAGATTTCTAAGCTTCGTCGACACAATGTAAAGTGCCAAGCCAACGTAGATTCCACCTTATCGTGAATCCGTATGTGCTTCCAAAACAGGCCTGATGATAGCAGAAGAAATGATAGCAGAAGAGTCTCATGTTCTCAGCTCCGTCCAAATGCCAAATGTCGAAAAATGTAATTTATGACATGGACTGGTGAGTAAAGATGTCAAAATTGATCCCACATGATGGGTTGACTTGAATCTATAAAAAAAATATATATATATAATCCAAATCTAAAAGGACCTGAAAATTTTGATTTAAACCCGTATGATCGGAATTTTTTTTTTAAGGATAAAAAATAAAATAAAGAGATTATAACATATCAATCATATAAATTTTTGTATATTATTGTGACTACAATTAAACTTAAAAATGTTTTAGCGAAATTTATCCTAAAACTTGTGTTTATACTTTACAAGATAAATGGATATATAAAAAGGTTCCATTATATAACCTTATAAAACAGTACTCTAACACTACTTCCTAATGTTATCATAAATATATTTAGTATTACTATTAAAATCAAATAATAGTGTCTAGAACCCAAAAAAAAACATAAACCTTGATTTTTGTAAATTTTTTTTCAAAGAAAAATTTTTTTGCTCTTGTTTTGTAGGGTCATGAACTTTTTGTTCTATTGAAAATGGTGTCTCATTTTTAGTATAATTAGTTAGAACATTGTGTTAAGATATTTTTAGTCCTACGTTGGATTCCTAGTGACTTTAATTTTATTTTCTATCTTTTACCTTTTTTCATAAATAAATAAATAAATAAATAATAGCTGCTTTGGGGAGAAGGGATTCTCTTTTTGTATCAAGGATGGCTTGATAACTGTCTGCCTCTTATGTTTCAAAAGAGTTGTAAATTATCGTTGACTAACAAGAAAATACAGGTTAAGAATAAAATTATTATAATATACAATAAAATATTTTGGAGAATAAAACAAAAACTTAAAGGGTGCGTTTGGTACACAGACTGGATAGTGCGGTATAAGATAGTATAGGCTAATATAGTATATGATATGTTAAATTACTAACCTATATTATATTTGGATGTCATCAAATAGTATCGAATAGTTATCCTATGTAATGTTTGGATGATATGAGATAGAATAGTATAGTATATTAAAATTATTTTTTTACCCTTAAAAATAATTAATTTATATTTACTATTAATTTTAATCTTTTTATTAAAAATAATTAAAATTAAGTAATGAAATTAATATTTATTTTATATGTTATTATATATTATACTGTTTATAATCTTTCAATTTTGTATAAAAAATATTTTTTTAAATTAAGTATTAATTTTATTTATACAAATAAATTTTAAAATATAAAAAAAATATTAATATTTTTTATTTTTTGAGGAAAAATTAAATAAATTTTAAAAGATAAATTTTCAAATTTATATAAAAAAATGAATGAGCACGAGAGAGAGAGAGAGAGAGAGAGAGTGAGGAGAGAGAAAGGAAGGGAGGAAGGAAGAGAGAGGGAGGAGAGAGAAAGGAAGGGAAGAAGGAGGAGGGAGGGGAGAGAAAGGGAAGAGAGAGAGATGAGGGAGGGGAGAGAAAGGGAAGAGAGAGAGATGAGGGAGGAGAGAGAAAGGGAAGAGAGAGAGAGACAAGGATTGAGAGAGAGAAGAGGGAGGAGAGAGAAAGAAAAGAGAGAGAGATGAGGAGCGAGAGAGGGGAGGGAGGAGAGAGAAAGGAAGAGAGAGAAGGGAAAAGAGAGAAAATGAGAGAGAACTGAATTTTTTAAATTTTATGTTAATTTTTTAAAAAATATTTAAAATTCATTTTAATTAAGAGGATATTTTAATAAATATATAATTTATTAACACTAGTCCATGATGTAAGATAGACTAGCCCATAAGAATCAGAGGGATAGTACTATCTTATATTCATGGGATAGTAAGTTCACACTAACATATCTTATATCTATCTTATTAACCAACCAAACATAGGTTAAGGTGGGATGATTGACTACTAGTCTATCTTATCCTATCCTATCCTATGAAACAATCGCACCTGAAATAATTAGAGTTATAGGGAGGAACATTTAGCCATTGGATAATACGGAAAGCAGAAAATGGGGGGCAAAAAAATGAAAGGATACAAGTGAAAGAAAAAATAAAAGGAAGAAAAATTTTCATCGAGGAAGGAAAATTAAAATTTTTTGGTTAAGAAAAATGAGGAAAGAGCCTTAACAAGTTAAATTTGGAGTTGCACAAGGCGCAAAAGTTTTGTAGATCCTGAACACAAGGTAAAACAAATGCTTTGATTGCAGGGTACTAATGGATGTCATACAGCTTACCATATTGTGGCCAGAGCGGCTCCCCCCCGGGAGGGGGGGGGGGGGGTGTGTTTGTGGGGGTGGTGGTGTGCGGGGGCGGGGAAATTGCAAGAGAACTTGCTTATGATTCGTCAATGAAATATTTTCAGAAAAAAAAGGGTAAATTTTCAAAGGCTGAGGGAGGTGAGAGTGAAGTCTAATAGAGTTTTTTCTTTTTTCTTTTTCTTTTGCTATTTTTTTGTTAAGAATTCTATACTCTCGTGCACTTGTTTTGTATACATTATGCATACTTATAAAAATCAGTCCAACCCGACTAGTCGGACTGGTGACCCGACCACTGGATGGAGTTGGATTAGCGAAAAAAATCGTTTGGATATTTGATCCGAAAAAATTTGATGATCCGATTGGATTTTTGAATTGACCCAGGAATAATTACTATTTTAAGCAAAAAATTTTAAAAAAATAAACGAAAGATTTTAGTATATATATTTTAACCTCCTAAAAGGGAAAAAGAAATATTTTTTTTCTTTATTTAGGTTTAAAAGAAAAGAATTATAGGAACAAGAATTTATTCTTACACATGAAAAAAAATTAAAAATTATTTAAAACATTAACCCAATTGAGTTAACTACTGACTCGCTAATTAAACAAGTAAACCATTGACTCTACCCTCTATTTTGGTTGTTTCCTGAACCGTGTTCAATAACTTTGATATTAGGAAGTTTATCTTTGAAAAATATTACAACAAAAATTGAATGCAACTAAAAATTTATGTTACACTTATAATGTGTATTATATTTTAGTCAATAATATTTATTTAAATCTATGTGTATATATATTAGTATCTTAATTTTCCTAAGGTTATTTGCCGTCTCTGTGTAACCTTACATGAGTTGAATCTGGCGGTGGGATAGGCCTATGACTTGATCTCAACCCAACGCCCAACTTAAATAAAAGGTGCCCAAACCCCAGGATGAGAGGTTACAGGCCCAAAGACGCAGGATTTTAACCCAGCCCTAACCTCATAAATACAAACCCAATCACTCACGAAACACTTTAATAATTAAAGTTTATATTTATATTCTAAAAGTATTAGGTTCTAATTTTAAAAAAAAAAGTATAATTTTTGGGAAAAAAAAAATTACTCAATTGTATAACTCATAACACAGTAGATTTTTAATCAACTTAAAAAAAAAAAAGAAACACTAACCTAATGGGGCAGGATTATGCTTGGTCTTGGTCTTGGATTTTAGGATGTAGGTTTGGGCATTGGCAAGGGACCGGGGCTTCTCCTAACAAGTTTTTATTTGTATGTTGAAGAAAATTAATTCCATGTTGTTCTTAACTAAGGACCACATTTCGTCAATTTAGTGGTACAGCTACAAATTGAGCTAAATAATCTCATTTGGTAACATTGAAATTTAATAAAATGCAAACTAGGTTGATATCTAATTGCACCATCTTAATATCTTAATGTCCATCTACATCCAGCATAAAGTGGTCACTAATATTGGTGTCTATAATTGTAGGGGAGTAGGGGATAACAGGTAAACCTAATATATTTCACACTAGGCGATCAATTTTTGGTCTCAAAAATGATCAAAAATAAATAAATTTGAAGATCACATCAGCCTCAGAATAAAGATTTTTATTTATGATATACAATAAGTTAAGGAGTATATGTTCTTCTCTATCTTTTTTCCTGTCTCTACAGAGGTACACAATAATTTTCTTTAAAACTGAATGAATAAACTGTCACACAAAATTCAATCACAACAATACGGATAAAGTTAAAATGTTGTGGATGGAGTTTAATCAACACATCATTCACAAATCATGACCACCTGACTCAAAAGTCTTTTTATTCATATATCTCAACTTTACACATACAAGTGCGTAGGTAGTATAGAGAATGACTTAATTTGAAGCATGTAGTGAGCTGACAATAAGGATGGTAGTTTTATTTGTCCCCACAAGGAACAAGCTCAGCCCCATCCCAATGAAAATGGGGTCAAAGGATTTTGTACCAGAATCGAGACGGAGCCCTGATCACCATTTTTTTTTTTAAATTTACTTTAAATTCTATTGCCTCGTTAGTACTATAGTACAAAAAAATTGAAGGGGCAAAAGCCAGCATACACTGGTTGGAGGCAATTTGAATCCGAAACCAATTTGGCAGCGGGTGATGTTCGTGTCTTTGAGAGAATAGTCACATTTAGAGTTGCACAAGGTGCAAAAGTTCTGTAGATCATTCAACAAAAAGTTAGTCGTGTCGTTTAATGAGAATGACAACAAACCAAAAGCTAAAGAGAGCTTCAGTGGATGGTTTTAGATCAGTGGTTTTTGTAGTTTGTCTCTGCTACTAACAGTACATCATAAATCGTCTAAAGGAAAAAGAAATGCTTTGATTGCAAGTTACTAACAGGCAGCCACCAGAATTATCATACAGCTTGCCATATTTATGGCGAGCAGGGGTGTTCATGGTATTCGATTATTTGAACCAAGCACCTATAATAAAAAATTAAACTAAAATTTCAGTTATATAAAATTAAAAAATATTTTCGAAATAAAAATTTGATTATCAAACAAATATTTGGTTCAGTTTCGGTTACCTGATCGAAATACTAAATTTATAAAGTTTTCAATTCTTTTAGAGATTTGAGAGACTGATTTTTTATTTTATTAGTTATTGAAGAAAATTTTAAATTTATAACTTAAAAATATTATATATATATATATATATATACATACACCATCTCAAACAAATACAATATCAATAATATGTATGTTGTGTCAATTAATCAAGTGTCAAATCCATGATAGTCACATCTTAAACAAAAACAATATCTACCAAGTAACAATCTAAAATGTTACAAATTCATATTAAACTGAAATCATTTTATAAATATAATGTTCGGTTCAGTTAATTATGATTTTTTAATTTTAAAAAATTATTTCTAAATCTAAATTTTTTAGTTTTCAATTAGTTCGATTAACTGATTATAAAATTAGTTTAATTAACAAAAAAATTTGGTTTAGTTTAATTTTCTTGATTAACCAAAATTTTTAATTTTTTTAAACACGCTAGTGGCAAGCGCCCGACAAAGCAAGAAAAGCAAGCACTACTTCATAAAATTTATACCGTAAATTTTAGCTATCACTTATCGATAGTAGTATTGTAGTTGCGATATTGAATTGCTGGTTATAAACATTTCAGTCTTTTGAGGAATGAACATTCATTATTACTATGTTAGGTGAACTTGGTAAAGCAGAAATTATAACTGTAATCATAAAGCTAACAAATGAAACTATGTTATGTTTATAAAAAATTACTTAATCTTAAAAAAAGTGTGATCTAAAATAAATTTGACATAAATTAATTTAAAGATTTTAGGGCCATATAAAAGAACAAGTTCGTCTGAGAATTTATCTATGGTGTGTCAGTTGTTCCTGTGCTGCAAATAAATAACAGAGAAGAATAAATAGAGGGCAGAAAAACGTCTTGTTGCATCAATTGTTACTGTGCCGCACAAATTTCACCAAAGGCGAAAGATAATCAAGATAAAGAGAATTTGTTCAATCAATAAGAGCCAGCTGTCCCCATAAGCGAGAAAGATAAAACGTACTAAAGCGATTCAATTCTATCTAGTCCATGCATCTAGTCACTCCTAAATGCTTATAGCCTGATGACAATGCTTAATCCAACAACCGGATGACAAAAGAATAGATAAAATTTCAATCGTGGACAACAGCAAGCACAACAAGAGGTGATACTTTCCAGCTCCAGGGTGATCAGTTCTATCCAACTATTTCTCAAGTTGGAGGTATTGATAGGCAATAGTGTAGCACCAAACAATGAAGCATATAGAAATCAAAAAGGAAGGAACTGCAACGTACATACGATTGTTACACTCAAAATTGGTAGATGCCGTATGGGGGGGTACTACCTGCAAATGAAACATAACAAACGAGATGCAAAGAATAAGAGTCATTCGACAGAGACACCGTTCTCCAACATAAACTGTACCCTGCCGAGAAACAGTTGTGTTAGATAGAATTGATGCCAAAAAGTAAGATCAAGGTCTAATTCATCTAACCACAATACCAAGTTGCACAAAAAGTTCACGGTTATTACAGAACATTAAGTCAAAAAATCCATCATTAATGCCTAAGACAATAGCGAATCAGAAACCGAGAACATGAAAGACCAAGTATGATTGTTTTTTCTTTTTTTGGAGCTCAGGTATGGTACTCAATTTAGAGATGGGTTCAATAAAATAAAGAAACTTAAGTCATTCAAACCAATAAAGTCAAAGCCGGTTAAAAAGCCTAATCTGGGAACGAACTGAAATTGTGCACCAAAAACTTCTAAACAGAAACCTCTCAATCTGACGTAAAATTTGCTAATCCCATACCAATAACAGTTTCTTATTAACCTTGTTACTGAACCAATCATTACTGGAAACTCTATCTGGTTATGATATGTTATGTAGACAGACCAATTACAAAGTTGGAAAAAAGTGCTAATTAAAGATATCAATAATATTAATTTCTACAAATGAGAAAATCCCCACCAACATATTTACTATTCATTTTCACATTTTGCTTTCCAGATTCACTTTGTTCAAG
Source organism: Carallia pectinifolia (assembly GCA_037832335.1). NCBI lineage: Eukaryota > Viridiplantae > Streptophyta > Magnoliopsida > Malpighiales > Rhizophoraceae > Carallia > Carallia pectinifolia. The sequence goes on from CM075446.1 coordinate 11,581,850, forward strand.
ATGAGAACAAATGAAAAATTGGGTTATCTAATTGAAGCATAGCAGTGATTGGAATCAAATAATAATAATAATAATAATAATAATAATAAAACCAGTTGGAACGAGTACCTCGTTGTCCATTTCCTCGATCCTTTCGAGATGGAATGTGGCTAGTAGTAATTACAATAAATATTCAAACAAAAGGCAAATGATTCAAATAAAAATGAGAACTATCATTAATATTCATGTAAAAACTGTCATTGATTATAATTTCTCATTTTTAACGTTATCTATCAACTTCCTCTGGCACCTCCTTTGTTTTTATTTTTAATTTATCAAATTGATTATTCAAATAAATTAAAGTAGGCAATTATGGCAATTAATACATATTTTATTCACAGAAATTATGGATACTCAACAATTATTGAACCACAAATCAATATTAGGACTGTCAGTTATGGATCAAAATTCATGACATTGCGACAGTTAATTAGGGAAACAAAATTAGTGGTCAAATTCTTTTTTTTTATATGTCAATTCAATATCAATTTTTAATTTTAGAAGAAATATGATTAATGTGAGGAGTAATACGACAAAATCAATCAAATCTACCTCCATTAACGACCTAAATATAATCTCTTCGTTACAATTAGCTTCTCCTTAATATAAATGTGAGACAAAGCGGCAACAATAGGTGAAAATATTGTTTTTTGTTATCTTTGTTATTGATAATCCTTTTTTGCAGGTCATCCTAAGATCCTTTATAGTGATATCAAGATATCTAACATACTTTTGGACTTCAAGTTTGAGGCTAAGGTACTAACTTTAACATTGAGTTCACGTGATTTGAGGCTAGAAAACTGTGAATACCAAAATTGTTTTACAATTTATCTGACATGGTTTTTTCAATCTGGTGGATTTTAGGAAAAGTAATTGCTCCACACATTAGAATCCACTGTAATTTGTGCCAAAGCATGGCAACTAGTTCCATGATGATTATATATATTGCCATATATAAGCATACTAGAGATTTATGCACACATTATCTTTTGATAATTGTTTGTATATTTACTTAATTGTATATACATGATATGTTTCTTTTTTTCTGCAAAAAAAGGGGCAGAACCCACATAAAAGGCCAACACCCTGTGAGTTTCCCTCTCTCCTCGCCGTGCATAGGTTTCCGTCCTAAAACATTATTCTGGTTATGAAATTTGTTCACTGCTCATTAAAACTATCAGAATTCCACCAAGAAAATGCTTTTCCCCAATTTTATGATAATGGTTTACAATTACATAGATTGCGGATCGATACATTATGTAGTTTTCACGCATACGTATTGAACATAAGTGTTGTATGCCGTTGCCATTTTCGAAAAGATTTCCCTTTTTAACTGAATTATGTACAAAATTATTTTCAACCAATGGAGGTACGGTAAATGTCATGTATTTAAATTTGCTGAGAGGTAGAGCCATGCGAGGCCAAGCTAATTTTTCAAATATAATAAACAACGTGCTGAAATATATTAATTGAAACAATGCATATGCACCATATCTTTTTCTTGAATTTCAATTGTATTAAACAAAAAGATCATATAGGCTAAGCAAATAAAAATCAAATATGTTAACAAGTTATCCTGTAATATATAGTTTGAGATATATTAATTTTCTTCTTTTAAAATGAACGATAAGAAACAATTTCAAAAGAATAAAATCTTATTTTATTATGGCAAGCTTCTTACATTTTAAATAAAAAGAAACGAATTAATGAAAGTTACAACATCTCTTGAGAAATCTTGTTCTTCCTTCCCTTCCCTTTTGAAGCTTACCTAGTACTTTTTTTTTCCCCCCGATTCAATGGAGGAAGAGAGCAACGAATGATGCAAGGGAGGCACCAACCAATGACCCAACAACAGCAGCAGAGGCATCGCTTTTTTGTGGTGCTGGGGCAGTGGCAGCCTTCTCAGCCATCACTGCACTCACGGAGGCAGCAGCGAAGAGGACGGCAACAGCAACCTTCTTCATCTCCATTGTTTGATTAGGCAGCGAACGGACGACGAAACCTTGGAAAAGAGAGATTGAAAATCTTTGCCGAACCTGCCTTGGATTGATGATGGATTTTGCAGCCTTAGAAAACATGGATGGAATGGGGATGGTATTTATAGCTACATATTGAGCTATTTTTGGAGGACAGCAGCTGTGATTTTTCTTTTTTTGGTTTTGTTTCGTTAAGCTATTTTTAGGTTGCCATTGACATTAAGCTATTTTTGGGCAGGATCCTTAAATTGCCATTTAGACGGTTGGAGAACCACCTGTGCTGTCATTGTTTTGTTTAGTAATGACAGCCAAATCGGAGAGTACAGCAATCAGGTAAGGTAACCTGAGACAGATTAGATACAGAAAGACACGGCTCCTCTGACTGCAGGCAGGAAAGGCTATGTGTTTGACTGAAGATTTGGTGATCGAGGTTCTATCCAGATTGCCCGTTAAAAGAAAACTGCGTTTCCAGTGCGTTTCCAGATCATGGTGTGCAGCCATTGAAACCATCGGTTACAGGCATAAGCATTTTAATAGAAATTAACAAAAATAGTGAAAGCAGGGGCTGTCTCTAGGCTCAATATTATGTACATCGAAAGCACATCCTCCATGTTGGATTTGATTTTTCCAGGTGATGTCAGGATGAATCTTGTGGATTTGGATTGGATCCAATTACAAACGATTTCAAGCTGGTTATTCTTCAATGGCATGAGGAGGATAAATAAAGATTATTTATTGGAAAGATTTGGGAACAGAATTGAATTGTTTACACGACAATTGGGAGTTTTAAGATGAAAAAAAGAAGGAAAGAAGGGAAGCGAAAGCAAGCAGGAAGCGGTAAATCGACGGCGACGTCGACAGCAACGCTGCAACCGCCAATAACCCGGTCTTCTTGACCAAAGCCCAGCGCGAGCAATTGGCTCCCCACCGCCGCCAGCAAGAAATCGACCTCCACAAGAAACGCCACGACTTCCTCCTCTTCCAATTCCGAACACCTCGACAGAGACGGAGTTCGCGACCGCGACCGCGACAAAGACAGAGACAGGGAGCGGTCCTCCCGCCAATCCGACCGGCGCACCCTGGAGGAGGATGCCAAAGCGCGAGACCCTACACGATCGGACGAATTAGCCGAATGAGAGCGCGAGAAGGAGCTAGAGGCTATTAAAGAGCAGTATTTGAGGTCCAATAAGCCTAAGAAATGGGTAATTTAGCTTAGCGAGAGAAGTTAGGAATTTGAACTCTTTGTACCAAAATCCTCACTAGGCGCAGCCCCTGTTCGGACGCGGGTTTCGTGACGGAATGGACCGCAGGGAGCAGAAGAAGGAATTGAGGGAGGAGATTCGCCGGGAGGAGGGCGTGGAAGAAAAGCCCGAGGAGGCTGCTGCTGCTTCGTATGATAATTTGGATATGAAAGTTGATAGGCATTGGTCGGAGAAGGTGCTCGAGGATATGACTGAGAGAGATTGGATCATTTTCTGGGAGGATTTTAATATTTCCTTCAGAGGATCGAAACCCCCTAAACCCATGAGGAGTTGGGCTGAGAGTGGTCTCAATACAGACTTGTTGTTGAAGGCAGTTGAAAGAACCGGGTACAAGGAACCGTCTCCTATTCAGATGGCAGCCATTCCTCCTGGACTGCAATAGCGTGATGTGATTGGAATTGCAGAGACTGGTTGTTCTGGTATGACTTGTACTTTTGTGTTGTCTATGTTAAGTTACATTATGAAGTATAAGTCTCCTCTCACGGAGAAAGAGGAGAGTGAGGAGAACGAGGCCGAGGCCTCCTGCTGTTGTTATGGTGCCAACTCGTGAACTCGCTCAGCAGATTGAGGATGAGACGGTTAAGTTTGCACATTAATTGGGTATCAAAGTGGTTTCAATTGTTGGTAGGCAATCCACTGAAGAGCAAGAGTTTAAGTTTATGTTTAGGCAAGGTTGTGAGGTTGTGATTGCAACCCCTGGTCGTTTGCTTGATTGCTTGGTGACGCGTTATGTTTTTTGAATCGGTGCAACTATGTGGTTCTTTATGAGGCTGACCGCATGATAGATATGGGTTTCGAACCCCACATCGTCGGAGTTTTGGATGCAATGCCTTCTAGCAATTTGAAACCGGAAATTGAAGACGATGACCTTGATGAGAAGAAGATTTATCGCATCACTTATATGTTCAGTGCTACTATGCCTCCTGCTGTAGAGCGCCTTGCAAGGAAGTACTTGAGAAATCCTGTTGTCATAACCATTGGCATTGCTGGAAAGGCTACCGATTTAATATCTCAACATGCGATCATTATGAAAGAGTCCGAAAAATTTCCTAAGTTACAGAGGTTGCTTAATGATCTTGGAGACAAGACTGCAATTGTGTTTGTGAACACCAAAAAGAATGCAGATACTGTTGCCAAGAATCTTGATAAGGCCGGATGTCGGGTGACAACTTTACATGGTGGGAAGTCCCAAGAGCAGAGGGAAATTAGCCTTGAAGGTTTTAGGACCAAGAGATACAATGTCCTCATTGCAACAGATGTTGCAAGCCGTGGGATTGACGTACCTGATATGGCTTATGTCATTAATTATGATATGCCTGGGAATATTGAAAGGTATGCTCATCACATTAGACGAACAGGCCATGCTGGAAAGACAGGTTTGGCTACAACATTCTTGACTCTGCAGGATACCTATATCTTCTATGATCTCAAGCAGATGCTTATTCAAAGTAATAGTCATCCTGTGCCTCATGAATTGGCAAAACATGAGGCTTCAAAGTTCAAGCCGGGAACAATTGCTGACAGACCCCCTAGGTGTGGTGACTTTGTATTTGCCCTGTGAGAACTTATATAGAGTCAACATATATGGCACGCAATGGTGACTGAAACTTTTTTGCTTACCATTGCACACGAGGATCCAAGTTTGCTCTTTATTGGGATAACAACCTGCCAGATTTTATTCATGAAAATTCTTCAATTGAAGTGGTAATTCACGTGTACTCATATTCTGGTGAGTGTAATTTCTATACCTTGTTATAATGATTAATAGGAAGTTCCTCAGATAACACTTATGGACAGCTAAATTCTCTACCTGCCATTTTATTTCTGCTGGAAAAAATGTAGTTTACTTAGATAGTTGGCATTCTCAAGGTATTGCATTTTGGTCTCTTTTACTTACTGCTATCGCTTTATGTATCTTTGGCTGCACTTTTATATGGTTTGTGTAAGCTTTCCACTATCAGCGAAAGATTCGTTTTGGCTGCATAAGCTGGAATCTAAACTGGATGTTTCTAAAATTTTTTGTAAAAACAATTTCTGCTCCCTTGTGATGGAAAATTAAGATTGGCTTGTATATTGCAGACGTACACAATCTAGAGCTGGAATGATCTTTGATATGGGTTCATAAAGATGACGCTGGGAAGGATCGTATGAGGTTGTTTTTGATTCGGAAATGGGCAATACTTGGAAAAGGTTAAGTGCATTTGATGCAATGACAATTTAACAAATTCATTGTATTTGTTGCTAGAACATCTCATTGGTTGTATCTTTCGTTTTCCTGTGCAAGCAAAATATACCTGTAGCCTGATTGTGCAACAGAGTTCACAAAAGTCACAGCACAAGTATCTTTGGGCCTGGCTTTCTAATAGGTATAGTTAATAAAATGGACAGCAAAATAAGCTTCAAAAAGAAAAAAAAAAAAAGAGATTGCTTTTCCAGTCGGATCGGATAGTTCGAGGGATCCAATATGTATTGTTGCTTTGTAATTCACCATCAATTTTCTAATTCACCTCTTTTTGTTGCCTTTTGTCAAAATCATGAAAGCTGTTGTAAATTGCTCTTTCCAGGGATGATGAGGAGAACGAATATCCAATAGACAAGCAGGGAATACCGTTTCCCATCACGGGTACTGCGACGTTTCGAAAATGGCTTATAGGTATATCAGTGTGCCTACTTCTTGCATTCGTGAATCACCACATTGGGTGCCGCACAAACCGAATTTCTTTTGATTTCGTTAAATCACAGATTGTATACTTAACATGTCTTTATGTTTTTTACAAAGAAAGTTTATTTTGTATATATTGACTTGACTTCAAGATTGGAACAATTTGACTCTTCTGTTTTGCATGGTTGAATGATTGATTATTGAATATATATAAAACAAATAATGATACATTAAACTTTATAATATAGGATTCGTCAAATGTTAGGATTCTGGTTGAAAGGGAATCCACAAACCCAAAAATCTTTTCTTTTGCTATTTTCACTTAAAGAAATGTGAATCCTAAAAACAGAGTTGGGTATAATTTCATACTTCTGATCAGCGTCCCCATATATTTTTAATTGAAATTAAGCTCTCCTTGCTAGTTTGAAGCCCTATAACATATAAGTTCTTGAGTTATCAATTTTTGTACGACCAACTGGTCAGGGCAAGGCTGTAATAATACTTTTGCTCCTCGGACACTTGACTTCCTATTAATGGGAGGCTTTGGATCTTTGATTATGTTGCTTTGCAATCTGAAACTTGACAATTTATACAGAAGAAGGTAAATATACATTTGCTCCCGTTGGAACAATTACGTTTCCTCAAATTCTGTAACACACTAAAAGTAATTGCTTACCTAACAAAATTAAGAACATTGTGAGCCACATTCACTCACTTTACGATTTTGTTTATGTTGTAATCTATTGTTCCGATTTTTCTAGTATAAACTGAAACTTTAGTAAACTTTCTAGTTTTGGGTTCTAAGGTTGCTGGAAAACTAATGGAAATTGAGTACGAGAGAAAGTAGTAGATTTTGTTCCCATTTTTTTGGTTTCTGAAACCAGTCTTCACACGTACTCATCAAGAACGCTCAAGTTTGCTGGTTTGAAAAACCAGACTTTAAAGATATTTGGCTCATCTAGAGCCTTCTTTTTTGTTGTATTTTTAATCAGTCTTCTAAGGGGCCATTTCAAGTTTAATATTGATGGATCGGTTTTGGGATCCATTGGGCAACAATGGGGTAATTCGATGTGTATTTTCCATGCCAATTCTCCCAATGAAGCTGAAGTTGAAGCTATAAGAATAACAATGAAGTTGTAGTGGGAATGGACTGAAGCGGAGCGGAGGAAACTCGTTATAAAAAGTTACTTGGCTATGGCTATTTCATGAATGAACAATCCTCATGATAGACCGTGGAAGCTATGGGATAAGTTTCATGAAATAATGAGAGGCTTATTAATGAGAATATTGAATTTGTGTTCCGTAGGAGAGGAACTAATATGCTATTTGATGGATTGGCTAGGATGGGTGCACATAGAGGCTAGGATTTTATGGCATGGCTGTACCAACTAATTGGTGCTTTGTCTCAACACTCTTGGAATTGCTGCTTTCTTCTGCTCTTGCATTTGTTGGATTAAATTGATTATGATGCAAAAGGGTAGCTATTGAACATTGCTTCTAGATTAGCACCTGTTGGGTCATAATTTTGGTGGGGCTTGTCTTGCATTACAGGTGGGTGGATCTTGGCTTAGGTCATTTTGTTTTCCTTTTTACTTCTAAATAGGGACAAGGGTGTGTAGTGGGTTTTGTTTGCCATCTAGTGGGGGTTTCCCCTTCAATGACGTAGATGAGTTTTGATGTAGTGGTTTATTTTTTAGCAAAACAAGTGTCTTGCAGAGACTTATAACACTCAATTTTGGGTGTCGTTGATTTTTTTGGATGCTTTAAATAAAATGTTATTTTCTGTTCATATATATATATATATATATAAGAAAATCATGATTAATTATTTCACAAAAGTACTTTTGATACAAATCGACACTAAGGAACACAGGGAATATCCTACCATCTACATGCTATAGCCTGCCAGAGAACACTTGGGCACACCACCCTCGGATTAAACACCTCTATACATATGAGTCACATTACATTTTTAGAATTTTTTTTTTCAATTTTTTACTAAAATGCAACAAATTTTTAACTTTTTGCAACTACAGTAATACTTTCTGTAACTAAAAAAAATATATATGTACTGCTTTTTCCTATTGTAGAAGTATTACAATAATTACAAAAAATTAAAGATTCATTGCATTCCGACCAAAAATCGAGCAAAAAAAATTTTAGAAGAATAATTTTTTCCTATACTATAATCTAGCCCTACCCTAAAGGGTACAAAATTAGTCCTCTAGCCTATACACACCCCCATGTCTGTATACACTATTTACATTGACGTTTCTAAGGACCGAAGGACCTATCCTATTACAAGCACTATGAACTCTACTATCAACCTTGATCATGCTATTATTATATAATATGATTTTAGACTAGGTGTTCTGAGAATTAATCTAGCTAGTTTTAATTGTGTATTTGCTATAAGCCTAACCTATAAAGTGCACGTTCCTTCATAGTATTTCAAATTATGTGTAATAATTCTTCCAATTCATGTTGATTAATTTTAAGGCTTTTTTTTTCACCAATTTACATAGGAAGAAAAAGAAAACCAGAAGATGGTGGAAAGAGGCATCAATCAAGTAGCCCCCTTTTAACCTTGTGGGGTTTGCATCCAAGTACTGCTAGGTGCATGGATGTAGGGGTAAGTGCACATTTAGATCAACGGAGTCTAATTTTTTGGCAGGTAGGGTTGGCTAAACTAGGTGAGGGAAGGAATATCGATTGGGTGGCGTGGCTGTAATGTATTGTACAGATTTTGGAGTTTGGGTTTGTGTTGCTAGTATGTCTGGCCACATTACATATTTGAGATTGCTATGGTTGTGAAATGGAGTACAGGATACAGCTGAAATGTATCAAGAACTATGTGTGTTGGCATCAGCATAGGAGAATAAGAATGCTAATGTTATAGCTGAAGTTTGCTTCTTGCTTTCTTGCCTTCAAGATACCGTTGGGTACTAAATTTTTGGCCCTATCCAATTTGGATACTATGGAGGCTGTTTTGTTGGTTGAATGGATACAGCGGTTGCAATTTTTGGAGACCAATGTTCTTGTATTTGCCTTTGATTGCTAGGCCGAGAGTCTATTTTGTCTTGGCCTTTGTTTCATTTTAGTCTATACAGTTAACATTAGAAAGGGGTTTTTTGGTGGGAGGGTTTCACAACCGCAGATGATCAAAGGGGATACAAGGGAGACTATTGCAGTTGCGGCTTGTTGGTTTTAGACGAGCAAGGAACAACAATGCAATGAGCTGCAATATGTTCCTGCTGTAAAAAAATAAAAACCAGAAGAAGAAAAACAGAACTTGAGGAGCAAGTAGTGAGTGAGTGAGAGAGTTGGAACTTACTCTCTCCTTTTTCTAGTACTACATTTATGTAAACTGAAATTACAAGCAAAGCATATGACAACTTACATCAAAGCAGAGTACTGACAAGATTACAGCTAAAAGAAAGCTACTGGCATACTAATGCAAGTAGAGAGTTGGTAAACTAACCAAAAAGCAAGCATGACCACACCATAAAGTGTAATCATGAGCTGAAACATATACAAAAGACTTGCATTAAGTTAAACAATAACAAAAAGTGATTAATGGTTGCTTTGGAACATCAAAGACATAAGAGAAACACTAATTAGCAAGCTGGAAATTCAAAAAAAGCTCCCTCCAAAATGTCTCCAGCAATGTTCTAGAACAACCTTCATCACTCCTCCTTGTGCTTGCAACATTGCATGCCAAGTTTAGCTCTCAGAATCTCAAACCTGCCCTTGGTTAGGGCCTTGGTAAATATGTCTGCAAGCTGATTTTCACTTTCACAATACAGTAGCTTAACTTCTCCTTCATCCTGTGCCTCTCTCATAACATGTAACTTCACTTTGAAGTGTTTAGTCCTGCCATGTTGTATAGGATTTTTGGAGATTGCTATTGCTGCCTGATTGTCACAGAAAATTGGAGTTGGCTCAACTTGCTTCTGATGCAGGTCAGATAGCATTTTCCTGAGCCAAATTGCATCATTAACAGCAGCAGCAGCAGCAGCAGCTATGTATTCTGCTTCTGCTGTTGATTGAGCAACAGTACTTTGCTTCCTTGAGCTCCAGCAGAACACACCTGATCCTAGAGTGAAGGTAAAACCTGAGGTACTCTTCATGTCCTCCAAAGAACCTGCCCAGTCACTGTCTGAGAAGCCCACCAGCTTCAATTCATTGGTTTTTCTGAAGTAGATTCCTTGGTCTACAGTTCCCTTCAGATACCTTAACACCCTCTTGGTTGCCTGAAAGTGTTCATCAGTTGGAGCATGCATATATCTTGAAAGTAGTCCTGTTGCTTGAGCTATATCTGGCCTAGATGCTGTCAGATATAACAAGCATCCAACCATGCTCCTGTACCCATCTTCATTGGATTTCTTAGCTGAGTTTGCAGCAAGCAGCTTGTGATTGAGCATCAGTGGTGTTGAAACTGACTTACATTCACTCATATTGAATTTCTTAAGAATGTCTCTAGCATATTTTTGTTGACAGATGAAGATTCCTTCGTTTGATTGATGGACCTCCAATCCTAGGAAAAATGTCATTTTCCCAAGATCTGTCATTTCAAACACTTGCTTCATTTCTTCCTTGAAAAGCTTCACAGCTTCAGAATTGCTTCCCATAACCAAAAGATCATCTACATAGATAGAAACAATCAGCAAATTTCTTGTAGTTTGTTTGACATACAAAGTCAGTTCATTTTTGCTTCTGACAAACCCCAACTTCAGCAGATGTTCATTGATCCTGCTGTACCAAGCTCTAGGAGCTTGCTTAAGGCCATACAAAGCCTTTTTGAGTTGGTACACTTTGTTCTCATGTCCCTTCTTCACAAAGCCTTCAGGCTGTTCTACATATATTTCTTCAGCAAGCACTCCATTTAAAAAAGCTGTCTTGACATCCAACTGAAACACAACCCAGTCTTTTTTAGCTGCAAGGGCCAGCAGGAGCTTGATAGTGTCAAGTCTGGCAACTGGGGCAAATGTTTCATTATAGTCCACACCAGGCACTTGAGAATAGCCCTTTGCCACAAGTCTTGCCTTTAGTTTATGCACAGTTCCATCTGCATTCAACTTTGTTCTAAAAATCCATTTAACTCCAATAATGTTTTTGGAGTTGGATTTATCCACAAGCTGCCAGGTCTGATTTCTTTCAATTGCTTCTAACTCCTCTTGCATTGCTTTCTGCCATTCCAAGCTTTGAATTGCTTCAGTGAAGTTTGAAGGCTCTACAGCAGCTATATTAGCCCTGTTATAGATATCAGCTAGAGTTCTGGTTCCCCTAACTGGATAGTCATCATCATCATCATCTGAAGTATTACCCAAGACTTCAACAGGTTGAGGTTGATTGATTTCAGGAACATGCTTCTGAATTTCTTCTTTCTGCCAGTCCCATGCCTGATTCTCACTGAACTTAATGTCCCTGCTGATTTGAATCTTCTTTGTCTTGAGATTATAGACTCTATAGGCTTTTGAATTGCTGCTATAGCCAATGAAAACTGACATTTCAGCTTTATAGTCAAGCTTCTCTCTATTTTGCTCTGGAATGTGCACATAGCAAATGCATCCAAATATCTTTAAATGACTCACAGAAGGCTTCACCCCATGCCATGCTTCATATGGCACTTTATCCTTCACAGCTTTAGTGGGAAGTAGATTTAGCAGGTAGATAGAAGTTGAAACAGCCTCAGCCCAAAATTTGTTTGGTAATCTCTTTTCAGATAAGAGACACCTGGCCATTTCCATAGTAGTTCTATTCTTCCTTTCACACACACCATTCTGTTGAGGTGAGTATGGTGTTGTGAACTGCTGATGAATCCCAGAAGCAACACAGAATTGCTTGAAGGCTGATGAAGTAAATTCTGAGCCATTATCAGTTCTCAAGTTTTTGATTTTACAGCTTGATTGGTTCTCAACCAAAGCTTTGAATTCTTTAAAGATTGAAAGCACTTCAGTTTTTGACTTTAGAAAATATACCCAGCAGAATCTTGACCAATCATCAATGAACAAGATAAAATACTTGTTGTCATTCATTGATTCTGTGTTCATGGGTCCACAGATATCTGAATGCACAAGTTCCAACTTGATCACTGCTCTCTGAGCTTGATTAGTAGGAAAATGTATCCTTGCTTGTTTACCAAGCTGACAAGCATCACATATATTCTGCTCTTCAACAATCTCTGGCATATTCAAGACCAATTATTTGTCCTGCATCTTCTTTAGTGCATAAAAGTGATAGTGACCCAATCTTTTATGCCATAACATGGAATCATCAACAGCAGTAGGCATAGCAGCTTTATCTATTTCAGTTAAACACAAAGGAAAACTTTTTCCTTTCATTTGTACAGTAATTAATTCAGCTCCTCCTGAGTCAGAGATAATGCAGGCTTTGCCTTTAAAGGACAATGAATATCCTTTTTCAAGTAACTGTGCAACACTCAGCAAATTTTGACTAATCTCAGGCACAAATAGAACATCATTAATTTGTTTTGTACCTGAGTATGTATTCACTGCAATTGCTCCTTTCCCTTCCACCTTTAAGAGCTTGCCATCACCAATTCTCACCTTTGAGGCATGTGACTGATCAAGAGTTTGAAAGACTTCAAGATAGGGGGACATATGATGTGTACACCCACTATCTATGAGCCATTCACTGCTCTTTTCATGGAAAGAAGAGCATGCTGCTATGAAAAGCTCCTCCTCAGGTTCATAACTGCTTGTTTCTGCAACTTTTGCTTGCTGCTGTTGCTGTTGCTGTTGAGGTTGTCTTGTGTTTGCCTGCTGAGATTGATTCAATTGTTGATTCTTTTTAATTCTGCAGATCCTATCACTGTGGCCTTTTTTGTGACAGAACTTGCACACAAGGTCTGGCCTTCTCCAGCAATCTTTTGCATAATGCCCCAGTCTGTTGCAATGTTCACACAGATTGTTTTTCTTTCTGCTTTTGCTGTTCTCAGCTTCCTTTTTGTCTCCTTTTTCATTTGACTGTGTCTTCTGTTGATGCTTGGCCTTGGTTTTAGCAAATAAAGCACCTTCAGTGACTTCATCTTGCATAAAGGCCATTCTCTGTTCATGAGCTTGCAAAGCATTGATCAGCTCTGCAACTGAAATTTTTGTCAGGTCCTTGGAATCCTCCAAAGTAGAGATTTTGATCTCAAACTTCCTTGGAATGCTGACCAATACCTTCTCAACAATCCTGTGATTTGGCAAATCTTCACCAAGAAGCCTGATTTGGTTTACTATCTTCATCAGTTTGTCATTGTAATCCTTGATTGATTCAGTGTTTTTCATCCTCAGGATCTCCTCAGATTCAAGAGTTTTAGACTCCTGGTTTTGTCAGTCTCACCAAATTCTTCTTTAAGCCTATCCCAGGCCTGCTTAGCTGTCTTGCATGCCATAATCCTTGTAAATATGACCTCACTGACATTAGTTTGTATACATGAAAGTGCCTTGAAAGACTTTGCAGCCTGCTCACTGTGATTTTTCAGTTGAGCCACAGTGGGGTTTGCTGGCAAAGCTGGAGGTTCTCCTCCTATCTCAGTCACTTCCCATAAATCATAGGCTTTCAAATATGTTTCCATCATCACAGTCCACTGAACATAATTCTCCCCAGAGAATTTTGGTGGTGGCTGTGGATTAAAACTAACAGAAGCCATAATAGTTGTCTAGAAGAATTTGTGAAGCAAACACATCAAATGCTCTCTTTCTCACACCTCTCTTCCTTGCTGTGTTTCACTCGAGTTTTATCACTTCCTCTCAGGCCCCTTAAAGACCATTGAAAGCTCTGATACCATTCTTGTTGGTTTTAGACGAGCAAGGAACAACAATGCAATGAGCTGCAATATGTTCCTGCTGTAAAAAAATAAAAACCAGAAGAAGAAAAACAGAACTTGAGGAGCAAGTAGTGAGTGAGTGAGAGAGTTGGAACTTACTCTCTCCTTTTTCTAGTACTACATTTATATAAACTGAAATTACAAGCAAAGCATATGACAACTTACATCAAAGCAGAGTACTGACAAGATTACAACTAAAAGAAAGCTACTGGCATACTAATGCAAGCAGAGAGTTGGTAAACTAACCAAAAAGCAAGCATGACCACACCATAAAGTGTAATCATAAGCTGAAACATATACAAAAGACTTGCATTAAGTTAAACAATAACAAAAAGTGATTAATGGTTGCTTTGGAACATCAAAGACATAAGAGAAACACTAATTAGCAAGCTGGAAATTCAAAAAAAGCTCCCTCCAAAATGTCTCCAGCAATGTTCGAGAACAACCTTCATCACGGCTTTCCACTTTTGGCACATTTGGATGACACGCAACAGAGCAGTGTTTGAGCATCCTACACCGATCCCTGATGACACCATCAAGATGATCATCGTGGGAAGAGCAAGCCTAATTCCTGAGAATGGTACAAGCTAGCACAACCAAGCTCTCCTTCTCCAAGGACTCAAGATTGGCGTCCCCTGCCAGAAGGCTTCCTCAAGATTAACTGTGACGCATCCTCCCACGTCAATACTAAGTAGGCTGTAGCTGCAATTGGAAGAAACTGAGCAGGACAAGTCATAGACGGACTGGCTTATGCACAGCTCTCACATTCTGCTCTCATGTCTGAAGCTCTCGCACTTTGTGCGGGTATACAGCTAGCCCACTCGATGGGTGGACGGAACATTCACATTGAAATCAACTCTTTGGAGGTCTTCAATGCTCTCAAGGCTGGCCGTGGGAGATTAGGGCTCATCCTTAATGATGTACTTTTGCTTTTGAATCCATTGCATGACTATAATTGCTTTGTTATTAAACGATCGGCAAACCAGGTTGTGGATTTGGTTGCACACCATTCCAGAGTAGGATCCTGCCCGCTGGGCTAGATTGGCAACCCCAGCAAGGCTGAGGCGAGTTTTGTATGCTGATTTACATTAATCAAGTATGCATGATCATTCAGTCAAAAAAAGATCAGTGAAGATTGGGACCTGAGATCTTGGTAGCTTGTTTTGGATGCTTGGGATCCAATGTTTCTTTGATGCCATGAATAAAAATTCACTTTGCTGTGCAACAAAATAAAAAATGAATGGATGTGGGACTCTTTACTTTCTAACATGTCGTCTTAAATTTTTCACGTAAAGTTCAATTTTACTCAAAACGTTTTGTCAGTTTATTAATTTTTACATATTACATTTGTTTTTTTTGAAAGCCAACCTTTACGTTATTTCCGTTATACTAATTTTACTCAATTATTACTTTCTTTTGTTAAATAAACTGACGTAACAACTAATGAAATGTTATGTCAAACAATTTAGTCTCTCGCTACCTACCACGTCATCAACATTTAATGATGTGACATTTTTAATTTAAATTAAAATAAATTTTAATTATTTTTTTAAAAATTATACAAAAATTAAAAAAAAACTCATTTCTTCATTTCTCTCTCTTCCCACAATGGTTGAGCGTGGCACAACAATTGAGTTGCTTCATAGGTGACCTCGAGGTCATGGATAGATATGAAAATAGTTTCTTTGCACAAACGAAAGGGAAAATCTATGTACATATGTATCTACTCTCCTCTAACTCTACACTAAACTAAAGAACACTTTATACATCGAATAAACACCTTTTTATTTCTTCATTTCTCTCTCCTCCCACTCTTTACCCTCCTCCTTTCTTTCTCTTGGGCCCTCTTACTTTCTCTCTCCTCCTTCCTTCCCTCCCCAAGAAGGAGGTCCTCTCCAACCAACAAAAAAACTCATCACGATTAACTTAGCGAGTTTCCAATTTCAACACTCACGTCAGACAATTTAAAGGGGTTGTAGTCCTCCTCTAATTTAAGTAGAATGAATTTTAGGCCCCAATCTACTCCGTCAAAGAAGCCCAATCCCGTTTTATAAGTATTCCTTCAGATCTTTTGCTCTTTCTCTAACATGGGTATTTTATCCACCAAACATGACAGTAGAGAGGGAAGGGCGAGGGGGGAGAGAGAGAGAGAGAGAGGGAGGGAGAGGGGCGAGAAAAGAGAAAAGGAGGAGTGAAGAGAGAGGAAGGAGGGAGGAGAGAGAGAGAGAGAGAGAGGAGAGAAATGGAGAAATAAGTTTTTAAAAAAAAATTACGTATACTTTTTTTAAAAAAATTAAAATTTATTTTAATTAAAATTAAAGATGGCACTTCATCAAATGTTAATAACATTTGATACGACAACCACCAAACAAACCTTAAAAACCGCTAGACCGTTGTTGTCTTGAAACCGATTACTATTCTAGACTATAAGAAGAGTTATTCTTAGCCAGCCCTTCTTTTTTTTGCTTTTGGTTTACAAGGTGGGCAGTGCCTAGTTCCTAAGGCTATAAAACTCCGACCAAATCTGTCAGAAGAATATTTTTGAGCCCCGAACAGGGCTCCCTGAGAAAAGTCAGACCTATATAAAAAGAAATTGCAAAGGAGGGCAGGTAATTTGCAACTCCAACCAAGTCTGCCGGCCCTTTTTATTTTAATTATCCTCATTTGCAAGAAACAAGAATTATCAATGGCACGAAAAAATGCAAAATTGCTGCTTTTCCTCATAATAATAGCTCTGATTTCATCTATAGAGGCTCGTAGAGGAGGTGGACTCGGTAGAGGCAGAGGCGTTGGGGCTGCTGGGATGCACAGATCAAAAGCGTCTTCTCATCTTAATGCATCTATGCATGCTGATGCATGGCTTTGCCTAATCATGTGCCTTTTTATTCTCCTATGTCAGCATGTATAGAATGTCTCCATTGTGATCTATGTTCATGTTATGTTGAATCTAACAACAGGAAGATTCAATTATTTTCTCCTATGTTGAATCACCTTTTCAGCTATTCCGGCAGAGCAGGATTGTTGCAGAGCTTAGTTTGAGAGATTTATAACTAAAAAGCTTTGTGCATAACATCTAGCTTCTTCATTACCTGAAAATTTTGCCCAGTTTTAAAGAAATCAAATAAGCAAATTAAAACACTCATCTTTATATGACAACCCCCGATTAATAAGTCATTATGTGTACATTCCTTCATAGTATTTCAAATTATGTGTAATAAGTCATTAATTCTTCCGATTCATTCTGATTAATTTTAAGGCTTTCTTTTTCACCAATTTACATAGGAAGAAGAAGAAAATCAGAAGATGGTGAAAAGAGGCATCAGTCAAGTGGCTTCATTTTTGACTTTGTGGTGTTTGTATCAAAGTGGTGCCAGGTGATTGGATGTGGGGGTCTTTCCCTCGTAACATGGCCTCTTAATTTTTATTTCATAACTAATAATAAATTTGTCGAGAATAGAAATCTTTGAGAGCATTCCTATGGTTCGGCTGCGGATGAAGGAGACGTTTTAGACATATCCCAGTTCATGTCACTTTTTGGTAAGATGAAGAAAGGTTGTATACGATCAAGGTCTTAGAATGTCAAGCCTGCGACAGCTAGTTTTCAATGATCAAGGCTGTGCATGGTCAAGGTCTTAGAATTTTGCGAACTTCACACAAATTTATGATCCATTATAATAACATAAAAATAGAAGACGTAGAATCAGCCCCCTCTTTTAGGAGAAGCCACAGTAGGGTCAAATGGCTGGTCCTCCATTACACCTTAAATGCCCCCCATCAATTTTCTTTTTACCAATAACAAATTTTCTTTCAAGATGAAAGAATAGGAAGGTGAAGCTTCAGGCAATGCAATAAGTTATGAAACAGTATGTTTCTCTAACTAAAAAAGCTATTGCAATTATAAGTGATTGGGATTCAAATGAAAGGATTAAAGAAACTGTTGGTTTAAACAACAACAAAGCTCAAGTAAAGCAGGAAAAACTAAAGTTTCTGGAAAATCAAAAAGTTGGAGCAGAAAAGAGTAAGAAGATAACTTGTGGGGCAAAAAATAAATCCCTTTTCATTGAAAAGTTGTGTTTATATGATGTTAATACAAACGGTCATCGTATCAAAGTACAATTACGCCTGTCTTAGGTACAAAAGACCATGCTTTGCATAAGCATTAACTTTTACAATAAGTAATCTATATTTACAAACAAAGTCCATACCTGGACAGATTAGGTAAAGCAACTAGATTATATTCCATCCTTCTAAGTAACTCATAATATTACAAAAATGGACCTAAATACAAAATGGAGGCTGCTGGAAGACTGTTCTTGAACACCTACTTCCAAGCTGCTATAGTGACTGAAATTGCAAAAATTAGAATGCTTCCATTCAAGCAAAGCTTCTGTCCTCAACCAACTTGAAGTCCCCAGTGTTTAAGGCCAATCTTCATCAGAAACTACAATCAAGACAAGAAATGAAGAAGCCTGAAAAGCAGGTCCACCTTGAGCAGAATTCATAATACTCAAGCCACCCATGAATGCAAAGAGGAATAATCTTCAAAAAATAACTTCAACTGGAGGAGGTTCCACAAAACAGAGTAAATTCTTAATCCAAGACGAAGATTCACCCTTTCTTCTTTAGCTTGGTCATTAGGTTAATCTTTGTTTTTTTTTGGCCTTTCCTTAAAGCTGGCCATCAACAGTCTCTCAAAAGCAGCTTCTATTGATTCTTCGCTTCTCTCCAGCATACTGCTGCAATAGAAAATTGTGTGCTCCAAAAAGTTCCTCCTCAGAAGCATAAGGACTAACACCAAGACGTTTATAAGGGTCCCACATATTTAGGCGGGTTGCCTGCATAAAGCAAAAAAAAATAGGGAGTAGTCAGATGAAATTTCAGTAGAATGACAAGGCATGTAGAAAACGTGGAAGAAGCACTCAAGAATAAACAGTTTAGAAGCATTGACACAACCGGCAGTTCACGCAATACTTAGTTAACGAAATATTATGATGCATTCCACACCGAATCAACCTTATCCCTCAAACCGCCCAAACGACAAATTCTTACTTGCTGCCAACAAGAGGGGAATATAACAGTTTAAAATGCAGGAGCTTATTGTACGAGAAAACTGAAATCTGACTCTCCTTACAACTCAAAATAAGGATATAGTTTCAGTGCCTGCAAAACTCTCATCTCATTGCTATGTATGCCAATTTATTTCAAAAAATCTACTTTGATACCCCACTGAAAAAACCACACATGTATGAAAAGCCCTGAATCGGGTCCATCACTGACAAACTTCAACAAATATTCAAGCACCAGAACTTAAAACCTCTATATTTGCTATCTGACTGAGTACAACCAATGCGTTTGTTCATTGGAAGTATGAATTATATATGCCCATGTTACTTCAACCAATATCCTTTCAATTTTCTTGTGCCAAATAACAGCAGAGCTACATGTCTATCGATACATTCATAAAACTATAAGTCGACTTTGAATGCCTACGCAGATAAATCCAGCATTATTCTCGAGCAACCAAACATGGATAGGAACCTCATTTTTCCACAATGGGTATCAATCGACAACTAAAATCCCCCAAAAAAAAAAATAAAAAATAAAAAAAGAAACAAAGAAAGAAGTAGGAAGGAAGAGAGAAAAGAATACCTTCATAGGGAGCGTCCACGGCACATTGAACCGTATAAAAGGTTTGTCTTTTTCTGATGGCCTGGGGCCTCTCGAAATTGGCTTACAAAAAGTCATCTCCTTTTTACAATTCATCTGTTCATGTCTATTACTGCAAACAAAATAAAATTTCTTTCATTTAATAAAAAAAAAAAAAGCCCTCGGTTTGGTATTGGATTGACAACAAGAAAGAATAAGCAGCTGCAGTTAAATCCCAATTCAACTGAAAATAAAAGAAAAAAGAAAAAAAGAAAATCGGGAGAACGTTAAGAACTAAAAAATTGAGAGAGATTACAGATTGCGGGAAAAATGAGAGAGAGAGAGAGAGAGAGGAGGAAGATGCGGAGTTGGAGACGAGAAGAAGAGGTTCAGAAGTCCTGTAACCCTCTGTGTGTTTTCCCCAATAATCCTTTCCTTTCACTGTTTTTCTGGCAGCTTCTCCTAGCAAGGGGAAGGGTAGGAGTAGGACTCGGCTTTTCTATTTTCTAACGCTATACAAATCAAATCTCTGTAGGCTGGAATTATGGTCTCCAATCCTCCTTACCTTGTTCGTTGGGATTAATGGTGCGTCTGGGTAAGGGACCGCAGCTATGCGCTCGTACATGCGAATGGTTGGCTGGATAAATTAATAATAGATGCGAAAAAAAAAAGTTGCTAAAAAACGGCACTAAAACATGTTCGCCGATACTGATGGTTTTCCCTTCTAAGAAAAAATGAAAAAACACAATACTGATCATTCTTATAAAATTTTAAAATTTTAAATTAAATAATATACATATTTTTAATCACTTTAATTAAAGTAAATTTTTAATAAAAATAATAATTTTTATAATAAAAATAATAATTTTTATAAAAAAATTTAAAAATTATTATTTTGTATTATAAATATATTAAAAAAATTATCATTTTTCTTATATTTAAAATACTAATTAAGACACTAAAAATTAACACATAATATTTTTTAAAAAAATAAAAAATGGTGATAAATTTTTTATTTGTTTATAGTGAGAAAATGGACAATAAAACAATTATGTGTACCAAATGACAATTTCATGGAACCCCGTTCTATGGTTAACAAATTCTTTTTTTTTTTTCTTAGGAAAAGAAAGATGCAAAAGAATTAAGCATTAAAAGCAAAAAAAAAAAAAAAAAAAAAAAGAGAAGTGTTTTAAAAAATAAATAATTTAATTATTTAAGTTGTTTTAATTTCAAAGTTTTGAGTCTAACAGCGAAAGTCAAATTTGTTACCTTGTGAGCCAAACTTAAACAGATCTTTTCTCTCTCTGAGCTCTCTTGCCTCTTCTTCTTTGCTGCAATCAAAGGTCCTTGAATTAAAGGGAAAATATTTTCAATTTTAAGTGTCTTGTTGTTTTGGTCTTTTTCTTTTTCCTCTTTAGTGATTTTTTTTTGGTGGCTTTTGAATCCATTAGTCTGTTTTAGTTTTCTCACTTTTTCTTAGCATCCAACATTTCTAAATAGATAACATGCTGCGTCTTTGTCTCTCTCCACCTTTTTCTTTGCTCTTATGAATGATTTGAAAGTTTATATCGGGGATTTCCACTTTTGATAAATATGAGAAGGTGGCTGCAGAAAGAGTGGTTGCGTGAATGATATAGAGCGAAGAGAAAGGTTATTTTGGACGATAATTTGGTAAATTAAACTATCACAAACCCTTTTCCTACCGTATGTTTAATTTATGAGAAAGTGGGTGGAAAAGAATTTGATTAAAAAGAAAATCCATGAGAAAGTCAATTTCCCTTTGATAATCTGATGAGAAAAAAATTGTTCATGATATTATAATTAGAGTTTCTCTACCTCCGCCATCGTGCACCTGCTCATGCTATTGTGTCAGCCGTGTCTTTGGTCGTTTGCTTCCCTCACCGACGGCGTTTTGTTGGTATTATTACTTCCTTGGTGAAGCTGGTCCTGTCTCGTGGCTTGGAGTTTGGTGTTGCCTCTTTTGTGGTTAGTGCGTGCGGCTCTACTTCCTCTCGGTGAAGCTTCATCTGCGGGTCCCTTGGTTTCGCTTCGGGGGTGCTGGGTTGGCTCCTTTGCCTCTCCCCTTCGCTCTGATGGGTGGGGGCCAGGGGAAGTGGTGCCTTTTGTGTTGAGGGCAGCTTGTACAGATGCTTTGTGCCTGCACTACCTTCCGGTCATGGCCACTGACTTTTGGGTGTCCTCCTCCTCTTTATTCCTGGTTCTTTTACAGCTTGGGTGTGTTTCAACTATGTTGTCAGAATCGAATCGGACTGGTCGATCGGATCGGTTGAACCGGAGATCGGCTGGTGGTCCGAGTCAATTTAAGTAAATTTTGAAAAGTGACTCGAACCGGTCAAAACCGGTAAAAATTGGTAAAAATCGGACCGGTTCAATAAAATTAAAAAATTCATAAATTACAATTTGATCCCAAATATTATTTAAATTATAATTTAAGTATTAACTTTAATTTAAAAGTTTAATTTAGTCCTAAATCTATTAAAAATTTTAATTTCATCCTTAAAATTAGAAAAATTAATATTTAATCACTGTTTATAAATATTATTTTTATAATTACTTTTATACATATATATATATTATTAAATATCGGTTCAACCAGTTGAACTTTCACCTACTAATATTTTCGGTTCGATAACCGATCCGACTCTCACAACTTTTGTTTCAACGCCCTTAAGTGATGATTTGGCAACCTCAAGCTTGCCTCCAGCCTTATGCTGCTGCCCGGCTGCCACCTGCCCCGTCACTTCTCACTGTTCCCGGTCGTCGGTGATGTTGGCTTGTGTATAACGGAGAGTCAACTTTTACGTTTTTGTGTGTTTGGGCCTCTAGCTTCTATCCCATGTTCCAGTAGGCTTGCTTCTTTCCTGGGCTTCGGGCCCGAGCCTAGTTTCAGTCCTAGCCTATTTTAGTTGTAAGTTCAGGGTCTTAGTTGATGGTGGGCTAAGCTTGTCTGATAAGGTAGCTATTTTTGTGTGTCTTCGCCTTGCAGCAGTGGGCTGTGTTAGTTAAGTTGGCCCTTAGTCTATATGATGCCGTTTTAATTAATGAACTTTCTGCTTCAGTAGACTCAAAAAAAAAAAAAAAAAACTTCCTGCTTCTGTTCAAAATAATAATAATAATAATAACAATAATCTGATAAGAAAGGAATGTTTTGGAAAATTAGAGGAAAAAGAATCAAGGACCCATCATTTATCTTTCATGAGAAAGACTGAGAAGCATCAGTATACTTTTTTATTTATTATAATAATTAAAAAAATAAATCTTTTATTTGTTCTATTAAAATTTAACAGATTATTTGACGTCACATTGATTGTAAATAAAATTTTATAATCTTTCTATAAAATTTTATTACATGACATCAAATATTATTTATATATGTATATTATCTATTTGACATCATATTTCTGCGCAGTACTTCTCTTTATAATTTTGCTTGTGGATGTGGTGAATTTCTATGAACAATTTTTTTAATAAAACAATTGATAATTTACTATATATATTAAAAAAATAAAATGGCACGTGGCCCAGTTTCTCAAATCTGACGAGCCATTAATGAGAAGATGAGTATATCCATCGAGACGTTGGCTTTTGGTCAAAATTTTAAATTGGTATTTAATGTTTAGATTAAGATCTATTTATGAATATAATTTTTTTTTTGATAAAATTGATTTCAATATTTTTATTACAGAATAATTCAATATGTTTTTACTATTTAACTATTTAATTTACCAAAAAGTATATTATATGTTCGTTGTATCATTAAATCACCTCTTAATAAGATATTATATCAATAAAAATTTGATAGCATAATATTTTTTTCTTATTTTTTTTCAATTTTCCCTATTTTTTAAAAAAATAAAAAAATTAAAATAAAATGTCATAATATAATATTTTTAATAACATTGTATCTTATTAAGAGGTAGTTTAAAAGATGATGTGCTTTTTGGTAAATTAAGCAGTCAGATAATAAAAAAATATTAAATTATTTTACAGTAAAAATATTGGAGACCAATTTTAGTAAAAAATATTGTATCTATAATTAAATTTTAACTCAAATATTAAATACTAATTTAATATTTTGACCTTAATTTTTTATTGGATTGGAAATGTAGTATGGTTTGGCTTTGCGTTAGCGGCTGATGTAAATCTTGAATATGAAGGTTTTCATTCGGCCAAAAACACAATGTTACGGTACACTTTCAATGGAAATTCTATTTAGAGAACGGAAAATCAATAAAACACAAACACAAACTCCCCTTATCTAATTATAGTCATTGATTATTATATATGAAAAGAAGTAAAATTGCAAGAAACAATTATGATTATGCATTTTGAGCTTGTATCCATTTTTTGTATTTCCACAACGAGGGACGGATCTAGGAGAAGATGAGGAGGCAAATCACCCCCCCTCCTCCACAAATTTTAAATATATATCTATATCTATATCTATATATAATATATTAAATTACAAAAGAGAAAGAGAGAGTTTCTCCTTGAATTTAAAAGTCTTTTTAAAAGTCTTTTTAATTTAGGTAGTATGTTTTCTACTTTTTTGAGATCTTTATATTTTAATTATTTTCATAAATTTAATTAAAATATATATTATTTCGATAAACTCACTACTTAATTTAGATTTCATCTAAGCAGTAAGCATCACTATTTAAATCTAATTCAATCTACTCATACAAAAGTATTTGTATCAAATTAAAATTCAATCCAATCTTGGTTGTGTATGTAGTCAAGTTATTAAATTCAATTTGCAATCTCTGGTAGGACTCTACATCTATCTCTTACAATAATTATAACTTCTAATTTCTACCGGAGTAGCTTTTACATCGTAGAACCAATACCACTGAAGAATAAAATTTTCCATTTTTTTTATTTTTTCTTCTTCTTCAATTACTTTCTTTTAGACCCGCTCAATTTTGTTTACATTATTTAAAAAAAATAAATGGGAAAATGCTTAGCAGTAGTTTTTTTTTTTTTATAATTGTGAAGGGCTGCCTCCATTTGTAATTGGTGTTGTTGGGACATTAGCGTTAGCTATGGGGGCCGCCATTGAGTACTTCTCCCTCTCGAAGAAAGAGGGTCTTTTGTACATATTTTGATCTCTATCTTTTAATTTTAATCTCCCAGACTTGGAGATTTTCTATTGTAACAAATAAATCTCAGTCCCCAAATCGCTGAGGTCTCGCCGTTAGGGGTTTTGTGTTGTTCTGATGTGCAGCAGGAGAAAAAGAGAGGTAAAGAGCAGCACTAGAAAAGCTGGTGACAGGGTGGAGAAGAGAGAAAAAGAGAGGAGAGATAGAATTTTTCATTTTATTATTTTTTTTAAATTAGTCATTTTTGTTTATTTTCTTAATTTTGAATTAAATAATACATAACATACACTTTGGTTAATTTTAACATGTAAATATGCCATGTGTGCATTCTCCTTAAATTTTTAATCTTTTTATGGAAAAAAAATTATAGATATAAAATTTAGATATAAAATGATTATACGAGTTCACTATTTGAATTTTAACCATTAATTGAATAATAAGTCAAGTATAATTAATAGTTTAGATTTAAATAATAGGTTCGTAATATTTTTTTATGTCTAATTTTTATGTAGTGAGATTCTTTTTCTATTTGCCACTTAAGCATAAGTTGCTGGCTATGTACGCCACATGTGTGTCCATGCCAACAATTAATGATAAATTCTAAAAAATTAATGAGTTTGACCGGCTCGTGAACTTTACTTAATGGAACTGATCTACATTAGAAATTTTTGAAGTTAGTTACTGAGATTAAAAAAATTGAATAGTCATTGACCCACTGATAAACTTATTCTCTTTAGAATTAATAAGAACAATGGTAAAATTTATAAAAGCAAAACATTCAAAAAAATTTAATCAAATGACGTAAAAATGAGCTTGGTGAATCTATTGGAGTAAGTCTTTAATGCGTTGGGCACTGAAGTTCTTGTTGGTCCATGGAGATATTAATTTATAGAGACATTATGGGTGGTGGGTTTGATCAAGACTCGTGCATCCAATTGCCGGATACCAGCAATTAATTTGGTTGCGATTTAAATAGGTAGGGAAATGGATTAAAAAAGAATGGTAGAAATTTTTTTTAACAGAGTAAGTCGTTTTTTTTGTCTGCAAGAGTAGGAACGGCAATTAAAAATTCGATTCTTGATATATTTCATTTCAAATTTTAATTTTGTTTTTTATTATTAGAATCTCTTGTGCATAGATGATATGTAGATTCTATTTTTATTTTGCCTTGGACTATTTTTATTTTGTTTGTCCTTGTACCAAAACCTAACTAAAGATTGGTAGTTTTTCCTACAGCACAAGCGAGTTCATGCGAATCAGGGTCTGAATGGCGATATAAGGACCCTGCAACCAATAACTTCTAAAGGTCACCCAAAAATGGCAATATAAGGATCCGTTCAACGTAAAAATAGCTTAACCAAAATTAAATAAAAAAAGAAAAAGGAAAAACCACAGCTGCCGTCTTCCAAAGATAGCTCAATTTGTCACCTATAAATACCATCCCCTTTCTATCCATGTTTTCTCAGGCTGCAAAATCCATCATCAATCCAAGGCAGGTTTGGCAAATATTTTCAATCTATATTTTCCGAGGTTTCATTGCCCGTGCGCTACCCAATCAAACAATGGAGATGAAGAAGGTTGCTGTTGCCATCCTCTTCGCTGCCGCCTCCATGAGTGCAGTGATGGCTGAGAAGGCTGCAACTGCCCCAGCACCAAAAAGTGATGCCTCCACCGTTGCTGTGGGGTCATTGGTTGGTGCCTCCCTTGCATCATTGGTTGCTCTCCTCTTGCAATAAATTAAAAAAAGAAAATCACTGGGAATGCTTCAAAAGAGAAGGAAGAACAAGATTTTTCAAGAGATGTTGTAACTTCATTTAATTCTTTTTTCTATTTAAAATGTAAGAAGCTTGCCATAATGAAATAAAATTGTATTCTTTTGAAGTTATTTCTTCCGCCCATTTCATCAAATTTAAATACATGTCATTGTTATTGTATGTCCATTGGTTAAAAATAATTTTTTTTTACATTAATCAGGTAAAATGGGAAATCCTTTAGAAAATGGTAACAGCATATAATACTCATTTTCAATAAGTACATGTGAAAAGTACATAATGTATCAATTTGTTATCTGTGTAATTGTGATGCATTGTCATAAAACTGGGGGAAAACCATGTAAAATAATGAAAGCCTGATCGAGTGAGTAGGAAACATTCTCATTTTTACATGTACACCAATGAAACAAATTTGATTATATTTCTGTCCATGTGTGTAGAATTTTTTAATTGTATGATTGAGTAGACGAATAAATTTCAAACTTGTTTAATAAACCAATCAAACATGAACAGGAATAAGTTCGGTTTATTTAACTCAATTAATAGCTCGTTGATGCTAATCAGGTGCCTCATTAATTTATGTACGAGTATATGAAATCAAGCGTATGAATTCATGACATCATTGGTGGCATATTTTTTCTTGTTTCTTGGTTGTACTTTTCTCAAGTGAAATCACAATTACACCGCTTGCCGGTACGTAACTATGGCTCGGAAATCATATGGATTCAATTATATATTCACAGCCTTAGGTGACGAGCCTAGTTTTTTTGCATTTTTCTGTTTCCCTAGTTCGTTGTCATCATTTTTGGCTATCTTGATTGGCAGTAGATGAAGTTGACATTGAAGTCTGGAAATCTGTGCTGTGCAGCTTCTAACCCATGTTACAGTTTCTTCTCAGTTCTTCTCAGGAACCATTTTCATGAATTGTCTTTCAAAGCACTTCGAGGCTACTTTCTCCAAATGGGGAAGAAGACATTTTCCAACAAATTAAGGGGTCTATCGGAAATCCGAGAGAATTTAACAATAAAGCTAAAGGAGCCTATGATTCTATATTTTCAAAATATGTAGGAAAGAACATCATAGTATGGTTTAAGATAAGTTCTAAAAAAAAAAAAAAAAGGGAATGATGGTTTAAGATAAGAAGCGAACTTACAAAAAAGATTTAAAAAATTCACAATAAAAGATGTGGCGAATGGTACATATAAAATCCAAGAAGAAAGTTACAAGGCATTTTCAAATTTGAACAAAAACGTTACTTTGTTCGGTGAGAAATGTCAATTTTTGGAAATTTGCCGTTAATCGTTTATATGGACACATATATGACAAATAAAAAAAATTTAAAAAAAATGATAAAAGTGCACAAATATCAAGAATTAACCAAGTATATGTTATGTATTTATTTAATTTAGAATTACGAAAATAAAAAATACAACTAACTTCAAATAATTTAAAAAAAAAAAAAAAAAAAAGTTCTCTCTCCCCTCCCTTGGTTCTCCCCTCCCCAGCCTCCAGCTGCTGCCGGCTGGGCCATTGTTGAAGCACCAACACTACCAGTAGCCGAAGAAGAAAGTTTTTTTTTTTTTTCAGTCCCTTCTTCTTCGATTACTTTCTTTTAATTTATACTCCCTCAATTTTGTTTACATTTTTTCAAAAAAATAAACGGGAAATTGCTTATCTGTAGTTCTTTTTTATTATTTTTTTTGTTGAATTGTGAAGGGTTGCCTCCGTTTGTAATCGGTATTGTTGGGACATTGGCTGTAGCTATGCTGGCTGCCATTATTGCGTACTTCTCCCTCTCGAAGAAAGAGAACTTTTAAACGTTTTAATCTGTCTTTTAATTTTAATCTCCCAGACTTGGAGATTTTTTATTGTAACAAATAAATCTCAGTTCCCTAGTTCTTGAAGTCTCGCCATCAGGGTTTTGTGTTGTTCTGATGAGCAGCAGGAGTAGGAGCGAGGAAAAGAACAGCAATAGGAGATGCGGAGGCAGGGAGGAGAAGAGAGAGAGAATTTTTCAATTTATTATTTTTTTTAAATTAGTTGTATTTTTTATTGGATAAAAGTTGTGTACCGCACTCTCTGTAGTCTCTCAGTATAGCTATACGCGAGGAAAAGTGGAACATATACTTAATAAAATGCAATTGTAAGAGTTCTTTTTTAGGAAAAAATAAAATTTTGAAATTAAAAAATTTTATTTTTTAACACATATTATGTGAGATTTACACTTTTAAATTTTTGGGTAATACTTATTTGATTTTAAATTTTAATTTTATTTTCAAATTTTATGAATATAATTACACTAAATTAATATTTGGTTGTACTTTGTTGGTAGTATATGGCCAAAGTGTGCAACTGCATAGTGTGACTACACAATCAAGCCCACTTTTATATTATTAATTTTGAATTAAATAATATATGATATACTATTTGGTTAATTTTTAACATGTAAACATGTCACATATGCATTCTTCTTAATTTTTCAATTTTTTTCATTTGCCAAGTAGGCTTAAATTGTTTGGTTGTGTATGCCACAAGTGTGTCCATGTTAACAATTAAAGGTAAATGCAAAAAAATTAACAAGTCCAACCTACTTGTGAACTTCACTTAACAGAGTGATCTACATTGGACTTTTTTGAAGTTAGTAATCAAGATTTGAAAACTCGAATAGCAACTGACCTACTGATTAATTTATCTTCTTTAGTATTGGAACTAGAGCTCAATTGCTTCTGATACCACTCTTAGAGGTTAATTAACTTAACTTTAATTTTATTAAACTGAAAAACACCACACAACAATTATGAAAAAACACAAACTCAAGGGTAATTTACATTTGACATCTTAAAAATAGGGCATATTTACAAGAGACATTCCCTAGTTTTAGAAATTACAAAAAGCATATTCTGACTAACAACCATCAGTTAACTCGGACGAAAAATGTAAAATAACCATAATGCCCTCATATATATATTTAAGCCAGAAAGCCTTGAATTCATTTCGCAACCTAGCTGTTGTCAATCTCCTTCATTTTCTGTCAACTAAAAAAGAAAACCCAAACATCAAAACTTCTCTTATCCAACTACTTCACGATCTACCTTTAAAGAAAAAAACAAACCTTTGGATTTGCTCGCCCCCTTCAATTTGCTTCTTCCGCTGCTCCCATCGTCGTACCACCCTTGCTCCATTTCCCTCTATCGTCAACCGCCATCTTTGACGTCTTCTCTTCTTTGACCTTTCTTCGTTCTAGGTTATCTCCTTTTGGTAAAATACTGTATTTTCTTTTTACAACCAGTCTTTGTTACTGGTTTGGCCTTATTTACTTTCAATTATTGCTGGGTTTTTGATTATTTTTAGTTTCGCCTTATTGCTAAGTTTTCAATTTTTTGCTATGGGTAATGTAAAAATAATTGTTGTGGGTTTTGTTTCTAAATCTATGTAATTTGTAATGTTACTTGATAAGAATTTTTGGATAAGTTGTTGTGGGGTTTGAAGCTAAGGATCAAAGGAGGGAAAAACAAAAAAAGGCATGAAACTAATATACAGAAAGAGCATTTGATTAGACTTAGTTTTGCTTTAAGTTATATGGTGTTGAAAAGTTAACCAAAAAAAAGGCCATGTTGCACATCAACTGAGAAGCACAAGAAGCAACTTGCTTGAATACACTACCATGTAATTGCAAGTAAATGATAGTTGCTTACATTATACAGTTTTTGTGCTGGAGACAGAGAACATATTTGCAGATAACCCCTTTCATTTTCTTCCAAGAGAATGAGATCGTTGGAAATAAGAGGGTAGTGAGTGATTGCTAGTGAGTGATTACAGCTTCATTAATCAAGTGGTTGACAAAGCCGTAATTCAAAGGGCGACTCTAAAATCACTTAGTTACGGATCACAAGATGTGGATCTTTTGTTAATTAGACAAAAAAAAGGTCAGATGCATGTGATGTGGATGCTTCACTTAATCACTATGATATATCTGGCCACATGACTATAGTTGCTGTTTTTATTTTTGTTGTTTTGCAATTTTTCATTTGTTGCAAACAATAGTGCGAAGACTATTTTGTGGATCATGTATATGTGGGGGCATTTTAGACTCTTCAAACCATTTTTAATGGCATTTATGCAATTAAAACTAAATTTTATTAACGACAAGTTGACGGAGGGGTAAATTATATCTGACATCTCCAAAATAGGTCATAATTACACATTGCATACCTATGTTCAAAAAATTACTAAAAACATCCTAAACTTTATCTGCGGTAGTAACAAAATGCATCCTTTGTTAAGTGACGTTAGATAACATAACTTTTAATAACAAAAGTGCCACTAAAAATGGCATAAATGGACCAAAATGTCCCCATTATATTCTGCAACATGTTAGTGAACGTTGGAACAAAAAAGCCCCCTGTACATTCTAAAATAATATCAGTGAACGTTGGAACACAAAAAGAGTCCAAAAGTACAATTGTTCCTCAAATGGACTACAATCCCAGTAGGCTTCCACTACTTATAAAACAACAACCTAAGGCAAAATATCACATCTCCTCTGCTAGTTCTTCATCCAAAAAAACTCCCATAATAGCTTCAATATCCAAAATGGCATCCCAAACCTCTAGCTCCATGCGCTTCGAAGGGCCGAAGTTCAAAAACATAGTGTGTAAGACATGCAAAAAAAGAGCTTCAGTCAATGTCTCAGAATCAGAGAAAAATAAGAATAGACTCTGCTACTGTTGTGATGATAGAAATTGCAACTCAAATTTTTTGGGTTGGTGCCTTCCAGTGAACATGCAAACAGAAGAGTATGTAGTAGACAATAACCTTCAAAACGTAGCACATGTGAAGGAAAATCAAGTAGATTTAAAGAAATTTTATGTTAAACTACATAACATAGATATGTACACTGCATCAGTTAACCAGTTAGTTTTGATTTTGCTATTTTGTACTCTATTTATGTATGTTCTAGTTGTTGTGTCAATAGTTACAAAATGAAGAGTAAAGACAACAGTGTAATTGATAATATTTACCTAGGATATTATTGTGTAGATTGTGAAGGTTGGAGTTGTGAAGTTGGAAGCTATATTTCCTATGATAGTCCTTGGGACGTATTCTTCTTCCCCTACACAAAATGTAATTATGTGTCAATTTTTGAACTCAATTTGTAACTTGAGCTAGCATTATTAATAATGATAAATTACCTTCTTCCCTCCTCCATTGGTTGCACTTGATGTGGATTTTCTTTTGGATCCTTTGCTCCTTTGACTTAAGCTTGTTTTTTCCCTTCCAGTAATATTTCCACCAGGAGCACCCATATTGCCTCGTGTTTTGTGCACAACCTTGGACAAAAAAAAAATGCAGTTTAGTTTTACCTCAGTGCATGTCCTAGAATTATGACCAACATTTTGCAATTCTTACACTTCACTGTGCATGCTCTTGATCTCACAGTTCTTGCTTCTCCCTTTTCTTTTGCCCTCAACGTTTTAGGCCTTCCAGCCTTCCTTGTCAACTTAGGTGGCTGTATGACTTCATCTCCTTTTATTGGGTCAAGATTAGTTTCATAAAGAGGGTGGATAATTTGTTTGTGTATAACAAGATACCTTTTGACAGTGAAATACTCATCACAGAAGTTCTCCAAGTTTCCTCTAGTGTGACCAACACAACATGCAACATGTTTGTATGGAATTCCAGAGATCATCCACTCTCTACAACTGCAAGTTCTTGTTTTGAAGTTTACAGAAAATTTTCCTTCTTCATCAAAGACTTGGAACTCATCATTGCTCGCAGGAACAAGCCTCAAGTATCTAGCGGTTGTTGATACTTTCTCTAACCTCTCCTTAACCTTTGGTGTTACTCTACCCTCCCAAGTACAGGCTTTTGCATATCTTTTATGCAATCTAGCCATGAGTTTGATCCTAATGTGCTCTAAGAGTGCGAGGATTGGCTTGTTCCTATATTTTCCTATCTAGCAATTAAATGACTCTGTCATATTATTGTTGGTATGATCATACTTGACAGCTTCACCAAAAGTCTACCTACTCCATTCTTTTGTTTTTTAATTGCATTCAGCCATTTAACTGATTCTTCACTGTTAGCAACTATGCCTATTTCTTTGATGCCCTTATCATGATCAAGGGAGCAGAATGACTTAATTGCTATCCAAAACAAGCTGTGCAACTCCATTGAAGGCCAACGTGACCTAAAGTTGGCATAAATATGCCTTGCACACTTTCTATGGACTGAACCGTGAAACTGATGCACGACTGCATTGATGATTCCCTACACATATCAATTTGTAATAGTTAAATGTTATAAATTAAAATTACAAAGTTAGGTAAACAAAATAAGTTAAAGGATGTAGAATTTGTATCTTTTGCCTATCTTACACGAATGTCAAAGGCTTTCCCTCTATTGCTCCTCCAAGGCTTGTCTTGAGCAAGTCCAAAAACCAGTCCCAACTCTTATTACATTCCATCTCAACCATGGCATAAGCAATTGGAAAAATGCCCTTATTTCCATCCACAAACACAGCAGCCAATAAGCTCTCTTAGAATGGTCCCTTGAGGTGGCAACCATTTAGACCTATGAATGGTCTACAACCAGCCACAAAGCCATATATACAGGCCTTCAAGCAAATGAAAATTCTCTGGAATACTCGTGAAGAAGTTTCATTTGGATCAATTTTTGGAACAAACCCAATTTTGACAATTGACCCTGGATTAGTTTCTATAAACAATTGGCCATACTTTGGAAGCTTAAAAAATGACTGAGAATGAGACCCTTCAATCAGTTATATAGCCTTTATCCTCCCTCTCCATAATTTCATAAAATTAGGTTCTACCCCATACGAATCCTTCAAACACTTGTACGTGAGTTCAAGACTCATGTTACTATCTTCTCTCAACCATAGCATCAAAACTTTGGCAATCCAATGATAATCAGCTCTCTTCACTTTTTCACACCTCACACATGTGTGCTTCCCTACCAGTCTCTTAATCATAAAAGTTTCTCCACATAGCACTTTAGAAGCCCATACATAGAATTTACACCCCTCATATGCACACCTTGCAGCAACAACATGCTTTTGATTTTTTTTGTAGGAGAGATTAACACCTTCCCACATAGAATGCTCCATCAATATTTCCCTAAACTTATACAAATCTTTGAAGATGTGATACAACTTCAATTTTACTCTACTACCCTCTTCATACCTAAATGGTATGCCTCTCATCCCAAAGTTGGGATCAACTTTCTTCAACTTAATCTTCTTTTCTACTCCATTCTCTTCAACTAACACTTCCCCATCTGACCCACTCAAATTTACATATTCATCGCTTGTTAGACTCTCTAAATCACTCTCATCATCCTCCACACCATTACCACTAATAAGACCATCAAGTTTTTGGTCTTGCATTTTATCTTCATCTACTACATCCTTGAGTCATTCATCATCCTCAGAATCTGTGTAGACAAACTCTTCATTAGAAATTGTAAAGTCAAAATCTTCACTATCACTTCTATCCTCATCCATCTCTTTCTCACTATGCCTTTGGTTTCTCCCTTTTTTTATTATTGAAACAAAAAAATTTTAACAATTTATTGTTGTCAAGCTTGAAGTCCTTTGAAATATTTTTCTTCTTTTTATTCATCTTTCCCTTCCTTTTTTCACTACTAGCTATATGGTTGACATTACCATCAACAATCCTCTCATCTCTACCTTTCAACCTTGGACTCCTCCTATTAGTATTGCCAGTAACATTATTGGTCACAACTTCTAATTTTTCAAACACAGTAAGAATGTCCCCAAGTGTAGATCTACTATTCAAGTCAATGGAAGCAATCAGTTCAACAATATTCGTAGAATCAGAGAGATTACCAATATTTTGTTGTGCTCTGCCATTATCTTCATCGGAGAACGGATATGGAATTTTGTAGGGCAGAGGCTTGGCAACTGAATCAGCTACAAGGTAGAGATGCATGCAATTTGACTTTTCTTCATCAATAGATCTTTGTAAGTCTGCATCATCTTCAATACATCTGCCACTTCTTGTACATAGTCTAAAACCAAACTTCTCAATATCATACATGGCTTTGCACATCCTCATGATATCTATATATGTCGCAAAGTCCCTGTCTTCGATATCATCTCTTCTTTGTTGGTCCCCAAAGTGGACCACAAATGTCATCATGTTGTCCCCCCTGTACATAACATTGTTAAAAGTGAAAAACAAAAAAATATTATAATAAAGCCTTGAACAATGCAAAAGGAGACATTTGTACTATAAAATTGCTTTAAAAGCCTTTAAAAGTGTACTTTAAACCTTTAAACAAAATCCAATTTCAAAATCCCCATACAAATATCTATTAAAATGGCTAAATGAATGAATCGAATCGAATACAAAATGGGAAATTATATAAAAAAAAACCATAGAAAACCCAATTAGTCCCCATAATCAAAAGTCCCCCAATTTTTCAAGCACTAAATCTTAACAGAAACCCTAAATTATCATATAGAATCCCTCAATGAACCAAACCACTTACTTTTTATCCCTCATAGTTCATTCTGAAATGAAAAAATAATAAAATAAACCATAAACAGCCCAACCGAACCCAACAGACAAAAACCCCTAATTTTGAAAAATTCAAACCTTAAACAAACCTTAAAAGCATGCATGAAAACCCCTGATTAACAAAACTCATAATTTTTTAACCCCAAATGAAAAAATAAACACTAGTTGAACCATTAAAAACATCTAACAACTCAGAAAAAAAAAAAAACATCAATCATAGTCCCCAACAAAATTTCTATTAAAATGACTAAATGAATCAATCGAATCGAATCCAGAATGGAAAATTATATAAAAAAAAAAAACCCTAGAAAACCCAATCAGTCCCCATAATCGAAAGTCCCCCAATTTTTCAAACACTAAATCCTAACAGAAACGCTAAATTATCACATCGTATTTCTCAATAAACCAAACCACTTACTTTATATCCCTCATAGTTTGAAACATTCAAACCTTAAACAAAACCCTACAAGCATGTATCCAAACCCCCGATTAACGAAACCCATAATTTCTTAACCCCAAATGAAAAAATAAACAATAGTTGAACCATTGAAAACATCCAACAACTCAAAAAAGAGAACAAGTTAACGAAGTTTGCTAAAAATCCTAATAGCTTACTTTTCCTTGTAATTTCAGTTAAGTTTCTATGGATTTGAATGAGTTTTTTTTTTGGTTTCGTTTTTGGAAAGTTGAGAGAAAAGCAGCTAGGGTTCTGTCCAATGGCTAGCTCGCTTTCTTTATATTTGGTGGCAATTATGTCTTTTCGCACTTTCTGTCAGTATTGACTAATGACGGTCTGTCAAAAGATGTTTTTAGTAATTTTTTGAACAGAGGTATGTAATGTGTAATTAAGACCTATCTAGGGGATGTTAAATGTAATTTACCCGTTGACCGACTATGTTTCTTATAACTGCAATCAAACATTGATATGTTTTTTGCAATTTTTAAAATTAGAGGATGTCACTTGTAAACATGTCCTATTTTTAAAATGTCAAATTTAAATTACCCCACACTCAATTATAACCTCTCAAACATTAATCTCACCAAGCATACCATCCACAAAATAAACTGAAACTTTCAACTCTTTATATACTAGATACTATAAACTTCTACTTCAAATCCGAATTAACTTCAACATACCTCTTAATTCTGATTCAGTCTTACAATAATTCACAGTATGTGCTTCAAGATGACAGAATTTTCAAACTTTAATTTGGTCTTCAAAATCTGCAACACATCAACAACTTTTTATCTGCATCTGGAACCTTGATGGTTTTTCTCACTAGTTCATTGTCAACAAGCAAACTTTCAAATTATCATCAACATGATTATCAGGAGTCTCTTTTACAATATTTCTTGCAATTCCTTTAGCCAATGTCCACTTGGTCTTTGACTTTGTTTAACCAATTCTTCATTCCTCTAATGAACTTGTGACAAATGACCTTTAATATGGTCTAAGACTTCATTCTGAGTACTTTTACTCTACCTCTTACTTTGTTTCCCATCTCACATAGAAAAATTGAATCGAGCTATTATTAGCTCTCAATTGAGCTGAGCATCTTAGCTCTCAATTGAGCTGAGCATCTTAGCTCTCATCTCAACGAGTCTCTAACTCTGAGTTTTCCTTTGGCTAATAATTTCATAAGTCCTTACATCTGAATTTTTTGATTAACTTTAACAAATCCTTTATATCATTTATATCTGAGTATTCTCTAGTTTATGACGATTGATAGTTTTAAAATTCAATTCAACTACTGAAAACATCTTCAAATTCAATTAACACTTTTTCTTCATGACTACTTTAACGTATCTTCACTGTTTCAATGTTATCCTTTTTTTTTTTGGTCCACAACTTCAATGTTATCCTTGAAATTAAAACTCTCTACTTTTTCCTTTTCTTCTTCTTCTTCTTTTTTCTTTTTCTTCTTCCTCATACCCATAATTATTAGATCTTTAAATCTCATCCAACTTTTGCTCTTTTTTATGCCTATGAAATCCTTTAATTTGTCTGTAAATCTTTTCTTGCTTGTCCTGTGAACTTTTATTTTGGCCCCTGTCTTTCTTTTATTTTCACTTTTGCCCCAAACTTTTCCTTTCTTCTCTTTTCTTCCCCATTTGTTCTCCCTTCTCTTTTTCTTTTTTTTTTAATTGCCCTTGTTTTTCTTTTGTCTCTTTTTTTTCTGTTCTGTCTTCGAAAAACTTCCTGTCAATTCAATCAATAGCTGGCGATGGAGATGAGCGCCAGCAAAGGTCAGCTTGTGAACCCTGGCCCCCTAGCCGGAGATGAAGATAACACAGTGACTGTTGAAGCGACTATGGGAGGAACGATTAGCAAACAACAGCGTGGTAATGCAGCTTCGATTTTGACAAAACCTGAGGAGCAGCACCGACGATTCGATTGACTTCTGACGAGATTTAGGGCGCGTCAATTACTGAAACTTGTAGATCGGCGACAGGTGAGGTTAGAAACGGTGGTTCCATGCTTCAACAGAGATTGAAAAAGGGCTTTCAGCGTTAAAAAGCCAGTGGGTCAGGCTTTGGATTTCTTTTATATCTAGCACATTTTCAACCGATTTGGGGCGCGTTGATGCTAGAAATCGAACTATCGGCCTTCAGCAATTCTGGATATGGCTTATGGCAAGTCGAACAACGGCTGGTAAGGTAGCACGTGTGATGGCGGCACATGGCTAGGGCTAAAGGGCAGTCTAGCGAGACTTCGGGAGCCCTCCAAGCGTTCTTGCTTCCTCCTTCTTGTTGATCGGATTTTTGATTAAATTTGGGAAATTTTAAATTGAATAGCTTTTATCAAATACCCGGTTAAAAATATTAACTCTTCTAACATCGAGTTTTTTTTTGGTGTTGATTAGTGGTGGCTTCTAGTGGTGCTCCGTTTCTTCTATATGCGTGGTGACAACCCTACTTTGTTGGCTCTCAAATAAACTTTATATTATTCTGGGATCGGTCCTTGTTTTCCATTAAGGGAATCTAATTTGGTGGCGATGACTTCTTAATCAAACATCTCTGATAAAATTATACGATATTTCTTTTCAAACTTTTGTCAACAGGTATTCCTTTGCATCTAAAGGCATAACATTTTTCTCAACGGGTCTACTTTGCACCTGGAGATCAATATTATTATTGACAAGTCTTTCTTTGCACCCGGAGATCAATATTATTGTTGACAAGTCTTTCTTTGTACTTAGAGACACAATACTATTCTCGACAGGTATCTTTATACCCAGAGATACAATTCTTTGATAAAACTTTCTGAATCGAACTTGATTATAGCTCCTAGATCAAATCGCTGATAGTGGCTCTTGGATCGAACTAGCTCTGATATTACTGTTGAAGCTAGAGCTCAACTACCTCTGATACTACTGTTAAAGGTTAATTAACTTAACTTTAACTTTATTAAACTGAAAAATGCCACATAATAATTATGAGAAGCACACACTCATCTATAACCTCTTAAACATTAATCTCACTAAGCACATTAGTCATGCAATAAATTTAAATTCTCAACTATTTAGATATTAGACACTAAAAACTTTCAATTCAACTCTAATATTAAAAACATAACAAACAAATCCTAATTTTACAAGAACATTAAATCTTAATTTTAAATGAACTTAAATTAACCTCAACATTTAGAATCAATAAGAGCGATGGGAGAATTTATAATAGCAAAACATTCGAATCTCAAGTTATAAAAAAAATTTAATCATTTGTATTGGAGTAAGTCTTTGATACGTGGGGCACTCAAGTTCTTGTTAGTCCACAGGGATATTAATTTATATAGATATTATGAGTGGTGGGTTTGATCAAGATTCACGCATCCAATAGGAAGATACAAGCGATTAATTTGGTTGCGATTTTAACAGGTAGGAAAATGGATTCGAAAAGAGGAGTAGATTTTTTTTGTTTAACCAGTGAGCAATTTTTTCTTTTTCTTTTTGTGGAAGAAAGTGGAATTGATGGTTAAGGATTCATTTTCTAATATGCTCCATTTTGAGTTCAAATTCTATTGCTTGCTGTTGAATTCTTTTATGCATGGATGACGTTTAAATATCTTGATTCTCTGTAAGCGCTCCCTACAATATTGGAGAGAATAGTGACTTGGATTCCACAAAAAATTGCCTTAGACTATTTTTCTTTTGTGTGTCTTTATACGAAAACTCTATTTTATGTATTTTAGAGGATAAATAAAGAAAAACAAAAACCTAATCAAAGCTTGGAAGTTTTTCCTACAGCTCAGGCGATTTCATTCCAACACAGTCAATCATGGTCTAAATGGCGATATAAGGATCCTGCAACCAATAACATCTATAAGTCACCTAAAAATGGCAATATAAAAATAGCTTAACCAAAACAAAAAACAAAAAAAAAAGGAAAAAACACAGCTGCTATCTTCCAAAAATAGTCTAATTTGTCAACTATAAATACCATCCTCTTTCCATCCATGTTTTCTTAGGCTGCAAAATCGATCATCAATCCAAGGCAGGTTGGGCAAATATTTTCAATCTATATTTTCCGAGGTTTCATTGCTGGCACGCTGCCCAATCAACAATGGAGATGAAGAAGATTGCTGTTGCCATCCTTTTCGCTGCCGCCTCCATGAGCGCAGTGATGGCTGAGAAGGCCGCAACTGCCCCGGCACCAAAAAGCGATGCCTCCACCATTACTGTCGGGTCATTGGTTGGTGCCTCCCTTGCATCATTCATTGTTCTCTTGTTGCAATAAATTGAAAAACAGAATGCTGGAAAGCTTCAAAAGAGAAGAAAGAACAGGATTTATCAAGAGATGTTGCAGCTTCATTTGGTTCATCTATTATTATTTAAAATGTAAGAAGCTTGCCATAATGAAATAAAATTGTATTCTTTTTAAGTTATTTCTTATAGTTTATTTCATCAAATCTAAATACATGTCATTGTTATCATACATCCATTGGTTGAAAATAATATTTTTTTTTACATTTTTTCAAGTAAAAAGGGAAATCCTTTAGAAAATAGCAACTAAAACCCATTTTCAATAAGTACATAATGTATCAATTTTTTATCTATGTAATTGTAAAACAAAAAAGCAAATTGGGGAAAAAACATGCAAGATAATGAAGCCCAACCGAGTGGCAGGAAACGTTTTTATATTTCTATGTACACCAATGGAACAAATTTGATTATATATATGTGCATGTGTGTAGCATTTGTTAATTGTCTGAGTGAGTACACCAATGAATTTCAAACTTGTTTAATAAGCAAATCAAACATGAACAGGAATAAGTTCGGTTCGTTTAATCTCGGAGAATAGCTTGTTGATGCCAATCAGGTGTCTAGTTGGTTCATATATGAGCGTATGAAATCAAGCATATGAACTCATGACATCATTGGTGGCATATTTTTTATTGCTTCTTGGTTGTACTTTTCTCAAGTGAAATCAGAACTACACCGCAGGCTGGTTACCTAACTAAGGCTGGGAAATCACATGGATTCAATCATATCTTCACAGCGTCAGATGATGAGCCTTTTGTGTGCAATTTTTTTCTGTTTTCCTTGTTCATTGTCATAATTTTTGTACATATAGATTGGCGATGAAGTCTGGAAATCTGTGCTGTGCAGCTTCTAACCCATATTACAGTTGCTTCTCAGGAACCATTTTCACGAATTGTCTTTAATGCTATTGTTAAAAGGAGTGGATATCTGTAATTTGTTTATGGCACCGAAAATAGAAATAGGAGACCGCTTAAAAGAATACAAGGCAGACTCCATGACCAACTCCCTTATTGATGGCCAACAATTTCTGGTTGAATTAGCAACTGCCATTTCAATTAGTTACCTATTTATGTAAAATAACCATTATTTCACAACTACATGACCACTACGATGGAAGAGTTAGAATTTACATGAGAGGAGCTAAAGTACTTCAAAGAAAATGATTGAATTGAAAAGATTGAGTACATAATTATTCGGTGATTTTACCTCCTACTGCTTAAATTGGATTCTGAAATTGCCGTGAACTGGAATCCATTGTTTAATAAAATTTTGTTTAATTTTATTGTTTCTATTTGATTGACAATTTGACACTTTACAAACAAAATAGATATAATTAAAATTTATAGCAACAAAATCTTTCTGCTTTTCTTTGGAGTTACTATTTTCCTCCAACAAAAATTGACTCAATCTAAACAAACCTAATTCAATCCGTCTAAAACTGATCCAACTTGCATTAGCCAAAAGACAGACTTGAAATTGCTCGACTCAAAACTATAATAATCCGGATCCCAAATAATCTAAAGTGATGCAAATAATCTATATTTAAAATGATCCGAAACCTGAATTATTCAAAATACCTAAAATCTGTCTGACCCGAGAAGAAAACAGCCAAACCCCAAAGTGATCCAAGCCACCCGTTTGCCAATTTCAATTCTAAGATTATGGACAAAACACCCACTGATTTTTTGGAAGAACATTGATCTAGCAATGCCTTGTACTGTTGTCATATCTCCCAAAGAACAGAGGACAGGGACAGAGAGATACTCAGTCATTTCCTGTTCCGCTTGTTGTCAAAAGCCAT
Organism: Carallia pectinifolia; assembly: GCA_037832335.1. NCBI lineage: Eukaryota > Viridiplantae > Streptophyta > Magnoliopsida > Malpighiales > Rhizophoraceae > Carallia > Carallia pectinifolia. The sequence continues at coordinate 11,623,289 of CM075446.1, forward strand.
AATCAATGGTATCTCCACTTTCACTTATTCTTTTCCTTCCTTTCTCTTTTGCTTTTGCTGTTGGTAATCAATTTTTTCTTTCCTCATTTTCTAGTTAGCAAACCCTTGGTTTGCAAACCCATGAAGGATTCTGCAAGGTAAGCATTATATCTCCTCATTTTGATTTCTAAATTTGATGCTTTCTGTCATTCTGCTCATTGTTTTCTATTCAAGCAATGAACTTTCACTCCAGAAGGAGGGGAAAAAGGGATAAAGAAGCATTTGAGCACATGAGCAATGCTAGAGAACTTCTGGGTATCAAGTTTACCGTAAAGATTCAACCTTTGCTTTTCAAATTTTGTTTACTTTCACCTAGTGCGTACGTTTGGATTAAAATTAGTGTTCCACATTACCAGCCAAGTAGTTAGAAAGTTTCCCATTATTAAAGTTCTTGTTTGTCAAAATCAAAATTTCATGATTCTGATATCTTCTTTGAATTTGATTTACAGAGGCTGTCGCCGGTGCCAACAGGGCAATCGAGTTGGATCCAAATATGCCCAGAACATACGTGCGGAAAGGGTTAGTGAGTCCATAAGATTGCATACGCATACGCACATATAGCATGCTTGCTTATATAAGAGATCTACTGTGAAATTTTAGAATTTCAGTAAGTTCTTTGGTCCTTAAAGGCTGCTGAACATGAAAATATTAATCCCCCCAATTTCTTCAAGCTCGCAAAATCTTGTGCCTTTTTCCACCTCTCTTTCTCTATTTTTTTCCACTCTTTTTTTCTTTTTTTTTTTGGATACATTAATTCATCTGATGTAGCCTTTATTAGGATCAATAAATGAATTATACCAATTGCTTTCCTGTTGTTTTTCGTCTGTCTGTAGTCTAAGTTTCGGCACGTTAACCTTGCTTCGCTTAATAAAAGAACTTATAAATGAGACTTAATATTACCAATGTGAATCCCCACCAACAGAACAAAGCTTCACAGAGAGATTGAAGGGCTGTCACTTGCTCGGGGTTTAAAGTGGAGTGAATGGTGTTGGTTTTGTTAAATGAAAAGGATGAAGGAAAAATGATAAGATGATCAAGTATTAGATCTGAATATGCAGTAGAGAGCTGCTAAGTTGCAGAAACCAATAAATGCAGCAGGAGACAGAGAGACAGTCACTATTTGTTATAACGAAGATTTTTGTACCGAATGAAACTGTAATTAATATTTTTGAAATGAAAATTGATATTTTGTAACACTTATTACTTTTACGTTTCAAAAATATCAATTACGGTTTCAAAAATAACAAACACAGTTTATATCTGGATAAAATTTAGAACATTTTACCTGACTCATGTAAACTTACTGTAAAGGGTAGCTGGACGTGGGTTTCAGCTGCATCCAATGGCACAGTGACCTCATCAGACTATACTGTGAATAAAATATTATTTTTTATTTTTTTTTTCTCAAAAATAAATCTACAATTAGACTAATGAAATGTGCAAAGAAAAAATGTATAATCATACTAATAATGTAGGTACAATATGTCATTATATTTATCAAGGGCTTGTTGTACATTTCACTAATATTATTACATAATTTATCAGTCTGACAACACATCCAATTATATTTTTGGTAAAAAAAGTAATTTTTTTTTTAACAGCGATGTTAAATGGCGTCACTATGAATAACGGGGATTGCAGTTGAAATTCACTTCCTTGTACCCGTGCTCTTCTTATAAAGAGAAATATCAAGAAGTATGATGAAGTTTTAAAGAGAATTTCCTTTCATTCCTTCATTTTTTCCACTATATTGGAGTATTTTACATGAACAAGACAAATTGAAATGATTATACAAAGCATAGTTTATAATGCTTAAGATAAAGTTACAAGGAAGCAACATCTAATTACTCCCACTACAACTTGTAATTAAGAAAATATAATTAACTTGCATTTTAGTAGAAGTTCTTACAGCAAAGTGACAATTCTAACACATCGAAGGAAAGGGGCCAGTCGTTGGAGGGGTGAGAGAGGAGGTGGGGGCGGTGATCTAGATGGAGTTTGATTTGGAAGGCAGAGCTTGCAGTGATTGGGTCTTGTTTACAGGTTGGATCCAGATTTCAGGTAGCAATTTAAAAAAAAAATTTAAATAAATTTCACATGGCATGCACAAGGTTTTAGATGTTCACATGTTATGTATGCAAATTGACGGAATTCGTTAGAACGGCAACTAGATTTGTTAAAAAAAAAAATTTAAATTATTAAATTCTTAAATTTGAATGGTGAGGCTAGATTTGGCAAGAAGCTCAAATTTGAGGACAAATTTGCATATCAACCCGTTCGTGACAATTATTATCTAAAGCCATAAGTACACTTGAGTCGCGATCATATGAGCACTCGTTGTTCAACAGAGCAATCTAAATTTTTAACAGAAAAATGAATGACTTTTTCATGTTCAAACGTTTAATTTACGTAATCCAGGGTCCATAATTCATGTACATATGAAATTTAAAGTCTGTCAACATCTCAAAAATTAGAATTAAAATTCAAATCAAGGGAAAATTGTGCATTGTAGAAAGATAAAAGAGAATTGCAATTGTTGTCACTTTGTAATTTTGTATGCTTGTGTGAAATTGGATTAAGTTAGAATAACATTTTTTTGTTATATGGGTTCTAGAGCCACGTACCCTAGTCCAAGGCAAGACATATCTAAAACTAGTTTGCACCTAAAGAGTTTAAGAATACGAAACACTAGGTCTCTTTTTTAATCCCAAGCGTACAAGATTTTACCAATATTATCATAATTAGACCGGTTATTAAACTATAAAAAATTAATAATTCAAGATTCAACCGATTGAATCGGTATTTGAATCGATATTTAATATTAAATATATATAAAAAAAATTAATATCTATATATATTATATGAAAATATTGATCGTCATATATAATAATAGAGAAAATGTAAGTATTATATTTGACATATTTGATGAAAGTGGTAAAATATATATATATATAAGTGTTACACGTAATATAATATTATATTTTTTTAATATCATATAATTTACAAAATAATGTATGATAATATGAAAAAAATTATTTTATAGGTTGTGTCAAAATATGAGTTGAATAAATTAAGTAAAAAAAATATTGAATTAAAAAAAGATACAGTACGCAATGTTTCATGGTCCATAATTTTATGAATTATCTTTAAAATATAAATATCTATATCTTAGTTGATGATTTAAAAAAATATATGTATATTTTGTAAATTGTACATTTACAACGAGTGGGTATCTATTAGCTCATCGTGAACTTTAATTTAAAATTTAAAAAAAAAAAAAAAAAGGAAAGAATAATATTAGACGGATTGGTGTAGTGGTGTAGTGGTGCAACGTGCTAACTACCGAAGGTAAGGTGGAGGATTTGAAATGTTGTGCAAGCACTTTCAATTTTTGCTGACCCAAAAAAGTTGCTAACTAAATAACTAAATAAAAAAAATTAGACTGATTTATTGATTTACGGTTTAATCGATTTAGTTCATCGAGTTTTGATCGGTCGGACTACCACTAATTTTAAGATATTGATTAGACCGAAACTTAATTTGATCTTCAATTTAACTGATTGAACTGACTGATCTGATCTAATTTTCGCAACATTGAATCTTACTGATAAGATTGGACTTGAGGATATGCTTCTTTTCTGCACGTGTTTTTTTATTAGAGGCGCTGGGCCAGTCTTGAGCCTTGAAGTCCCCTACACCTATTGGAGCTTCAGTGGACTATTGGGCCTTTCGTGATTTGACTTAAAAGAGAATTAGCAAGTTAAATGGCCCAAAGATAGATACTGCTTTGTATTTAAGTCGTAATCCTGATATATATTTTGGGCCGTTGGCCCTCTCTTGCTTGTATTTTAGGCTCTAATTCATATTGTTGAATAGTGCCTCGAAATCTATAGTTAGCATACAGGCTTAGAATGGGAGGGCCACCCTGAGATCCTAATAACAATTTAGGCATAATTGAGTTTCAAGGGACCTAAAGAGCAGTCTGTTGGGTCTTAATTGACAGCCAACAACTGGAGGCCCTTCTGATTACTTTGGACTTCTTTTCTTAGGCCCTAATGAAGATTAAGGCTCTCTCTCCTTTCGAGTTAATGATATGTTAGACCTTTATTTTATAATTGGATCTTATAATTTCTAGATAAAGAAGATCATAAGACATAAGACAACAATAAAAAATATATACGACATGATATTGAGGAAAATAAAAAAAGAGTCTCCTGTGAAATATTCATTGAGGATAGAACTTCATAAAATTTGAACATATTTTTCATTACTAAAATCTGGATATCAGTCAACGAACATTAGGGATAACATTAGGGATAGTAACAGGAGGGTCAGGGGGGATGGCATCCCTGTCTCCATTTTTGAACCCCATCCTCGTCCTCATCCCCGTCCCCGACAGTTTATTTGTTTTTTTTTTTAATTTCAATCACTTAATTGTATAGATTACTTTGATCATCCTTTCACCCATGTGAAATATTTTCTATTATTAAAATCTAGATAAAGAAGATCACAGACATAAGACAACAATAAAAAATATATACAACATAATATTGAGGAAAATAGAAAGAGTCTTTTGTGAAATATTCATTGACGATAGAACTTCATAAAATTTAAACATATTTTCCATTAATAAAATTTGGATATCAGTCAACGGACATTAGGGATAGTAACAGGGGGGGTCAGGGGGGGATGGCATCCCCGTCTCCATTGTTGAACCCCATCCTCGTCCTCATCCCCGTCCCCGGCAGGGATGAGGTTTTGATCCCCATCCCTATCCCCGGAGAACGGGGATTCCCGTCCCCACCCCATCCCCACTATTTGGATTGAAAATAGGAAAATTCTTAACAAAATTTCTATTTTTGTATAGACGCATAATCTAATCCACAAACAGAAGGACAATGATATCGAAGAAAGTTAATTTGGAAACAAATAGAATGAGTAATAGAATTAAGTTCAGACATTGCAGTACAATAATCTATAAGTAAATCATTCGACACATAAGACATCTCGACTTAAGATGAAGCCTGAATTCAAGGCAGCAACAAATTTATTCACTTAGCAAAGATGCAAGTGTCAGCCCATCCGTTGTCCTTTCACTTCTTTGATGCAACAACCCATACATGGCACCATACATGGCAGTGGAATGAAAGTCAGGCCTCAAAGAAGGACTTTGCTTTATTACCTATGATATTCTCAGTTTCAAATTCAGGAAGACCCTAAGAATATATGTTAGATGATAAGCGAAAAACCATCAAAATAGAAAGGGGCACAAAAAAATGCATCACAAGCTCATCAAAAATTCTGCCTCAAACATTGTGGCTAGTGGTCCCATTTCCATTCTTTAACAATCCTTAGTTCTCTTCTTCATTTTTCTTGTTTCCATCCCCACTGCATGCACTCGTTTCCACTTTAGCTAGTAAAGGTGAAAAACCCTCCTTAAACCCTATATGTACAACATGAATGTCAAGAAATACTTTCACATATATAAAAGATCTTACTTTGTTAACTCGGTAAAGGTAAAATTCTCCTCAAAAAATAACTATTATTATAAACCAATAAAATCAATAAGAAGTTTCACACAGCTAAAAAAAAAAAATGTCGACAATGTATTTAACAAAATAACAAAATAGCAGTTTGAGCACTGTCCTGTGATTTATAGTGGATTTATCAGCAGACAACAATTTCTTGGGTATATGGTGATTAAACGACCAGTTCATAATCAGTATAGTCTAGTCCTTAACCTCTGATAGACGTGTTTGCTACAAGGTGATATCCAATGCATCTCAAAATAATTGAACATGGGATATGAAAATAAATACATAGATGCAAATACATAGCATTTAATTTTACCCAATGACTGCTTTCACTTACAGATTTGAAGCTTCAGGTCTCCAATTCAAAATCCCTTGCTGGTCACTGCAGCATTTGTCTCGAGGGCATAAACCTCCGTCCAGGCTTCTTGTAGAACTGCTTGGCCATCAACGACAAAGCAAAACTCAACTTAATAAAAAAACCAATCCTTATAAATGTAGAAAAAAATTTAAAAATTAATAAACAAATAAATAAAATTGAATACTTGGTGAGGAAATTGAAGCAGAAGAAGATATTAACACACAACGCTTCTTCTCCTTCAGATTCACATTCGCAGGTACCAGTGAGGTTAAGACTGAAGAAGAAGGAAACACTTGAAACTCAAAGAAGGTTATGATTGAAAGAGAATTGCAGGACAAGGACAAAGACTCAATTGAGGCAAGGAGGTATGATGGGTCTTTGGAAATCAAAAGAAAAAGAAAGAACGGAAGGTGGCAGAAGAACAGAGGAGACGTTGCAGGATTGCTGCCGCCGAAGTTGAGAAAAGAAGGCTGAAGGCAAAATTGAACACTTGATGGGTAAGTGATTAGGTGTGGGTTTTTATTATCAAATTACTTAAATATAATTGTAACTTATTACATAATATTTATATAAAAGATTAAAAAATAAATTAAAAAAAAAAGGTGGGAAACAGGAAAGGGTATGGGGATAGGTATAGGGCTGAGACAATCTATCTCATCCCCTTCCCTGCTAAAAAATTTCAGGGAATGAGGATTCCTATCCCATTTTTCAGTCAATTCACTTTGACCTCATATCTGTTAGGGCGGGTGTAAATAATCTCTGATGAATATAGGTAAAATTATTATTCTTAACAGACATAGAGTGGGATCATGATTGGCTGTGAAAATTCAGAGGATAATAGACGGTGAGATGTGGTCAAGCAAGGGAAGTGTTTACCGTCCAAATGTCATAGGTTTTTTTTTTCTTTTTTCTAAAGGCTGAATATCTCTGATTATATATCATTCATTGCATGATTATAGCATAGCAATGAAAAACTCTTCCATTTCATAAAATGTGAACCACATGTAATCAACATAAAAATGCGGGAAACAAAGTAATGCCTCAAAAATTTGTAACTATGAAAATTTGCTTAATGTTGCATTCGTCCAATTCAAGTTTTGGTTGCAACTACTCCTTCTTTCTTCTTACCAAACAAGACTACGCAGCAGGCGAATACCATGATCAAAATATAAAGATGACCTCCGCATAAAAAAATATCGATAAAGAACTTCAACATGTGAAACGACCAGGCTTAGCTTAATTGACGATGAAAGCTAAGCTTTTAGCAAAAATTTCTAAAAAATATGGCATTAATTTTGATTGATTATATGAAATGTGATTGTTTGGTCTTAATTCGATTGATATCGATAGATTTAATTCATAATATTAGTTATATATATATATAGACGGATTAGGTCGGATTAGGCGGATTGAACTCCCCAATCCACATCTAATTCGCTCTTGACAGGTTGTAAAATTTTGAAACTGCAATTAATCCTAATTTCGGTAATTTTAGCGGATTCGAATTGATTTGAATTGAATTAATTGAATTGGATTAAATTGATTAATTTTTGAACAACGCTAAAAGGAACTCTCTTTTAGCGTGTCGGTCTCTTTTACAGTCCAGGATGAAGATGTTGGTTTTGGAATTTTCTACGATCTCGGTGTGCATAAGAATAGTGACCAACTTCAAAGCCCATTAAGGTTGGACTGACATATAACAAGTCTAACTCAAACGAGATGGGCCATAACGGTCCCAGGCAAACAAAAGCAGAACCTCATTATGGATTGCTCATAGTTTTGAAAAATAAAATAAAATAAAATAAACAATATCAGGGAAAAAAAATCAGATTGTGGAATATCACACCCAATTTTCAGAAAAATCAATTAAGGGAAAATTGTTTGAAAATATATCCTGTTCATATGATTATCTGAGGTGTGAGGAATATTTAATATTAAGAAATGCAGATTGGTTGAATTTGAATAATAGTCATAATGCACCATCTGGAATTTGAACGAGGACATCACCTTACAACCATTATGTGACATGATTCATGTGAATATCCATGTTGTTCCACTTCGTGATTTTGATGTTCGAAAATTACAGTTAAATTTCTTTCATTTACAAAATTATTTATATGCAGTTAATTTGGCGTTGTTTTATGTGCATATAGCCGTTCTATAGTCTTTCAAAATAAAATTATAATTAATGATAAAAAACACAAATTTGTATTCAACAATTATAATAATACAATATAGACTCATCCAACACATATTAGATTGTTGGAATTTTATATCATAAAACATCGATTTTGATCATGAGTTTCATGCCCAATTGACAACAGGAAGATCATGTACCACAACAGATATAAAAAGAAAAATTTAATTAATTAGCTGTCATTTTTAATGTGGGTACCAAAGTACAGTAAATAATCTTGTACCCTTGAGAAAAGGCAATAAAAAGTTCGTAGTCATGGCCGAATATACATTCTTGGACAACTCTATCCGACCAGAAACACCAATTATTTCAATGATTTGAACCCGAATTGGTCTCTAGGTATGTTCAATGAACAGAAAGAGCTAAACAATGACTCACTACAGTACAAAGAACAGAAGGAAGGTTAATTAGCGGTCAATTTTTATGTGGTACCAAATTATGGTTAAATTTGCTTAGCATTGATTTGTGTCTTCGAAACTTCTTAGAGATCATTTGTCTGTGATTGATAACAATTAAACGATGTCGTCGTTTGTGTTTGTGATTTTCATCATCTACTGGAAGTGATTATTGGTATTTGTTAGGTAAATCTGAATGCTCTTACGTGAGAGAAATAAAATAGTAAGCCAGTAGCCATTGATTAAAGAAATAATAAAAAGACAAAAAAAAAAAAAGAAATAAAAACCTGACACCCAGCTGCAATTCCAAATTTTTCCATTTTTATGTACCGTTTGAGAAAGAAAAATTTATATACCATATATCAACTGACTCAACTCTCAAACATTTTTATAACTCATCACTATTAATTAAAGTCACGGATCCACTCAAAAAAATAAATAAATAAATAAAACTACAGTAAATATATATGGTTAATTTTTCAAACAGATCAATAAAGAAAAAAAAAATGTTAACAATTCAACTTTAAGCTTTTAAGGTCTTGAACTTGATCGTAGAGGTTGAGATTTTCCATGTCAATCAAAATAATTTGACTTATCTATTTGATACCGATATCATCAATCCTTGATCAATAATATTAATAACCGCAACCATTGATCCAACCTTGTGGTCTAAAGATAAAAATATTTTTTTTTTCTTTGTTGTCAACAAAAAAATTTGACATTCTACCAAATGCTCTTAAAATTTACCTTTTTTTTTTTTTTTTTTGGTTGAGGAAAACAACATATCTCGCATTGACATGAATCTTGCCTTACATCATTATCCATGAGAAGAAAAATGTCCACTAAGCTATCCCTGCTCCAAACCATTTCACCCTCGATCTCAAGAGCCTTCTTCGCCAACTCATGCGCGACGCTGTTAGCTGAACGTGGGACATGTGAGATGCTTGCCACCTGAAATTGGGATAGCAACACCTTTATATGTTCCGCTAAGAGTCCCTGGGTAGTATCTAATCGTCTCAGTTTGTGACACTCTCGAACTGCTTGTAAACAATCCGTTTCAACCACTATCTTGCCAAGTCCTTGTCCTACAGCTTTCTGAAGAGCTTCTCGAACTGCAGTCAATTCCATAATAATGAAAGAGAAAATACCCACTACCTTGGAGAAAGTAAATAGCGGCTCTCCTCTGCTCCCACGGAAGACTATACCAATCCCAGCATGCCCATCTCTGATTGCACCATTATTGTTTATCTTGTCTAGTCCCCCCACCGGTTTAATGCATTGAGCTCTTGTACTTGCCTGACTTTGGTGGAATATCTGACCCGTATCTGCCTCCTGAAAGTTACAATATAAATGTGTTTATCAATGTGTTGCCATTGAGCTAAATTTTACCTCTTTAATAAAGCACAATTTTTTTTATAAGATTATAAAGTTCTTTTATATTATAAATATTAAAAAAAACTCAGAAAAAGTTTATGCTTAATTCATACTAAAAATTTACTTTGTTATAAGTAACAATTTAAATATAAAAAGCTAACACAAACTTCCCTTATTGATAATGGCCAAATTTAGTTTTATGTCCATCATAATTATATGGTTATTCCCTTCTTTCTCTCCTATTCTCACTCTTTGCTGTTAAGCACCATTATATCCAACAGTTATCATTTTTTATAGATTACCTAATAAATTCTCCCACTTAAATAGAATCAATTAATTTTTCTAACAATTATTTGGTCAAATTTCCTAATTTTATTACAATTAATAGCAATTTGTTGTAACTCTTTATAATGCTATTATTGAGAGAGGAGTACAACCTGACACGCTGATTAACACTACGAGTGTAGTCTTTTCCACACTATATGGACTCTTCCGTTCTTACCAAAAATCTGATAAAATCAATAGAGAGAGATCGACTAATGCCAATTTCGTAGATGATTCTTTTGTAATTAGGTAACATGAATAACATCAGTCTCTCTTCCAGTAGAATTAACTGTTGAGTTGTCTCCCTTGTTTTAGGTGCAATTACTGAAGGTAAATTTTAGCCACAAGAACACTGATTCTGCGCTTTAAGAATCTAAGTTTGGATTTGACGGAATTTTTTTTTTCTCTTTTTATGGATCAGGCCTTAATTCCATCAGTTTTAATGAACGTGGTGGGATGGTTTAATTATTTGATGTTTAAATAGGCAAGGTATGTACATAAATTTTTTAAGGATATTAGGGTAAACTTTTCAAAAAAAGAAAACTTAAATTTTGAAAAAACAAAATTTAATATGAGGAACATTAGCATTGCAACTCTCCGGCCATTTGTCTCTACCTACGTACCAACACCCACTATAATATACTTTTAAGCCTGCAAATCTGTTTTCTTTTTTTTTTTTTTTTGACCATTCATTCTATGTAAAATAACATAGCCAGCACAAACCTCAAAAATTTTAACTAGCCAATTTGTCAATCACATCAAACTTTTAGTACGAGACTGTTGATTGTAAAACATTGGTTACGATCATTTTTTATGCATGCCATTTTTTAATAATTAAATAAGATCAAAAATATAAATCATCATTAATCATTTAATTTTAACACTTCATTTTGTGTACCTAAATAAACAAACCTGATCTTCCCCTGTTGCCGGCGATTTTCCAATGGGAACACTGGCGTGACTATTGTTTCTCCATCTCGTAAGTATGCAAATATGTGAACCAAGAAATTAGATATTAATGTCTAACATTGGGAAATATATATATATATATATATATATATATATATTATTCTCATTCCCAATAGATGATTATTGCACGAAAGAAGACGGACAGGGTGATTGAGAGGATAAGAGGATCCAATTGATGATGTGACAGAATGAACAGAAGAACTTGTTAATCAAGTTCCGATGAAATTGGAATTGACATTAATCAAGAGGTGTCATTATTAACTCAACTTTTATTCTTCCATACACTTTTTTTTAGTATTTCAATTTTTATTTGCCGGAATTTGATCACCAAATTATTCACTCTTTGAAGAGTTCAAGAATCAAGTCATCTTCATTGCCAAATTTAAGGGATAAGCAAAAAGTTAGTTCTATAAGTTTGATGTTGTTGCCATCAAATTATATATGTTTGGGTTGTTTTAGTTAAATTTTAAACATTAATAAATTTATTTCAATTGAGTCTAATTTTGAATGAAATGACCTTTAACCATTAATAAAAACACGCATCATAAACATATTAAAATAAAAAAAATAGAAATACTTATATACAATTAAGCTAAAATGAAGCAGGTGAATATCACAGCTTAGAAAATAAAAAGGGTTGATTTTCTTGCAAACACTCTCCAAATTTCTAACCACTCGAATTGGAGATGTTTCTTGAGTGAATACTCATTGTTTAACATGGTCATTTTGTCTTCACATGCATGCATACTTTCGGTTTGCCAGCATCACAGCTACAAAAGCCAATCCTTCAAAACCTTACTAATGATAGTTGTATTGAATAATTGAATTCAGTATTAAGAGCTTATGACTCTATCAGAGTTGTGGAAGAATCTAAAAAAATTGAAGTATACCATCTTTGACATCCATTAATGTTTATATTTTATGGATATATCTAATCATTCCTATCCAAAGACACGATAAACAATTAATTTACAAAAATTGTTAAAAAAATTGAAAAAAAATAATTTTTATTCAAAAAAATTTTATTATAAACCCACCAAGAATACTCCTGTCTAAGTCTTACCATTGAAAAGTTTTTGCTGATGCTTGAAGGAATCGTTCGAGTTACAGTGCCACTTGAAACTACAAAACAGCAGGTTGTCATATGTCTCAGTAAATGAAAATGTGACCAGTTGAAGTTCCATCTTAAATAGTTATTCTTCTTTTGTTTCTAATTCACAGGCATATACAATCAACCAAAAAAAAAAAAAACCCATTAATATTTATTATTTTTGCATGAACACAAGCCGGTAAGCAAATTTGCTGGCCTACAAATGAGAACGACTCTTTCCCTTGCTTTCTGGACTTTTTTTTATTTCTAGTTTAACGTCCCTTGATGATTTCTGAAGTTTTGAGGCCTTATAATGTTGGACGCTAATGTGTTTTTTTTTTTTTTTAAGTTTTAGTAGTAATGGTCTCAATTACATAGAGAGGCACACTGTCAATCGCCACTTGAGCACAATACAGTTATCTTAATGTTGTTAATATTTTTCTTCTCAAAAAAAAAATGTTGTTAATATTTTGCTTCGTCATCTAATCCTAATCTTAATTTTTTTGGTTAAAATCCTATTGTTAACATAACATAATTTTTTACAAAGAATTGATATGGCCCCCCCATTAATGAAACTCTGTCTACATCGGAAGGCATATTAGGGTTGCCTAACAAGGTGACGATTGTTGAGACTAACCCAAAATGAATTCCCTGACACAGAGCCCAATGTGCTAGTAGGTTGCTGATCATATCCAGAACCCCAAATGTACTTGCATTGAATTTGATTGGCCTATGCTTTTCCAAAACCAATTGGGCTTCGAGAAATGAAAAGGGCCGAACACAGTCAGAGAGAGAAAGACCCATCAGCTAATCTAGTGCCGAGTAACAAAAATAAGTCCACTAAATTTAATTAGACTAAAACGAGTCAAAGCCAACATTAGCTTTGTGGCCCACTTTCAATACTGTAACCACATTCCATTCAAAAACTGGCCCAACGATCAACTAATGTAGCAACAATGTTCCTCAGCTCAAGGTTTTTACACGAGATAATTGAGCTTGGTCCATTTGACTAAAGCTGAAGAAGATTTACTCGAGCATCTCAAACTAAATTTAAGACTAGTATAATAAGTTTAGGTTGGGATATCACCAAATTTCATCAATATAAAATGGCATGCATAACAATGAACCCTTGTTGTAATCAACCCAACTCATTTGAGTGATTATTCCTATTGTGATGACAGTGAATTATTGACTTTGAAGCCAAAATATCGAAATTAAGCCGAGAGCCTTTTCACATTTATCAGCCCGTTTGTATAATGTTAAAATCGACAACAATAAATTAAATTTTATTAAATTATGTTATCAAATTTTTAATATTCTATAAAAAGGACAAACATTCAAAGTTAAATGATAAAATGAACATTGAACTCAAATTGGCAAAACATGTAATTGACCAATTTTTCAGGAAAAGCACACAATGATTATTTTTCTCCAATTAAAAGGAGAATATTAGCCAAAATTACATTTATTAGACTGATGACGTCTTCTAGACTATCAAAATTTTATGCGTGGGACATTTTTTTGGACTGTGGGAGTTTGTAGCCTTAAATTTATCCCTTACTGTTGAATGCTATAGACTTCTTTGACGACAAGCAAGTGGTATATTGATGAGTTATTGAGTCATGAACTAATTATTCCTAATTCTTCCATGAACTAAATTTTTTTTCTTATATGTAAGATTGGAGTGTCCAGAGTTTGGATCACATGAATTAACATAAATTGCGGTTCAAAAAAGAAAAAAGAGAACAAATGGTTGATTCCATTTCCCAGATGCAACCACATTATTAAAAACAAAATTGTGATTGCTAGAAAAAGTCAATAATACGGCTAAAATTATTTGAAAAACAAAAAAAAAAATGACAGCTTAATTATGATAAAAAAAAAAAAAAAAGATGAGAAGCAAAGCTAATGTTGGTTTATTGGATTTTAGATGGTTGCAAATCTTCAAGTCTGAGATGATTCATGGCTGTATTGATAAGGAAGGATTCTACAAAAATTGCCTTACAGTTGGACTTGTGTTGCACCGACAATCAGCTTTTGTCTTTTTTGTTGTTTGCTTTATACACTTTGTTCTATTTTGTAGGATCTCTTATCACTTATTGCCTATTTTGTTGTTGGCTTGCTGTAAGCTTTGTTTTTGTTTGTAGGATTTGAAATGGTTTGTAGGATCTGGTTTGTTATGAGATGCTTGATTAGCATCGTTTAATTATTGGGATGCCTCAAAAAAAAAAAACATCTAAAGATCGGTAAACTAGAAGACTTTTTCAATGTATGGTATTTCACGTATAAAGGCACATGGACAATAAGATGTGGGGCTTGTGTTAAATGCTAATATGATACAAAAACCACCATGATACATCACTATGCAGTGTGCATACCCTTAATTGTGAGTCAACAATTATACTAATAAGTTAAGTAGTTCTTTTATTTATAATTAAAAATTCCATTATAAAAAATTGACCTAAAAGATTATCTATCTAATTACATTTGGAGAATAGAAAAACAATTGAAAAAACTAGTAATAAAAATCAGCAATATCATTAGAGTTTTATGCAAAATTAAAAGTCTAGAACTTGAGTCCTAATTAAAATAATTAAGAAAAACCAAAGATGAGCAATAATACAATTTAGAGAGTGACTTTCTTATAAATAAAGATTTGATGAAAACTAAGCTAGAATTAGTGGTTGGATTGGATCCTTTTTCTCCACCCTCCCTTACTGCTATTTCAATGAGTATTATGGACAGTGAACAACTTCAAAGCCGATTACGGCAAGGGTTGGACCAACATATAATAAGACTAATTCAAATGGGATGGACCATAAATATTTATCCCAAGCAAACAAAAGCAGAAGCCCATTATGGAATGCTTATGAGTTTGGAAAAAATAAAAATAAAAAAACGATACAAACACGAAAAAAAAAAATTGTGGAATACCGTACCCAAGTTTTAGAGAAATCAACTAAGAAAAATGTATGAACATAATTTAACTAGTTGGATCCAGTTCGTAAGATTATTTCAGGTGCGGGGAATATTTAATATTAAAGAATACAGATTTATCTGTTGTTTATATTGTATTAGTTCCCCATTTTAATTAAAAGATGACATAGGTCTTTAACTGATTCCCGATGGGTTCGGCCAATATGGAGCCTATTGTTACAATTTTTTTTTCCCTTATGTTCCTTTCATTTTGTTTGTAAAGGACTAAAGGTGTTTAGTTGTAATTTTAACTTAGAACCAGTATTTTGCACACTGACATTGACCACGTATATGACGTATATGAAATTGCGGGGGATAAGTATATTTTTAGTTTTATATATTTGTATTTTCTTTAATTCAATCATATAAGTTAGGCTTGTTATCATTAAGTTTTAAGCATCAATAAATTTATTTCAATGGAATCTAATTTTAGATAAAGAATCATTTGACTGTTAAATCTTGTGTTTAATAACATTTGCATATTATTAAAAATAAAAAATATGCCTTTAAACGTATATGAAAGTGTATAAAAAATAAAAAAAATGTATTTCACCCAAAGTATATGTTTTTTTTTTTAAATTTTCGCTGCATTTTTTTCTGAATTATTTTTGCAGATTTTTTTTTTTTTCTGATCTTCGTCCTCTCCAAAGCAACACCAAAAGATCAACGAATCTAGAGGCCGACGGTGGAGGTTTTGGATTGTCCGACTGGCTTGTAACCACCGGGGACAAGGAGAGCGGCGTGTAGGGTTCTGAACGACGGGAGTCTTGGGCGGTGAAGGCAGTCTGAAGTGACGGCCGGTAGCGGCGATTGCGGCGGCCAATGCCGGCGGCGGATTTGCATTCTGTGGATTCACTTGTTTTTCGGCATCTTTCCTGAGCATGGACGCTCGAAATGCATAGATCGGCTACCGACGGCTTCGATTGTGGTGTCCGTTCAATTGTCAGCGGTTTAAAGTTCAACTTCGTGGTGTTGCAAAGATCGGTGACCAAAAAGGCTTTGTCCGTTTAATTGTCATTCAATCGTTTAAAGTCTTATTCCAACGAAGTTCCTTTTTTCCTTTTTCGTTGTATTGTACATAGGTTCTTCTGGATGGGAATTAAAAAAAAATAAAAAAAAGCAACGAAAATATAAAAACCTTTTTTTTTTCCAAATTTCAGAGAAAAAAAAGAAAAAAAAATTCACGTCAGCAGATAACGTGGTAGATGAGGTGTCAAAAATGATCACACGTGCTAGCTAATATAGCGCCAAGTGGCAAAGATAAAGGCAACTTAATGAAAAAAAATATTTTTTTAACTACAAATTTAGCGTGAATGTTAAATTTTAACCAAAAAAAGAAAAATAGGTAAACATAAAATAAATGCCCAAATATGAAAAGTAAAATTTTATTTTTTTGCCTATAAAAAAATAAAAAAAATGTATTTCACCAATAAGGATTAAGGACTATATAAAACCCACAATCTGAACAATAAAAAGAAGAAAAAAAAAAGGAGAGATTTAGGGCATGAGAATTCTGGATTTTGGGTTTTATATAGTCCTTATTGGGTGAAATATATTTTTTTTATTTTTTATATGCTTCCATATACATTTAAAAGTGAATTTCTTATTTTTTATAATATTAAAATATGGTCAAACACAAGATTCAACGGTTAAACGGCCCTCCGTCTAAAATTGAGCTTGGTTGAAATGAATTCACTATTTCTCAGGACTTAATTAAAATGACCCTAACGTATGAGACTGAATTGAAAAAAAATACAAATGTATAAGATTAAAAATTTACTTATCCCGAAATTGTGGATATGTGCATGTTTGTTTCCTTCTAGTGTTTATGTTCATGCAATTGCCTGGGAATTGTGTTATTTTTGACTCAGCTTGCACTGGGTGGTGTTCAATATTCCTGTGCCAGTATCTAAATAGAGGAACTTGCCATGCCAAAAATTCTCTCAAAATACACATATGAGCTGTCCAGCACACACAGGAAGAAGAAAATTCCCGTGCTTACCTTTTCTTTTGTCAATTTTGTTATTTTCTTTAACGTATGAGGAACTGTTTGGGAAAACGTGGCTCATGGAACGGGCATTTATATCGCTAAAGATCAGTTTTGCGCGTTTATATAAAGTAATAGGGTGCGTTTAAGGTATGAGGAACTGTTTGGCACAATTTGTCCGGACAGCCCAATACAGCGTTGTAACATTATCCAAAGAAGTATTGGTTTGAATTGCTTTTCTTTGGGCTCTGGCTCATGAAAAGAGGTATTGTTCTTGTTTAGGCGTTTATGTTTTTTGTTATTTGCTTGGTTGTTTGTTTGGGTGTTGTTTTATGTTGTTTGTTCCCTATGGTGAATAGTAACTAAGGGCCTATTTGATTTAATTGATATTTATTGTTAATTTTTGTTGTTGTTGCTTGTTATTTATTGTTATTGCTTATTACTGATGTTATGAATAAAAAAGGGATTCATTGCATGTATAGTTAAATTTATATCAATTATTGCTTTTAAAATTGTAAAAATGACTATCGGGCATATCATCTATGCTTTATTATAATAAATATTTTTTTAAACTATCATAAACTCTTGTTTTGTTTCTTAACTAATATTATCTCTAAAGATTGGCCACCAAAAGAAAATATATTAATTAAATGAAAAAAAAAAAAGGCTTAGCGTCAGGTGTTTCGGAGTAGGTTTTTTGGTCTACTGGTCTTAATCTCGTGAGGTAGAAAGGACTAATTCGCCAGGATTATATTTTGGGCATGCTTTTTTTTTTTTTTTTCTGACTAAGTCTACTTTGTAATTTTGGTGGGTAGGGCTGGTATTGTAGTGTTGGTGTATGTCCACGTAGGAACACCTACAATAAGAATATATGGTTTTGATTTATGCAAATATTAAAAAAAAGATAATAAAAGTAAATAGAAAATTAGTTTGATCATTATCCAACCTATATATTTGTGGATCCTCACAAAAATTAGTTGTATTTCATTAGAGGTATATTAGTGCACAAAATATTCATCTGCTGTTTAATAAAAAAAAGTAGCTCTCATCCAATTTTTCTATCAGCTACTTTTACGCCTATCTATCTGCAAACATCAACTCTAAACAAATTTTACCAAATGCTTCTACATCTACTTTTGGGGAACGGAAACGCAACAGCAAGCCTGAAGAGTAAGGGGGTGTTTGGGTTAGCTTTTGAAGGGGTGCATTTGCATTTTATCTTCAAAAAATAAGAAGATAGGTGTTTGGTAAACTTTTTAGTGTTACTTTTTGATTCTGCTTATTTCCTTATTTGACTTCCTAACAGCAGCTGATTAAAAAGCAGTTTCGACCTACTTTTTGCTACTTTTTAGATTACTTTTCACTTTTTAATATTAATAATAATTTATATGGACTAAATTACCCGTAAAAAATATTTACATAATTTTATTATTTTTTTTTTACTTCACATATGAATTAGATATGTTAATTTATTTTATTAGTATTTATATAATTTTAATAATTTTTTTTCAAATATTCTTAAATAATATTTTTTTACTTTAATTTTCTTTAATGTGGACATTTATAAAAAAATTCTCAAATATAATAATTTTTATAATTTAATAAAAATTAATATTTTTTTAAAAAAGTTAAAAATTAAGTAAAATAATTCTCAATATTATTTATAAAATATTATTCTAAAATATAAAATTATAAAATATAAAAATAAAAATATTTAATATAATATATCTAAACAAATTATATGTCTAAATTAGACATTTCATTATTCAACAGTAACAATAAGTATAAAATTAACTAAACACTTTATTAATTTTATCAGCAATCAGCAACAACAAGTAAAAATCAGTAATCAGCAATCAGCAGCAGCAATCAGCAACAGCAATCAGTAACAGCAACATTCAACAGCTAACCCAAACAGGCCCTAAAATAAACACCCTCTAACATTGGTAGCTTAACCTCATATATCCAAAAGGGGCCTTTTCTTGTTTTTCTTTTTTTTCTTTTTTTTTTACGATGAGTTTCCATCAAAGAAAATTTGGAATTATTAATGCGATAATTTGTTTGTACGAGTCTCACAACTTTTCACTTGAAATATAAAGTATACTTAAGAAGATTCAAACTTGCAAATAGGGCTGCATTTTACTTCCAGTAAATATAAAGCAAATACAGATGATTCCTTTCTTTTTGTTGTTTTTTTTTTTTGTTTGGTCAGAATTTGATTTAAAGGTCAGAGAATCTGATTGAAAAAAGAATCACTAGCTCTAGTGCTCAGGAATAATGGCGATTCTTAAAAAACCCAGAAAAGCATGTGTTAACTTTATCTAGTTCCATAACATCGGTTTTGGCGTTGCTTCCCTATGGATTGCTACGAATGACCTATGTGCCCTCACATCTCAAAGCAATACCAAGCAAGGAAAGGACATTAAAAGCCGTCTTCTTTGCTCTGTTCTTAACCTACATTCAAGTAGAGGTCCTCTTTTCGGTGTCAGAGGCCACTTTTTAGGTTAGAAGAATTTAAGAAAATGGTGGATTTTTGGCCATAATGTTAATTAGAAACCTAAAAGATTTCAATCAAATTATTCGAAAGCAGAACAATGAGCAACTTGATGTTCCTGCAATTGAACTGTGATAAGCTAAAAAACATGATCAACACAGTAAAGCCTGTTGTCATTATACACATCAACAATCGGCATATCCAAGTGCAAAATTGCAGAAATTATATATATATATATATATAAAATGGACTTTTACTTTCCATCGTTGGCCAATGAAAGTACAAAGATAGAAACAAGAACTAATTTGTAGAGTTGTTGGACATTGTTGACTTACATTTTCACTTTGTAAATAATCTGTCCCTTTGGAATTTCATAAACTAACAATCTATCACTCTCACCACTTTATGACACAATCAACAGAGAATTCTGTTCACAGGGCATCGTAGCAGTTACTGTAGCGGATACTGTAGATGTACTGTAGCTGTGCACTGTAGCTGGTAGAGAGGCCAAGAAAAGTAATTGCATCAGAAAATTTCCTTTTTTTTTTTTTTTTTTGGTATTTTAGGGTTTTCAATTCTCTTGCTCTGATATCATGTTAAGGAAACAGAAATATAGAGGATGAGTTTTAACTCTAAAAGGTAGACTCATATCTAGTTATATTAAAAATAATAAGAAATATAGGAAAGACACTTATACCCTTTAATATTATATTATTCAAAATCCTATTAAAGTTATTTTCCTATTTAGATTTATTTTCTATTTATAATTTTATTTTCAATTAGTTAGTTCAGTCTAACTCTGTAAATAGAGCTTAATTATAATTTTATTATTTGAACAGAGACTATAAAATTTGATATTGAGTTTTTTAAACGAATGTGATTTTTGTTTATTTTGCAAGTGGATTCTTACATAACATTGGTAGATTGTAGTTGTTTTATTCTATTTTCAAGTGGATTCCCGAGTTCTTCGATAGTTCCTTGTTTGTCAATATCAGTTTGGTATTAGAGTAAACCTCAATCTAAGCTATTTTCAATCTCTAACCTACACGCAAAAGCTTTCAAATCGTGTTTCTTAAACAAACCTACACGTCGGTTATTTACCATGATTTTTGCAACAAAATTAGAGAACACATTGAAAATCACAAAAACTCATAAAGTAGATCCTATTCTTTTCTTTCTGCTGTCTTCGCCTATTGCTGGACCACCGTAGTTGCCTCCATCGCTACCACCACCGGTACCGGCGACAGGTGAAAACCACCTCTCCAAAATCCCTATTCGCTGATCTGCCCATCCTTACCTCACACGCGCCGCGATCTCACTGAAATACCCCCAACATCCCGACCAGCCCAGAAAGATTCCCACACAAGCGATCTACCTCTCTCGGCCACAAGCGACCTCAGACCTTGGGCACTCAATGCCTTCTGTTTAACCTCCGTGGGCCGCCACTTTGGTCGCCGATCTGCCTTGTTAGGTCCCCCCTGACCCAGACGGGCCCTCTCTTGATCTCCCTTGAGCTTGTCGGTGCATCCTTGCCTAGCCGAAAATGGCCACTGCCATCGCTGGAGTGCTACAGGCTACTGTACGTCCAGTAAGCCTTTAAGGTATAATTTATCCTTTTGAAAATTAGGTTAATAATTTTGTCAGTGTTTGATAATTTTATCAATATTTCTAGGTAAATTTGTTTTTAAATAAAAAAAAAAGATCTTTCTTTTCAGTTTTAGGGTCCACTTATTCAAGTCAAGAGTCTATGTCTTGAGTGTCTTTTAAAAAAAAAAATGTCCCTAGTGTTTCTTGTCAGTGAAAGGAATATTTCGTTTTATCCAATGAGTGTTTTCTTTCAAAAAAAAAAAAAGAAAAAAAAAGTGAAAAAAGAGGAAAAAAAAAAAGATGGCTACGATTCTCGAAAAGCAAATTTGTTATGCTGGAGAAAGATGACAAAGTCCTTCTATTTATACTAGAGGCTAACTTTCTCTTGTCGATGAAATCGAAGATTACTTGTCAAGACTAAATCAGTTAGGTACAATGCTAGTTACCCTACATCCATTGATGAATCCATTTATTAGCCATCAATTCTTTCGACGTTATAATGCTGATGTAAGAGTTTCATTTGTTTCTTACCTCTGTGAGATATTGAGGATAACTGCTCCACAGGCTTTTACTTGTGGTGATGTGGTGAGAGACATTTTGAGTAGATTGTTTCATCAATTGAGGATCTGTGTGACGATGGCAGTCTTTTATATGTTAGGCAAATCTCGATTCTTGAAACTTTTACAAAGATGCAGTTTTGTTACATGATGTCGGATCATAGTTGTGATTCATTGATTATTGTGATGTTTCACCACATCCTCATTGGTATAAGAGATTATCAATCGCGAAGAATTTTTCTGCTATTGGAAAAAATTATGATCAGTGTGCTAGAAGACAATGAAAATATCTCTCCTGACTTACTTTTCTCGTTATTATATAGCATGGAGAAGGTTTGTGCGAAGATTTTCTTATGTCTTAAATTAAGAGAACGAGTATTTAGAAATTGTACTTTTAAGAGTCAGCCTTACTTGGTGCATGCTGTCAAATTTTTTGGCATATCTTGGAATCATTATAGTAATGTTGTTGCTACCATATGCCAAGATATGTTGGAGATTGATGAATAGCTTAATGCTCATGGTATTCAAAATGAGGTTTGTTGCTCATGTTGGTTATAGTACAGTTGAAGATGATTTGTGTATTCAAGTCTGTACATTTAGTGAGGTTATCCAATTTGCATCTAAATTAGTCTATATTGGTGTTTTGGAATTGAAGTCCCATGATCTTCCTCTTCCCATTGACGATGAGCCTAAAAAAGCGACGTCAAAATTTTTAGATAAAGTTGCTCTATTAGAATTGAACAGCTTCTCGGTCTGAAAGCATGTCAGCGTTATGAGTATAGGTTCCTGTACTAAGTATGGACCGTCCCATTTAGAAGTAAGCTTGTCGCCAGTCGGATATTTTAAGTTGATAGGTCGTCGTACCGCAAGGACAAGATCCCAACTTGGAATGAACGGGGGCGAACTCTTTGATTGAATGCATTAGTGAGTCGGGCCTGGTAGCACTTGAGTTCCTGCAGTGCTTGGGGCCTTTTCTCGTCAAGGGCTTCCAACTCATCTAAATGCAATCGAGCATGTTCCTCTTGTGTGAGGCCTTCCAAAACAGCTATGCGAAGGGACAGAATTTGTGTTTCCAATGGTAGCATCACTTCAACACCATAGACAAGGGCATAGGGTGTCACCTGCGTTAGAGTCTGATAAGTTGTGTGATATGCCCATAATGCCTCGGGAATTCTATCATGCCAGTCTCTTTTCGATTTAGAGACCACTTTGTGCAATAAGTTGCACAATGTTTTGTTGAATGCTTCAGCCAAGCCATTAGCTAGAGCATTGTACATGGACGATTTGTACTACTTAAACTTGAACTTTTTGCATGGTTTATCCATTAAACTATTGTAAAACTACTTGTCATTATCAATGATGATAAATCGAGGAATTTCGTAGTGATAGATCATATGAGTTCGGATGAAATTGACAACATTCTCTTTCTTCACTTCTCTAAGTGGAATATCTTCGGCTCATTTCAAGAAGTAGTCTATTACTGCAAAGATGTAAAGGTGGCCCAAGAATGACTTCGGCAGAGGCCTTACTAAGTCGAGACCCCAAGCATCAAAGCGCCAGGACAAAACAGTCTGATGCAGCGGCTCTGGTGATTGATGTATGTAATTTGCATGGAACTAACAAGCTTGATAGGTTTTGGCAAATTCCAATGTATCATGTACCATGGTCAGCTAGTAATACCCCATCCTTCTGAGTTGGAAGTGCAACTTAGGTCCTAATTGACATCTGCCATAGACGCCAGAATGTACTTCTTGAAGAGCTTGTTTCGCCTTTTCACTGTCCAGACATCGAAGTAATACTCCATCAAAAGACCTTCGATATAAAGTGTCCTTGAGATATACAAAGTGATGAGCTCGTTGTTGAATCTCTGTCTTATAACGACGATCTTCGGGCAGTATTTCATGTTGTAGGCAGTCAGTAATTGGCTGGCACCAATCCTCTCTCATTAAGGCATATGGAGACATTGTTAATTGTTCCGCTTTTCCCATCATCCTCCTATGGCACAATCCACTTTTGGCATACAACAACAATTGTAGCTTGGATTTCTGACTTTGTGAAAGAGGCAGCCAGGTTAGCCAACGCGTCTGCCTAAGAGCTTTCTCGACGAGGAACGTGCTATAAAGTGATGCTTTCAAATTCATTCATCAGCTGTCGGGCGTGCCAATAGTAAAGTGCAAGGTTTTCTTTGTTCACAGCATACAATCCTGTAAATATTGTCGGAACCTCTATTGTAGGCCAGCTTTCCTTGTAAACTACGCAGCTTGTGTAGGTTTTTAGGTTTAGGCATCTTTTGAATCACTTTTACCTTTGAGTGATCAACTTCAATACCACGATGATGAACCACAAATCCAAGGATTTTCTTGATGTGACACCGAATGGGCACTTGAGAGGATTTATGTTCAGCTGACGCTTGCGAAGTCTTTCAAACATAGTTTTGAGATCTTCCAGATGATTGTTGCGCTCCTTAGTCTTTACCACCAGGTCATCAACATAACATTCCATGATCTTGTGGAGCATGTCGTCAAAAGTTTTTTGCATGACACGCTAATAGGTGGCGCCAACATTCTTCAACCCGAACGGCATGACTTTATAGCAGTATATCCCTTTTGACGTGGGAAATGCTATCAACTTCTCATCCTCTGGTGCCATCCTGATCTGGTTGTAACCCGAGGAACCATCTATGAAGGATAACGCTTCATGGCTAGTAGTTGTGTCCACCGTGATTTCCGTTATGGGTAATGGAAAGTCATTCCTTGGACAGGCCTTGTTGAGGTCTCGAAAGTCAACACAAACTCTTTTTCACTGGGACTATATTGGTGATCCATGTTGGATAAGTGACCTCTCTGATGAAGCTAGCATTGATCAGCTTGTTGACTTCCTCCTCGATTTGTGGAATGAGCTCTGGACGGAACCATCGTTGTGGTTACTTAATTGGACGGACACGCTTCTTTACTGCTAAGCAGTGTATCACGATCTTTGGGTCGAGTCTAGACATTTCTTTGTAATTCCAAGTGAACAACATCCTTGTATTGGCTTAATACTCGGACATATTCCTACTCTTTTTCTAGTGTGCGTAAAGCACTCACGAAAATAAGTCGAGGATCTTCCGGGGAACCAAGATTGACCTTCCTAAGTTCATCAACAGTTGTTTAGCCACCATCTTTGAGTTTTGGGGGAGTCTCCTTTACTTCAGCATCTGATGAGTTGGATTCAGCTTCCTCACTAATCGAATGTGCAATGTAAAGACCCTGCCTTCATCTTTTTTGTTTGACTAGATGGGCCTATCTTGTTTGGTGGTGATGGTGATGGCACATACATCAACTGCTCGGTTTTGGCTCTTCAGCGTGATCCGCATGGGTGGCTTTTCTTGATAGCCTAAACCAGGTTGGGACTTCGAAGATTGAGTAGTGGTATTTTGCGTGGATGGCAGTATTCCTATTGTGATCGAGTTTGAGAAGTCATAGCCTGCCTTAGCAATGAGTCTATATGCATTAGGATCAAACCCTTCATCTGTTCTCTTTTCTAGAAGTGAGCCACATTCAATTGCCCTCATGAGTGGTCTAACAAAGCCTTTAAGTGGTTTTTAGGCCAAGACTGTATCAATCTTTGGTAGTGGTAAGGCGTGGGTCTTCTTCAGGTTATGAAGCTCTCCTGTTTTGTGTTGGTTGTGTCTTTTCTCTTGTTTGAGATTAGTACAATAAGAGAAAGGAGGTTGACCTTCTAGATGTTGCGACCTTGGCACATAGCATAGGACCGGAGTGGGGCTCGGAGATGCAACCTCTTGAGAGCGAGGTTTGGTAGGCTGTGGCATCTTTCCATTTGTTAGAGTCTAGGGGCGAGCATCAGCAGAGTCTTTGGCATCTTCAACCTCTTTAAGGATACCCCCAATAAAGGGAACTTTCAATAGGACGATCTCAGGATTGTCCATATCGATGTAGAAGATTGCGTCCACTAAATGTGATTTGGCATCATTGAACGGCTTTAAGTCAGCATTGAATTTTTTAATCCTACCTTTGAAGTATTTAAAGCACTGGTACAGACTTGAAAGCACAATGCCATTTCCATGGATCTATGGAAGTCCTAGTAGCATCTTATATGTGGTGCGTGCATCGATCACATGGAATAGAGTGTGAAAGTAAGGTCATCAATGGTTAGGTCCAGAGGAATCATACCAATTGCTCTTTGTCCTCTTTGGTTGAAGTCATAAATCATCAAGCGACTTTTTGACAATTCATCAATGCTGATGCTGAGCTCCGTTATGGTGGATTTTCGCATGATATTTACTGCCGAGCCATCGTCAATCAGGATACAACAAACCTTCTGCTCCCTTGCATATCCCAATACATAGAGTGGTCGGTTGTGGGGTTTGGATCCTCAAAAAATATCCTCATCTATGAATAAAATAGCCGAGTAGCATATGACATGATCTTGGGCCATCTGTTCCCTAGTCAAGTTGGAATCAGTTGAAGGTGGGGATCTTGTGGTGGTACAAACAGTGTTGCTGACTTCGTTCTACCAGACTTCGGATGATTGTAAAGACAAAAGTAGTTGAGGATTGGCAAGAAGACTATGGAGAGGTTTAGATGCATTCTCTATTGTTGACTTTTCAGCATTGTGTTCTTCCTCCTTGTAGTGTGGCGCTTCTTCTGATGGACTCGAAGCGATGGTGGTCTGGTTGGTCGAGGTTACGTCTTCTTGATCTAGAGTAAATTTATTCTGGTTTTTGAGCATCATGATTAACTTCTTCAAGACAAAACATTTCTCGGTCGGATGACTGATTATTCGGTGATACTTGCAAAATTTCAGGTCACTAACTCAATCCTTCTCATTGGGCCGCTTGCAATCTAGGAGTTCGATCAGCTTTGCCTCCAAGAGTTAGGCGAGAATATTTGGGACGTTTGAGTCGGGAAATGGATATTTTTTCTGCTCCAATTCTTGCAGCGTTACCTTTTGTCTTTCCTGCTGTTTTGGCCGATTTGTTGGCGCTGGAGGATTCACCTTTCCTTTTGCTCCTGCTTTTACTGGTGCAGTATCGACGGTCATCACTTCCTTCCCTTTTCCTGGGTCGTTAGGCTTCTTAGTTTCCCTTTAGGCCCAATGCTAGTCCAATTGCATAGGGACCGTGCCTCCATAATTCTGGATGCTTATTTCCATATCATGCGTGCGCGTTGCCAGTTCTTCGAAAGTTTGAGGTTTGATGCCCTACAAGATGTGTAACAGCTCCCAATGTATCCCCTAGATGCACATATCCACAGCTGAGGTCTCTGTCAGACGATCCTTGCAGTCTAAGCTAAGAGTACACCATCTGTTCATGTATTCGACGACGGGCTCTTCTTTCCTCTGTTTAGTACTGGTAAGCTCATCATGCTTACCGTTCTTCAAGTGCTGAAGAATATGTTCAGGAACTCTTGTTGTAACTGTTCCCAATTGTAAATTGATTATGGTTCAAAATTTATAAAAGAGGTGAAGGCGGTATCCCTGAGTGATCAAACGAACTATTTTACTAAGAGATCTCCGTAGGTTCCTACATTGTTACAAGTCTCGATGAAGTGAGTAATGTGCTGTTTAGGGTCATATCCTCCATCGAACTGTTGAAATTTAGGTGGCTGGTAATCCAAAGGCATGTTGAGATTTCCAATCTGCCTTGTGTACGGTTTGATGTACATCTGTGATCCTTGGATTGATACAGTTTGTTGTAAGCGGATTGTATTAACTATTATGTCATGTAATTGTTGGACAGATAGTGAGGCTACAATATTTGAAGGTGACAGTTGAGTAGAACTGTATGGTTGCTTTTTCATAGTGAAAACGTCAGCTGGTGTTGCTTTTGGGGTGAAATTAAGTGAATACAGTTGCTCCTCGCAGGTCTCGGGATCAATTTGGATCAGGGCTTTCCCTTTAAAAGTAGTGATCTGTTGATCTTTTTCCTCAAAACTTTAATCAGCAGCGAGATTCTGCTCTCCAATTCTGTGATCCTTTCCACTATGCTGGTTGTGTTGGTCATCATAACTGTAACGACATTAGTGTTGACAGATGATGCTCTCTGAAAGACTGGAGTAGAGAATTCTTCTGTTTCCTCTGTGCTTGTTTATGCGAAATAGGCTAGCTTATGTGCTAAGCGAATTTTGCCATGTTGCCCCCGACTTCTATCGGGGAGGGTGATCGATTTCTCTATTCAGCAAGAAAGTAGAGGGGGGAGATCTTATTGTTGCGTGAGCTGCAGATTCTCTATTTCGATATTTTGTTGTGCTTAGACGACGAGGAATCGTGATCGTCTGCGAGTTTTTGAACTTGCTTACTCCGGTAGGGTAGTTGATGCAGGCAATAGAGCAATTACCTTCTTTTTGGTAGCGACTGTCATACTTTTCTTTGGGGCCATTGAAGTCCTGGGTATCTGTTGAAATTTTTTTTTTGTTTTTTTTTTCTTTTTCTTTTCTCTTTTTATTAATTTATTTATTTTCTTTTTTCTTTTTTTTTCTCGGCTATTATTATTATTTTTTTTAAGGAACAAGAGATGAGAGGAGAAGAGGCCCCACCGAACGTGTCGGAAATTTATAAATGTTGTAAGTTTCAAGCCTATAGCAGATTCAAAAATACAAACACAAATTACAAATAAGAATTTTAAAATAAAATTGATGTGGGGTCAATCTTTATAAATCCTTCGATTAGTGTTCTTTCATGATTCCGTCAAGGGGTTGAATTTTCACAGTGTGATCTTGAATTATAGGGACTAATTCCACTGGGGGCCGATGCTTGATCTCAAGTGGACTAGTTATATTTCGGTGAGGGGGCCTTAGGAGGTTTGATTTGACTCAGACTAGATAAGCTCTGGTGAGAGCTGTAGGAGGTTTGATCCCACTTGGATTGGATAGACTCCGGTGAGGGCCATAGAAGACTTGACCCCATTCGGATTGGAGAAGAGAATTTGGAGGAGGCTAAAATTTTGAGAAGTGATTTTGTTTTGCTCCTTGAATGGCTTGCAAGGCTCTTTGGAGATGGTTTGGAAGGCTTTTTGGAGATAGTTTAGAAGGCTTTTTGGAGATGGATTGGGAGGCTTTTTAGGGATGGGTTAGAGAAGAGGATTTGGAGGAGGATAAAACTTTAGAAGATGCTTTGGCTTTTCTCCTTGGGATGTGTTTTCAGGGCTTAAGGGAGTGCCTATTTATAGGTCAAAGATTATCATCACCTAACCTGAACAACATGCATGTCATCTAATTTTCTTTTCATCTAACTCAAACCAACTCAAACAACATGCATGCCATCTAATTTTCTTTTCATCTAACTCAAACTAACTCAAACAACATGCATGTCATCTAATTTTTTTTTCATCTAACTCAATCTAACTCAAATAATATGCATGTCATCTAATTTTCTTTCCATCAAACCCAAATAACATGCATGTCATCTAATTTTCTTCATCAAACCCAAATAACATGCATGCACCAAACACTAAATCCAATGAATTTTTTTTTTTGGTTGTGTACAATGCCATGGGGAGCTCTGCCTCTATAATAAACCAAAGTCCTCTTCATGCCAACTGGACGTTTCTGAGAGTGGACAGCTCTATCTTTTCCGATGGCTTTCCAATACTCAGCTTTGGTTGTTGTGTTGGTTCTTGACCCATTTGGGTTCTTTTTATCCATTGGGCTGTAGAAGTACCACTCTAAATCTTTTCCTAGTAGGAATGACTTATCTGTCCCCCCAACAGCCGAATGAATAAATGATCAAGAAGATATCATCATTAGTATTAGATTTAACTACCATTAATTAATTGTTAGTTAGATAATTATATATGTGTACTAATTAATCAATACTAACACTGTGTTTGAAAGGGTGGATTTAGATGGTTGAATGGGCTGAGTTCGGTCTGATAAAGAATCTCATCCCCTTTTACTAGCTCTAAGCAATGTGGCAAATCTATGCCCCGAAGCCCCGAAGCCTTGTTTTGCAGAAATTTTCTAAGTTTTGGCCTGACATAGATCCTGTAGGGAGACTTCTAGGTATAAGTGGATGCAATAAGCATAATGTTTACTGCTGAGTATGTGTGGTCATTTTTCCTCTGTACTAATTTTATATACTAAAAAATAGATATTTACCATGATAAGAGTGAAAAATAGATGCTAAATAGATTATATATATTAGAATCTAACAGTTGAGATTTTGCATGGAGCGACATATTTCTTGTACTCAAAATTATCGAATCCCTGTAATGTGAAGTATGGATGAATGAGGACCTTTAGATTTTGCAATCTTGAAAGAAGAGATTTCAAGCCCCTTTCTTTCTTTTTTCCCAACTTGCAGTAATTAATCTAAGATTGTAAATTGCATACGCTCCCTAGCTCCCATGGGAAAAGAGAACTTTTATTTAACTGCCAACTACAAGTAGCACTTACATAAAGATATTTATATATTAATGTATATTCCCTGCCATATCCCACAAGGGTCATTCCTTTTCCTTTTTTGTTTTGCTTACTTGGTTTAGAACTCAATATCATTGGGACTAACGAGAGAGAAGGAGACAAAGAGAGAGAAGGGGAAAGATAGGAAAGCTTTGCATGCCTAGCTAAATGGAGTTCTGAAGACACACAACCTTTCACACGACCTTATATTTGTGGTGGGAACGTAAAGCAAGCCAAAGGTGATCAAAGGCCATATAATAGAACGTTGGCAGGGATGACAAACATAATATATATATTATATATATACACAAAGAATATATATGGTTTATTATTATTATTATTATTAGACAAATAAAAATGAAAAGAATAAAGAGGCATTACAAAAGATTCTCAAATGTCGGCTCTATCTGAGATGCCCCTTTTTGTGCACACAAAGACGGACGTTCAGCATACCAGATGTCTCTTTAATTTACATTTTATCACGTGTGCTGTTGTTGTCAGAGTGTCTATTCAGGTCATTTCACTGCTTTCTTCCCTTTGTTTTTTTTTTTTTTTTAATAATTTTTGCATAACTTCTTCCCTCTATTGCCTTTTGTTTTATTTGAATTGAACATCACAGTGACCTCACCCTCGATTTTTTTTCTTTTTTTGTTATTTTTTTTTTCCATCTTTTTGTCTCAGTTTTGCATGGCCCAAGAAGAATGCCACTTTTGGCAACCTAGACCAAGCTTGCAACTGAGATTGTGAAAGGGGACCATTTCTTGGCAATGTATATAACCTTAAATTATAAGAATCTCATTACACAAACATATTAAATAATAGATAGTTATTATTGATAAGAAAAAATTGATGAAAACTACATTCATTTTTGTAACAATTATTAATCATTTGATTGTATAAATTAATCAGTTGATTACTCTGTGCTTATTCCTAATCTATATTTTTTTGTGTCTGTCTATATATTTTCAAAATTTACAATACAGGGTGAAAATTTTAATGATAGAAATAAAAGACAGGATAACACATCACCAAATAATTACGCATTCCCCTTTCCTGCTTGTTGGGTATCCTATTATCTTAGTCGATTCAATGTTGTTAAGTAATTAATTAAGGAGCAGTCTGTGATGGTGCCTACTGCAAATAAATCTGTCCTTTTTTTTTTTTTTAGTGAAAAGGATGTCAATTTTATTTATTGCATGAAAAAGTCATTACACCCTTATCAATTAAACTAAATACATCAGTAAATAAATTTCGACTCCAACTAATGTTTCTCGTGGTCCTTAGTGCTTTCCTTACCAAAACATGTGCAACGCCATTAGCTTCGCGCAGAATATGATTGCAACTGCACTGCCCAAAGGCAGTCGAGAGTTCTCTAATGTCTACCACTATCAACTGCTCCTTCGTCATTGTTGGATTATGATTCCGAATGGTTTGCATCGCTATAAGGCAATCTGTCTCAACACATAGCTGGGCTAGTTGTTGGTGTTTAGCTTCCACTAGTGTCACCCGTATGGACATAAGCTCCAACAATGTTGAGTTGAAAAAAACCACTCAGCCTATGAGAATAAGCCCCAAGGACTTTACCTTCATGATTGCGGAAAACAAAATCAAGGCCTCTAACCTGTGTAGCCCCTGTCCTAAATGTGTTATATCACTGAAGCACAGACACTCTAAAAAATGAAAGTATTGCATGTCGAATACGGAAAGTACAAGTGTCCGATATGTCACGAATACATTAGAATATTTTTATAATTATTTTTAACAAATTAAAAAAAAAGAAAAATTCTTAAAAATTATAATTTAATATTATCAATTGTTCATGACTTTTGAAACACTTAAATTTCAACTTGTTTTTAATTTTATCAGAAAAATTAAATTGATTACAAAATCTTATATCTCTATTTTAGTACTTCACTATAAAGAATAAAGAATATTACAATATATTATTTGAATAAAAAATTTCTAAAACTTATAATAGGTATATAAATATATATATGATGCACAAAAATTTTATAAATTTAATTTATATATATATATATATAGTCGTATCCGTATCTTAATATTTTTAAGGTTAGTGTGTCATTGTATTTGTGTCGTATCGTATCCGTATAGTCGTATTCGTGTCCGTGCTTCATAGTAATATATTAACCTTCACGTACAGTTTATAATTGATTGTTAAGCGTTGATTACATCATGAATGCCACTGTTTCAGCTTGCTCCACCACAGGGAAAAGGAAAAAAAAATCTTTAACCCAGACCATCCACATCCATACAATCTATGATTATATAATTGTAACATTTCAAAACGTAATAACCTTAAGCAAATGAATTATTATTAGAATTTCTACTAAAAACTAGAAATACTTTTAGAATTTAATATATAATCCTTCCTTGGATCATAGTTAACAATTTAAATTTTTATGGCATTGTATCATAATCTTTGGAGTCATAATTTCTTTATACATATAAATTTAATTATAAAATAATAATTGTCAAATTTCAAAGGGAAAAGTGATTGTTGTTGACACAGGTGAGAGAAGAACTTGAAATTCAAATCTCTTTCAGTTAAAAATCATTGCTTCTAACTATTCTTACTATTATTAAGTCTTCTTCATAAGTTTTAATTAATATATATGAGAAAGAGAATGCCTTTCTTTTTTTCAAATTAATACTTTATGATAATTCTTTTGGGGCGTGCGGTGAGGAGGTCGTAATGTAGGAGAAACATAAATACTTATAATTGGGTTGGGTTCGAAGAAAATCTTTGAGGTCCTTGTAAAGGTCAAGCCCAACGAAGCCCAGCCCACTTCAACTATCAACTAATAAATTAAGAAGTGAACGTTCCCAAAAAGTAAAAAAAATATGAAGGAGTTTTAACTCTTTAACTTAATCATACAAATAATAATCGTAAAAAAATTTTTTATTTTAAAGTATTTGCTTACTCGGTCACTATTTTACTTGACCAAAAAAATATATATATCTTTATTTATTTATTTATGGATGATAATAATAAATTGTTAAGCACTAGGGATTTTTATGATTCAAGATTGAAGAAACGATTTATAAAAAAAAGAATGGAAGAAAGAGATAGAGAGAGAAAGAGAAAGACAGAAAAGGAAGAGAGGAGAGACAAAAGTAAATACAAATTTCTGTTGTTAGTTGAAGTTGAAACTTCCTCTAACATATCTAATGATCTGTATACGCTTGGCTAATTAGGACGCTAAACGATCCTTAACGCAGCACACCGTTTTACTCAGGTGCTAATGGGACATTAACCGAAGAGATCATCTCTGTTGGATTAATAGTGGAGATGCCTATTTAGCTAACGACGTCAACACCGTAATTCCTGCTCACTAACAGAACATTCCACAAAAATATTTAATAGAAGGGATTAAATATGCACACATATATTCATACATATAGTCGTAAATATGTGAATATAATAATTATTTTTATATTATATTAATTAAAAAAATTATAAAAAAATTAAAATTAAAGTTTATATAAGTATTATTTTAAAATATGAAGTATATATAATGTATAAAATTTTAAATTTTTTTTTTCTTTCTAAAAAAAAGAAAAAAGAGAAGACATTATTTGTATGTTTGCATGTAAGAGGTTGCGAAAGTTGAGGCTCGAGAGCTTGAGGGGTCGAGGGAGGGAGAGAGAGAATAATATTGATATTAATATTAATAATAAATAAATGTCGATACTGTGGGAGAAGAGCGAGACATGGAGGTGGATGGTGAGGAGGACTAGGGACTCTAAAGCCTTTCTTCTTTGCCTTCGCCACCTTATGCGGCGTCGTTCCAGGTGTCGTCGGCTACTGCGTCATTCAGCTCAACAATTCCCGCAACCCTGAGCTCGAGGCCCGCCTCCGCCAGAACTCCAGCCCCGAATCCGCCGTAATGTTGCTTGTCTTGTTTAACAACTTTTCTACTTTACTTATGTGATCTCCCTTTGTATTGAATTTCGTCAAACCCTATTTTCATTTGATTCTTTGACCCCTTTTTTTTTTTTTTTTTGGGTTTTAATTTACTAAAATCTAGAACGAGATGTGACCATCAACTTAAACCTCAAACCTCTTTTAATTTAGTTATTTGATGATGATGGTGATGACGATCTATGTAATTTTTTTTAAAAAAAATTTGTCATCTTTATCATTGGCTCTTTATGGTTCTCTTATTCTAAGATTTACTTAGTTGAATCGCAAAAAAAAAAAAAAAAAAAAGAAAAAAAAAATTCAAGAGAACTGATTAATTTTGGGCAGTGTATGATAGATAGATGCAGGGCTTGAAATCTATTTTTTTGGGGGGGAGTTGTTACTATTGTAACGTCACATTGGGTTTGTTTTTCTAAGGTTGGCTTGTTTATTTTTATTTTGGTTTGGGATGAGTGGTAAGGATGACAGGTTTGTCTGTGTATGCTTAATGCTACTAGTATGGTCATAGTACTATTAATGGATAGGATATTCTCCGACTCAAACGGGCTTGATCAATTGCAATATAATTTCATTAGTAATATTCACTCAAACAACTCTCTTTGTTCTCGAATTTGCAGATTCATGTTTATCTTTTTGTGTTTCTTTTCATGTTCGTGTTCTCTTTTACTATCTGAAGATGGTTGCATGTTTCGTTTTTTTCCCCCTTATGTCCACATAATAGAACAAGAGAAGTGAAAACCTTGCAATTTTCTAAGACAAGGTTATACATAGCGAGTGCTTTCTAATCTAAGGTGGGTTCATTTGGTAAATCTTATAGGATGTTGTATAGAAACAGTTCTAAGGATGGGCCTATTAACACTGCTTGATAATATGTGGTAGTGATTTCTCACACTGGAATGGATGCTAAAGTTTTTGGTGTAAAAATAACCTAACAGATACAACCAAATATCGCTTGCCTATGCAGCCTGATCTTTTAGGAAGCGATAAACTTGGGCAACTTAGAGATTTTGAGGAAGTTTAGGAATATATGCTGGTTCTACATCTATATGTTACCGAGTTTGAAGAAGAAAATGAGAGTACTGACTGGCTCTTATCTCATCCACTCACTTTGAAGAAGAATAAAGAATAAGAACAATTGAACTTTCCCAAGGTTAGTTCTTTGTGGGGATGAACAATCTTTTGGTCTTCTTCAAAAATCAGCTATTTCCTGTAAGATGATTCTAATCTATGGCAAAACCCATTTGTGGGTACTTTTCAGTTTGCACCTCCCTTCTTCTATCTCATTTATGATCCAACTGAACCACACTCAAATAAAGCATCTCTACATTAATGAATCTCACACCATTTGCAACTACACATGCAACCACAATCTCTCACTCAATTTTTGCAATCAATTGCTGTGAATTCAAACAAAGCAAAGAAAATAATGTTACCTTTGGGTCGCATAGCCAAGCTGGCCATTGCATTCTGCTGATATATATGACCTCAATTCACATTCGTGCTCCGTCTTCGCAGAACCCACTTATGATAACAAGTTGAACTGGACCTCATAATACTAAGAAACTACCCCAAGTATAGACTCAGGGACAAGCCATTCATCCCATTATGCGAGGCTTTACTTATATAATGAGATTACGGACATTTGAACTTGCAAATGC
The DNA here is from genome assembly GCA_037832335.1 of Carallia pectinifolia. Taxonomy (NCBI): domain Eukaryota; kingdom Viridiplantae; phylum Streptophyta; class Magnoliopsida; order Malpighiales; family Rhizophoraceae; genus Carallia; species Carallia pectinifolia. The sequence goes on from CM075446.1 coordinate 11,659,170, forward strand.
AAAGGCAGAGAAAATAAATCATGTACTTGCAATGGCAAACTAGCTAGGTTTCATTTTTCAGAAAGTTTGAATTAGCTGGTTTTGAGTGGAGTTGTGCACGTTTTTAGTTGGAGTGGGATCAATTTGTTTACTTTCCTAAAAGTCCATTTGTATATCTTTTAGTGGTTTCTATCCTAAACAATGAGCGTTTCATCGGAGTGAGGAGAATCTGCTTGCATATGCAATTGAGCCCTCAGTACCTTGACCAAGACATATTTAACATTTGGATTCACTGTTTAGAACCATAACGCATGGATTGGTTTGTTTTCTATTTACATGATAAGTCCTCGAGCACATGATGTCCTCTAGTCAACTCTCTTGCATTTATGGTGAAACTGTCTCAAAACGGTTTTATGGTTTCTTTGTTTGATATGTATTACATTGGAACATTTGTTAAAGTGCTGACCGTATTGTTATTTTGAAGAATCTCCTCCATCAATGAGAGATTGAAAGTTCTTACTTCTTGAAAATTTTATTGCTTGGGTTTCTGATTCAGATGATGGGTAAAGTTAATCGAGAAAGACTGGCTGAATACCTTGGAGAGTTGCAACGGAAGGAAGACACAAATGACCAATATGTAGCTGCTTTTAGAGGGAAACATTGACCAGGAAGCCTTATGTGAGAATCCAACCAATTCCAAACCAGAGCAATGCTGAAGCAGATAAGGGACACAAGGCTGAAAAGGATCAGAGGTAGGGTTAGGATCAGAGGTAGGGTTGGCTCCACTTAAAGTATTTAATTTTGTGGCAGCAGAATGGAAGTTTTGTGGGTTTTTTATGTTCTGTACCGAGTCCCTGTGTGCTGTGTTGGTTTCGAACTATAAAGAGTTAATAGGTTCCTTCTTTTCTCGGTGTGCAGGATGCAATATCTGCAGTATTACATTGCTTCTAACAGTAACTTTCTTTAAAAGTATCTGGAAAATTCTGCTGGTTCATTTTTCTGCTAACGGAGGCAAAACTCTGGCATCTGAGTTACATTCAAGTGTAGCTCCCAATATTTTACTTTTTGGCTGGTCATTTTTGGAGATCTCAAGAAGAAGAGGAAAATTTTGAAGTAAGGGCTTTTGGCAAAAATAAGCTCCATGTCAAAATGAAAATAGGGCTAAATATATGTAAGCCTTTTCTGGACTCCACACTGCAATCTCATTTACTAGCATACTTCTTCTGAAGTAGAGATATGTTGCTATTTTGACAATCGCTACTCACTTCACTGTATCTATGATTTTACACCATCACCTTAATGATTTGTCATGGTTCACAAATTTAAAATTCTGCCTCATCACAGTAATGCTAGAATTATTTAGGCATGCCAATTACTTTCCACCAATCTCAGGCGTAAGGCTGAAAGGCGATGAAGACAAACTAGTCAACCAGCTACTACTCCGACGAGATAAGTGATAATGCAGTGCAGAGTGGCCCGTTTTCAAACTGAAAATCATTCAGACAAGATTCCAATCAGAAGACCTTTGCTCACCACCCAACATAGCCAAAAGTAAAAAGGTGCAAATCCTTCATTTTCATGGCGTAGCCTTTGGTACTAACCTTTTTTTCCCAAAAAAGTTGCACCATTTATGTGAGAAAGCTTACAACTCCTTTTTCCGGACTATTTACAGAATTACAACCAAATTACTAGTATACCACACATCTGATGACGTGCCCTTGCCTCAACGCCTGAATGCACACATATGTACAATCCAGAAGAGAGGAAAACCAAGAGAAACCAGCAATGTACAGGTTAGAATACAAATCCAGCTGCTGATTCATCAGGTATACAGCCTGAGGCGCTTGGTAGTTGGTTGGCGGCATATGGGACAATTGGACACTTGTGATCCACAATCTCTGCAAGTCTGTAGTCAAGCAAATTTTGTTCAGCATCATTAGGAAAAGACTCAAATAAAGAAGCAATGCTTGAAGTGCAACTCACCATATGCCCACAGCCAAAGGCCAAGTCCTTTCCATTTGTCAGGCAAATAGGGCAGCCCTGTATTCAAGTTGGACTTTAGATAAGCGGCTATTCCCCATATTCAAAATAATTGATTACGACAAACACAACATGTATCACATTCAACTGAAATGTAGAAAAGCTCGTGCCAGAAAGGCTATTTTCATGGCCCAACCGCTTTAACTACATGTGAATTTAGGTTCTTGGAAATATATACTGAAAAATAAAAGTAAGCAAGACGACTTTGTAATCAAACCTCGGTTCTTTCATCCATGATTGGAGAAGAAATGTTGCTTGGTTCCCGATGTAGAATGGGCCGACGAGTGTAAGGAACTGGAGGAGGACGTGGTAGTATGTTCTTCGCTCTTCCTGTGGTGCGGCTGTTAATCAAATGCAATCAACACAAATTCGGGAGCGTTAATCATTCCTACTTAAAGAGGTACACCAGAAAGCAATCACTTCACTAGATCAGAAAGGTGAAAAGGCAGCTGTCTTTTTCTATTTTTGCATGAAATGGTTTGAAAGGACGAATCAACAATTTAGTTATATTGATAAATACTTGTTCCAAGTGTATTACCAGCCATATCTCGAAGCAAATAAAGTTCAAAAAGGAATATTCAGATCATAATAGAAAACAGAGAAGGTTCGGAAGCGGACCCGAGGATACCAAATTCCACAGCTGCTTTATATTGGATGGGGATCTCCATCAGGGCAGCAAGAGCAAATGCAGTTTCTTTCTCAGCAGGATTTCCCTTTTTGGACATGATGGCAGTAAAGTTAACGAACTGCATTTAACAGAGAACAATGGAATAAAGGGCCCGGCACCTTAGACAATAAGATGGGTAATATGACTTGCAAGCTTGAACCAGTTCTGATATTGCAGTACCTGGAAATTATCGAATTCACGTGCTGGAATTTTGTCATCAAATTTCTTCATGTCTTTCCATGGTCCATCTCCAACTCCAACAAGAATTATTGATAGTGGATATGAACTGGTTATTAAAATCCAAAAATAACTTTAGCTTAGACATCACCAACTTAAGCATGTCAGCATTAATGTGTTGAAACAAAAAATTAACTGGTTAAAAAATGAGACTGCACTGATGCAACTACAGATGACATGCATTGTGAGTTAACTCGAGTCAGGGCTGTTTAGACAGTTTCACAGCCTTTGGTAGGCCTTTGAAGCCTACCAATGAAAAAATTCATGGAGTAAAAACAAATAAATAACAAAAAAGGTTAATGCACATGGAAATCATGGGCCAAATTGGTAAAATATTATCTTCATGTCTCATTAATAGAGCAAAATAGAATCAAGAACGACATTTCATGCAGCCCGCTCCAATATGCGTATTGCAGAGATTCAGTGGTATTTAGTTAATTGTCTATATAAGTAGCGGAGAATGCTTACCTGGCATGTCACTGTCTGCCATAATGGGTTTAATTAACTGCAGCTCTGATTATGCTATATATTATTTTCACAATGTTTTGGCTAGAAAACTCTTAGAAGGATTTTGCAACGGTATAAGAAAAGTAATGTGTGCCCATGTACGAGGCCCAACCTTGCGTCGACGATTGACTTGATTGTATTTTGCTCTTGTGGACTTAGTTCTCCGTTGCCGGCATTGATGCTTCTTGTAACCTTCATGATGCCGAAGATCAAAATTCTCAGATACTGTGCATGCATACGTGTGTGTATGTGAGAGAGAGAGAGAGTAGGATTCAACCTGGCCATCGGCAATGATTACTACGACTTGATACTGGCCTCCACTTTTTTCCACGACGTCAATTGCTGCCTCAATAACCGGTGCATAAGAAGTTGGTCCTTAAAACACTGGCAAAATCTATTTAAACTCACCTATTAAGTGAGTAAATAATACTCAATGGCTATTTTTATTGGGGCAACCGGTTGGTCAATTTAACAACCGGTTGCCCACTTTTTTTGTATTTTATAAAGTTAATTTCCCCTCGAACGTGGCAATGAGGTTTTATGTTTGCCCACTTTTTTTGAGTTTTGTTTTCCCTTCTTTAACAGTTGCGGCAAATTTTTTTTTTTTTTGGAGCTGCAGCAAAAATCTTTTATCTTTTGGAGCAAATTGTGTTATATTGATAATTTTATTTGTTTTTCTGAAGTTTATAGTGCGTTGTAAGTGATTTCAAATATTTTATTATATCAATATTTTCATTACATAATATAATCATGAATATAAGATTTTATTTGGATATAAAATTATATTAATTTTTTTTTTAAAAATTAATACTTCTATTCAAATTTTTGATATTCATACTCATATTTTCAGTTTTGATAACTTAACTATTTAAATTTTTAAAATTATTTACAAATACTTTAAATTTGAATAATAGTAAACTCAAATTTTTAGTACATTTACACAAAATTTTACTTTTGAGTATTTAATTACTCAAATTTTTAAAATTATGTACCAATACATAAAATTTGAGTAGTAGTAAACTCAGATTTTTCGTACTTCTACTCAAATTTTTAGTTTTGGGTACTTAACTACTCAAATTTTTTAAATTATGCATAAATACTTAAAATTCGAGTAATAGTAGACTCAAATTTTTAGTACTTTTACTTAAATTTTTAATTTTAAGTATCTAACTATTCAAAATTTTAAAATTATGTATAAATACTCAAAATTTCAGTTGAAGCATACTCAAATTTTTAGTTTTACATACAAACTACTTAAAATTTTAAAATATGTACTATTACTCGAAATTCAAGTAGAAGTATATTCAAATGTTTAGTATTTCTACAAAAATTTTAGTTTTATGCAATAATTACTCAAATTATTATAACTATTTATTAATTCTCAAAATTTAAGTGAAATTAGACCATTTTCAGTTGTGACCCCTTAAATACTCAAATTATTTCGTTGTCATTATAATGTGATTTTGAGAAAAAAATAATTTTAAAAAATATTCATGTAAGATATTTTAGTAGTTTGGTATTATTTTATGAAAAAATATCATTTTTTAACGCACGAAAATAAATGCTTTGGAAATTTACTTTTGTTATCATAAAATCATTTTGGAATCTTCATACACAGACTAAAAATCAATTTATTTGTATATTTGTTATCCTAATGTATATGTTTATTAAATTATGATAAAAAATTATTATTTAATTGGAAAAAAATAAAAATGAAGTTATTTAAAAATGGAAGTTCTTAAACGTATCGCAAGTCAAATTGTAAGTCGATTAACTCAAACAATTAGCTTAGTTTCAATTGTTATAAGTATTGATAACACAAATGTACGTATTGTATCGGTCTAATCTTTGTTATGTCATTGTATTATGATTTTTAGAAAAAAATTAAAAATTCATGAAATATAATTTACTAACTTAATATTATTTTGTGAAAATATATCCTTTGTTTAACCAAGACAAGGTAATATCCTTCGTTTATATATTTGTTTTCTTAATATAAATTTTATTTATTTAAATATGATAAATAATGTTAAAGATAAGTTGAACAAATAAACCAAATGGTGAAAACGCAAAGACGGTGCAATTGGCTTTATTGAATTATGACGGCGGCGGCTTGTAGTTGAATTGTGAACGGTGATCTTGCAGTCCGATGTAAAATTCTGTTAATAAGACAATATATAATGTCACTGAAATCTAGAACAATTGCGACTACTCACTCGCTAGATGCGTCTCGAAGCTCTCAGTCTCCCATTGTAAGTGAGTCAGACATACGTTGTGTCCAATCAAATATTCATGCCCATCACCACTGTTGCTCTACCTGCATGTATCTTTTTTTTTTGCTCTTTTTTCTTGTAAAGAATATTTGTTATGTCTTTTTTTTTTTTATGTCGTCCAACTTTTCTTTCTAGTTTTTTTTTTATATCGTGATTCAGCATATTATCTCTTTCTTCGTCCCAAATAATTATTTCTATCATTTTTCTTAGGTGTTGAACCAATGGGTGTAGACAGACAAGGTGAATTGGAAAGTAGTTTTGACAGGGATGCTGAAATCAATTTTGTTGGTTGTAATAGTAGAGAGATGATGACATTTGAAGCAAATCAGAAAGATTCTATGTGGGTCATTTTTTTTAACACAAAAACTAGTTAACTAATTTATAATAGCTTTTTTTATAAAATTAAAAGAGATTTTTTTTTATCATACCCTGCTACCTTCAAGCTCACTGATTTTGCGTAACTTAAATAATTGACACAGAGTGGTGTTCACCATATCATTATCCCAATCCATAATTCGTGGACAATTGCGCAACTGATCGGGAATTTTGCTTGGCCAGACAGCAAAATTTTCCAAGTAAAATATCTAAGACATCAAAAAAAAAAAATTGCAAATCATATTAAACGTATAGCAATTTGGTTTAAGAAATGGATGTCAATTTTAGACGTTTTCCTAAAATCGTAAACACATCACTTCAAATTCAAAAATTACCTCTAACAATAGTGTACATCCAGATATGTGTCTTGCAGATAGAATATCATGATTCTTCTCTTGATATCTTCTAATTCCTTGCACCAACCCTTCCAATGTGTATTTGGCCCAATTCAAACTACAGCACAATTGTGGGTCCTTGAACAAGCCTAATGAGTTTGGGTTGACATGATTGTACGAACTAGAAGGCCGAATCACAGTACTGACCACATATAGCAAAAACTTTACTTTGAATTCCTCATTCGGAGGCAAAATTTCCAAATCACGTGTAAGATCATAAATGTTAATTCTCGATTCTGGTAAATTAAACCTCTGTTTCATCCCTTCATCTGTTGCTAAAACTTTTCAACATCTCCTCCATTTGATGGCAGTCCCATTATCCATTGCACTTCACTTGGGGAAAGTTTTAACTTTCTACCATGAATATTAAGTTCCAAAGTTTTACAATCAAATTCTGTGGCTAGTAATTCATTCAATGTGTGGTCGAGCTTGGTTAATTTTAGTCTTGTCAAACCGCCAAATCCAAGTGACTTGATAGCCGCCAACTTATTGTTATCAAAGAACTTTATTACTCTTATGAATTGTTGAACTGCACACCTGGTTTGAAGATATTTCTGTAACATTCAACAAATGTATCAGGACAAAAAAATAAATATTAGTTGAACTATCTAAATTAAATATATGTCAATAAACTAATATATTAGTAAAATATATATAACTTTTACATGTTTAGCAAATAAAATACTAAATAAAAAAGAGTAGGGAAGCCCCATGATTTCAATCTACTATACCTTAGCCATTGATGTTTTTTTCATACGGTTTTGCTTCTTGCCAATTCTAGAATTAAGCATACATTGTTCCGTATCAATAACCCGCTCGCTAAGTCCATTGTCATCTTTCACCACCTCTTCTCCACTCATTGGCAGAACACTAAAAATTTACTTCAACTCTCTACCAAAAAAAAAAAAAAAAACAAAAGCCTACCAACCAACTATTCAACAAAAAAGAAGGGGAAGAAAAAAAATTAATATGTCAAATATTCATTGGATTGATTAACGGCAACATGACAAACATTGTCATACCTAGTAATTTCTCCAAAAGGAGAAATCAGTTAATGTTCATTGTCACAATCAACAACTTGAACAAAGGAAGAAAAAAAATAATGAATATATACAGAATCATCTTTTTTCTTTCATTGAGTTTATTCTAAAAGAATTTGGTAGCAAATTTTACAAATTTTTCAAATTATTAAAATGGCATGTACTGATTGTTTTTTTCACGAAAATTGCTTAAATGACATCTTCAATTCAGAAAATAGAGTTAGCCTCTCACTCTCCCCCACTCTATATAGAATTTTTCTTTTGATTGGGAGTGACTCGTGAATATATGTGTTAAACCACAATGAAGCCCTTTCAACGCAACCACAATTGAGGGTGTCTTCTGGGTCGAAACAAAGTTCACAATATAAATTGTCATGTTTATCCTCTAATAAACTCAATTGCTTAAAAAATGGCAAGCAAATTGGAACAAACAATAACAGAATCAACAAAAATCACTGTTGTATTTCCCAGAAAGTCCCCTAAGACCCATACTATACCCAATTCTCTGAAAAGCTCGGCATTGACACCCTCGAAACAATAAAATGTCTCTGAAAAAGTACCCATGCCCATGACCATGGAAAAAATTTTAAAAAATATTAAAAGAAAAGGAAAACGAGAAAGAATAAATTAAAAAAAAAAACAGAGAAGAAATTCTCATACCTGAAAAAGAGAAGCCCACAACTATGGAAAAAATTTTGAATTTTACAGAACTCCCACCATGGAATCTAAGTTACAGGCGTTGTTAGCACATAATAGTGTTAGGATTGTCGCTTGGTTAGAGTATGGCAATTTGGAGGGGCTAGGGTTTCAGAGGGATCGAAGAGGAGAATTCTTTTTTGTCCGGAAGAAAATGCAATTTTGCCGACCGAGTTTGCTCTTTTTGTTTTTATGATTTTTAAATATGTTATTTTTTTTTCGTTAAAAATTGTGGACCCAACCCTTTTTAACCTACAAAATCAGTATCCAGTATTTTACAAGGTGAGTAAAATATACTCACTTTTTATATGAGTATAAATAGCATGCACCTAAAACAGTTACATGTTTAATGACAAATTGTCAGTTTTTTTTATAAGAAAGCCAGATCTCCCTTTGAATGTTAAAACAACAAAAACTAACCTGAAAGCCGTAGGTTTGGGGCAACATTCTTGTAGCATGCCAGGACTTCTTCAAAACCGTGGCAAGGTAAATGATCGCTATAAAAGCTAAACACCTTTTGATCATGAGTTGTGGCTACAATGAAGTACAAACAATGGAATGGTTAAATTAGAAAGGAAGAAGGTATAACAGTACAGTGGCTATGTAAGGAAGGAGAAAAAGTGTGGGGAGGTTCGAGCCCAAAGAACTAAACTTACCATCGCCAAAGCCAAAACAAGGTATTAGGTTGTCTTCATCGAAGGGAGCCAAAGTCTTCCCAATAATAGAGATGGCTTTCTCATATGGATTAGGCCTATTACCAATAGCATGCAGGCTACGGCGGTTGAATGAAACTTTGCCTAACAATGTCAACACATAGGTTTCCACAATAGTCAAACAGAAACACGTCTATATATGAAGAGAATACAATCCAGTTCCAATTGCCCAAGTTTCCAATTATAAAAGTTTGGAAGTCACAGAACACAGAGTAAGAGTGCAATGACATGTCTGCAAAAATTTTGGTTTCACATCAAGAAGATAATAATGGAGCCTATCTTCCTCTAAAGAAATCAATGTGCAAATCCACAGGAAGAGAAGAATTCTAATGTGGCATATTTAACAGGCTAACTAAACAAGCCCCCCATAATGAACTTTGGATAAAAATTTGGTTCTAATGACTTGATTGCATTAATGGACAACTGGAAGTATGAAATACACCAGGTTTAGTTATGGAGGGGATATGAAGCAAAGTTCATGCAGCAAACGACAATAAGCTTGTGGGTTACTTCTATAGAATACTTTCACCAACCTGTCCATTCATTGCTTTTAGTGAAATCAATTCCAAGAATGAGATTTGATGACTCCAGACCAGCTTCTCTCAAGGCTGCTGTAACCTGTAGATGAGAAAGCATGTTGCAAAGTTTTCAAGGTTCAACTAGTTAGGTGCATACAATGTAAATTGATTACCAATTAGCCAAATGAATGTGATAGTTGAAGAAAATTATCTATTTAATGAGTAATTATATTCATGTTTTGGTCTATTTGGAGTGAGGGGAATATAACTAATAGTGAAATCCGTAGTTCGAATCTCATATTTCATCTTAAGTTATAAATTTGGTGACTAGTAGACTATACTCACTGATTAATGAGTAATTATTATATGTGTATTTTCCGCTGCCTTCATATTAGTAATTATTGTTATAGTGAGAAGCCAAAACCATTTAATGGTAAACATCACTATTCTATTTCTCACTAACAAAGCTTATCGATAAATCATAAAAAAAAAATAGTTCAGTTCATGTAACTCTTAGGTCATATTAAATACATTCAAAGGTCCATGTTACACATTTTTAAAGAATTTTTTTTGAAATGGCTTAGTTCGACTGATTTAAGCATTTGCTTCAATCAAAAAAAGTTGGTGCATCATGTAATCACTTATGTATACCTACCCGTGTTGACTTCACAGCAGAAAACGCGTCCACAGCCATTATGGACATCTATTACTCTGTCATAATAATTACCTCTTTCTTATTTGTTACACAAATACACTAATAAGGGTGTGTTTGGCAAATTATTACATAAATATCACAACTTGAGTAAAGGACCGTGTATTGTCCATCAAATTGTGAAATCACAAAGAAAGCACAAAACGTTAATTTGTTGACACTTGGTGTATTATGGATTGCTTTTTCTATCTATCTAGGCTTTTTAATATTTTTGTTTGATTCTTCTCATTTATATAAGCATTATATTTTTTTAGGTATTAAAATATAATATTTAACTATAGTTGATTTGGTTGGGCAGATAAAACAAAAATATTTAGACTAAAAACCAAGTTAACTCAGAGCCAATGCCTCCTATCTGTTTCCTATCTTCCCATCTTGGTTGTAATTAGGGATGGAAATATGGGGTTTACAAGAAAAATGAGAAGAGTTATTTGTATTGTATAATTCAAAGAACTTCTTAATGAAGAATATATATATACATATATACAAACAAAATCAGAAGAAATTAATACCAAGAAGGAAAAAAAAAAACCAGGGAAATTATTTCCCACAAAGAGAGAGAAAGGGAGATTGAATACCTCTTGAATAGAATGGAAATTGTCTGGAATGAAAGCATATTTCTGCTTGGAATCCTTATTTTTGTGTGTTACAGCTGATGAAACCCCTTGTCCCTTTGCTTGACTACTGCTGCTCATTGATTTTTCATGTGGGTCTGTAACATTGGAGGACTTTATTCCTCCTCCTCCTCCTCCTACTGGATTTTTAGCGTATGGCAGTGGAATTGGAGAAAAAGAAGAAAAAGGACTTAAAGATGATGAATTTTTTCTTCTTCTACTAACTCCTCTGTTGTTGTTGCTGCTGCTGCTTTTAGTTTTAGATGTAGAAAAAATAGCACCCATTTGGATATTTGGATGATGATGGTGATGATGATGACGCTACAATCTTGCCTTTGCTATCAAAATTCAAATATGCAAAATGAAAATCAACACAAGTTTTCTAATCTAGAAAACTCTAGAAGATAATCCAATCAAGAAGAAGAAAGAAAGTTCTGGCAATATTTGGCACCATCAATTTGAGCTTCCACCGGCATTAGATTTATTATGGACCATTCAAGAAGCTTCTAGCTTGCAATTATTTATAAACCAACAAAGCAAGTCTAGATTGTTCTCCACCGACCCAAGCGTGTATAAATAGGTGTTGGGTTTGTGTGTTGTAATATACAATGAAGCATGAGTGAAAATCAACAAAGTTATGTGTGTGTGTGCTGTCGTGAGAGAGAGAGCAAGTGAGTGAGAGACAAAAATTAAGAAAAGTAATATTTGTGTGTTGTGTTAGTGTGAGAAGTTAAGTAATAGTTGAGAGGTTCACGTCTCCTAAAGTATTGAGTGTGTACTGTGTATTTATTTAATTTAATATAATAAAATTATCTATTTCACTTGAGATAGTCCCCTCCTACCTTAACACAAAACGATGAAAAAGCACCTTACTTTATAATTTCTATCAGAAGGGGAAAAGGGTAGGAAACTAGGCAGCTCAGAGAAGGTGGCCTGGTGTTTTGTCTCAGTTACCTATTTTTGCTGCAGAGAGAGAGAGAGAGAGAGAGAGAGTGGAACTTATGTTTATGCTTTTGTTCGCGTGCCCCATCTTTTAACATTCTTGTTCCCAATTTTGGAAACTGAAGCCAACAATACATATCGACTCTAACTGCTGCTCCCGCCAAAAATACCACACAGTTGTTATCTTCTTAACTTGTAACGAATTTTAAACCTATTTTACTGGAAAGCCATTACCACCAAACTAATTAATCCCATTGTAGGATCTAGACCAATTATTGTGTTAGGAGACCATGGTTTGTATTGAGTAGTACTGTTGGAGGGTTATGGCTATTAAGATAGTTTGTTAATGTTGTTAATAAGTGTAGTTAATAAGTCTGTTATGGTAAGTGTCCAGCTGGCAAATGGTGGATTAGTTATTAGTAATTTTGTTACGCACCATTAGTGGATATAAGAACAACCCTTTTACGCACCATTAGTAATTCTGTGCAAGAGTTTTGACTCCAATTAGAAACATATGTTCACTTCTTAAGGATTCTTTCTTAAGAGCTCAATCCACTAAATTTTCCTTTTTTTTTTTTTTTTTTTTTATAGATATAAGAACAACCGTTTTACACGTTGCCTTTTGATTCCTCGACCTAGAATCAACAAAGGTTTTGTGAAACTTAAATACAATAATACTCTTTGTAATTTTCACAATTACTAGAGCTCTTGCTCTTTCTTTTGATTTTACTCTTTGATCTTTTTCTTTGATCTTCTTCTTTTTCACATTCATTAATCCTTGGTGTCATGTGGCAAACAATTACAATTTTTCTCTTCAATTCTTTGATTCTTTAAAATTATTTCTAATGAGATAGATTTTGTGCCAAAAAAAAAATTGATTGTAATGAGTAGGATTGATAATAAATTACGTTAAAGGTTTCTTGCAATAGGGATAGTTAACAATAATAACCTTATTTAATTACAAAATCATTATTTTCTTATTATTACTAATTCAAATGGAAGTCGTAATCGAAATTCTTCCGCTTGATCCTAACTAACCATTTAATACTATCTTTTTGAAGAAATTTTAATCCTTATTATTATTATTTTTAAATCATTCAACTCATCTTAAGTAACAAACTCTTTGCCTTTAATCTATCTCTTTACACTAGATTACCACCTTAATTTGCAGCAGAGAATTTGATTTTAAATAAATTATTATTTGTAGCATATTTTTTGGGAATAATTTCTTTAATGTCGGTCAATTCCCTCACATTATTACTTTTAATTTTAGATGCATACACAAAATTAACATATCTAGTTCCTTAATTCTCTCCCTATTGCCTACTTAATTTTCCATCTAATTTCCTCTTTTCCATAAACGTCATTTCATCACATTTAATTTCTTTAACCTTCTTATTTAATTTTACATCTAATTTTCCGTTTTCCTTTAATGTTATTCATCGCAACTAATTTCTTCAAATTTGTTATTCAATTTTCAATTTTATTTCCCGTTTGCCTTAATTGTTGGTCACTGTAGCAATGAGAACAACAACAATTAGCAGGGACTTGCCAACAAATGTTGATTTTAACGCCTCAAAAAATAAACGTTTCTATATAGGTAAATAGGATCTTGCCTGGGCGAATATTTGTTTTACATATTTTATTTTATTTTATTTTTGTTGCTTTTTCCAGTTTAACTATCAGTATCTTATTTTTCTTCCATTGTTTATAATATAAACTACGAAAATTATTTTGTCTTGTAACGTCCACGGTGATATCAATATACCTGTTTTTTAAATCATATAATATATTATGAATTTGACCATTAATCAATACCTAAATTATGTATATTTTCTTAAAATAAATTGTTTTAACTCTCTCCTTAATTTAGACATCCATATCAAATTTTCCATAATTATTTAATTTTTAATTTTTTAATCATAATGGAAGAGAACATTGAAGACCATTAATTATTAATTAAATCAATAATCATGCCATTAATCTTTATATGATAAAATTATTGCCAAAAATCTCTCACTCATAATATGTAGGTAATTGAAGGGAAGCTACAAATAAAGGAGATGAAAGAAAATTAACATGTATTTTTTCTTTATTTTCTCACTCATAATAAGGATTGTAAAAGCAAAAATACTGTAATTTGTAATTTGGAATTTGGAATTGAAAACAGTAAACTGCAGACCGCTTCAAGTCATGTGTCAAACGCCACTATCCTTAAGGCAATATTCGCGCTCCAATTCTGCACCAGAGCTTATGCGAATTCCCTCTCAGGATAAAATGAAGCCCTTGATTACACTCGTGCAGTGGTGAAATCAAGACAAGAAAAAAGAATGTGCATGCAATATTGTTGGTACTGTTTTTAATTTTTCTGCAGCAAAATACAAACAGTATGGATTCTTATAAAACATTTTGTAGGGAAGTTATTTATGGGACACAACTATTCAAACAATAAAACTGTTGGGTTGTGACTGTTCGGACATAACTGCCAAGACAATTAATTAACAGGAAAAACTATAGGAAATATTCAATTATTACATATAATTAATTAATTAAAATAATTAATTAATTATGTAATAAACTGTCACGTGACACGTGCACGTGCCAAGTGCCCAAGTGCCAAGTGCGCCTATAAAAGCGCCTAAAATGCACCTATGCGCCACGCGCGCGCGCGCGCGTGCGTGACCCTTGTCCATAAATTCCCTTTAGGCCAATTAAACTAATGTCATGTGTTTCCATATATAAAGTCTTCCAAATCTCTTTCTCTTTTCCATGTGGGACTTTTACATTCCCTTTCTTTATTCTTTTTGAAAATATCCTTACAATCCCCCACCATTTTCAAAAGATTAAAAATAATGGATCTACAACAATCCTGAAAATCAAATGCATAATTAATAGTATCTTACGATTGAACTATTACATAGTAAAGTATTTGTTACAACAATCTGAATGTCATGGTGGTCAAGCCTTGAACCATACATTGTAATTGATTGACTGTACAAATACTTTACACAAATGATTTTACAACACAAACTCCTCAGAAAATAGATGATGCAATTAAAAAAGGCCTTTACATCCATATCCCTTTCATGAATATTTTAAAGTCAAGCCCTTTAGCTTTTTGGAACGGCCCACATTCCATATTCACATAGGCAGACTAAGTGTCCCCGCCATACAGCACTTTCCACTATCTGTTAAAAGTATTAAAACTCACCCTCTCACTTTATACTGCGGGTACCAAACACCGTATAACTTTGGGATGTATACTTACTAGTTATAGTGTTTCAATCACGCTTTTGATGTACTTTGACTCATTGAACTCAAGACTTGAAGTTGTACTAAGCATTGAGTCGAGTTTCCATCAATGATGATCAAACTATATGGGCTTGAGACCCATCCCATCTGATGTCTTGATTACCAAATCTTTTGTCAATCCTTTCGTCAAAGGATCGGCCAAATGTTGACTTGACCTCACAAAATCAACTGTAATTACTCCATTTGTGATCAAGTCTCTAACATAACTGTATCTTAGTCCTATATGTCTAGACTTACCATTATACACTTGACTATATGCCTTCGCTAGAGTAGCCGAACTGTCACAATGTATAGAGATGGGTGCTGCCGGTTTTGGCCACAAAGGAATCTCATAAAGTAGGTTCTTTAGCCATTCTGATTCTTTACTAGCGGATGCCAATGCCGCAAATTCTGCAGCCATAGTTGAATCTGCTATACAGGCCTGTTTCTTAGAACCCCAAGAAATTGCACCTCCACCAAGCATAAAAATCCAACCACTAGTTGAAGCATAATCATCTTTATCGGTGATCCAACTGGCATCTAAATATCCTTCTAAAACTGAAGGGTAACCCGAATAGTAAATACCAAAATCTTTGGTTTTCTTTAGGTACTTCAAAATTCTGTTTACTCCATGCCAAAGCATGTTGCTTGGATTGCTTGTGTACCTACTCATTTTTCCAACTGCATAGGCTATGTCTGGCCTTGTACATGTCATTGCATACATCAGACATCCTATTACCTTAGCATACTCCAGTTGCGATACTGGATTCCCCACATTCTTTGTATACTGGATGTTGTTATCATATGGGGTAGAGACTGGAACACAATTAGTGTGATTGAACTTCTTCATAACTTTCTCAATATAATGTGACTGAGTAAGCATTATACTCTTCTGACATCATACAATTTTAATTCCTAAGATGACATCAGCCTCACCCATATCTTTCATGTCAAAATTCTTAGACAGAAATTGTTTGGTGACATTGACTTGTTCTAAGTCAATTCCAAAGATCAACATGTCATCTACATATAAACAGATAATGACACCATTTTTTTCATTAAACTTGCTATACATGCACTTGTCAGATTCGTTTATCTCGAATCCATTAGCAAGTATTACCTGATCAAACTTCTGGTGCCATTGCTTAGGTGCTTGTTTTAATCCATACAACGATTTAACAAGTTTGCACACCTTTTTCTCTTGACCAGGTACAACAAACCCTTCAGGTTGTTCCATATACACCTCTTCTTCCAGTTCACCATTTAAGAACGCTGTTTTAACGTCCATCTGATGAATTACTAAATTATGAATAGAAGCTAGTGCAATGAGCACTCTGATTGTAGCAATTCTAGCCACTGGTGCATATGTATCAAAATAATCAATACCATGTTTTTGTGTAAACCCTCTTGCAACCAACCTGCCTTTGAACTTGTCAATTGTTCCATCAACTTTCATTTTCTTTTTGAAAATCCACTTACAGCCAATTGGTTTTGAGCCTGGTGGGAGGTCAACCAATTTCCAGGTCTTATTACCCATAATTGAGTCCATTTCATCATTTATTACTTCCTTCCAAAACATAGCATCTTGTGATTTCATCGCTTCTCCATATGTTTTAGGATCATCTTCAGTGTTGAAGAAATATAGAATTTTATCATTCACTGATTCTCTTGTTCCTTCAACTAAGAACATAAAGAAATCAGAACCGAAAGCTTTTGCTTTCCTTGCTCTCTTGCTTCTTCAAAGTTCAATGACTTCATCATTTTCCTTTTCATTTGCCATATTATCATTTTCGGGAATTTGTATTTGTTTTGAAATTGCAGAATTTGAGACGAATCTGTTTTCATCGAAGATAGCATCTCTTGATTCAATTATTGTATTTACTGATATAGAGTCATTAGGCTCTATGACCATAAATCGATATGCCTTACTATGATAAGCAAAACCCAAAAAGATGCATTCAATTCCTCTTTCTCCCAACTTTTTCCGTTTGGGTTCAGGAACTTTGACAATTGCTCTACAGTCCCAAACCCTTAGGTAAGTAAGGTTTGGCTTCCTTTTATTCCAAAACTCATATGGGGTCATTTTGTTTCTTTTTGTTGGAACTCTATTTAAAATGTGGCATGCAGTAAGCAATGCCTCACCCCAAAAACCTTGACTCAAGCCAGAATTAGATAGCATAACATTCACCATTTCTGTGAGAACTCGATTTTTGCATTCTGCAACACCATTCTGTTGTGGTGTATAAGGAGTAGTGGTTTCGTGAATAATTCCTGTGGACTCAAAAAATGCAGTATCATAATACTCTCCTCCCCTATCTGATCGTAAGCATTTAATGACAGCATTATATTTAAGTTCAACTTCAGTTTTATACACTTTGAATCTTTCAATTACTTCACTTTTAGAATGCATCAAATAAACATGACAAAATCTAGAATAGTCATCAATAAAAGTCACAAAATATTTCTTTCCTCCTAATGTTGGTGTACTATGCAAGTCACAAACATCACTATGTATCAATTCCAATATACTTGAAGATCTATTAACTGTGGGAAATGGATTTCTTGTTATTTTTGTTAGCATGCATGTCTTGCATTTATTTTCTGTTTTTTCAAAATATGGCAGTAAGTTTAATTTAACTATATCATGGAACCTTTTGAAATTTACATGTCCAAGCCTATTATGCCAAAGGAAAGAATGCTCAACAACATAAGCAGAACTAGTAGTATTATTATTAATATCAATATTCAGTTTGAACATACCATAACATAAATAACCCTTTCCCACAAACATTCCCCCTTTGGAGAGGACAAAATTGTTTGCCTCAAATACAAGCTTAAACCCAAACTTATTTAAGAGACTACCCGAAACCAGATTTTTTCTAACTTCTGGTCCATAAAATACATTATTAAGAGTTACAACTCTTCCTGAAGTAAACTTTAATTCTACCTCACCAATTCCCTTAACTGGAACTGTGGCAGAATTTTCCATATACACTACTGTACTATCATCTACTGGTTTCACAAATTTGAAGAAGTTTTTGTTCTTGCAAACATGTCGGGGAGCGCTAGAATCAATCCACCAAGCAATGTCATCCTCAATTGAATTGATTTCTGTGATCATAGCAACCAGATTTCCATCTACTTCTGAGGATCCTTGTTTTTCCTTCTGTTTCTTGAAGAAGCGGCACTCCCTTTTAAAGTGTCCTTTCTTATGACAAAAATAGCATTCACCCTTTTTCTTCTGACTTTTAGTCTTTTTCAACCCATCATCAGATTGATTCTTCCTCTTTCTGGTCTGCTTGCTGGACTTGCCTTCTTCAACCACATGCACTTTTGAAACATATGAGCCATGTTCATTGTTTTCTTCCTGCATGCGAAATTCCTCTTCTACACGAAGATGGTTGGCAAGACTCTCAAGAGAAATGTCTTCTGTCTTATGTTTTAGACTCCTTTTAAAGTCTTTCCATGAAAGGGGCAGTTTGTCAATAACGGAACTCACAATGATTGTTTCATCCATAGTCATCTTATGTTGTGAAAAGTGGTTCAAATTTCTTTCAATTTCAGCAAATTGTTCCATTACTGGTCTGTTATCAGTCATCTTATAATTGTTAAATTTAGAGACAATAAATTTCTTACTTGTTGCATCCTCTTGCATGTATTTTGCCTCTAGTTTCTCCCAAAGTTCTCTTGCAGTTTGAAAGTTGTAGTAGACATCAAATAGTGCATCGCTCATAACATTCAAAATATGACCCTCAGCGATCTCATCATCGGTATACCATTTTTGCCTCTTTCGTATGTCATCAATTGTTTCATTATCAGTCTCTTCTGGTCTTGCAGTTGTAAGAACATATGCCACTTGAAGTGATACCAACAAAAAATGAACCCTCTTTTGCCATCTTATGAAATTTCCTCCTTCAAACCTTTCCAATTTTACAAAATTGGAAGCCAATTCCTTCAACGTTCCAGCCATCACGAGTGATGAATATTGCCTTAAGATTGTAAAAGCAAAAATATTGTAATTTTTAATTTGGAATTGAAAACAGTGAACTGCAGACCGCTTCAAGTCGTGTGTCAAACGCCACTATCCTTAAGGCAATATTCGCGCTCCAATTCCGCACTAGAGCCTATGCGAATTCCCTCTCAGGATAAAATGAAGCCCTTGATTACACTCGTGCAGTGGTGAAATCAAGACAAGAGAAGAGAATGTGCATGCAATATTGTTGGTACTGTTTTTAATTTTTCTGCAGCAAAATACAAACAGTATGGATTCTTATAAAACATTTTGCAGGGAAGTTATTTATGGGACAAAACTATTCAAACAATAAACTGTTGGGTTGTGACTGTTCGGACATAACTGCCAAGGCAGTTAATTAACAGGAAAAACTGTAGGAAATATTCAATTAGTACATATAATTAATTAATTAAAATAATTAATTTATTATGTAATAAACTGCCACGTGACACGTGCACGTGCCCAAGTGCCAAGTGCGCCTATAAAAGCGCCTATGCGCCGCGTGCGCGTGCGTGACACTTGTCCATAAATTCCCTTTAGGCCAATTAAACTAATGCCATGTGTTTCCATATATAAAGTCTTCCAAACCTCTTTCTCTTTTCCATGTGGGACTTTTACATTCACTTTCTTTATTGCTTTTGAAAATACCCTTACAAGGACGTCAATTAATCCCTCTCGCTCATTATATGATAATATTATTTTATTTTTTAACTTTCCCAATCGCTGCAAGCTAATATGATTAATTTCCAATGCAAATTTTGACGTGGACTACATCAACATATACATTGAGTTTTTTAAAAAATAATAATAATAATAATAATAAGTACTACGTGGTCTGGAACTTCCCTATCCAATGCAAATTTTGATCGTTGATTACATTAACTTGGTCTTGAACTTGTCTACGTTGGCCATCGTAATAACCCATGATCTTTGCATCAATAAACTGATTTGTGTACCAATTATAGCCCTCTCAATCACTTACTTTCGGCCTAAACTTTGGGCTTTGCTTTTGTATAAATGTATGCTTTGGTCAATGACAGAATTAAGTCTTTCTCAATGTTTCCTCTTGTTTCTATTCCTATCTTATGGTGTTAGTTTTCACCATCACCCACAAGACTTACAGTCCACAATTGGTAAAATTAAATATTTTCAACATGGCTAAAATTACAAAGATGAAGTACCTACATGTTAAATAAGTAACTTTCCATTGACTCTTCTGTTGAAGAGTACCTTTTAAAATTTAAAGAAGTTAAATATCTCATAGAGTTTTACTAAGTTTTGAGTAGCCTATAATCCACAAATACCGAAGCAGTTTGTAGACACTAAAAAGTTAAATGAAAGCAGTGGAAGCAGCTCTCACCCCGTAGGCGGAAGATCAAATGGTTAGCTCTCTTCTTTAGCACAAATCTCCACAAGCTCCGCCTTGCCCATTGCTCTGCTTTTTTGATGACTTCATCATCCTAGGTATATTTTAGGGTCAACCGCCTTAATCTACATTGTATGGCATGAAAAATATAAATATAATTATTCAAGAAGACAGATCACAAAACAAAAACAAAAGTAACTAGGAAGAATCAAGAGAAATTAGCCCTACAAGGTAAAATAAAACTTTCAACGTAAGTAAGCACAGTATAATTTACAAATATATAGTGTGTCTAACAATCTCCTGCTAAAACGGATCCTTTTCAAAATTAATAGTGTTGGTCCCTTGGGTGAAGCTTGAATGGGTTTCACAAATAAAATTCTCAAATAAAATTTTTGCAAATGAATGTAAATAAGAGATCGAAAGAATTACAATATCAATTTTTACAAGATTCATCAAATGATCATGTCCTTAGTTATCTTAACAATCCCTTTCTTAGAGATTCTTGAGAATTCAACTTATAGGGATGTGTTTGGGCGCTCCAATCACCACCGTACATCTTACAAGAAGACTCTACAAACACCTTTGCATTTGATTTCAAATTGGTTGTTGCACAAGTCTCACTTGCCTATATCAATTTTTCTCTTCTCTTGAGTTTTCCTTCTTAGAGTTCAACCCTAACTCCTTATAAGATGATCCTCACAAATCTCACTTGGGAGTTCTCACCTATTCTCACAAATTATAATACAAATGAAATTTACTAACTTCAATACTAGTTTCACAATGTAAGCACTTGGAATAAAGAAAGCCTTTTGCTTTGAAAGAGATTGTACAATACTTGAATATGACTTTCTTGTTTGTCAACAACCTTCAAATGATGTTTAAGTAGTTGTTAACGAGGATAGCAACTTGTTAGAACCTTTGTCATGGGTTGCACACACACATTTAGTTGCTTGCCCACTTGAGTGCTTTGCATTGATTCCCTCGTCCATTACCTTCTGGTAGAATAGCTATAACGTGGTGTAAAAAGTTTGAAAAATTCTAATCCCTTTTTTTATTTTTGTTTAGTAGACTGTCAGATCTATCTACCCATCAAATTTGACTATTTTTTAATGAGTATAATATAGTCAAATAAATGCAGGAACATAAATGTTAAAGTTTCATTAGACAGTCTGCACACTTTTAGTAAAATATTAATATCTTGTATATGACTTTGAAATTTGATATGACTCTTTTTGTATTAAATAATAGATAGGATAGGGATTCCGCACACAAAATTGGCATTAACATTCATAGTGTGCTCTTCTAAGCAGCCGTTTAAAGTCATCCCATGTGCACTAGAATTTTCTAGAAGCTTTCTCTTTCTAGATAGAAAATTTATAATGTTTTCTCTAGAGCTCTAAAAATTACACGACCAATTTCATTTGAAAGTAGATTTCTAGTCCTGCAAAACCATATATAGTTTAGACCCAAAATATTTCTAAAGTTAGTAAATTTGATACATGGATTTTGCCCAAACTGAATTGTTGTTAAGCAGTCTTTTTGAGATAAGAGCTTAATAAGACCTAATATGATCTTTCTCTTCCTTACACATGTAAGATGTCATATGTAGGCCTCTTTGCGCTTTTTGAACCTAAGAACATACAAATAAAATTCAAGCACCGAGTGGTACGCAGGTTTTTATAATTTTAACAAAAATTTATAATTTAAAAAATATGCAGAATTTTAATACAATAAAAAAATTGAATTATGCGATGAACATAATAAAAAATCTCACAAAATAACAAACAAATTATAATCGAAAAGAAAAAAAAAACCCAGTGAGAAATGAAACAAGAAAAGAACTAATAGAAACGAAATGAATAGCAAACAGAGAAGATATATTTGCAGGATTTGTCTGATTCAGTTGCTAGTTCTTGCGTTTACCTCCAAAACAACAAAATAGTAATATCCAAATCATAGTTGCCTCAAAAATGTTGAGAGGCTACGTCAGAAGGAAGAACTTCGATATGAATGAAGCCGCATTGTTAATAATCTTCCGATATCTCTTATTCTCGAAAACGAAAAGTGGCCCCTCCAAGAAATCAATCTACTCTATTCTAATTTTGTAATTAACATAAGATAGATTAGAACCACAAAATGATTAGAGATAGATTAGAATCACAAAATAATTAGAGTGAAAAAAAAAAAAAAAAACCTTACAGATTTCTCAGTCTCCTCTTTCAGACAATAAAAAATTCAGCAACAACACTGATTTCCTTAATTTACGCGTTAGATTGAAACTAAAACAATTCATACAATAACATAATATTAAAGAAAAAGGAAAAAAAAAACTAAATGCGAATATTTTACTTAACTATCTTTTACCATTCCAGTTCATAGTAATTGGAGATAGAGTCCTTCAGCTCTTCCCAAATAATTCCTATCTGATCACAAAAAAGAAAACGGAAACATTAAGATCATATCTGAAATTAAATTAACGAGTTGAAAATAGCATTGTTATTCAATAATATTCAGTGCTGTAGAATGTGCAAAGGTATTGGTTCTGCAATGTAAAAGCTACTCCGGTGGAAATTAAAATTTATAACTATTAGAAGAGATAGATGTAGAGTCCTACCAGAGATTGCAAATTGAATTTAATAAGTTAGGAAGACTACATACACAACCTAGATTAAATTGAATTTTAATTTGATACAAATACTTTTGTATGAGTAAATTGAATTAGATTTATGTAGTAGTAGTAAGATAAAATTTAAATTAAGTAATGAGTTTATTATAATAATATATTTTAATTAAATTTATATAAATGATTAAAATATCAAAACTTTCAAAAAAGTAGGAAGCATGCCGCCTAACTTAAAAAGATCTTCAAACTTTTAAAAAAAAAACTTTCTATTTCATTTGTAATTTGATATATTATATAGATTTAAAAATTAAGGGGGAGGGAGGCGATTAGCCCCTCATCTTCTCTTAAATTCCTCCCTGGTTATGAAAACACAAAAAAAATAGATACAAACTCAAAAATACATAATCAGAATCATTTGTTGTAGTTTTACTTCTTTCATATATAATAATCAATGTTTATAATTAGATAAGGCGATTTTGTGTTTGTGTTTTATCGATTTTTCGTATCTCCAAAATAGAATTTCTATTGAAAGTGTACTTGTAACTTTCTGTTTTTTGCCAAATGAAAACCTTCGTGTTCAAGATTTACATCAGCACTAATGCAAAGCCAAACCACACGGTCCACACTACATGTCCAATCCACTTTTCAATGGATATACTCATCTTCTTACTAATGGCTTGTCAGATTTGAGAAACTGGGCCACGTGCCATTTTAATTTTTTTAATATCTATAGCCAATTATCAATTTTTTATCAAAAAACTTGTTCACAGAAATTCACCACATCCACAAGTAAAATTATAAAGAGAAGTACTCCGTAGAAATATGATATCACGTAGATAATATTTAGCGCTACATTAATTGATTGTAAATAAAAATTTATGATCTTTCTATAAAATTTTATTATATGACATCAAATATTATATATATATATAGTATAAAACATTTTGTATATAATGTAAAATTGAGATTGTAAAATAACCTATTAAATCTTAATAGAACGAAAAAAGATTTGATTTCTTATTTTTTATAATAAATAGAAAAGTAAGGTGACGTCTCAAATTTTCTGAGTGTTTCTCAAGAAAGATAAATGGTAGGGCCATGACTCTTTTTCCTCTAATTTTCCAAGACATTCCTTTCTCATTAGATTATCAAACAAAGGAAAATTGACTTTCTCATGGAATTTCGTTTTAATCAAATTCTTTCCCACGCACTTTCTCATAAATCAAACACAAGGAAGGAAATGGATTTGTGGATTTGTGATGGTTTAATTTACCAAATTATCCTCCAAACTTAGATATGTCAATTGGACTAGGCGGCCCAAGGGTAAGCCTGGCCCAACTTCGAGATAGGCCATGTCAAGTACAATCCATGTTGTATAATATCAGGTTCGAGTTAGACATAACTAATATTAGAGTCTGGACTGAACTTATATTTCTCGACTTATGGGCCAGGTCAGGCACAACCTATGATGGGCTTGAGCTTAGACATGATTCGAGTTCAAGCACAACCTGAGCTTAGACACGGTTCGAGTCCAAGCACGGCCCAAGTACGGCCCCTAAAAGAGTCTAGTACAAGCTCTTTTAAAAATGAGTTTAAAATCAAAATAAGAACAATAGACAACAATCCTTGAATCATGATTCAAGAGAATAAAAGTATTAACGTCTTCCATCAAGTTAAGTGTAATGATTTATATACTTTCTTTATTTTTAATTTTCATTTAATAGAACAAAATACATCATCATTTCATGAAGGTTATTTATTTATTTTTTTGTTAAATTATGAATTACAAAAATTAGAGGCAATATTTATATAATATACTTATTTAAATTTCAACAAAAAATTGTATGAGTACAATATTTTGTTTGTATTTTTTTCATTAAAATTTAATATTTCACTTTTATAATTAGTTATTTTAAATCTTAAGTTTAAATATTGAATAATAAAAAAGTAATATTTTTTATCTTTCACTTAAATTTTATATTTATTTATTTATAAAAATGCATGAAACTATTTAAAAACGATAAATGAGATGGGCATGACTTTATTTAAGTATGATCAATCACCTAAGCACATTACAGTTTAAACACGATCAATGACTTAGGCACAATAAGGTAAGTGGCCTAATTAGGGCACAGTGAATGGCTCAAGCGCGATATAGCGAGCAGTCCGAACTCGGCACGACACGAGTTCATAATACTTGGTCTTATGGGTTTTGTTGGGTTAATTATCTAAATTTTTAAGTATGACACGACACGATACAAAAGATAAATGAACCGTGCTAAAAGCACATCATAAAATATCTGGGCTTTAAAAAAACTAGACTGCACCAAACACGAGACAACCCATTTAACATGTCTATTCAAACTAATCTTTTTTTTTCACTCTCTGAATTATTGACTCAACCACTCTCTCTGCAGCAGCTTCTCTTGTTTATCAAAGGTGGAAATCATACTCCAAAATAAAATTTCAAATCTTTCATAAGAGCAAAGAAAAAGGTAGGGAGAGACAAAGAGGCAGTATGTTATCTATTTAGAAATGTGATTGGATGCTGAGAAAAAGTCAGAAAACTAAAACAGACAAGGATGCAAAAACCACCCAAAAAAAATTCACTACAGAGGAAAAAGAAAACGACCAAAACAACAGGACGCTTAAAATTGCAAATAATTTAAGGACCTTTTAATTGCAGCAAAGTAGAAGAAGAGAGAGAGCTCAAGGGAGAAAAGAACTCTTTAGTTAGCCTCACAAGGTAACAATTTGACTTTGGCTGTTAAACTCAAAGCATTGAAATTAAAACAACTTAAATAATTAAATTATTTATTTTTTAAAACACTTTTCTTTTTTGTTTTTCCTTTTAATGCTTTATTCTTTTGCATTTTTCTTTTCCTAAGCAAAAAGAATAGAATTTGTTAACTATAGAAAGGGGTGAAATTGTCATTTGGTGCACATAATTATTTTATTGCTTCATTTTCTCACTACATACAAACAAAAAATTTATCTCTGTTTTCTTTCTTTTTTTTTGAGAAAATATTTATGTGCTAATTTTTAATGTTCCAATTAATATTCTAAATGTAAAAAAAATTAATAATTTTTGTAAGAAAATTAATAATATTTATAACAAAAAATAACAATTTTTTATTTTTATTATAAAAATTATTAATTTTACCGAAAAAACAATCAATATTGTTGATAATCCATTTTAATTTGAGTGATTAGAATTGTATGTCGTTAATTCAAAATTTGACAGAAACTACCAGTGTTTTTTTTTTTTCTTAAAAAGGGAAAATTATGAGTGCTGTCGAACATATATTAGTGGTTTTTTTTTGGCGACTTTTTTTTTCACCACAATTATTAATTTATATTCGCATATATGATGACATAGGTGCGGTCCCTTATACAGACGCACCATAAGAAAATAGACTTTCTTATGGAATTTTGTTTTAATCAAATTCTTTCCCATTCACTTTCTCATAAATCAAACATAGAACACGAAATGAATTTGTGATAGCTTAATTTATGAAATTATCCTCCAAACTTAAACATGTCAATTGGGTCGGGCAGTCAATAAGCAGGCCCGCCCAACTCGGGATGAGTCATGCCAAACATGACCTGCATTGTATAGTATCAGATTTGAGATACGTATGACTAATATTAAGGCTTGGGCTGAGTTTATATATCCTGGCCCATGGGCTAGGCCAAATACGACACATGATTGACTCAGGTTCAGGCACAGCTAGAATTTAGGCACAGTCTGAGCTCGGGTACAACCTGAGCACAACACATAAATGGACTTAGTATAATCCCTTTTGAAAATGAATTTAAAAATAAAATAAGAAGAGTAAGCAACAAGCCTTGAATCGTGATTTGAGAGAATAAAAATATCAATATCTTTTACCAAACTTAGTGTAATGGTTTATATATTTTTTATTTTTAATTTTTATTTACCAGAACATAATATATCACTCTTTTATAAAATTTTTATTTATTTATTTGTTAAATTATGAATTACAAAAGTTAGAGGAAATATTTATATAATATATTTTTTAAAATTTCAACAAAAAATTGTGTGTGATATAATATTTTGTTTGTATTTCCTTCGTTAAAATTTAATGTTTCACTTTTGTAATTGGTTTTTTTTTAAATATTAAGTTTAAATATTCAATAACAAAAAAGTAATTTTTTTTTGACCTTTCACTTAAATTTTATATATTTTTATTTATAAAAATGCGTGACACTATTTAAAAACGATGAATGATAAGTGCAACTCAATTTAAGTATCATCAATCACCTAAGCACGTTACAGTTTAGGTATGATCAATGACTTTGATACAATGAGGTGAGCGGCCCAATTGGGGAATAGTGAGTGGTCCAAACACGAAATGGTAAGCGGTCCAAATACTACACTACACGAGTCCATATTATTTGGTCATATAGGTTTTGCCGAATTTATTATCTAAATTTTTAAGTACTGCACGATACAAGATTAAAGACAAATGAGCTATATCAAGGCATGATATAGAATAAATAAACTTTAAAAAATTGGAGGATGTGCCAGAGTGTACAATCCATTTGGCATGTCTATCCAAACTAATCTTTTTCTTCGCTCTCTCAATCATTCACTCAACCACTCTCTTTGCAGCCAGCTTTTCATATTTATCAAAGGTGAAAATCATTGTCCAATATAAAATTTCAAATCTTTCATAAGAGCGAAGAAAAAGGTTGAGAGAGACAAAGAGGCAACATTTTTTTTGTTTTGTTTTTGAGGAGGGCAAAGAGGCAGCATGTTATCTATTTAGAAATGTAATTGGATGCTGAGAAAAAGTGAGAAAACTAAAACAGATTTATAGATACAAAAATCACCCAAAAAATTTTCACTAAAGAGGAAAAAGAAAAAGACCAAAACAACAGGACGCTTAAAATTGAAAATATTTTCCCTTTAATTCAAGGCCCTTTGATTGCAGCGAAGA
Organism: Carallia pectinifolia; assembly: GCA_037832335.1. Taxonomy (NCBI): domain Eukaryota; kingdom Viridiplantae; phylum Streptophyta; class Magnoliopsida; order Malpighiales; family Rhizophoraceae; genus Carallia; species Carallia pectinifolia. The sequence goes on from CM075446.1 coordinate 11,687,134, forward strand.
AGAAGAGAGACAGAGCTCAGTGAGAGAAGAACTCTTTAGTTTGCCTCACAAGGTAACAAATTTGTCTTCGGCTGTTAAACTCAAAGCATTGAAATTAGAACAACTTAAATAATTAAATTATTTATTTTTTAAAAAACTTGTTTTTTTTTTCCTTTTAATGCTTTATTCTTTTGCATTTTTCTTTTCCTAAGCAAAAATAATAGAATTTGTAAACTATAGAAAGGGGCGAAATTGTCATTTGATGCACATAATTGTTTTATTGGTTCATTTTCTCACTATATACAAATAAAAAATTTATCTTTATTTTCTTCTTTTTTTGAGAAAATTTTTATGTGCTAATTTTTGGTGTCCCAATTAGTAGGGGTGTTCGCGGGTCGAATTGGGCGATTTAAAAGAAAAAATTGCAATCAAACCGTCATGGTGGCGGTTTGAAAATTTTAAACCATAATCAATCCGCCAACCATTCAAACCGTCCAAACTAATCCACTAAATGACGGATTGGTTTAGACGGTTTAAACGGTTTTGTTGATTATGCAACATAATTTTTAATTTTTTTTTAATTTAAGGTGAAATTTCAATGTTGTAATTAAATATTTAATCAAAAAATTAGAAAAATTAGTTAGACATTCATTCAAATTTCAAAATTATAGTAATAAGAGATTATTTATGCATAAGAAATAAACAAACAACTAATATTTTCCTAATTTTTTTTTACCATTGAAAAATTTCAGTATTATTATTACAACTAAATTTTGAGATTGAATGACTTCTTTACTCTTTTTTTTTTTAAATCTTCTCGTCAAAACTAACTACTTAGTAAAGAAAAATTGGACATTACAATAAACCCAATACAAAGAATAAGAAAATATGGTTAGAAATATAGCTAATTCATATCAGTAATCTAATAACTACAAATTCACTAAATCAAAGCAACAACATCTTTAAATACTCAATTATACACAAAATTTAAAATTTATTCTTGCAAAAAATAATAAAAACAGTGAAAGTGAGATAACATGTATAATAAAAATAAATAGATCTCTAACACAACAAAAATATAAGCAAGTTAGACCACATTTTATATGTATAATATATATATTAATAAGGGCGAATTGGATTGATTAACCGCGATTTTTAAAATTTTGAAACCATTACCAATCTGCCCTTGGTGGTTTTGAAAAAATAAAAATTATAATTAATTTTTTTCTTGGCGGTTTTGACGGATACGGGTAGGGGCGGTGCGGGTTGGGCGGTGCAGGTTGGGCGGTTTATAATGAATTAGACGATTTATGAACAGCCTTACCAATTTGTACTCTAAATAACAAAATTAATAATTTTTAAAACAAATTTAATAATATTTATAATAAAATATAATAATTTTTAATTTTTATTTTTAAAATTATTATTTTTATTGTAAAAATTATTAATATTATTAATAATTTATTTTAATTGGAGTAATTAGAATTGTGTGTCTCTAATTAAGGATTCGATAAAAACTATTAATATATTTTTTTTCTTAAAAGAAAAAATTATCAGTGTTGTTGAACAAGTATTAGTGCTTGGTTTTTAGCAACTACTTTTTTTTCGCATCTATTATTAATTTATCCAACCAACTGTTCGCATAGATGATCACATAGCTGCGTCCCTTCTCCAAACGCACCATTAATCCCAACGAACAAGGTTAGGAGGATTTTTGTTTTGCGCGATTGGAAACCGAACAAAGGTAAGGAGGATTGGAGACCATAATTCCAGCCTACAGAGATTTGATTTGTATAGCGTTAGAAAATAGAAAAGCCGAGTCCCACTCCTGCCCTTCCCCTTGCTAGGAGAAGCTGCCAGAAAAACAGTGAAAGGAAAGGATTGTTGGGGAAAACACACAGAGGGTTACAGGACTTCTGAACCTCTTCTTCTCGTCTCCAACTCCGCATCTTCCTCCTCTCTCTCTCTCTCTCTCTCTCATTTTTCCCGCAATCTGTAATCTCTCTCAATTTTTTAGTTCTTAACGTTCTCTCGATTTTCTTTTTTTCTTTTTTCTTTTATTTTCAGTTGAATTGGGATTTAACTGCAGCTGCTTATTCTTTCTTGTTGTCAATCCAATACCAAACCGAGGGCTTTCTTTTTTTTTTTTTTAAATGAAAGAAATTTTATTTTGTTTACAGTAATAGACAGGAACACATGAATTGTAAAAAGGAGATGACTTTTTGTAAGCCAATTTCGAGAGGCCCCAGGCCACCAGAAAAAGACAAACCTTTTATACGGTTCAATGTGCCGTGGACGCTCCCTATGAAGGTATTCTTTTCTCTCTTCCTTCCTACTTCTTTCTTTGTTTCTTTGTTTCTTTTTTTTTTTTTTTTGGGGATTTTAGTTGTCGATTGATACCCATTGTGGAAAAATGAGGTTCTTATCCATGTTTGGTTGCTCGAGAATAATGCTGGATTTATCTGCGTAGGCATTCAAAGTCGACTTATAGTTTTATGAATGTATCGATAGACATGTAGCTCTGCTGTTATTTGGCACAAGAAAATTGAAAGGATATTGGTTGAAATAACATGGGCATTTATAATTCATCCTTCCAATAAGCAAAGGCATTGGTTGTACACAGTCAGATTGCAAATATAGAGGTTTTAAGTTCTGGTGCTTGAATATTTGTTGAAGTTTGTCAGTGATGGACCCGATTCAGGGCTTTTCATACATGTGTGGTTTTTTCAGTGGGGTATCAAAGTAGATTTTTTGAAATAAATTGGCATACATAGCAATGACATGAGAGTTTTGCAGGCACTGAAACTATTTCCTTATTTTGAGTTGTAAGGAGAGTCAGATTTCAGTTTTCTCGTGCAATTAGCTCCTGCATTTTAAACTGTTATACTCCCCTCTTGTTGGCAGCAAGTAAGAATTTGTCGTTTGGGCGGTTTGAGGGATAAGGTTGATTGGGTGTGGAATGCATCATAATATTTCGTTAACTAAGTATTGCGTGAACTGCCGGTTGTGTCAAATGCTTCTAAACTGTTTATTCTTGAGTGCTTCTTCCACGTTTTCTACATGCCTTGTCATTCTACTGAAATTTCATCTGACTACTCCCTATTTTTTTGTGCTTTATGCAGGCAACCCGCCTAAATATGTGGGACCCTTATAAACGTCTTGGTGTTAGTCCTTATGCTTCTGAGGAGGAACTTTTTGGAGCACACAATTTTCTATTGCAGCAGTATGCTGGAGAGAAGCGAAGAATCAATAGAAGCTGCTTTTGAGAGACTGTTGATGGCCAGCTTTAAGGAAAGGCCAAAAAAAAACAAAGATTAACCTAATGACCAAGCTAAAGAAGAAAGGGTGAATCTTCGTCTTGGATTAAGAATTTACTCTGTTTTGTGGAACCTCCTCCAGTTGAAGTTATTTTTTGAAGATTATTCCTCTTTGCATTCATGGGTGGCTTGAGTATTATGAATTCTGCTCAAGGTGGACCTGCTTTTCAGGCTTCTTCATTTCTTGTCTTGATTGTAGTTTCTGATGAAGATTGGCCTTAAACACTGGGGACTTCAAGTTGGTTGAGGACAGAAGCTTTGCTTGAATGGAAGCATTCTAATTTTTGCAATTTCAGTCACTATAGCAGCTTGGAAGTAGGTGTTCAAGAACAGTCTTCCAGCAGCCTCCATTTTGTATTTAGGTCCATTTTTGTAATATTATGAGTTACTTAGAAGGATGGAATATAATCTAGTTGCTTTACCTAATCTGTCCAGGTATGGACTTTGTTTGTAAATATAGATTACTTATTGTAAAAGTTAATGCTTATGCAAAGCATGGTCTTTTGTACCTAAGACAGGTGTAATTGTACTTTGATACGATGACCGTTTGTATTAACATCATATAAACACAACTTTTCAATGAAAAGGTATTTATTTTTTGCCCCACAAGTTATCTTCTTACTCTTTTCTGCTCCAACTTTTTGATTTTCCAGAAACTTTAGTTTTTCCTGCTTTACTTGAGCTTTGTTGTTGTTTAAACCAACAGTTTCTTTAATCCTTTCATTTGAATCCCAATCACTTATAATTGCAATAGCTTTTTTAGTTAGAGAAACATACTGTTTCATAACTTATTGCATTGCCTGAAGCTTCACCTTCCTATTCTTTCATCTTGAAAGAAAATTTGTTATTGGTAAAAAGAAAATTGATGGGGGGCATTTAAGGTGTAATGGAGGACCAGCCATTTGACCCTACTGTGGCTTCTCCTAAAAGAGGGGGCTGATTCTACGTCTTCTATTTTTATGTTATTATAATGGATCATAAATTTGTGTGAAGTTCGCAAAATTCTAAGACCTTGACCATGCACAGCCTTGATCATTGAAAACTAGCTGTCGCAGGCTTGACATTCTAAGACCTTGATCGTATACAACCTTTCTTCATCTTACCAAAAAGTGACATGAACTGGGATATGTCTAAAACGTCTCCTTCATCCGCAGCCGAACCATAGGAATGCTCTCAAAGATTTCTATTCTCGAGAAATTTATTATTAGTTATGAAATAAAAATTAAGAGGCCATGTTACGAGGGAAAGACCCCCACATCCAATCACCTGGCACCACTTTGATACAAACACCACAAAGTCAAAAATGAAGCCACTTGACTGATGCCTCTTTTCACCATCTTCTGATTTTCTTCTTCTTCCTATGTAAATTGGTAAAAAAGAAAGCCTTAAAATTAATCAGAATGAATCGGAAGAATTAATGACTTATTACACATAATTTGAAATACTATGAAGGAATGTACACATAATGACTTATTAATCGGGGGTTGTCATATAAAGATGAGTGTTTTAATTTGCTTATTTGATTTCTTTAAAACTGGGCAAAATTTTCAGGTAATGAAGAAGCTAGATGTTATGCACAAAGCTTTTTAGTTATAAATCTCTCAAACTAAGCTCTGCAACAATCCTGCTCTGCCGGAATAGCTGAAAAGGTGATTCAACATAGGAGAAAATAATTGAATCTTCCTGTTGTTAGATTCAACATAACATGAACATAGATCACAATGGAGACATTCTATACATGCTGACATAGGAGAATAAAAAGGCACATGATTAGGCAAAGCCATGCATCAGCATGCATAGATGCATTAAGATGAGAAGACGCTTTTGATCTGTGCATCCCAGCAGCCCCAACGCCTCTGCCTCTACCGAGTCCACCTCCTCTACGAGCCTCTATAGATGAAATCAGAGCTATTATTATGAGGAAAAGCAGCATTTTTGCATTTTTTCGTGCCATTGATAATTCTTGTTTCTTGCAAATGAGGATAATTAAAATAAAAAGGGCCGGCAGACTTGGTTGGAGTTGCAAATTAGCTGCCCTCCTTTGCAATTTCTTTTTATATAGGTCTGACTTTTCTCAGGGAGCCCTGTTCGGGGCTAAAAAATATTCTTCTGATAGATTTGGTCGGAGTTTTATCGCCTTAGGAACTGGGCACTGCCCACCTTGTAAACCAAAAGCAAAAAAAAAAAAGGGCTGGCTAAGAATAACTCTTCTTATAGTCTAGAATAGTAATCGGTTTCAAGACAACAACGGTCTAGCGGTTTTTAAGGTTTGTTTGGTGGTTGTCGTATCAAATGTTATTAACATTTGATGAAGTGCCATCTTTAATTTTAATTAAAATAAATTTTAAATTTTTTTAAAAAATATACATAATTTTTTTTTAAAAACTTATTTCTCCATTTCTCTCCTCTCTCTCTCTCTCTCTCCTCCCTCCTTCCTCTCTCTTCATTCCTCCTTTTCTCTTTTCTCGCCCCTCTCCCTCCCTCTCTTTCTCTCTCTCGCCCCTCGCCCTTCCCTCTCTACTGTCATGTTTGGTGGATAAAATACCCATGTTAGAGAAAGAGCAAAAGATCTGAAGGAATACTTATAAAACGGGATTGGGCTTCTTTGACGGAGTAGATTGGGGCCTAAAATTCATTCTACTTAAATTAGAGGAGGACTACAACCCCTTTAAATTGTCTGACGTGAGTGTTCAAATTGGAAACTCGTTAAGTTAATCGTGATGAGTTTTTTTGTTGGTTGGAGAGGACCTCATTCTTGGGGAGGGGAGGAAGGAGGAGAGAGAATGTAAGAGGGCCGAAGAGAAAGAAAGGAGGAGGGTAAAGAGTGGGAGGAGAGAGAAATTAAGAAATAAAAAAGTGTCTATACGGTGTATAAAGTGTTCTCTAGTTTAGTGTGAGGTTAAAGGATAGTAGATGCATGTGTACGTAAATTTTCCCTTTCATTTCCCTTTCATTTGTGCAAAGAAACTATTTTCATATCTATCCATGACCTCGAGGTCACCTATGAAGCAACTCAATTGTTGTGCCAAGCTCAAACATTGTGGGAAGAGAGAGAAATGAAGAAATAGTTTTTTTTTTTAAATTTTTGCATAATTTTTTAAAAACATAATTAAAATTTATTTTAATTAAAATTAAAAATGTCACATCATTAAATGTTGATAACATGGCAGGTGGCAAGAGACTAAATTATTTGATATAGTATTTCGTTAGTTGTTACTTCAGTTTATTTAATAAAAAAAATGATAATTAGATAGAATTAGTATAAAAAAAAAACGCAAAAGTTGGCTTTCAAAAAAATAAATGTAATAAGTAAAAGTTAATAAACTGACAAAACGTCTTGAATAAAATTGAACTTTACGTGAAAAAATTAAGACGACATGTTAGAAGGTAAAGAGCCCCACATACATTCATTTTTTTGTTGTTGCACAGCAAAGTGAATTTTTATTCATGGCATCAAAGAAACATTGGATCCCAAGCATCCAAAACAAGCTACCAAGATCTCAGGTCTCAATCTTCACTGATCTTTTTTTGACTGAATGATCATGCATACTTGATTAATGTAAATCAGCATACAAAACTCGCCTCAGCCTTGCTGGGGTTGCCAATCTAGCCCAGCGGGCAGGATCCTACTCTGGAATGGTGTGCAACCAAATCCACAACCTGGTTTGCCGATCGTTTAATAACAAAGCAATTATAGTCATGCAATGGGTTCAAAAGCAAAAGTACATCATTAAGGATGAGCCCTAATCTCCCACGGCCAGCCTTGAGAGCATTGAAGACCTCCAAAGAGTTGATTTCAATGTGAATGTTCCGTCCACCCATCGAGTGGGCTAGCTGTATACCCGCACAAAGTGCGAGAGCTTCAGACATGAGAGCAGAATGTGAGAGCTGTGCATAAGCCAGTCCGTCTATGACTTGTCCTGCTCAGTTTCTTCCAATTGCAGCTACAGCCTACTTAGTATTGACGTGGGAGGATGCGTCACAGTTAATCTTGAGGAAGCCTTCTGGCAGGGGACGCCAATCTTGAGTCCTTGGAGAAGGAGAGCTTGGTTGTGCTAGCTTGTACCATTCTCAGGATCCAGGCTTGCTCTTCCCACGATGATCATCTTGATGGTGTCATCAGGGATCGGTGTAGTATACTCAAACACTGCTCTGTTGCGTGTCATCCAAATGTGCCAAAAGTGGAAAGCCGCAACTGCAATAGTCTCCCTTGTATCCCCTTTGATCATCTGCGGTTGTGAAATCCTCCCACCAAAAAATCCCTTTCTAATGTTAACTGTATAGACTAAAATGAAACAAAGGCCAAGACAAAATAGACTCTCGGCCTAGCAATTAAAGGCAAATACAAGAACATTGGTCTCCAAAAATTGCAACCGCTGTATCCATTCAACCAACAAAACAGCCTCCATAGTATCCAAATTGGATAGGGCCAAAAATTTAGTACCCAACGGTATCTTGAAAGCAAGAAAGCAAGAAGCAAACTTCAGCTATAACATTAGCATTCTTATTCTCCTATGCTGATGCCAACAGACATTGTTCTTGATACATTTCAGCTGTATCCTGTACTCCATTTCACAACCATAGCAATCTCAAATATGTAATGTGGCCAGACATACTAGCAACACAAACCCAAACTCCAAAATCTGTACAATACATTACAGCCACGCCACCCAATCGATATTCCTTCCCTCACCTAGTTTAGCCAACCCTACCTGCCAAAAAATTAGACTCCCTTGATCTAAATGTGCACTTACCCCTACATCCATGCACCTAGCAGTACTTGGATGCAAACCCCATAAGGTTAAAAGGGGGCTACTTGATTGATGCCTCTTTCCACCATCTTCTGGTTTTCTTTTTCTTCCTATGTAAATTGGTGAAAAAAAAAGCCTTAAAATTAATCAACATGAATTGGAAGAATTATTACACATAATTTGAAATACTATGAAGGAACGTGCACTTTATAGGTTAGGCTTATAGCAAATACACAATTAAAACTAGCTAGATTAATTCTCAGAACACCTAGTCTAAAATCATATTATATAATAATAGCATGATCAAGGTTGATAGTAGAGTTCATAGTGCTCGTAATAGGATAGGTCCTTAGGTCCTTAGAAACGTCAATGTAACTAGTGTATACAGACATGGGGGTGTGTATAGGCTAGAGGACCAATTTTGTACCCTTTAGGGTAGGGCTAGATTATAGTATAGGAAAAAATTATATTTCTAAAATTTTTTTTGCTCGATTTTTTGCTGGAATGCAATGAGTCTTTAATTTTTTGCAATTATTGTGATACTTCTACAACAAGAAAAAGCAGTACATATATATTTTTTTAGTTACAAAAAGTATTACTGTAGTTGCAAAAAGTTAAAAATTTATTGCATTTTAGTAAAAAATTGAAAAACAAAATTTTAAAAATGTAATGTGACTCATATGTATAGAGGTGTTTAATCCGAGGGTGGTGTGCCCAAGTGTTCTCTGGCAGGCTATAGCATGTAGATAGTAGGATATCCCCTGTGTTCCTTAGTGTCGATTTGTATCAAAAGTACTTTTGTGAAATAATTAATCATGATTTTCTTTTATATATATATATATATATATATGAACAGAAAATAACATTTTATTTAAAGTATCCAAAAAAATCAAGGACACCCAAAATTGAGTGTTATAAGTCTCTGCAAGACACCTGTTTTGCTAAAAAATAAACCACTACATCAAAACTCATCTACGTCATTGAAGGGGAAACCCCCACTAGATGGCAAACAAAACCCACTACACACCCTTGTCCCTATTTAGAAGTAACAAGGAAAACAAAATGACCTAAACCAAGATCCACCCACCTGTAATGCAAGACAAGCCCCACCAAAATTATGACCCAACAGGTGCTAATCTAGAAGTAATGTTCAATAGCAACCCTTTTGCATCATAATCAATTTAATCCAAATGCAAGAGCAGAAGAAAGCAGCAATTCCAAGAGTGCTTACACCAATTAGTTGGTACAGCCATGCCATAAAATCCTAGCCTCTATGTGCACCCATCCTAGCCAATCCATCAAATAGCATATTAGTTCCTCTCCTACGAACACAAATTCAATATTCTCATTAATAAGCCTCTCATTATTTCATGAAACTTATCCCATAGCTTCCACGGTCTATCATGAGGATTGTTCATTCATGAAATAGCCATAGCCAAGTAACTTTTTATAACGAGTTTCCTCCGCTCCGCTTCAGTCCATTCCCACTACAACTTCATTGTTATTCTTATAGCTTCAACTTCAGCTTCATTGGGAGAATTGGCATGGAAAATACACATCGAATTACCCCATTGTTGCCCAATGGATCCCAAAATCGATCCATCAATATTAAACTTGAAATGGCCCCTTAGAAGAGGCACCCACTATCCGGACAACTATGAGCCACAACACTATTAGGAACTGTGATGTTGGTAATGTTAAGTAAAAAATCATTAGTAGAGTACGAAAAGCCCTCCCATTTAGGCTTTACCCACTATAATCGCTGCATTACGGTAAGATCACATAATTTCTCCACTGAATATATATATACACGCACACACTAACAAACACATCCACCCACTTAAAGAATGTACCAAGGTATGGTAGCAGTATCTCTCGACTAAGAATCTCATATTAGGATTGGCAGATTAGGTCGAGTGATAGTTGCTATTGTGACCTTGCTGCCCGATTCTGCCACACGGTGTTGGGGATCTTGGGTGGAAGCGCCACATGCTTGGTGGCGATTTACGCTGGGAATTTGGGAAATCATGAAGGCTGTAAGACTTTGGGGGAAGTAATAATTGGAGAAGTTCCAACGAAACGTTAGTTTTTATTTCAGGAAATAATCAATTGCGCTGTGAAAAATAAAACAATTGGATTGTAATTGGTTCTTACGCGTTGAAATGAGCAACAGTTTAGGATTGAGGAATTGAGTTATTATTTAATGTTGCTTTTTTTTTTTTTTGGTTTCATTTATCTGAAGTAATATTTGTGATTCTATTTATCTGAAAATACAAGGAGTAAGATCACTACCATTTGTTTTTTAATCTCACTATATGCATTCCAAAAAAATGGAAACCTTGCGATTATAACATGGTTATGCACTAGCTAATCTTGTTGAGTGAATTTGTGCTATATTTGCTTTTTTTTTTTTAATCTTGCGGTTTAGAGGTTTAGGGAAGAAAATAGTTTTCTCATTTTTACGTCAAAATAAAAAAATTGTCAAAAAAAGATATTTCATAGTCAACGGAAAAGTTACAACTATATCCTATTTCCAAAGTCTAAAGAGAGAGAGGGGAAGGGAGAGGGATCTCATGGACAATTGTCCTCAACACCAAGACATGGTTAAGTAAAAATCAACTTTTTCTGAATGTTCCTTAAATATAAAAATATAATTTTTCAATAGATTTTAGGGACGTAGTTGAAAATAATTTTATTTTTTTTAAAAATAATTTTTTGAATAAATATGATTCAAGTATACATTATTTTGATGCAAACTAATTGGTCCGTAAAAATGAAGTTTTTTCACTTTCTTGATCAAGTTTTGATTAGTATTATAGATAATAGAATGAGTTGTCGAGTTAGGTTTGAGTTGAATAATTACGAGTTCAAAATAATTTAGGTCAAGTTACTTTCTGCCATGTTATTTTCATATAAGATCAAGTTCAGGTTGGATTTGGGTCTACATGTGGGTTGACTACACTATCATTTTTTATGGCATGGTAATTTTGTAAAAAAAATTTTAAAATTTTGAAAAAAAAAATTGTAAAAAAAAAAAATCTTTAAAAAAAAATTTGATAATTTTTTTTTTAAAAAAATTAAAAACTCAAAATGAAATCTAAAAATTTGTAAAAATTTGAAAATATTTTGAGAAGAATCTACGGTTAAGTTTTATAGTAAAGATAGTAGCAACCATATTTTTTTGTGACCTAAAATTTATGGTTCAAATGTTATAATTTAGCTTGACCAAGAAGAAAATCAAAATAGAGAAGTCAAATAAAGAATTCAAGAAAAAAACATTTGAAGACTGATTAAAAATACAACAAAAAAGAAGGCTCTAGATGAGCCAAATATCTTTAAAGTCTGGTTTTTCAAACCAGCAAACTTGAGCGTTCTTGATGAGTACGTGTGAAGACTGGTTTCAGAAACCAAAAAAATGGGAACAAAATCTACTACTTTCTCTCGTACTCAATTTCCATTAGTTTTCCAGCAACCTTAGAACTCAAAACTAGAAAGTTTACTAAAGTTTCAGTTTATACTAGAAAAATCAGAACAATAGATTACAACATAAACAAAATCGTAAAGTGAGTGAATGTGGCTCACAATGTTCTTAATTTTGTTAGGTAAGCAATTACTTTTAGTGTGTTACAGAATTTGAGGAAACGTAATTGTTCCAACGGGGGCAAATGTATATTTACCTTCTTCTGTATAAATTGTCAAGTTTCAGATTGCAAAGCAACATAATCAAAGATCCAAAGCCTCCCATTAATAGGAAGTCAAGTGTCCGAGGAGCAAAAATATTATTACAGCCTTGCCCTGACCAGTTGGTCGTACAAAAATTGATAACTCAAGAACTTATATGTTATAGGGCTTCATACTTGCAAGGAGAGCTTAATTTCAATTAAAAATATATGGGGACACTGATCAGAAGTATGAAATTATACCCAACTCTGTTTTTAGGATTCACATTTCTTTAAGTGAAAATAGCAAAAGAAAAGATTTTTGGGTTTGTGGATTCCCTTTCAACCAGAATCCTAACATTTGACGAATCCTATATTATAAAGTTTAATATATCATTATTTGTTTTATATATATTCAATAATCAATCATTCAACCATGCAAAACAGAAGAGTCAAATTGTTCCAATCTTGAAGTCAAGTCAATATATACAAAATAAACTTTCTTTGTAAAAAAATAAAGACATGTTAAGTATACAATCTGTGTTTAACGAAATCAAAAGAAATTCGGTTTGTGCGGCACCCAATGTGGTGATTCACGAATGCAAGAAGTAGGCACACTGATATACCTATAAGCCATTTTCGAAACGTCGCAGTATCCGTGATGGGAAACGGTATTCCCTGCTTGTCTATTGGATATTCGTTCTCCTCATCATCCCTGGAAAGAGCAATTTACAACAGCTTTCATGATTTTGACAAAAGGCAACAAAAAGAGGTGAATTAGAAAATTGATGCTGAATTACAAAGCAACAATACATATTGGATCCCTCGAACTATCCGATCCGACTGGAAAAGCAATCTCTTTTTTTTTTTTCTTTTTGAAGCTTATTTTGCTGTCCATTTTATTAACTATACCTATTAGAAAGCCAGGCCCAAAGATACTTGTGCTGTGACTTTTGTGAACTCTGTCGCACAATCAGGCTACAGGTATATTTTGCTTGCACAGGAAAACGAAAGATACAACCAATGAGATGTTCTAGCAACAAATACAATGAATTTGTTAAATCGTCATTGCATCAAATGCACTTAACCTTTTCCAAGTATTGCCCATTTCCGAATCAAAAACAACCTCATACGATCCTTCCCAGCGTCATCTTTATGAACCCATATCAAAGATCATTCCAGCTCTAGATTGTGTACGTTTAACACACTGCAATATACAAGCCAATCTTAATTTTCCATCACAAGGGAGCAGAAATTGTTTTTACAAAAAATTTTAGAAACATCCAGTTTAGATTCCAGCTTACGCAGCCAAAACGAATCTTTCGCTGATAGTGGAAAGCTTACACAAACCATATAAAAGTGCAGCCAAAGATACATAAAGCGATAGCAGTAAGTAAAAGAGACCAAAATGCAATACCTTGAGAATGCCAACTATCTAAGTAAACTACATTTTTTCCAGCAGAAATTACACTCACCAGAATATGAGTACACGTGAATTACCACCTCAATTGAAGAATTTTCATGAATAAAATCTAGCAGGTTGTAATCCCAATAAAGAGCAAACTTGGATCCTCGTGTGCAATGGTAAGCAAAAAAGTTTCAGTCACCATTGCGTGCCATATAATATTGACTCTATATAAGTTCTCACAGGGCAAATACAAAGTCACCACACCTAGGGGGTCTGTCAGCAATTGTTCCCGGCTTGAACTTTGAAGCCTCATGTTTTGCCAATTCATGAGGCACAGGACTATTACTTTGAATAAGCATCTGCTTGAGATCATAGAAGATATAGGTATCCTGCAGAGTCAAGAATGTTGTAGCCAAACCTGTCTTTCCAGCATGGCCTGTTCGTCTAATGCGATGAGTATACCTTTCAATATTCCCAGGCATATCATAATTAATGACATAAGCCATATTAGGTACGTCAATCCCACGGCTTGCAACATCTGTTGCAATGAGGACATTGTATCTCTTGGTACTAAAACCTTCAAGGCTAATTTCCCTCTGCTCTTGGGACTTCCCACCATGTAAAGTTGTCACCCTGACATCCGGCCTTATCAAGATTCTTGGCAACAGTATCTGCATTCTTTTTGGTGTTCAGAAACACAATTGCAGGGTGCGCCGGTCGGATTGGCGGGAGGACCGCTCCCTGTCTCTGTCTTTGTCGCGGTCGCGAACTCTGTCTCTGTCGCGGTGTTCGGAATTGGAAGAGGAGGAAGTCGTGGCGTTTCTTGTGGAGGTCGATTTCTTGCTGGCGACGGTGGGGTGCCAATTGCTCGCGCTGGGCTTTGGTCAAGAAGACCGGGCTATTGGCGGTTGCAGCGTTGCTGTCGATGTCGCCGTCGATTGACCGCTTCCTGCTTGCTTTCGCTTCCCTTCTTTCCTTCTTTTTTTCATCTTAAAACTCCCAATTGTCGTGTAAACAATTCAATTCTGTTCCCAAATCTTTCCAATAGATAATCTTTATTTATCCTCCTCATGCCATTGAAGAATAACCAGCTTGAAATCGTTTGTAATTGGATCCAATCCAAATCCACAAGATTCATCCTGACACCACCTGGAAAAATCAAATCCAACATGGAGGATGCGCTATCGATGTACATAATATTGAGCCTAGAGACAGCCCCTGCTTTCACTATTTTGTTAATTTCTATTAAAATGCTTATGCCTGTAACCGATGGTTTCAATAGCTGCACACCATGATCTGGAAACGCACGTGAAACGCAGCTTTCTTTTAACGGGCAATCTGGATAGAACCTCGATCACCAAATCTTCAGTCAAACACATAGCCTTTCCTGCCTGCAGTCAGAGGAGCTCTGTCTTTCTGTATCTAATCTGTCTCAGGTTACCTTACCTGATTGCTGTACTCTCCGATTTGGCTGTCATTACTAAACAAAACAATGACAGCACAGGTGGTTCTCCAACCGTCTAAATGGCAATTTAAGGATCCTGCCCAAAAATAGCTTAATGTCAATGGCAACCTAAAAATAGCTTAACGAAACAAAACCAAAAAAAGAAAAATCACAGCTGCTGTCCTCCAAAAATAGCTCAATATGTAGCTATAAATACCATCCCCATTCCATCCATGTTTTCTAAGGCTGCAAAATCCATCATCAATCCAAGGCAAGTTCGGCAAAGATTTTCAATCTCTCTTTTCCAAGGTTTCGTCGTCCGTTCGCTGCCTTATCAAACAATGGAGATGAAGAAGGTTGCTGTTGCCGTCCTCTTCGCTGCTGCCTCCGTGAGTGCAGTGATGGCTGAGAAGGCTGCAACTGCCCCAGCACCACAAAAAAGCGATGCCTCTGCTGCTGTTGTTGGGTCATTGGTTGGTGCCTCCCTTGCATCATTCGTTGCTCTCTTCCTCCATTGAATCGGGGGGAAAAAAAAGTACTAGGTAAGCTTCAAAAGGGAAGGGAAGGAAGAACAAGATTTCTCCAGAGATGTTGTAACTTTCTTTAATTCGTTTATTTTTATTTAAAATGTAAGAAGCTTGCCATAATAAAATAAGATTTTATTCTTTTGAAATTGTTTCTTATCGTTCATTTTAAAAGAAGAAAATTAATATATCTCAAACTATATATTACAGGATAACATGTTAACATATTTGATTTTTATTTGCTTAGCCTATATGATCTTTTGTTTAATACAATTGAAATTCAAGAAAAAGATATGGTGCATATGCATTGTTTCAATTAATAAATTTCAGCACGTTGTTCATTATATTTAAAAAATTAGCTTGGCCTCGCATGGCTCTACCTCTCAGCAAATTTAAATACATGACATTTACCGTACCTCCATTGGTTGAAAATAATTTTGTACATAATTCAGTTAAAAAGGGAAATCTTTTCGAAAATGGCAACGGCATACAACACTTATGTTCAATACGTATGCGTGAAAACTACATAATGTATCGATCCGCAATCTATGTAATTGTAAACCATTATCATAAAATTGGGGAAAAGCATTTTCTTGGTGGAATTCTGATAGTTTTAATGAGCAGTGAACAAATTTCATAACCAGAATAATGTTTTAGGACGGAAACCTATGCACGGCGAGGAGAGAGGGAAACTCACAGGGTGTTGGCCTTTATGTGGGTTCTGCCCATTTTTTGTAGAAAAAAAGAAACATATCATGTATATACAATTAAGTAAAATGTACAAACAATTATCAAAAGATAATGTGTGCGTAAATCTCTAATATGCTTATATATGGCAATATATATAATCATCATGGAACTACTTGCCATGCTTTGGCACAAATTACAGTGGATTCTAATGTGTGGAGCAATTACTTTTCCTAAAATCCACCAGATTGAAAAAACCATGTCAGATAAATTGTAAAACAATTTTGGTATTCATAGTTTTCTAGCCTCAAATCACATGAACTCAAAGTTAAAGTTAGTACGTTAGCCTCAAACTTGAAGTCCAAAAGTATGTTAGATATCTTGATATCACTATTAATGATCTTAGGATGACCTGCAAAAAAGGATTATCAATAACAAAAACAACATAAAACAATATTTTCACCTATTGTTGCCGCTTTGTCTCACATTTATGTTAAGGAGAAGGTAATTGTAGCGAAGAGATTATACGTTAATGGAGATAGATTTGATTGATTTTGTCGTATTACTCCGAACATTAATCATATTTCTTCTAAAAAAATTGATATTGAATTGACATATAAAAAAAAAAAAAAAGAATTTGACCACTAATTTTGTTTCCCTAAATAACTGTCGCAATGTCGTGATTGCCATAATTTTGTTCCATAACTGACAGTCCTAATATTGGTATGTAGTTCAATAATTGTTGACTATCTATAATTTCTGTGAATAAAATATGTATTAATTGCCACAATTGCCTACTTTAATTTATTTGGATAATCAATTTGATAAATTAAAAATAAAAATAAAGGAGGTGCCAGAGGAAGTTGAAAGATAACGTTAAAAATGAGAAGTTGATAATGACAGTTTTTATATGAATATTAATGATAGTTCTCATTTTTATTTGAATCATTTGCCTTTTGTATGAATATTTATTGTAATTACTACTAGCCACATTCCATCTCGAAAGGATCGAGGAAATGGACAAGGAGGTACTCGTTCCAACTGGGTTTTTTTTTTTTTGATTATTTGATTCCAATCACTGCTATGCTTCAATTAGATAACCCAATTTTGCATTTTTTCTCATCTTGAACAAAGTGAATCTGGAAAGCAAAATGTGAAAATGAATAGTAAATATGTTGGTGGGGATTTTCTCATTTGTAGAAATTAAAATTATTGATATCTTTAATTAGCACTTTTTTCCAACTTTGTACGTAATTGGTCTGTCTACATAACATATCATAACCAGATACATAACGGTTTGCAGTAATGATTGGTTCAGTAACAAGGTTAATAAGAAACTGTTATTGGTATGGGATTAGCAAATTTTACTTCAGATTGAGAGGTTTCTGGTTAGAAGTTTTTGGTGCACAATTTCAGTTCTTTCCCAGATTAGGCTTTTTAACCGGCTTTGACTTTATTGGTTTGAATGACTTACGTTTCTTTATTTTATTGAACCCATCTCTAAATTGAGTACCATACCTGAGCTCCAAAAAAAGAAAAAACAATCATACTTGGTCTTTCATGTTCTCAGTTTCTGATTCGTTATTGTCTCAGACATTAATGATGGATTTTTGGACTTAATGTTCTGTAATAAACGTGAACTTTTTGTACAACTTGGTATTGTGGTTAGATGAATTAGACCTTGATCTTACTTTTTAGCATCAATTCTATCTAACACAATTGTTTCTCGGCAGGGTGCAGTTTATGTCGAATGACTGTTATTCTTTGCATCTCGTTTGTTATGTTTCATTTTCAGGTAGTACCCCCCATACTGCCGTCTACCAATTTTGAGTGCAAAAATCGTATGTACGTTGCAGTTCCTTCGATTTTGATTTCTATATGCTTCATTGTTTGGTGCTACACTATTGCCTATCAATACCTCGAACTTGAGAAATAGTTGGATAGAACTGATCACCCTGGAGCTGGAAAGTACCACCTCATGTTGTGCTTGCTGTTGTCCATGATTGAAATTTTATCTATTCTTTTGTCATCCAGTTGTTGGATTAAGCATTGTCATCAGGCCATAAGCGTTTAGGAGTGACTAGATGCACGGACTAGATAGAATTGAATCGATTTAGTACGTTTTTATCTTTCTCGCTTATGGGGACAGCTGGCTCTTATTGATGGAATGAATTTTCTATATCTTGATTATCTTTCGCCTTTGGTGAAATTTATTTATTAGCATAAATTCTGAATGTCAATCAAAATTCAATGACAAAGCTTATGATGTCTTGCTCGTTAGTTCCACAAAGGGACAGAACTTGCAACACAGTAACAATTGATGCAACAAGACGTTTTTCTGCCCTCTATTTATTCTTCTCTGTTATTTATTTGCAGCACAGGAACAACTGACACACCATAGATAAATTCTCAGACGAACTTGTTCTTTATATGGCCCTAAAATCTTTAAATTAATTTATGTCAAATTTATTCTAGATCACACTTTTTTTAAGATTAAGTAACTTTTTATAAACATAACATAGTTTCATTTGTTAGCTTTATGATTACAGTTATAATTTCTGCTTTACCAAGTTCACCTTAGATAGTAATAATGAATGTTCATTCCTCAAAAGACTGAAATGTTTATAACCAGCAATTCAATATCGCAACTACAATACTACTATCGATAAGTGACAGCTAAAATTTACGGTATAAATTTTATGAAGTAGTGCTTGCTTTTCTTGCTTTGTCGAGCGCTTGCCATTAGGGTGTTTAGAAAAATTAAAAATTTTGGTTAATCGAGAAAATTTAACTGAACTAAAATTTTTGTTAATTAAACTAATTTAATAATCGGTTAATCGAACTAATTAAAAATTGAAAAATTTAGATTCAAAAATAATTTTTTAAAATTAAAAAATTGTAATTAATTGAATTGAACTTTATATTTATAAAATGGTCTGAGTTTAATATGAATTTGTAACATTTGGATTGTCACTTGGTAGATCTTGTTTTTGTTTAAGATGTGACTATCATGGATTGACACTTGATTAATTGACACAACATACATATTATTGATATTGTAATTGTTTGAGATGGTGTATGTATATATATTTATATATAAATATTTTTAAGTTATAAATTTAAATTTTTCTTCAATAACTGATAAAATAAAAAATCAGTTTCTCAAATCTCTAAAAGAATTGAAAACTTTATAACTTTAATTTTTCAGTCAGGTAATCAAAACCAAACTGAATATTTTGTTTAATAAAAATTTGATTAACTGAATGTTTAATTCGAAAATAATTTTTAATTTTATATAACCGAAATTTCAGTTTAATTTTTTATTATAAGTGCTTGGTTCAAATAATCGAACACCATGAACAGCCCTGCTCGCCATAAATATGGCAAGCTGTATGATAATTCTGGTGGCTGCCTGTAAGTAACTTGCAATCAAAGCATTTCATTTTCCTTTAGACCATTTATGATGTACTGTCAGCAGCAGAGACAAACTACAAAAACCACTGATGTAAAACCAACCACCGAAGCTCTCTTTAGCTTTTGGTTTGTTGCCATTCTCATTAAACGACACGACTAACTTTTTGTTGAATGACCTACAGAACTTTTGAACCTTGTGCAACTCTAATTGTGACTATTCTCTCAATGACACGAACATCACCCGCTGCCAAATTGGTTTCGGATTCAAATTGCCTACAACCAGTGTATGCTGGCTTTTGCCCCTTCAATTTTTTCGTACTACAGTACTAACGAGGCAATAGAATTTGAAGTAAATTTTTTTTAAAAAAATGGTGATCAGGGCTCCGTCTCGATTCTGGGGCAAAATCCTTTGACCCCATTTTCATTGGGATGGGGCTGAGCTTGTTCCTTGTGGGGACAAATAAAACTACCATCCTTGTTGTCAGCTCACTACATGCTTCAAATTAAGTCATTCTCTATGCTACCTACGCACTTGTATGTGTAAAGTTGAGATATATGAATAAAAAGACTTTTGAGTCACGTGGTCCTGATTTGTGAATGATGTATTGATTAACTTCATCCACGATATTTTAACTCTACTGTATTGTTATGATTGAATTTTATGTGACAGTTTATTCATTCAGTTTTAAAGGAAATTATTGTGTATTTATGTAAAAATAAGAAAAGAGATAGAAAAGAACGCACATCCCTTAACTTATTGTATATCATAAATAAAAATTTTTGTTCTAAAACTGATGTGATCTTCAAATTTATTTATTTTTGATAATTTTCGAGACCAAAAATTGATCCTCTAGTGTTAAACATATTAGGTTTACCTGTTATCTCCTACAATTATAGACACCAATATTAGTGACCACTTTATGCTGGATGTAGATGGACATTAACATATTAAGATGGCGCAATGATGCAATTAGATATCAACCTAGTTTGCATTTTATTAAATTTCAATGTTACCAAATGAGATTATTTAGCTCAATTTGTAGCTGTACCACTAAATTGACGAAATGTGGTTCTTAGTTAAGAATAACATGGAATTAATTTTCTTCAACCAAAAAAAAAAAAAAAAAAAACAAACTTGTTAGGAGAAGCCCCGGTCCCTTGCCTATGCCCAAACCTACATCCTAAAATCCAAGACCAAGACCAAGCATAATCCTGCCCCATTAGGTTAGTGGTTTTTTTTTAAGTTGATTAAAAATTTATTGTGTCATGAGTTATATAATTGAGTAACTTTTTTTTTTCAAAAATTATACTTTTTTTTTTTTAAGATTAGAACCTAATACTTTTAGAATATAAATATAAACTTCAATTATTAAAGTGTTCCGTGAGCGACTGGGCTTGTATTTATTAGGTTAGGGCTGGGTTAAAATCCTGCCTCTTTGGGCCTGTAACCTATTATCCTCGGGTTTGGGCACCTTTTATTTAAGTTGGGCGTTGGGTTGAGATCAAGTCATAGGCCTATGCCACCGCCAGATTCAACTCATGTAAGGTTACACAGAGACGGCAAATAACCTTAGGAAAATTAAGATGCTAATATATATACACATAGATTTAAATAAATATTATTAAATAAAATATAATACACATTATAAGTGCAACACAAATTTTTAATTGCATTCAATTTTTATTGTAATATTTTCAAAGATAAACTTCCTACTATCGAAGTTATTGAACACGGCTCAGGAAACAACCAAAATAGAGGGCAGAGTCAATGGTTCACTTGTTTAATTAGTGAGTCAGTAGTTAACTCAGTTGGGTTAATGTTTAAAATTTTTTTTTTAATTTTTTTTCATGTGTAAGAATAAATTCTTGTTCCTATAATACTTTTCTTTTAGACCTAAATAAAGAAAAAAAATCTTCTTTTTTTTTTTCCTTTTAGGAAGTTAAAATATATATACTAAAATCTTTCGTTTTTTTGAAAATTTTTTTGCTCAAAATAGTAATTAGTCCTGGGTCAATTGAATTTCAAAAATCCAATCGGATCGATCAGATTTTTTCAAGTCAAATATCCAAATGGTTTTTTTTGCTAATCCAACTTGATTTAGTGGCCCAGTCACCAGTCCGACCAGTCGGGTTGGACTGGTTTTTATAAGTATGCATAATATATACAAAACAAGTGCATGAGAGTATAGAATTTTTAACCAAAAAAAAGAAAAAGAAAAAGAAAAAAGAAAAACTCTATTAGACCTCACTCTCACCTCGCTCAGCCTTTGAAAATTTACCCTTTTTTTTTCTGAAAATATTTCATTGACAAATCATAAGCAAGTTCCCTCCCCCCCCCCCCCCCCCCCCCCCCGGGGGAGCCGCTCTGGCCACAATATGGTAAGCTGTATGACATCCATTAGTACCCTGCAATCAAAGCATTTTGTTTGACCTTGTGTTCAGGATCTACAAACTTTTGCGCCTTGTGCAACTCCAAATATGACTTGTTAAGGCTCTTTCCTCATTTTTCTTAACCAAAAAATTTTAATTTTCCTTCCTCGTTGAAAATTTTTCTTCCTTTTATTTTTTCTTTCACTAGTATCCTTTCATTTTTTTTGCCCCCCATTTTCTTCTTTCCGTATTATCCAATGGCTAAATGTTCCTCCCTATGACTCTAATCATTTCAAGTTTTTGTTCTATTCTCCAAAATATTTTATCATATATTATAATAATTTTATTCTTAGCCTGTATTTTCTTGTTAGTCAACGATAATTTATAACTCTTTTGAAACATAAGAGGCAGACAGTTATCAAGCCATCCTTGATACAAAAAGAGAATCCCTTCTCCCCAAAGCAGCTATTATTTATTTATTTATTTACGGAAAAAGGGTAAAAGATAGAAAATAAAATTAAAGTCACTAGCAATCGAATATAAGACTAAAAATATCTTAACAGAATGTTCTAATTAATTATACTAAAAATGGGGCACCATTTTCAATAGAACAAAAAGTTCATGACCCTACAAAACAAGACTACTGCATTAGCAAAAGAAATTTTTCTTTGAAAAAACATTTAGAAAAATCAAGGTTTAGGGTTTTTTTTTGGGGTTCTAGACACTATTATTTGATTTTAATAGTAATACTAAATATATTTATGATAACATTAGGAAGTAGTGTTAAAGTACTGTTCTGTAAGGTTATATAATGGAACCCTTTTTTATATCCATTTATCTTGTAAAGTATAAACACAAGTTTTAGGATAAATTTCGCTAAAATATTTTTAAGTTTAATTTTGGGGCACATCTTGTATTCACAATAATATACAAAAATTTATATGATTGATATGTTATAATCTCTTTATTTTTTTTTGTCCTCTTAAAAAAAAAAATTCCGATCATGCGGGTTTAAATCAAAATTTTCAGGTCGTTTCGGATTTGATTCTTTTTTTTGGATAGGTTCTCATCAACCGGCTCAATTTTGACATCTTTACTTACCAGTCCATGTCGTAAAGTACATTTTTCGACATTTGGCATTTGGACGGAGCTGAGAACACGAGACTCTTCTGCTATGATTTCTTCTGCTATCATCAGGCCTGTTTTGGTTAATGAATTTGAACTTAATTGAAAGCACATATGGATTCATGACAAGGTGGAATCTACGTTGGCTTGGCACTTTACATTGTGTCGATGAAGCTTAGAAATCTTTAAGCCAACCCATACGTGAAATTGTGGCCGAAAGAAATGGCGGATCAAAAACATCAATTTCACTGGACTTAAAATACCTCAAGTCCAAATTTGTACGTATGTGAATGGTTTGTTCGTCACCATTTGTAAGCAGATGTTTAAACAATTATATAAGTAAAACCTAATTCTACAGTAATGTCGTAATTTCATCGCTTAATTACATATTAGATTTGACTTCATAGCATGTTGTTCATATTTTACTTCCACATCAAATTTTTAGTTACACAAATGCCCTTTTGCCTTGCCTCACTGAATTAAATTTTCTACGACGAGAGTTATCCCCAGACAACCACTTTATGAGAAGCCAATTAAATTCACCTTTATCTTAGACTGTGCATTTAATGCAACAAAATTTATCATTTAGTTCTATTCCATTTACAATAGATTTAGTTAGATACATTGAGCTACCACTTCCTCTAACCTTCCAACTTATTGAAAGATCTTAAATATTATTCATTATTACTCAGCTCACAACATCTGAACAATAACTGAAAGAGATGAGATATCACACAAACACACACTTAGAAATAACATAAGGACATCCACCCCTTCCAATGAAGCATTGATTTTTGACAAACATTGTACAGTTCAGTAAATTATCAGCTCTAAGAGATTCAAGCTAAAGAATGCATTTCGAACGAAAGGTACATTCATAAGTTACGCAACAGATAGTGTATGCTCTTGAAGCCCAAATTAATAACCCTTTAAGATCGGTTGTCTTCTCCTTTGATATCTAGTCATCCCGCCCAATGGCCTGGCTTAGCTGAGGAGCTTAATTTCTTATTTTCCTTGCAAAGAATCTGAGACTAAAAAGCTTCTTTTATATTTTACAAGCCACCAATTATTCATTATTAACGCTAAATTTCGCTCCATGATATTAATGAGTTCAACGCTTCCTAATTGAAAATTATGCCTCGGTATTTTGGAGTTCAGGGCTTCATTCTGAAAATTCGGTCTTTATATTTACATAGTTACAACTTTTTCTCGACAGACATTATTCATAATAATTATCCTATTGATTAATAGAATCTTTTTTTTTTTAACGGACACTGCTCATAGTAGTTATCATTATGCATACTATAGACAAAAAAAATGAAGAATTTTGAAATTGTGGATCGATTCTTGGTGTTTACTATTAGAGATAATAAATAATAAGAGAAGCACCGCGTTTGAAGAGCTACTGTGTTATTTGCATTTACAAGCAAAACCCGAATAGATACCAAATTTCATCACCGTGGGAATGTAGAAAATGCCCTTCCGAATTGCATGAGTAATGTGAGCCTAATACACTTTGAGTCTTCCTTGAATTGATACGGTAGATGATTGTGAGGGACAGAGCTTAAAAAATTGTCATAGAACAAAGAATCAATTTATAATGTACTTAAAACAAATTAGAGAGAACTTACAAAGCAATTTGAAGAAACCTTATTACGATTAAGTCCTGCATCATACCTATGGTGAATTTAAAGCACACCCAAATCTAATATCACAATCGCTTACGAGTAACACGCAATTAAGGGTGACATGTTTAAATGAATAGTGCATTCCACACAAAAATATATTTATCAACGACACAAAATTAACCTCTTTCAAAATTGAAAAATTAATTTGGGCAACTTACCTGCGTTGATAGCCTTCTGATCTCTTGATTCAAAATTAACTAAATTATATACCCCCTTGCAGCCAAGTTTGAAAAGAGTTATTTTCTTATCTGCGATCTGCCCTTTAGTCTGCCCACAGATCCCTGAGATGCATGAATTGCTCAGAACAGGTAGAGAAGAACGACATTGGAAGCCCTCAATTCTGCCCCATATTGACACTGTGAGCTTGTGTGTGAAATTGAAAGAAAAGGAAGGTTTTCCTTCTACTGATTTGATTTTTCAATGAAGGTTCACCTGTTCACATAGGTAGTGGAAAAATCTCTCTGTTTTTTTTTTTTTTTTTTATATGTAATATGTTAACGGTTCTACATAGATCTGGGAAGGAGTTCGACATTTTTTGTCCATTTTGTAACCTTTTTCCTTTTTGTTTTGCTTCGGGTCCTTGTACGTTCTATTGTACAAAAGTGAAAAACCATTTTTTTGTTTGTATCATGTAAAGAAAAGGCCGACTTAAAAGAAGATACAATGCTTCTAACTACATGGAAGGACTTTTAGCTTGACTTCATCTGCGAGCCCGAATATGAATTTCTGGAAAGGCCTGAACAGCAAAAGAATGGCAAAAAAAAAAAAAAAAACCTGACTATGTCAACCATCAATATTTCAAAGTATAAAAAAAAAAAAAACTATTCAAATCTTGCAACTAATACGCAATAGAAAAATCCAACTTCCAGTTAAAGAGAAAGCATCAATAACATTCTTGGAACTATAAGATGGAGGAAAAAGGAAAAAAATGAAAGAAAGGCTAGAATAGAAAGCAGCGTAGTGATCAAAAGAAGATATGGGATGAAGAAGATGTAATAGAAGGGAGGGGTCGGGGATGGGATGATGGTATATGTGTCAAAATAGGTCATCGGATCAAATTCGAGTAGAATGATTCGAGTTTGAGTTAACCCACGGGTTCGCCACGTCATATAAAATGATGACATGACATTTTTTATTAAAAATTTTGAAAATTTCAAAAATTTCAAAAATTTTACTAAAAATTCTTAAAAATCAAAGAAAATTATATAATAAAAAAATAATTGAAGAAATTTATTTTAAAATATTCTAAAAAATTAAAATAAAATGTAAAACTGTATAAAAAATTTCAAAATATTTTAAAAAAATTTATAATTAAGATTTATATTGAAAATAATAAAATTTATAATTTTTATAATATAAAATCTACTAAATTTTTTTATTTTATTTTTTTGTTCCCTAAAGAAAATAAAAGTTCGGGTCAGACGGGTTGAGTTAGGTTGAGTTCGGGTTTGATCTAAGATTTTCAAGTCATTTCAGGTTTGGGTCAGTTCGTGTTAGATCATTCTTCGGGTTGAGTTCGGGTCGTATTTTTTCAGGCGGATTTGGGTCAACCGATCAAGTCAGATCAGATTTTGACACCTTTAGATGATGGGAATAGAATATAAGGTTTTTTGGAACGAAGAAAAGAAGGTTAATAACAAAAAGTGATTAAATTTTCATTTATTTTAATAAATAATTAATTAAATATTTTTGCCTTTTATACCATAGTGGAAAGAGAATTAATGATTGAGAAAACGGATATGGTTGAAAGAAGGTAAGTACATAAATTTCAATAACAAAAAGATACAAATATGGATAATAAGTTATTAAGATTGTCAGAAATTTTGGTAAGATTCTTAATTTTTATTTTTTATTTTTAAAATAAGGAAAAATATTAATCAAAGAGCTAGTATTAAGAAGAAGTTTTTGTAAACGTGTACAAAAAAAAAAAATCAACTTCTAGAATGGTCGGTGTTGTCGACAAGGCAACACCCACCCAAATTGGTTGCCACCAACCAAATGGTTGGTGGCCATTTCAGAAGGGGATGGAGAGGCTTATAAATAGGCTCTCTCCCCTCAGTTCAAAAGAATTCAGCAAATTTATAAATAGAAAAATAGAGAAAATTTAAGAGAAAAGGATAATATTAAAAATTTCTCAAGAAAATCTTTTTTTTTTTTTTACGTTTTTGTACTCTGCAGTATATTTTCCTAACTCTTTTGAGAGAGATATCTTAGGTATAAAGTCTAAAAAAATTTCTGTATGCATTTTCAAGTGTATATTTGGTTTATACTCTTCGATTGCCACAAATCTAGATCTGTGATAGTATAGATCTAAAATATTAAAATATTACAAATTCGGTTGAGATCAAGTCTTATACAGCCTTCAGCCAGCTCTAGGCAACTTACCCGAGAATACGTCTACTCGGCCCTTGGTGAAATCAAGGCAGATCGAGTCAGATCAAGTCTCTGTGATTATTAAACGTAGTCCAAACGTCTACATAAGATCCAGTTTTAGTGCTGCTCAGTTCGAGATAAACCTGTGGAATTATTTCTGTTAAGATCAAGTTCATGCAGCCCTTGACAGAATTACGAAGGAATACTAATCGGAAGACCTGACGAAGATCGACTCCACGAAAATTTCATTTTACTTTAAATTTTTATTTGTAATTTGTAGTTTGTATTTTTGAGTCTAATTGTCGCAAGCTCGAGATTTACACTTGTTACAAATTTCTGGCAAGCCTGGCAGGACATCTTCACCTCACATCTTTTGTTCCTTAAAGATAAAAAGAAAGCAAAAGAAAAAGCTGAGAAAAGAAGAAAAAAGAAAAGAAAAAAGAAAAAGGAAAAGAAAAAAGAAAAGGACAAAAAAGAAAAAGAAATTTTTAGCAAGTATCCAGTATTCTGATGGTACTAAGGAGGAGTATAACCACTGCCACCAAAAAGAAGACAGCCGCTCAACTACTTGCATCAACTACCTTACCCGGGTACACCGGCTCAGAAACTCACGAATGGACATGTTTCCTCGCCGTCCAAACCTAACAAAATGTTGAAACGGAGAGTTCACAGCTCACACAATAACAAGATCTCTCCACTGACTCTCTTGCTGCATGGAGTAGTCGATCACTCACCCCGATCGATGTTGGGGGCAATGCGACGAAGCCTACTCAACAACAGCATAATCTGACCTATTCTGCCAAAATGAACACAGAAGAAGCAGAAGAACCATCTACCCAAGTCTTTCACAGAGCATCATTGTCAACACCGACGTTGTTACCGTCATGATGACCAACACAACCAACACAGAAGAAATGATTACAGAATTGGAGAACAAAATTTTGTAGCTAATTAAAGTTGTGGAGGAAAAAGATCAACAGATCACCGCTCTCAAAGGAAAAGTCCCGATCCAAGTTGACGCCGAAACCCGTGAGGAGCAACTATATCCACCCGGTTTCACTCTAGAAGCCACACCAGCCGATGTCTTTAATGTGGAAAAGCAACAAGGTAGTTCTATACAGCTACCACCCTAAAATTCTATAGCCTCGGTATTTGTTCAACAATTACAGGATATGATAGCTAATACGATCTGCCTGCAACAAACTACATCTTTCCAAGGATCACAGATGTACGTCAAATCATACATCAGACGGATCGAAAGTCTTAACATGCCTTTAGGCTACCAGTAGTTTAAATTTCAACAATTCGATGGACGAGGCGATCCTAAACAACACATCTCCCACTTCGTTGAAACTTGCAACAACGTATGGACTTACAAAGATCTCTTGGTGAAGCTGTTTGTTTGTTCACTTAGGGAGACTGCTTTTACCTAGTTCATAAATCTTGAACCAGAATCAATCGACAGTTGGGAACAATTACAACGATAGTTTCTCAACAGATTTTTCAACACTCAGAGGACGGTAAGTATGATGGAGCTTACCAGCACTAAACAAAGGAAAGGAGAGCCCGTTGTCGAATACATCAACATATGGCGTGCTCTCACGTTGGACTAGAAAGATCATTTGACGGAGACTTCTACTATTGAGATGTGCATCCAGGGAATGCACTAGGAGCTGTTATACCTCCTGCAGGGCATCAAACCCCGAATCTTCGAAGAACTGGCGACCCGCGTGCATGATATGGAGATAAGCATTCAGACTTCCGAGGACACGGTTCTCGTCCAGCTAGACCAACAAGGAGGCAGAAGGGAGACTAAGAAGCTTAGCAGCTTAGAAAAAGGTAAGAAAGTGATGACAGTTGAAACCGCACTTGTAAAAGTGAGAGCTAAAGCTAAGGTAAATCCTCCAACCTAAATAACTCAGCCAAAATAACAAGAAAGGCGAAAGGTGACACTGTGAAAGTTGGAGCAGAAGTAGTATCCATTTCCTGACTCAAATGTCCCAGACATTATTGACCAACTCTTGGAAATGAAGCTAATCAAACTCCCAAAGTGCAAGCGGTAGAATGAACAGGATCGAGTCAGTGACCCAAGATTCTACAAATATCACCGCATAGTAAGTCATCCAACTGAGAGGTGTTTCGTCCTGAAGGAGCTAATCATGAAACTCAAAAGTCAGAGTAAAATCATTTTGGACTAGGAAGGCGTAACCTCGGCCAATCAGACCACCATCACATCAAATCCATTAGAAGAGGCGACACGCTATAAGAAGGTGCCGCACAACGACAAAAAGTCGACAATAGAGAAGGTATCCAAAACTCTCCAAACTCTTCTCGCTAACCCTCAACTGTTTATAACTTTACAGTCAACTGAAGCCTGGCGGAACCAAGTCAGCAACACTCTCCGTACCTTAGCCGGATCACTGCCATTAGGTGATTCCAGCTCAACTGATGATCGGGCGGCTCGAAATGATGTTGGATGTTACTTCGCTATCTCATTTTCAGATGAGGATCTTCTGCTAGATTCCAAGCCTCACAATCAACCACTCTACGTGTCAGGATATGTGAGGGATCAGAAGGTTCATCACGTCTTGATTGACGACGACTCAGCAATCAATATCATCCCAAAATCCACCATGAAAGAGCTCAGCATCAGCGTCGACGAATTATCAAACAGTTGCTTCACGATTC
The DNA here is from genome assembly GCA_037832335.1 of Carallia pectinifolia. Taxonomy (NCBI): domain Eukaryota; kingdom Viridiplantae; phylum Streptophyta; class Magnoliopsida; order Malpighiales; family Rhizophoraceae; genus Carallia; species Carallia pectinifolia. The sequence goes on from CM075446.1 coordinate 11,716,561, forward strand.
ACGGCTTTAATTAGGGAAGACAGAAGGTAATTGGGATGATTAGTTTAGATCTGACCATCAGAGATCTCACTTCTAGCACTCTGTTTCATGTGATTAATGCACGTACCACGTACAAAATATTTTTAGGACGACCGTGGATTCATGAAAATGGAGCTGTGCTTTCAAGCCTGCATCAGTACTTCAAGTACTACAAGGATGACGTTCAAAAAGTCAAAATGAATCTCTCAAGTGCGCATTTTGTGTCACATCAGGCAAATTTCTTGGGTTCGTGGTGCACCATCGTAGTATCGAAGTTGATCAGTCAAAATTTGAGGCAATTCAAAAGATGCCTGAACCTAAAAACCTGCATGAACTGCGAAGTCTACAAGGGAAGCTAGCCTACATTCACCGTTTCATCTCCAACTTAGTTAGGAAATGTCAACATTTCTGTCGATTGATGAAGAAGGATGTCAATTTTGAATGGGACGAAACTTCTAATAGAGCCTTTGAGAACATAAAGAATTACCTTTCCAATCCACTAGCCTAGGAGCTCTGATTCAAGAAAAGCCGTTGATTCTCCACATTGCAGCGCAGGAAAGGTTTTTGGGAGCTCTATAGGAAAATGAGCAAAGAAAAGAGGTTACCCTATACTACTTGAGCAGAACTTTGAATGGTCCAGAGCTAAACTACTCGCCCATTGAAAAAACATGCCTAGCACTGTTCTTTGCCATTGATAAGTTAAAGCATTACATGTAAGCCCACACGGTACATCTTATTGCTAGAGCCGATCCTATCAAATATATTTCATCTAAACCAATTTTGTTAGGACGACTAAGTGGGCAGTAATTCTACAGAGATACGACATTGTCTACGTGCCTCAAAAAGTAGTCAAAGAACAAGCCCTAGCAGACTTCCTAGCAGATCACCGAATGGAAGTTCACAGATGATCTTCCGGATGAAAAGGTCTTTTACATCGACATACTACCACCATAGACAATGTTCTTCGATGGTGCAGCAAGGCGTGATGGTGCTGGTACCGACGTAGTGTTTGTCACTCCTCAACGACAAATATACTACCATATGCTATTATTCTTAGTGAATTATGCTTAAATAATGTTGCTGAATACCAAGCTTTAATCATTGGTCTTCAAATGGATTTCAATATGAAGATTTCAACTATACAAGTCCATGAAGATTCTCAGCTCATCATCAACCAACTTTTTAGTTTGTATAATGTGAAGAAAGAGGATTTTGTGCCTTACTATCAACATGCTTGACAACTAATGGATGAATTTGAAAGCATCACTTTGGAGCATGTGCCTCGACGAGAAAACACTCAAGCAGACGTGTTGGCTAACCTGACCACTTCTCTTGCAAAGTTAGAAAGCAAGGCTACAGTTGTTTCCGTATGTCAGAAGTGGATTGTACTGCAGGATCATGATGAAGAAATTACAGTAGCTAACGCTGTATCTGTACGTTTTCCTGAGGACGAGGATTGGCGCCAACCAATCATCGACTACCTGCAGCACGTGAATTTACCCGAAGATCGTCGTCATAAGATAGAAATTCAACGACGAGCTCTCGGCTTCATAAATCTCAAATATGCTCTGTATTGAAGGTCTTTTGATGGAGTTTTACTTCGCTGCCTAGGCAATGAAGAGACAAAACAAGCTCTCATTGAAACACATTCTAGTGTTTGTGGCGGACATCAATCAGGGCCTCAGTTGCACTTTCAGCTCAGAATAATGGGATCTTACTGGCTAACAATGGTACGTGATGCAATAGAGTTTGCTAAAACTTGTCAAGCTTGTCAATTTTATGCAAATTACATTCATCAACAGTCGGAACCACTACATCCAACTGTCTCGTCCTGACACATTGAAGGTTGGGGTCTCGACTTAGTAGGGCCTTTGCCAAAGTCGTCCTTAGGTCACTTCTACATTCTTGCAACAACAGACTATTTCTCGAAATGGACCGAAGCTATCCTAATTAGGGAAGTAGAGAAGGAACATGTTGTCAACTTCATAAAAACTCATCTGATCTATCGCCATGGAGTCTCTCGGTTCATCATCACTAATAATGGTAAGCAATTCTTCAACAATTTGATGGACAAGCTGTGCGAGAAATTAAAGTTCAAGCAGTACAAATCGTCTATGTACAATGCCCCGGCTAATGGCTTGGCTGAAACATTCAACAATACCTTGTGCAACCTATTGTGGAAGGTAGTCTCTAAATCCAAAAGAGATTGGCATGATAAAATTTTCGAGGAATTATGGGCATATCGCACGACTTATCGGACTCTAACACAAGCGACACACTGTGCACTTGTTTATGGTGACGAAGCCATACTACCTCTAGAGACGCAGATACCTTCTTTTCACATGGCTGTTTTAGAAGGGCTCACACAGGAAGAAAATGTCCGACTATGTCTGGATGAGTTAAAAGCCCTTAACCAAAAGAGACTCGAAGCACAACAAAAACTCGAATGCTACCAAGCCTGACTCGCCAACGCATTCAACCGTAGGTTCACCCTTGATCATTTCAATTTGGAGACCTTGTTCTTATAGTATGATGATCCATCAACTTGAAGTACTGGCCTGGTGACAAGTTTACTTCCAATGGGACGGGCCATACTTAGTGCAGGAAGTCTACACCCACAACGCTTACATGCTATCAGACCAAAAAGGCGTCCGAAATAGTCCGATCAACAAAAATTTTTTGAAGCAGTATTATATATAGATATGTATAAAAAAAAATCAAAAAAGAAGAAAAAAATCAAAAAAAAAAGTTCAGAAGTCCTGATCTGAAAGCCCAAGTGAAAATTCAAACTTGAAAATTGAAATCCAAAAGCATAAAATCAACTTAGAAGCCCAAACACTCAAGCCCAAATTCAAAAGCCTTAGATCAACTCAGAAGCCCAAACACTGCAGCCCAAATCCAAAAGCCCAAGATCAATCTAGAAGCCCAAACACTAGAGTCCAAATCCAGAAGCCTAAAATCCAATTTAGAATTCAAAACCTAAGCCCAAAAACCAAGTCCAATCACTCGAGCCCAAGTCCAATTCAGAACCCAAACACAAAACCTATGCCCAAAAACCCAATTTCAATCCAGAACCCAAACATTTGAGCCCAAATCCAAAAACCCAAGCTTCAATCTAAAACCTAAAAGCTTAAGTCCAAATCCAAAATCCAAACACTCAACATCCAATCCAACTCTTGGTCTGCATGAGTATAAACTGTGAACGACCCAAAAATATAAAAGCGATCATGAGTTTGAGTATGAGTCTCTACTTCAATCTCACTTCATTCTTCCTTGCATATCAGACCTTTGCTCCTCTACAGCAAAAAAATGGAATCATTTGCAGAACAACAGGTTAAGGAAGAAGAAAGGTCACCTCGCCAAAGATGGTACCCAACTTTGGCGCAACTGCAGATTGTGGAAGAATTCTTCTACAACAATGGAGGTATTGTCTCTAACTCATCACAAATTCTCCAACTTGCCTCACGACTGTGTCCACTAGGGCCAGTCAAAGAAAAAAAATATATTTTTGGTTCCAGAATTGGAGAAACAAAGAGAGAGTGGCGCTGAGAGAAACTATTTTCAAAGCACAGCCTGCCGTTCCCATAGTAGATCTCACCGGTACAGCTTCACCCTCAAATGAAGCAAGCTCGATTTCTACCACTGCAATGGTCTCTCCATGTTATATTGATCAAAGCCGTAGCCTATGAGAGCATGCGTATTGGTCCTGGTGGTCTTACGGAGTCAGCTAAGGATTCATCCCTTATGGGTATTTAAGTCTAAGAGGAACTTTTCTAACAGAAAGAAATCATTCCAACGAAACTTTGACTCTCTTTCTAGAGTATTTCAGCAGCATCAACCAGCCGGAAGGCTCCAGCGACGTCAACATGATCGGCCCACCAGACGAGGTAAAGATTGACTTGAGGCTGCTCCTCGGGCCCCACCAAGATGGCTGACAAGGATAAGGCGCAAAAACTTTTACGGCAAGCGATAACGGCTTCTGCGACGCGTGTCAGCCGCTGGCTCTTTTGTCGCTTATGGAAGAAAAGGACATGGAGGACTCCGCCAGATTCCGCATTTTTTTTTTGACTTTTTTTTTTTAAAAAAAAAGCCAGCTTTTTGTATATATATCCTGCACACCAGAGTCACTGCACTCACCCCCTCAGCTCTTTTTTCTCTTAGAAAAAAAATGGGTAGCCCATACACTTTCTCTTGTAGAAAGTTCTTTGATTAGGAAGCTGGAGGAGCACGAACTAAAAAGAAAAGGAGTAGTCCTCTTCGAGGGATTCCTAAAGCTACTCGAATCTTAATCTCCAATGCTATTGGTGTCATGGGTTTTCAACCACTCTCCTTAGTTCACATCTATCGCAGCGAGCTGATAAGTTGTGATCATTCTCATCTGTTCTCATATGCGGCGACGGACGAGGAAGTTCTAACTACTCTCCTTATGTCAAAATAGATTTGGGGATTATCAGTACAACCCATCTCTTTGTGGGTTTGCCTTATTGTTCCACGGTACTAGGTCTTCCTCATGGGGAGGTTCAAGTTCTTTACCTACCTGATCATCCTCACAAGAACTGTGGAACTTCAAGACATATAAAATAACTTTTGTGAGCTATGAAAGTTGGAGTAGTCCTCATATGCGGCGACAAACGGGGAAGTTCTAAAGCCACTCAGGAAGCTGGAGGCGCATGAACTAAAAAGAGAAGGAGTAGTCCTCTTCGAGGGATTCCTAAAGCAACTCGAATCTCAATCTCCAACGCTATTGGTATCATGGGGTTGCAACCACTCTCCTTAGTTCACATCTATTGCAGCGAGCTGAGAAGTTGTGATCATTCTCATCTGTTCTTATATACGGCAACGGACATGGAAGTTCTAACTACTCTCCTTATGTCAAAATAGATTTGGGGATTATCACTACAACCCATCTCTCTGTGGGTTTGCCTTATTGTTCTACTGTACTGGGTCTTCCTCATGGGGAGGTTCAAGTTCTTTACCTACCGGATCATCCTCACCAGATCTGTGGAACTTCAAGACATATAAAATAACTTTTACGAGCTATGGAAGCTTGACATCAGTTGGAGTTAGAGCTTTAATTTCTATATTGGCTGGACTGCTAACTTCCACAAGGTCATATCGGTTTCCATTGAGATCCAATAACAACAGACATAATCGGAGTTAAAAGACTTCAACATTCAATATTCATCGAGACATTACAAGCATCAAGCTGAAATTCAAGACTTGGTTCAGATTACATCCCTACAGTTCTTCCTCACAAACTCTTAAAGTGGGGGCATTTGTAACGTGTAAAAAAAAAGTCCGCTTCTAGAATGGTTGGCGTTGCCAACATGGCAATGCCAACCTAAATTGGTTGCCACCAACCAAATGGTTGGTGACCATTTCAGAAGGGGGTGGGGAGGCCTATAAATAGCCTCTCAGTTCAAAAGAATTCAGCAAATCTATAAACAGAAAAATAGAGAAAATTTGAGAGAAAAGGAAAATATTGAAAATTTCTAAAGAAAATCTTTCTTTTTTCTATGTTTTTGTACTCTACGGTATACTCTCTTAACTTTTTTAAGAGAGATATGTTAGGTATAAAGTCCAAAAAAAATTTTTTATCCATTTCCATGTGTATTTTTGGTTTCTACTTTTCAGTCGCCACAAATCTGAATCTGTGAGAGTATAGATCTAAAATATCAAAATATTACAAATTCGGTTGAGATCAATCTTCATACGACTTTCAGCCAAGTTTAGGCAATTTACCCGAAAACAATGCTACTTTGCCCTCGGTGAAATAAAGTCAGATTGAGTCAGATTAGGTCTCTGCGATTTTTAAACGTAGTCTAAATATCTATATCAGATCCAATTTCAGTCCTACTCAATTCCTGAAAAAGCTGTGGAATTATTTCCGTCATGATCAAGTTTTTGCAGCCCTTGACAGATTTACAAAGGAACACTAATAAAAGGACCTGACGAAGATCAACTCCACGTAAATTTCATTTTACTTTAAAATTTTTATTTATAATTTATAATTTGTATTTTCGAGTCTAACTGTCGTAAACTCAAAATTTACATTCATTACAGTTTTCTCCCAGTCTCGCATTTATAATATTGATATTAGATATATAATGATTAGATAACTGCCACCAACGTGATCGAGTTGGAGGTTGCCGTCTATTTTCTTTAACCTCTAGACGTATTCTACCACTTCATGCCTATGATGATCTTAATTTTCATGCAACAAAGTCAATGCTCTTCTTCTCTTGCTTTTAATAATTCTCTTGATATTAATTTAGAATTTTTAATTTTACATTCATATGCCATTGCCTTTAATTTCAATGTTCTATGTGTTTGAGATTATTACTGCCAGGGGATTCATTTTACGAAAACCAAGCCCACTCTCCTGCTCCAACATCCCCCAGAACAATTACCAGAATATGTGATTGTGAGTCCTACTTTACAGAAACTAAGCCTCTAAATACACATTTTCATCATCATGTTATAAGTCCATCAATTTACTTTAATTAAGATGAAGGTAAAGAAGACTATCTAAAGATTGGACGTTTGGGAAAGTTGAGAGAGAAGAGCGCTGCTTGCAGATTTAGATTCCAAGACACGGCGACTCCCAATTAGACTTGATTTCATTTTCATTTTGGTTGATTACTAACAATATGATTTTCGAGTACTAGTTTCCTTTATTTAGGATTTCAGACAAGCAAAGTCTACATTCATCACAAGAAAAAATAAAGTCTTTTGTATTCTGACCCTACACTGCTTTTGTCTAACTAGCTGAGTTTTATTTGGTCGTATCGATTTTCATTACATAATATATCAAAATTTGGTGAACTGCATATGGTAATAGTCGGTGGTACAATCAAGGTAACTTTTACATCTTTTATCTTATTTTTGGTTTTTTAATCATTCTACAATGCCACAACTTAAAATTATCATATAGTGGGTGGTACTGCATCTGAGTTTTAGATTTTTTTAAAAAAAATTTCTAGGAAAGTATTTATTCGTTTCTTTGTTTTCTATAAGATTTTTTCCCATATTGTTTTATTTTTTTTAATTTTAAATGGAGAATAAATATTAAAATGAGCAGCGTGTGAAAGTCTCTTTAATGAAACAAATATCTCAAAATTAAAGTGCATTAGCTAGAATTTGACATTTTAATTACAAGGAATGTTGAAAAATTAGTACAAATTAATAGAGTTATAGAGACTCGAAATTACAATTAAAAAATTTCAACAAATATGTCATAATTTTTAATCAATTAAATCATAACCTGTGTAATGTGAGGGCTAAATTCGAGTTTTCAAACTAAATAAATGTTTCAGCACAACGCTTTCGTCAATGTTGGACAAATGAAGAAATACGCATGTTTTGACTAATCCAAAGATCTGAAAAATATATTAGAAAATAGAAAACTATCTTCGGTATTCGAATAAAATATTTATTATTATACATTTTTTTTTTATTGTTTAATGATTAAGTAGATAAGTTAGCTTTAAAAAAAATGGATAGAGAAAACTTAAAAAATTTGAGTTTATAAAATTTTTGTAAATTATATTTTTTATTGAATAATTTTTTTTAATTTTTAATTTATAATTTTAGTGGAGGCAAAGACGTATTTTTTAGTGTGGGCAAACACTTTTTTTGGAAAATAATTTTAAAATTTCCCCTAAATCTTAAGTAACAAGATTATCTCTAACCAACATTATCTCTATTATTATATCTAACTATGCTTAAAAAAGACGAGATTATATCTAAGATTATTTTTATGTTAAAAAATAACGAAATAATCTCTTACCATCATTATCTCTTAGATTATCTCTAAGCATGCTTAGAAAAAGGGGATTGTATCTAAGATTATCTTTATGTTAAAAAAAATGAAATAATCTCTAATCAACATTATCTCTATGTTAAAAAAAAAATGAAATTATCTTTAACCGACATTATCTGTATTATTATCTCTAATTATGCTTAAAAAAATGAGATTATATCTAACATTATCTCAATGTTAAAAAAAATGAAATTATCTCTAGCAAACATTATCTCTATTATTGTCTCTAATTATGCTTAAAAAAATGAGATTATATCTAACATTATCTCAATGTTGAAAAAAATGAAATTGTCTCTAGCAAACATTATTTCTATTATTATCTCTAATTATGCTTAAAAAAATGAGGTTATCTCTAACTAACTGATCATAAAAAACGCTCTCATCACCAATCAGCCAATTTCAAAAGATGATGATCTCTTTAAAACAATTTTTTCTCGTCCAACATATAAACAGATTCGAACTAGCCATAATAAAAACAAGGTAGTGCTTCTACACTCACTTACAAAATAACGCACAGAAACAGGAAATTTCTTTCTTTGTTTATCGTGATGGAAGAAAGTGTGCCGTCCGCCAGGAAACGGGTGCCGACAAGCAAAGAAGGAGGCGGAAGCATCAGAGTTTCGCCCCAATCGCCCGCAGCACCACCCACTCCTAGTCATAAAGAGTGGAATACTGAATGGAAGGAGCTTTCTATAGTGCTCGGTCTCGGATTAATCTCCCTGGTATTGGGGGCCGTTGCAGCAAACAAGATGGTATACCCTTTCTCCTTCATCACCCTCCTTCTCCTCCTCGTTGTTATTTATTTAATTTTGTAAATGTTGTGGTTTTGAAATTTAAAAACTAAAGTTGTTTATCATTTTGTAATTGTATGCACGATAGACTAGATCTAATTAACAATCCAACAAGAAACAACAACAAAATATTGATATTCAACAGTGTTAAAATTGTAACTAACATGTAAATAGATTAAATATATTGACAAGTAAATTAGATTTGAGTGTGTTGAATACTTACTGAAATATACTAATCAACTAAATTAAATAAATTACTTGTAAAACTATTTCAAAACTATAAACTCCTTTTTAAAATGTGAGTACCTGGATACCTAAAATTTCAAAATTAAATAAAAATACTTGGAATTTCAAGATAAGTAGGTTTAATTCAAGAAGTTATTTAAATTGAAAAAACAAATTGTAGGTAAATTAGGGAAATCACACTTAAATTTTGAAATGTAAGAATGCGGCAATTTAAATTTTCAAAATTATTTATAAATACTTTAAATTTGAATACAAGTAAACTTAATTTAACAACTTATTCAAATTTGACAAATTGTAGTTAAATATGATAAATTGTACTCAGATTTTGAATTTTGAGTACTTGCCTGCTTAAGTTTTCAAAATTAATTGGAAATCCTTCTATTTTGAATACAAGTAGGCTTAATTTAGGAAATTATTTAGATTGGAGAAATTGTATTAAATTCAGATAAATTGTTCTCAGATTTAGAATTTTGAGTATCTCTCTAGTCAAATTTTTGAAACTAAGTATAATTACTTTAAATTTGAGTACAAAAAAAGTTTAATTTAAGGAGTTACTCAAATTTGATAAATTGTATTTCAACCAAAGAAATTATACTCTAATTCTGAATTTTGAGTGCCTGACTATTGAAATTTTCAAATATTTCAATCAAAGAAATTGTACTCTATTTTTAAATTTTGAGTACCTGACTATTAAAATTAGCTATAATACTTTAAATTTGAGTACAAACAAGTTAAATTGAAGAAGTTAATCTTAAATTGGATAAATTGTTCCCAAAAATTCGAGTACTTGACTACTTAAATATTTAATGGCGAACAATAAAATGTATGGAATTTGGTAATTGTGGCTAATAATTGTCGAACAGAAAAATTCATCCTCCTACAAGCTAAAAGTAAACCAAATGCAAGTTCATCAAATTAATTAAGAACTCTGGAAATTCCCTCCTAATCGATTGTCGTGTACTCCTGTTCTTGTATACTAGTTCCTTTCTCTGTCATTATCACTATAAAGTTTGTATCATTCATTTATTTATATCAAAAATTGCTGACAAGAGATTTGAGATAATACAAGTTCTTGATCCAAACTGTTTGTCAGCTCTTGCTGATCATAATCATGAATTGTTAAGGATAGGGTTTTACCACTCGGGATTTCCAATTTTCAACATTGCCCTCACCATCTCCTTTCTTACTGATGCTCAATAGTTCTTCTTCTTCTTCTTGTTTTTTTTTTTCGGTTTGTTTTGAGAATCTCTGCAGTTCTTCTTTGGATTAAAAAAAATACGAATTGTTTGCAGCCGAAAATTGTGGAAACAAATCCACCTGTACAGCTTTAAAAGAAAAAATAATTAAAGGAAACATGTCTTCCTGGCAAGTCTTTCATGGTTGATTAACGTTAATATAACAAACTTTTTTGATTATCGATTGTTGATTGCCTAAAGTAAAAAAACATAGGACCCCCCCAAAAAAAAACAAACAATGCCACCACTTGCTGTTTTGAGAGGACATTAATCAATTCTAATCTTGATTGTCAATTGATTTTAATGTTAACACTGCAAATCTGATGAGTGCATCTTCTACTAGGTCAATACTTCTTCATAGTTGCATGGAGAATGCTGGATGAATAAACTGGCCTCATTATACGGGGAGAGAAGACACATGACTGCCATGATGCCTTTCGAGCAAATCGATTGCAAATTCTGCAAGTTTATCTTGTGTTATATAAGTATAGTATTGCCGCTGAGGCGATGATCAAATTGCAATATTTATTCACTCTGTATATAACCAGTGATTTTATTTTCTCCATCCTATCGGCTTCAGTATATCTTAAATCAACTTGCATGAAAATCTATTCATTTATCCAGTATAGCCATTCACAAAATGATAATGGCAAAGCGTAAAAATAGATGGAAAGATATCATCCTTACCTAATTTTTAGAAATTCCAAATTGGATGTACCCCAAATTCCGTGGGTTTTCATCAGATTACTTTCTTTAAGTCTGTTTGACAATACTGTGAGATAAAGTGCTGCGAATAGAAGTATTGTGAAGAAAATACTGTGATTAAAAGTATTGTTATTTAAAGTTACAAATTGTTTGGTAATAATTATGGAAAAGCTGTAAAAAAAATTTAAATTTTAAATTTTTAATAATTTCTTAAATTGGTAAAGTTAATTTTATCCACTCAATTCAAAATTTGTGTGGTATGGTCATGAGTTTTATCACTTTCTTCAAAAACATGTTTAACATGCTTTTGTGAAACTATAGTTTTAAGAGCTATTAAGTTTACAAAACTCCGTTTATAAGGGATAACCAAATATTAAAGAAATTACTTTTGGTTTAAAACACAATAACTATACCACAACACACTTCTGTTCGAACAGACCAATTTGGACCTAGATGTCTTGGGAAACCTTAGTAAAAGAACGCGTATGGCCACCCCCATAGAAAAATGCACTAACACAAACACAATTCGTTCCTAAAATTGGGACAATTAGTAAAAGAATCCAGGTAGTGAGTGCTGCCCTGAAAACAAGCATTGATCAAAGTACAAAATTTGTGATTGTGGGCGAACCAATCCATTTTGGCAAAATAATATAATTTATGCTTTAAAATCCACATATACGAATGTGCATCTAGTTTGTTTGTCTTCCAGAACGAATATCTTTGAATATGCATATTAAGGGTGCCACAAGAGCCAGAAAATCAAACAAAAATTTTCATTTCAACCATTTTAAAACCCAAAAGTAATAGCATATAACATTCAGTTGGTTTTGATTTGTTAACTGAAAAACAAAAATCTTAAATTTCAAATTTAATGTAAAATATATCATTTTAATGTATTTTTAAAAAAATTATAATAATGATTATAAAAGAAAAATAAGTGATTATTCAAAATATAATGTAATTTAAAAATTAATTCATTTTTTATACATAAATTAGTAATAACTCTCTGTATTAAGTGAAAAATATAAAAGTATACATATGAAACAACAGTGGCTTAAACGGTGATTCTAATTACAAAGAATAAAAGTGATTTTTTAAAGCAAAAAATGTGGTGCGTACCATTTCTTAAGTGGCTTAAATACTGGTCATTGTCATTGTACGAAGAATCCAAAGAATCTCAATAAATATTTACATCAAAAACTGGAACAGCGATAGTACAGTAAAGGAAATGAGCACGAGCGAGGAAGAAAGTCGGACAAGCAGATCGAGATATACAAATCCAGAGAATATTGAAAACTTTAAATTAACTCAAATTTCACCGCAAACAATGCTCCATAATTTCATTGTAGCAACAGTTATTACAACTACAAAACAAATATATAGGAAATTGAAAAGCATAAATATGATTATATCTAAGAAACTCAAAATTACCATAAAAACTGTAAAAGATAATAATTCCTAGTACTAATAAAGATCTAGCAAAAGAAAAATCAATAAAACCTTAGCAGAGAAGTTGGAATTTCAAAAAAAAAAAAAAGAAGGAATCCACACATTTATGTCTGTTTCACTCATCACATGGCATATTTTTTTCAATAATTTTTAAAAAATAAACAAAAGGTTAATTGAAAGTTTGAATTATATGAAATAGGCCGGATTTGAATAAAAAAATGGCTTAATTTGAGTAAATACGAAAATCGACTAAAGTTATTCACATTTAGAGTACTTCATGTAATTTATGAAAATAAGAAATACATTATTGGAAAGCTAGAGCTGTAGCAAATGGACTACATTTTAATGAAAAAGGCTATTTTGAGTAATTGTAAAAACTAATTTGAAAGTTATTGAAATGTAGAGTAGGTTCTTTTTTACAAAAAAAAAAAAAAAAATTCAATGTGAAATTTTAAATTTTTTTGAAAAATATTCGTAATAATAATTTTTGACAACAATTTTTTTTTTAATTTTAACAAATAAAGCAATCATTTTTGGATCACAAGAAGGGAAAAAAAAAGATACGTAGTAAAAATTTATATAGTTTATCAAGGTTAAATTTGTCAACATATAATTTTTTTCAATATATTATTTTGTTGAACTTTAGAATAGAACAAATGCACCTATATTTTCAAAAGCAAAATAGTTAATGAAATAAAAAGTTTTAAATTTATTTCGAGAATCGATAGTGACTTTGATAATAATAACGGGGTATACTTACATACATAATATTATACTCTTAGTCCTGACCATAAAAATTCATACTTTGAGACTAATCAATAATAAAGACGATTATTTTCAATTTTTATTGGCTTTCATTATTTGATATCTAATCATTTATGTGAATGACATAACATTTTTCCATAAACCAATTTACTGTCCGCATATATAATTTTGTGGTTATAATTTTTTTTGACAAACAAATTAAACTAATCTATGTTGTTAAAAAGAAATCTTTGTATATTTCTATTGTTTTAGGTACAAACAGATATCGCAATGATGTTTAGTAGCTTAAATAAGTCATTATTGAAAGTATGTATATTGTTTTGTTTTGTTTTTTTTTTGTCAAGAAGGTATGTATATTCTTCTATACTTGAATTAGCATTTTCTGTATATATATATTTTTTATAAATAATCATTAAGATTTAATTTCTTTTATTCTTGAATTTATTTTCTTATCTTTGTTTGTGCATTTGTTGAAAAGTTTTTTATATACTATTAAACTCATTAGCATTGATCAATATATATTGTTCAATATTCTTAATATATGATGGTATGTATTTATTTTGTTCCTATTATAGCTCTTGAATTTTAAACTTATAAAATTTAATTTAGGAATTTTGCAATAATTTAATTATTTTTATATTATATAAAATAATTTAAAATTTTTAAATAATTACACGTGTGGTGCGGGATGTAAGTTAGTTTATGCTAATTTTAGTATATTCCCCCCTCAATTACCCCTATTGAAAAAGGTGGTGTTAAGAAACTTAAGGGAGTGTTTGGTTTTACTATTAGTGATTATTATTACTGTTATTAATTATTTATTTTTGTTGTTTTTTGTTGTTGCCCATAAATTAAATGAAACCATAGAGTTTTGTTAAATTAAAACTAGTTATTACTGATCAAATAATAAAATGACTGTTTTAAATATTTTATTTCTTTTTTGTTATAATAGATTATTGTTTTACTTTTAATTAACCTAAAATAATCTTATAAAAATGTATCTTACATATTTGTAAATAAAATTTTATTAAATGTGTAATTTAAAGATCAACTGCAATTTATAATAAAGATTATCATTTTAAAAAATATTATCTTTATTGTGTAAATTACTATACTTGGAAAAATATTAATATTTCTTTTTTCTAAGTTATTGTTAACATAATAAAAACCAATAAAAAAAAGAGAAAATTGAGAGATCACTGTATTTTGAATAATGTTATTTCTATGATACGGATATACACTAATATTTACAAAGAATTTTAATAAAATAATATTATTTAATTATACTCTTTACAAAGAAATCTTTGGAAAAAAAATTGTTTTTCCGTTTACTTTTTGTATGGAAGCATATACTTTTATTTAATGGAGTTACCATTGTGATTCCATATACAATAATATACAAATAGCCCCACTATCTCTCCGTGGTGCATGTCGGCATTGCACGAAGCATGTCAGCCAACATTTATTATCGAGGTTAATTTAGTGTCAGCTACTGCCGACAAAAAAAAGAAAGTAAAGGAATCATAGGTTTTTTTATCAGTTATTTTTGCAGGTATTTATAAGTAATTATCAACAGCTTTTATAAACTATAATTGAACACTTAATTTTTTATTTTTTAAAATTACAATAATAACAACAGTTTTTAAACGTAAATCCCAATACCTTCTAAATTTATGATATTATCCTACTAAACTCTATATTTAACTTCTACTAAATTTTATATTTTATTTTTCACTCTCAAACTCTTGTTCCTTTTCAATTGAAAGTTATTGTATATATTAAAATAATAAGTATTAATTATTATTTATAAATAAAATATATTATTTTATTATTTATGTTATTATTAAAAAATAATTTTTTAATACCTATTAGCTCTCCTCACTATCTCCCATTAAATGCGAATCATATTAATATTAGTAGATAAAAAATTAGTCATTTCCACATTTAAGAGAATGTGATTCCTATTTTTAGGGAGATAGGAATGACATCCCCATTAACGAAACAATCATAATGGAACTATTCCTATCCAAATTTCTATCTAACCAAACGCCCTCGTAATCTTACTTTGCGTGTGAGGTGGGGGATAACTAATCATCAAAGGCTAGGAGATAAACATGAAGCGGAAAGGGCGGGCGGCGTTCTCAAACCGCCCCGCCACTGTCGGAGTCCTCCTAACGAATAAGGACTCAGTCGGTTTTTTTTTTTTTTTGAGGAAATGACTCAGTCGGTTAAAAACTCTGACTTAAAAAAAAGAAAAAAAAACATATAGCTAAAATGTTATTTGCTATAAGTATGATGCAGAGGAGACTATAATGAACCCAATTCTTGGTTTCCCATTTCTTGAAGAATTGCGGTTCTTGTTCATGTTCTTGTTCTTTCTTCTTCTCACACTACTTTAGCCCAGTGTCCATGATAGAAGCTTACATTGAAAGAAACAGATAGATTTCAGTCTTACAAGGTTTGTTAAATATTTTTCCCATTTTTTTATTTTACTTTTTTTTTTGGTTTAACTTAAAGAAGTTCAATGCGGAGTTTTATTATTAATGTGATTTTAACTTTTTGTGTGTTGTATGTTCATTTTCATGGTTGTGTGTTTTGTCCCCGTAATTACTGTCCACAGAATGAATGCTTTTAAAATAAATTGATACATTTAATTGATAATATAATCCATTAGGCCAAAGATTGTCTTGCTTGTTTCATTTTGTCCGACAATTTCTTTTCCCTTGTCTGATTGTGCAGGAACATTGTAAGTTTACTGTTCCTAGTCTTGTCATTTCAGATGTTACTAGTTTTTGCTGTAAAACCAGACAGTAAGTGTCTCATCTTCTTATGGATTGTGGGAAGAAAAATATGAACTTTAAAGCATATTGGATTCCCACGTATCGTGAGAACTTCAGTCTTATGTTTTAATGTATTTTCTACAGATTTATATCATTGAAGACCAGATTGAAATATTAATTATAGTGTATAGCTAATATCTATATTATTTTGCAGATGACAGATTCTGATCTTTCCTCGTTTCCTGGGGATGGAGAATTATATGGTTCTAAGATTGCAAAATTTGAAAGTTTTGATGATGTCCTAAGTGTATGAATCAGCCTGATAATTCGCCAAAGGTAAAATATCTAAGAATTCAACTAAAATTCGACGGTAGGTGTCAAAAATGTGTTTCATCAACAAATTTGTAGCCAGATTTTCAGTCAAAATGCTTTTCCTATTGTTCTCATTCTTCGGTCTTTGGGCTGCAACTTTATAGCTAAAGTTTGTATCAACAAAACGCTTATCGGGTTACTTTTTGTTGTATTCAAAGAATTTACACAAGCAGACCATGATTTCTTAGATATTGTCGCTAACAAGTTTCCACTTCTTTTTTTTTTCTCTCTTTCTCAGGTGACACTTCAAGTTCTTTGGTCATGCAACCTCAAACAAGTTGTATGGTGGTTTTGAAGCTCAACCTGCATCCACAATGTCATGCTTTGGCGGATCTTTTCCATAATGATTATCCAGAGATTCATGATATTGCCCTTTATGTTTTTATTTGTTGATTTTCCTCTTTTTTATGAACATTAGGCAATGAGTTGGTGAGATTTCACAAATGTTGTGGCATTTATGTGTAGATCTAAAGAAAACATTCGTAGATTGTTCAGCTTTTAGAAATGAAAAATTCAGTGGTTAGAAGTTGCATTGCCCCTGTGGGGTTGTTGAAATTCAGTTCTAAACAGTTGCATATGGATTCATGGGGTCAGCAGTCCAATTTCTTTATTCAGCTTTCCAATAAACAAAGCCTACGAGCTACTAATTTGATTTCTCCCATGTTTTTTTTTTTCCTTCTATCAAGACACATGAATTTCCCGTGTTTAGGCTTCCACTAGCTAGAAGATGTCCTACATGCACAATCTTGGACAAACAGAAACATGAAGTCTACTGGACGGTGACCAACAGTGAATTTATCAACTCTAATACTAGATAACAACGAAGTAATAATAAAGTAATATTTATTGTTGAAAAAAAAAACTATTAGACCCCGTTGAATGAATTGCATCGTTACCTTATTATTACTTAAAATTGAACTGCATAGTGAAACTTCAATAAAAATATATGACTCACTATTCTTCAGAAGAAACAAGGGAAGAGAATAATCATGTTCAACAATTTTAGAGACAATCATCCATGATAAAAAAAATCAGAGTAGCCATATAAGCACGATGCATACCTTACAATATGTTGCTGACATGCCAGCTAAATGAGAAGCCTATCATTTCTGATTCAGCTTTATTCCTCATTCAAAGAAATAAATAGTCTAGCAAGCAGTATAGATGGTCAGCATCAAAGCCTAAAATTTTTCTCAGAAAAAATCTTTTGTAATGTTGTGACTACTTATTTTGCTCACAAATTTTGTATACTATTTTTCATCTTGTTGTGCTTATTTATACCCGTAATGTTCCTGTCAATAATAAGTTATCAAATCCAGTGCGAGCATTGATTCGGACAAAGGAGTAAGTTAATGGGTCACTGATTCAACCAGTGCCGATCGGGTTAATGTCTAATACAATATTTAGTTTTTTTCCTTAGATCGAAAAAAGGAAAAGATTTTTTTTTCTTTTTAGACATTAAAATGCACTAAAATTTTTTTTATTTTTTATTTGTTTAGTCAAAAGAGAGATCCCATCTAATTCAACCAAATTTCTAAATCAACTAGGTTTCAAAATCCCCAATAGGATCAACTAGATTTTTTTAGTTCAAAGGCTCAAAAACGATTTTTTTGCTAACCTATCCCAGTCTAGTGGCCAGTTCACCGAATCACCAGTCCTATCAGTTGGGCCGAATCGAATTTTATGACCATGCTTGTCATATTTGTAACCTTATTTTTTGTCTCCATATAAAATTTAGATCTCAACGTACAAAGAAAAGACATCTTTTCAACCTCCATGTTACGAGGATTGTAAGCAATGTCTTCTATGTTGCTGCATGTAACGAAAGCTGATTTAAAGAAAATCTTTATTGAATTATTGTTGAATTTAGAATTCCTATACTTAGATAAAGATGTTTGCTCATAAGTGATCCCCCTGTCACTAATTACCTGAGAGTCCTTGATAAGGGCTATTTCTGCATCTGTAAAGGAAGGGCCTTCATAAACCTATGAAAATGTAAGCTTTTGTTGTGAGAAAGCACGGTTAATATGCACCAGTACTACCATTTAACCACTATGTGCGTGTGTATGTGTGATCTTGAGGAGCATAATCATGTGGATCTACTATGAGGATGTTGCCCGAAGGAAAATTTGAAGTGTTTTAGACTTTAGTTTCCTTTTTCTGATGGAATCAGAACAATGACACACATATTAGTTGCAATAATAAGTCTCTCCCAAGCACAGTTCCAACAAAGATGTTGGTATTTTTGGCCTTGGGTCAAGCAACACAATTTCCAAAATCCTAATTCCTAAATCCAAAACACAATTGCCCATGGTCTAACTTCATCCTCTCTAATCCCTCCATGTACGTTGCCCAACCCAAGATCCAATACTTAGGAATGGCTGGATTGTTTTTGATATTGAGGTACTGGTGGGTGACGCTTAAGAATTCTAATTATTAACTTCAATCGTTATCTTCTCCTATATCCTGATAAATCATGTAAAAATTCAACATGTACTAGATTGCGTAAAATGGCAAGTTACAGCAGTCGCACTTTCTTAAAAAAAAAAAAAAAAAAAAAAAACCAAAACCAAAATCGAAAACAAAAACAAAACAAAACAGAACAAAAATTGACTGTATGTTACAAATTCTTCTGATTCCAAATTTTCTGCCAATTTTTTCTCTTCCTCTTGTCTGGATTGCTGCCATCGCAGAGGACGACGCTATGGTGAAACTAAAGCTTCCAAATTTGATCACCCCTTACCTTAGATAAAATCGTCTTTTGGATTCTGCATATGCTGGGGCATGAATATAATTAGGAGTTAGGATATTATCAAATTTTCTAAAATCTACTAACTGCACCAATAATAAAAAACGTAACATAAAAATTAACTATCCACAATAACAAAGTGTGAAAATTTTATTAGCTAGGAGAAGCTTATTGAAAGAGAATGTTTATTTTAAATTAAGAAAATATATTCATTTGCTACTTCAGTCTTAATCACATAGAATTTCTCACAAGATATAAAAACAATGTAAATGTATTTGCTTACGTTCCTAACAAATTTGAGTAGGAAAAAAACAAAAAAGACAAAAATGATGTTGTCAATACAAAATCTGTCAGATTGCGATGGTTCCACCTAATAGTGGATTAGGTAAATTATGAATCCTAATTATGAATTACGAGTCAGCAAATTATAAAATGAAATCCTATCAATTTTAGAAAGAGAGAAGGGGCAGGCCTTAGTCCTCTAAAGAACTATCACAAAATCAATTAATGTGTACATAGGGCCTTGAAAAGAATTACAAAAGGTTCGTGCAATTTTAAAGCAGTGTAGCACTCAATCAAAATCTAACAATGCCTTTAGGCAAGCATGTGGATCCTTTGATGCTCTCTCCATATTTGTCTACTTTCATCTACTGCTCCGACAAAATTTTTTTCCTTTTACGAAAAAGCGAACATTAATTAATGGTATATGCCATAAATATATCTCAGATTATATGTGCATTTAATAGGCTATTGATTAACTAAAGCTTAATTATGACAATAATGAATGTTGGGCAACCACTCTTTTTTATCTCAATAATTGAGTCTATTGATAGGTCTGATATTTGTATAGGAATTACATATGATCTTGTGTTTGATTAGATATTTATTTATATAAATATTGTGTTTATTAATGGATTTTTGCTTCTATTTATTATTTTATATTTTGTAGGACAAAAGAATGCAAAAAGAGGTAATTGAAGTGGATTTGGTCTTGTTTGGATAGCTTTGCATACTGTTCAGATTTATGACCATAACTTTCTCTACAGAAGTTGGAATCACATGATTCTTAAGTCAAATCGAAGCTAAGATATATAATTACAATTTTGTTGTTTTGACCAAATTCAGATTCTACTCAGAAGAGGGAGAAAATCGAGCCAAAATTTACAAGGCTAAAACTGTCCAGACTTTTAGAGTTATTTTCCTACTCTGATTCATAGTTTTAGGTCTTTTAACTACAACCTTAAATTTAAGGCCAACGTGAGTAGAAGATAAAAGGGTCTTTTAGCATCTTCTACATGTTCAAGAGAGAAAAAGAAAGCTGAAAAGAGGAGAAGACATGAGGAACACGAAGACAGAGGCTAGGGCCTTGCACTATTTATCGTCCACACAGAGTTTTCTTATTGCTTCTCTTTCTTTATATCTTTTTATTAGTCGAACACTATTGGTTATGGTTTTTATGTGTTAGGCTAGAACCCCAATCTAGGGTAAAGGATGTAACCTAACTTGGGGGTTAAATTACTTAGTTTCTATAGATGACTTTTTGTCTTTTGGACGAATTTTATTATTTGTCGAAGACTTGATTTGATTTATCAACTTTGAACTTCGTGATACTTTTATGATTGGCCACTATAGAAGTAGTCTTTGGGTTATGTTGAGATTAGGAGAAGTGACATTAATGCACTAAGTAGATGAATGAACATCCAAATTTTGAGATCAAGAGATAAGAAATTTGTATGACGCTAATTTTTTTCTATTCTTAATGAGCTTAACTTATTTTCATGTAAGCTTAGGAGAGGATTGTTAGTAGGTTAGGTACAACTTAGCTGCTCGGGAGAGAAAGAGAGCTTTTGTAATAGAAACGACATTGAAATCATGAAATCTATGAAACTAATGTAGTTTGCCCCCTTTCTAGGTAAAATCCTAAACCCTAGATCTTCTTACTCTAAAGAAACCTCAACTTTAGATTTCGTTTGCTAGGTCGTTTTAGTTAATTTAAATTCTTCTATTTAATTGCCTTTGATTAGCTTTTAGATCACTATCAAATTCAGATTTTCATTAAGTTTTTGATTTAGTTTTAGTTTAATTAGTTTTCACAAATTTTAGTTAGATTTCGTTCCTTGTGGATTTGACACTTAGAGTACTTGCCAAGTTATTATTACTACGATTAATCCTTTACATTTGTAGGATTTATCGATCAAGTTTTTGGCACTGTTGTCGGCAAACAGAGCTTTTAATTTGATTTGTGTTGTTTTATTTATTTTGTTTTAATTTTTCTTTTGTATTAGTTATTGTACTCGTAGGAAGTTGATGCTGTTGAGAAGATCTAAGAGTGAAAGCTTACTTCCATTGAATCCAGAGATTGAAAGGACTTGTTGTCAGAACTGGGCACAGAAGAGAGAAGAGATGACTGATCAATGGGTATTGAATGACAATCCCTTGGTGTTTGACAGTAATAGTGAGCACGAAGCAACTGTCGTGGGTGCTAATATTCATGTCATAGTAAATATGAAAGATATTCAAAAGCTTGTAATCGGTGCAAATCTATCATGCATTCAACTGAGCACAGGAGCTCGGAACTCTGTGTTAAAGACAATAAACTTCACTTGATGTCAGTTTTTTATGGACCACCTAAAGAAGACCCTTTAACGTTTATTAAGGAGTTCTATAACATGGTGTAGACCTTTCCCTTACAAGACTGCAAAGAAGATGAGTTGAGGATAATTGAGCTTATAAACAAATTTCCTTTTTTTTTCTTTAAATTTGTACAAAATAGTAGTCCAATAGATTTGAAACTAAGAATTGAGAGTTCAGATGACTTGCCACTAAACTTTGTCGTTAGTGACAGTTTTTGAACAAATTTTATCGTGTATAGAATGCAAAAAAAAAAAAAAAAAAAAGGTGAAAAAGCAGCTTATTTCTTTTGCCTAATTAGATCCCACATCTCATTGTTATAATCAATTTACAATTTTTATTTGCATTCAACATTCCTATTTTGCACCAAAAGAAGCAAAGTAAAACGAATCCTTAAGGCAAATTACTTAATTTTGGGATCCGATGTGAACAGGTGGTTCTTATACATAATTTCATACTTTCCCTCCCTAAAATTAAAACTTGAGACCTTTGGAACAAAAGTGTAAATTCTAACCACTAGATTTTCCGCAAAAAACACCCAGTTCAATTTCTGACTTCGATCATGGTGGATTCTTGGCCCATAGGATTGCATGATTCTCAAGTTGCAATGCAAAAGAAACCAGTCTAGTTTTTGACAGTTATTAGCAATGCAACAAAAAGGCAGAACAACGAGGGGTGGGCTTGACCTATTCGCCACTGTTTCTCAAAATGGTGGACTTTAAACATTATGGTCCAATGTCCAAATTCTATATATAGAAGTCATACTCATAGAACAGAAACTTGGTTTTTGTGGAAAATGAATCATGGGCCTTTAGGTTTCTTGATGGGTTACATAAAAAAGATAACCACAATGAATACACTTCCGCAGCATGGGTCTCAAGTAGGGCCCTAGTTCATAACATTTATATATAACTTTGTTCTGAAAGCAAATGGTTTGGCAAATCTTGCCTTCTGATTAGCTTGGGATGTTCCATGTTTTTCATTAACCACCAGTTGCGGTGACTTGTCATGACCCAAAATATCAGCAGTGACCAACATGCTACCCAAGGCAACTAACCCGCCACGTACAACGCGAACCTGAAAATAAAATGACAACCCCTGCCCTACGTTGGAATATAAACCATAAACTTTACCATTCATGCATAAGGACCATTTGTGTACCAAATCCAAAATGATATAATCCACACTCTCAAAACATAAATTCAAAACGCCACTAGGTCTAAACCTTTAATTCATAGCCCAAAATAATAATATGTACCATAAAGTTCCCAATCATAAGATTACAAATAGGAAAAAGTCTAGCGAAGCATTAATGATAAGAATGATAAAAGTAAACTGCAATGCAATAACCCAAATTTCTGCTAAGAATCCAAGAACGTCAAAGGATGGCGATGTCAATCACAAGCTAGCTAAACCACTTGGTGAGTAGAGATAATATGCACAATATGGGAGAGAAGCTTAATCAGGTAGATAGCATGATAAAATATGATATTCTACTACGCAAAAATATATATGATGAAAAATAAATATAATAGTTGAAAAACACAATCGGGTACAACCCACATACGTACACATATATATCGAACAAAACGTTGGAGATAGAGGGGGAAAAGTAACAAGGACAAATACTTCTATTAAATTATATCCATACATAATATATATATATATATGCCTCATCGTGACTAGTTAGCCATTCACACTTGAATCTTCCTTATCACACCAAAATCGCAATCTAGACACATAACAAATAATCTCGATGTGCACATCGACTACCTTTTAACCTGGTAGCTAATCATCCAACAATTACGTCTTGATCTAAATATGTCAACGAGGGCTAACATATAATAAAATACAACAATTACAATAAATAAATTTATTGTCTTAATTTTCAAAAGGTTCATTTTAATTTTAAAAAGATTTTTCTGTTATGATTCTCAACAATTCTCATTTAAAAAAATAAGCCACCAAAGATTTTCAATCTCATAATCTCTGTAATCATAAACTGATAAACTATCATCATATGCTGAGCTCAAATGAAGCCAAAATCCAAACAGCTCTTAAAGTCAATCCAAAAATACCTGGGCCTTTTCAACGATGACAAAAGTCCCAATAAACCATCTATCAAACAATAAAATAATGGCAGTAAATTATATATAAATATAGGTCGATCCTATCAAGCCAGTCTTCTCTACCTATAGGTTTCTAATTGTTTTAAAAACGTGTACCGAATATATTTATCATTAATCGATCGGATTCTTAAAAGTTTTTTTCTTTTAAATAAATAATAACCAAGAAATAGCACATGTATATATACATGCAATATGCCTAACATATTGTATATATTACAACCACTCAAAGATCAAACGCAAAATTCCTATCTCAACTATGGTTGAGAAGAAGGTAGTGTGGCCTCCATTGAACCTAGCAAGAGTACAAGTAAAGATATAAACATCAATATTGGGATTTGAGAATAACAAATATAAACATAACTGATGGAATTGCCCCTCGAACTCCCTAAAATGTGATTGCTCATTCTCCACTCAAATCTAAACTCTTATTGTCTAAAATATACACTTTTGCCTAATATGTCCAAAATTGACAGCATGTTTCGGGGATTTATTAAAAAAATTTCTAGATCGTATTTGATCTTAAAACATTTTGTGGACATATAACTACATGTCTAATTAGTCTAGGATTAATTTCATGTCAAAATGCGAAGCCAATAATTAAGTAAAAATCTCGAAATACTTGCTATCTAGCAGCAAACGCCCAAAAAACCAGTTCGTATTCCATTATCAATTCACCTATCTATACTACGCCAAAAATTATAAAATATTGCAGTAACAAACTAGCCTCTATCATTAATCTTCTCCTAAATTTTTATGTACAAATTTTCACGTAAATTTAGATTTACATTTTTTTCCAATTAGACCTGAACAGATTGTCTAAAACCTGCAAATTTCGTCTTTCTAACTCAATTGAACACAGTTCTTTCCATTCTTTATGTCTTTAACAATTTATTACTTTCATTCAATTTTATCACCCATCAGATCAAGCTAAGAACAATAATATAAAAGCTTACCTCAAGTGCAAAATTCCAAAACTAGGGTCTATTTGTTAGACCATTTCTCCACTATAAGCTTTAGCCTCCTCAGACCAATTCATAAATGTGTTCTATAACCCTTGCTGAAATTAGTTTGTTAGTTAAAACTTGATTTGGAGATGGGCTTTGCCGGAGAATTGAATTAGGTTTTGCTTTTCAAGGTTGGAAAGGAGAAAGAAAAAGAGAAGAATTAAGAAACTTTGATTAATTGATAAATAAATGTAGGAAAAGTGATGTTTTCTACCATAGAAGAGATAAAGGATGGTGAGAGGAACAATTGAACCTTGTGTTGTTGGGAGATAACAGAACAAAAGAGAAAATGCATAGCCAGGGAAGAAAGATAATAAAAACCATTGGGGAAGAAAGAGAAAGGGAAAAAGAGAAAAAAATAATAGAATTAATCACGCGTGGTAAGGTCCACTATAAAAATAGATTCTAACCACTTTTTTTTTTTATTTAGACAAAATCATACCTAGAATTACTTTAATCAACTATTCACTGCACAAAATATGTTTATAATATTTTATGTATTATAAACTAAGAATTTAATTTGAGAGATATTACATGATTGGTGATTTCCCTTCTGTAACAAGATGTAGTTGGGGTCTTATGACCTGCTCTATTGCTTCTTAGTGCTTCTTTAAATCCTCTAAACTTAGGCCTTTCACTTAAACTTTAAAAAAAAAAAAAGTGTGTTCTTTTTAAAATTAACCTTACATGACTTGATCAACTATTTTTTTTCCCTTGTTTCTTTTAAATCCTTTTTCATCTTTTAACCAAGTTTTAAAAAACCAAGCTGAACCTATAGATTTAACCTCTAAAATTGAAAATCAGTCTCATTTTCGATTCAATTACTTCTTAAAACTATTGATTATTAGAACAAGTGCAAAAAATGAGTGAACCAGCTCTAATTTTTTCAACAAGAGCCTTGAAAGAAGCACTAAGTGGAAAGAAGCACTAATGAACGTGATCAATGAGTATTTTTTAATTGATTAATTATACATTTGGTAGCAGCATATATACACTACTTTTTGTCTACTTCAAAATTTGTCAAAGCCACTTAATTTAATTTTATTTTTTTACATTATACATTTCACTACAATGGACAACAATAAAAAAACACATTGAAATAATTTTAGAAAGTTTTAAAGATTTCTAAAACAATAGTATATTATATATAAATCAAGTCAATGGAAAGAGAAATTAAAAATTTGTAGTACCAACAATCGAGGAGTTGGGACAAAATAATATTTACATATTTTTGTGTATGTACAATTAGCCTAATAATTATGTACCAAAAAAAAAAAAGATTGGCCTAATAATTATCTTATAGATAATAAAAAAAATAAATATAAAATAAAATGACATTTTTTTGTTCAAATACAATAAAATAATATTACTAATAAAAAATAAAATTGAAATTATTTATGAATTTAGAGAGGGGGTCCTTGTTTGTAGTCGTGCATTTTGTACAGCTTATCGATTTGCGACGATGAATCTTTGCCCTTCTACTATTACTAATTACTACTGCTGATTATTTCTACTGATTATTAATTGTGGATTATTGTTGCTTGTTACTGAAATCATCAAATTTTCCAAAATCTATCAACTCCACTATAAAATAAAAAACATAACATAAAAATTAACAATCCACAATAATAAAGTGTGAAAAATTTATTAACTAGGAGAAGCTTATTGGAAGTGAATGCTTATTCTAAATTAAGAAAATATAACCATTTACTATTCCAGTTCTAATGAATTTATGAAAAATTATAAAAACAATGTCAATATATATGCTTAGGTTCCTAACAAATTTGAGTAGAAACAAACAAAAGAGACAAAAAAGATGTTGTCAATATAAAATCATTCAAGAAAAATTACGCTAATTTCACCTTGTAGTGGGTTGGGTAAATTATGAATCCTAATTATGAATAATTACGAGTCAACAACTATAAAATGAAATCCTATCAATTTTAGAGAGACGGTGTTGGGGTTAATTCAAATTCGTTTAAAATTATAATTTAGTATTATGGTAGAATCAAGATTAGTTTATTAAGTAGAGTTGGCATAAAAGTTCTTAGTATTTAGTATATAAGGAGTGGAGAGTCTCAGTTTATTAAGTAATTGGTGTGCATGTTAGTTGAAAGATTAATGTGTTCTTCTCATATTATTGTGTGGTGTTTTTCAATTTCATAAAATTGAGTTCAATTAATCTAGTTCCAATAGTGATATCAGAGTTAATTGAGCTCGTGATCTAACACCACCATTGTCAGAGTACCACCAACCACTGAAGTGCTACCGCCAGCTACCGCACTTGCCACCCTGAGTCATTGTTTTTGTCTATAAAAGTCAGATCCTACACCATAGACTGCCAACTGTCACGATTTTTGTGAGCACATCCCCCAAATATTCGTCGAAAACCATCATCGTCGAACTCAAGCCGTTGCTTCCTCCATTGAGTTCGCCACTGTCAGCCACCAGTCTCTTCATTGACATCTAGAGCTGGCAAGCTGTCTATCGCCGGTGCTCATCTCCATTGCCAGCCATTAATTGAAGCCAAGGCAGTAAGTTTTCGAGGAATGAGAAAAAAGAAAGAAAAAAGAAAGCGGTAGAAAAGGAAAAATAGAATGTTTGGGGCATAGGTGAAAAAAAAAACAAGAAAGAAGAGGGACTACAAAAAAAATTTAGAGAGCAGATAAGGGGAGAATTACTGATAAATCCAAAGATCTAATAGCCATGAAAAAGAGAAGTAGCTAGCGGAAATTAGATGATTTGATTATTATGGGTATGAGAAAAAAAAAACAAAAAGAAAAAGTGGAGAGATTTAATTTCAGGAATAATAATGAAGCAATCAAAAAGAGAAAGAAGATTGGATTTAAAGGTGATTTCAGGAGTTGAATTGAATTTTAAAGATATCAACAATCAAGAGCTAGTAAATGGTCAGATGAAAGTATTTATTAGAGTTAATCAGAAAACTTATATACAAGGACTTGTGGAATTGAGAGTTAAAAGAAAGTTCGAATTTAGGGTCATATTATGTTGTGATCTAAACTTCTCAGTTCGTTGGGAGTTAAGATGTTCAGTTGAGAGCTTAAACGCTTCGTTCAGTTTTTCTATATGAGATGGAAAACAAACTAGGAAGTGGAGTAAAGTTACTCTACAGTTACCATGTTGCGTGTTGTGGAAAGTGTAGTCCTAGACTATATAGTACAAGGTCATTTGTCACAAGTTCCTTTGAAAATTAAAACAACTAAGCAAGAATTAGTTGAACAAAGCCACATACTAAGTTGAGATTAATTGGTTAAAGGAATTGAAAGAAAAATTTTCAAGAAAGCTCCTTATGATCATATTGATAACAATTTGAAAGTTTGTTTGCAGGTTGTAAACCAGTGAGAAGATGAGTCAGGGTTCTAGATTAAGTCATAAAATTGTTGATGTGATGCAGATTTTGAAGACCAAATCGAAGTTTGAAGATTTTGTCAGGTGAACCAAATTCTGTGAATGACTGCAAAACCGATATAAAATTAAAGGGGATGTTAAGGATAATTTAGATTCGTTTAAGATTATAATTTAGTATCATGGTAGAATCAGGATTAATTTATTATGATTTTAGTGTTAGAGTTAAAGTAAAGTTTTTAATATCTAATATATAAAAAGTTGAAAATCTCAGTTTATTGTATGACTAGTGTGCATGTTAATTAAGAGATTAATGTGTGTTTCATATATTGTTGCATGATATTATTTACTTAATAAAATTGAGTTCAATTAATCTAGTTTCAAAAATGGTATCAGAGCTAATTGAGCTCGTGATCTAACAAATAGAAGGGGAAGGCCTTAGTCCTCCAAAGAACTCATATCTAAACATGCCATCACAATATCAATTAATGTGAACATAAGGCATTGAAAAAAAGGGATAAGCATATTTTTAGTCCTATACGTTTGTCCTTTTTTTACGCAGCTCCATAACGTTAGAGCCGTTTTATTTAAGTCCTACACGTTAATGAGTCATTTTAATCGAGTCCAATTTTGGACGGACGTTTGGTTGACCGTTAAATACAACATTGACCGTATTAAAATATTATAAAAAAATAAAAATACTTGATTTTAACGTATTAAAGTGAATAAAAAAATAAAAATACGCTATTTTGAATAAATATACGTAAATATAATTATAAAAAATAAAAAAATTTCAATAAATTTAAAAACAAAAAGAAAAAATTAAAAAAATTAGTTGGAGACCTGGTTGACTGTTAAATACTGCTTTGACTACGTGAAAATATTATGAAAAAATAAAAATACGTCATTTTAATGTATTAAAGTGAATAAAAAATAAAAATATGTCATTTTAACTTATTAAAGTGAATAAAAAAATAAAAATATGTCATTTTGATTAAATATCATAAATACAATTGTAAAAAAAAAATTAAAATTTCACTAAATTTAAGAAAAAAATTGAAAAGAAAATTATAAATTTTGGTTTATACAAAATATTAATTTTTTAAAATATTTTTAAAATTATCAACAATTTAAAAAATAAAAGAAAAATAAAAAAATTCATTCTCTCTTCTCCATTCCTTTCTCTCTCCTCCCTCCTCTCTTTCTCTCTCCTCGCCTCTCTCCCCTTCGTCTCTCTCTCCTCCCTCCTCCCCCTCTCTTTTCCTTCATCCCTTTCTCTTTCTTTGTCATTGTCCTCTTCCTGCCTGCTTTCACATTTTTGTACAAAAAAAAATTGTTGGATTATATGAACATAAAATTGGATCTTATATGACAAAGAGAGAGAAAGGGAGGAAGGAAAGAGGGGGAGGAGGGAGAAGACAGACATGGAGGAGAGAGGGACGAGGAGAGAGCAGAGAGAGGTGATGAGAGAGAAAGAGAGGAGGGAGGAGAAAGAGGGACGAGAGAGCAGAGAGAGGTGATGAGAGAGAAAGAGAGGAGAGAGAAAGAGGAAAGAATGGGGAGAAATTAATTTTTTTATATTTTATTTAATTTTTTTAATTTTTAATAATTTTAAAATTATTTTCTAAAAAATTAATAATTTTCTTTTATTACTTTTGGGTTTTTTTTAAATTTTTTTGTTTTTAAATTTATTGAAATTTTAATTTTTTAATTTTTTTACAATTATTTTTACGTATATTTAATCAAAATGACATATTTCTATTTCTTCATTCATTTTAATAAGTTAAAATAATATATTTTTATTTTTTATAATATTTTAATGTAGTCAAAGCAGTATTTAACAGTCAATCAAGTCTTTATCTGAATTTCTTTAATTTTTTTTTTTGTTTTTAAGTTTATTAAAATTTTAATTTTTTTATAATTATATTTATGTATATTTAGTGAAAATGACATATTTCTATTTTTTTCACTTTAATACATTAAAATGACGTATTTCTATTTTTTCATAATATTTTAACGTAGTTAAAACAGTATTTAACGGTAACTAGATTTTCAACTAAATTTCTTTAACTTTTTATTTTTTATTTTTAAATTTATTGAATTTTTTTAAAATTATATTTATGTATATCTATTAAAAATAGTGTATTTTTATTTTTTATTCATTTTAATACGTTAAAATCCCGTATTTTTATTTTTTTTATAATATTTTAATTGAGGTCAACGCTGATTTTAACGGTCAAATAACCCTCCGTCCAAATTTGGACTTGATTAAAATGACTCGCTAACCTGTAGGACTTAAATAAAACGGCTCTAACGTTATGGAGCTGCGTAAAAAAGGGGTAAACGTATAGGACTAAAAATATGCTTATCCCTTGAAAAAAATTACCAAAGGTTCGTGCAATTTTAAAGCAGCGCAGCACTCAATTAAAATCTAACAATGCCTTCTGGCAAGCATGTGGATCCAATGATTCTCTCTCCATGTATGTCTACTTTCATCTATTGTTCCTAGTAAATTATTATTTTCCTTTTGCAAAAAAGGCGTAAATTAATTAAAAGTGTATGCCATAAATATGATCAGATTATATGTGCATTTAATGGGATATTGATCAACTCCAGCCCAATTATGACCATAACTTTCTTTAACAACAAAAAAAGGTGTATTGTTGACATGTAGTCATTGTATTTATGAGTTGAGATCAATGGTTTCTGTTGATATCCTCATTCAACTTCTCCAAAAGAAGGACCCATCACTTGAACATTGATAAACTCGAGCGCGGTTTCACCATAGTCTACCCAACGATTGTCAAAGCTTGATCTTAACATCCAATCGTAATTAGATCTTTCAATCCCAACATTAAAGTAAGGACACCCAGCCTCTTGTGCTAGAAAAGATTGTTGGAATATAAATTCAAACCTAAATCAATTGTGTGGAATTACGCCGAATTATCACTAAATTACAATTTCAAATGATGCCCAATTATAGCAATGATGAGTGTTAGGCAACCACTCTTTTTTAGTTGATGGATAAATTTCTCTTTTCTTTTAGTTTGTACTTAATAGCATTCGGATAGACTTGAAACTAAGAGTTGAGAGTTTAGATGACTTGTCATTAAACTTTGTGGTTAGTGATAGTTTCAGAACAAATTTCACTGTGCATAGAATGCCGAAAAAAGAGGGGGAAAAAGTAGCTTATTTCTTTTGCCTAATTGGATCCCACATATCGCGTTATAACTGGTGCAGAATTTTTATTTGCTTTCAACATTGTTATTTTGCATCGAAAGAAGCAAAATAGAACGAATCCCTAAGGCAAATTGATTAATTTTGGGATCCGATGTGAACAAATTGTTCTTCTCTATAAATCTCACATTTTCTCTCTTTAAAATTAAAACTTAAAATTTTTAGAATAAAAATTTAAATTTTAACTATTAAAATTTTTATGAGAAACGCTCAAATCAGTTTCTGACTTCCATCTCCACAGAGCCTTGGCCCATAGGGGTCTCATGATTCTCAAGCTGCAATGCAAAAGAAACCAGTGTAATCTTTGACAGTTATTAGCAACCCAACAAAAAGGTAGAACAATAAGGGGCGGGCTTGACCTATTTGCCTTTGTTTCTCAAAATGGTGGACTTTAAACATTATGGTCCAATGTCCAAAATCTATATATAAAGTCAGACTCATAGAACAGAAACTTGAATTTTACGGAAAATGAATCATGGGCCTTTGGGTTTCTTGATGGGTTACATAAAAAAAAAGTAACCCGGAATGGATACACTTCCACAGCATGGGCCTCACGAAGGGCCCGTGATACATAACAATTGTATGTAACGTTGCTCTGAAAGCATATGGTTTAGCAAATCTTGCCTTCTCATTAGTTTGGGATGTTCCATGTTTTTCATCAGCCACCAGCTGCAATCACTGGTGATTCCCCTTCTGCAGCAAGTTGTGGTTGGGGTCTTATGACTTGCTTTGTTTGCTTCATAGTGGCTTAGGCCTTCCACTAAAACCAATAAAATAAAATAAAATAAAAGTGTTTTCTTCTTAAAATTAACCTTACGAGACTTGATCAACTCTTTTTTTTTTTTTTCCTTGTTTCTTTTACAAGCTCTGTTATCTTTTAATCAAGTTTTCAAAAATCAAGCTGAACCTACACGTTTGACCCCTAAAATTGAAAATCAGTACTTAAAACTATTGATTATTAGTATAACTGCAAAAAAGAGTGAACCATATCTAATTTTTTTAAAAAGAGCCTTGAATTAAAAGAGAGAGACTAGATCCAATACTTTGAGCCCTGAAGTTATTGATCTATTTCTAAACTTATTCTAAGGGGATTACTCTTAGTTGGACTTTTTTTAAGTTATTTACCTGAATTGGATTTTTGGTAAATTAGTGAACCAAATTAAACTTATCCCACCAATCAATCTGTCAGCGGAATTGACCATCAAAATCCTCAAATTCATAAGGATTGAATAAACTTGAAATCACGTCTTTTATTATGGGCCAACCATCATTGTCCAATGGCTCTAAAATATTATACAACTTAATCCTTTGTTGGCGATACAGTATCACAACGGAATCCAATTAAATTAGAACTCATTATAACAAACATAAAAATTTACACAATCATGTAACTCTATGTGTAATTTATGTACAAGTGACCATAGTTCCAGTTTTTTTCTGAACTTTTTAAAACATTGAAGTATGCCATAATATTCTTTTTAATTTAATCTTTAATTTTAATGATGTTAATAGATAAATTTAATTTCAAATATGCAATTAAATTTTATAACTTGCAATATGAGCTAGCTTGTGGGATCTTGAATCGTATTAAAAAGAATCAAGAAAACCATTTTTTGTAGGATCGAATTAAACGCATAAAGAGGATGAAGAAGCCAACCCAATTTATTAAAACAAGCTGGCCTGTCGAATTTATATAAAAGCCTGAAAACATGGACCGAGAAAAAAACGGTCCATGTAACCACATGCATTAACATTTTTTTTTTTTATGAAATTTGAATTTCTCACTAAAACTTGCATGATGTGCAACAAGAACAATAAAGTGTGCTACAACATGATAAAATGTGGAACGTGTTATCAAAAAGTGATTCTAGACTCGTTGCATATTGTTTGTGTGTCTACTGTACATTGTACAATCCTTGTTCCAGCTCAAATTTTTGTTCAGGGATTGAAAAAAATTAATGTACTCGGTTACAAATTTACTAAATTTAGATGGAAATTTGAAATTTTAAAAATAAAAATATTATTTGTTTACTTATTTATTTTTGGTGCATTTGTTTTATTAGATGAACCCCTTCCCACCAGTTATTTATTTATTTATTTAGATGCGCAATGTTTTTTGGCTGAATTTTTTGACAATAAAACAAAGTTGTTTCGTTTATATAAATGTTTAAGAAGAAGCGTCTGCACAGTCATTTATTTCTACTTTTAAGGATTTGGGCATCATAAACCAAACATTTAATTAAGAATTATTTATAAAAGTACTTTTTTAAAAAAGTCCTAAATATACTCACAAGTTCCCAACAACAATGAGTCACTCTGGTAGCCATATATCAAAATTTTAAATTTCATTATAATTATTCTTTTTTTAGTCTTTTTTTTTTTTTTTTTTGGTTGACGAGGCATTTCAAACAAAGTTTCTGAAAAGACGCAGAAGGAGCAACCAAACAGATGTTTAAGATAACTGCTTTTTTTTATTTTTTTTTTATTTTGAGTGGAAAGACAACTGCATTTTACCTTAGCAAAATTTCAATTTAGCAATTTTTGGTATTACAAGTGGGGTATTCTTTTTCTTTCCTTTTTTTCTTTTTTTAAGGAAGAGGTGGGGTATCCTTCACATCAGTTTTGTATGTTCAGAATTCACTTCCGAAATACTGGTTCCAGGATTTAAATGAGTATTTATGCTAACATTTAAATCTGCATGTCTAGTATAGAGAATACACTTAAATAACATGATGCTTCATTGTCTCCCGACTCACGTAGAACGATATAATAATCTATTATTTGTACAAACAAACACACGTGTCAAAACTACGGTCAATAAAATGTTAAATTTTGATGGGATGGCAAAATCCTAATTTAGTTCTAACCATATACTAATGCAATTTAGTTGGGCAACATTTCCTTTTATACATTTGTTTTTTTGTTTTTCCTAATTAACGGATTCAACCATTATTTAAGTGTAGGTTCGGATCTCGGATTTCACTTCAAATTATAAATTTAATAGCCATGTCTACCTAATTGTTATTTTGTTGCTGCAAGGATTTGATTTTGTTATAGCGAAATGGTCTTTCGATTATCTTCTTGAAATTGCGACAGTTAGGATCAGGACAATGTTCCTTCCTCGACCCTTATTAATCAGTAAACGCTAAAAATAAATCAAATTGACAAACTAACAAAAAAATGATATTTTTCGACTCTCTCCTAAAGCTTCTCAGCCCTTCCTATCCTAGAATTGGGTTCAAATCAATTGATCCGTTCTCTGCCATTAGCACTTGACCATTGATCGGTTCTCTGCCGCTAACAATTACATTGATCCATTGCTCTATCACTAAATCTGCCTTTGATCCGTTTTCTCTGTCACTTCTATAGTTTCAATTTCTTATTTTTCTTCTGCGTCTTCATTAATATGAAATAGGATTTCGGGGGCCTAATGGCCATACGATACCTCTCCAAACTATGTAGCGGTATTTGGTAATTTTGGACAGTTGAAGTGTTCGTTATTTTTCCTATTCCAATGATAATTTGGAATCTTGCTATGGGTGGCTTCCCCCCCCCCCCCCCCTTCAGAATTCAATCTGGAGCAATAGAGACTGGAATAGAGCTTCTGACCTCAAGAAATATTATGTTGAATTCTTTGGAATCCAAGAGATGCATGTATCATTATTTAAACCCTTATGTTCATGTTTTACTTCCGTTGTGATTATGAATGTTATCTCTCTAAGTTTTTTTAAATTAGATATGGGAAAAGCTTGGGTTTTATGATTTTTAGCTTGAGAGTTTATGAAAAATAACAAGCGTTAAATTTTAAATAATAATATTTATATTATTAGTAACAAAATTTTATCACTTAATTTTTGTTACTTAAAAAATATATATTATTACTAAAAATTACAGTGTTGTTACTATCGAGACAATTTATCAGACACAATTTCTCAAATAGTCAAACCAAGAGTTATAATATGGGTCAAATTTCTTGGATTCGACGGTATGCTATAGACTTTGAGGCGCATTTTAAGCATATCTAATCGATTATGTAACCAAGTCTAGCAATTTACTCTCCTCCTAGATTTTTGTTTCTTTTTCTGTATGCAACGTCATTAGTACTGCAAATAGTAATAAAAAAATCCACGATAAAAAACAGTGGATGAAAATTAGGCTCGGTTGTGTCTCTGAAATGGATTTTAAAAAGTTTTCACAACACTTATCAGTTATGACACGTTAAACAACGAAACTGTGGTGCCATAACTACAAGAGCAATGTAGGACATACAACATTGACATTAGAAGTGAAAATATTATTAGCTAAGATCAGATTGAAGACATTGCGACTTAATAGCGAAACATCTAACCCACAAACATTCCACCTCAGTAATGAACCAACAGCTAGAAAGTTAGGCCTTCAAATGTGAAGACAGAATAAAAGATCAATGTCAAAAGAAAACATCAATCATCAAAGAATATGAAAATGCCGCCCAGTAACAAGCCCTTACACAACAGTACCTCTTAACATAGTAAAATATTAAGTTCCTCAAAGTATCTCTTCTCTGGAAAGGAAGGTTCAACGTTATTACTACAGTAAAATATCAAAATGTGCTCCAAATCATCAGATTGAAAATAAAATGAAATATAGAGAGGCTATATCAATGTATAAGAATATTAAAAATTTATAAAAACAGAAATTTCATTGTTACGCACCTTCACCTTTTGAAATCAACATTTCCTGGCTTGCTTTTGCAACATCAGAAGCTGCAGCTGCGGCTGCTTTTTCGCTTTTTTTCTCTTCTCCACGCAAGCCGGTCTCACTGGTGTCTTTTTCGTTTTTTTTCCTTTTCCACGTAAGCTGGTCTTTCTTCCCTGTTTACTTTCCCGGAGAGATAATTTTTTCGTATAAAAAAATTATGTAATCAAAAAAGAAAAGTAAGATGTAGAGGCGGCATATTGGAAATGACTTTTTCTTTTTGGGGCAATTAGACACTTTTTTTTGTCTATAATAAAAAACAAAATAATTTATTCATCTATTTTTTTTATAAAAAAAACTCTAGTTATAAACAAAAAATAATTGATTATAATAGGTTTAATATATAAAAATATCACTAATTTTGTCTAAAGTATACAAAAATATCACTAATTTTATTTAAAGTAACAAATATAATAATAATTTTAAAAAGTAACAGTTTATCACTTTTAAAATTTTTATGTAATAAATTTAGCACGTCGTAAAATTTCTTAAATAGAATTTATTTCTTTTGATGACATAACACTAATATATATAATTATCATGTTATCAAAATATATATATTTTTATAAATCTATCATTAAAACTGATAGATTATATTCATATAAAATTATTATATGCTAAATTTATTATAAAAAAATTAAAAATTTAATAAATTATTAATTTTTAAAATTAATACTAAATTTATTAATTTAAATAAAATTGAAGATATTTTTACATATTAATTTATTATAATATAATGATTCTATCTCTTAAGCTACGGAATTGGATTCAAGGTTTTTTTTTCTTTTTTTGAGAGAATATGTAATTAAATTCAGGTTACCGAGGAAGAAAACTTGTGAAAGACACGTGTCTTGTTGGATTGTCGAGGGGTCGAGATCTTTTTGTTTTTTTGGTCAAGGGAGTCGAGATCTTTTTTTTTTTTTTGGTAAATAGTCAAGTTTTTTTTTTTTTTTTTTGTCAAAAGTAGAGATCTTTTTGAAGAACTTGTTATGCACACTGTTGTCAGAACCAGAGCGGACCGGCCGGTTGGACCAGTTGAATCGGGGACTGGTTGGTGGTCCGGGTCGGTTTAGGTAAATTTCGAAGGGTGACTCAGACCGGTCAAAACCGAAAAAAATCGGTCAAGAACCGGTGAAAATCGGACCGGTTGGACATCTTCAATAAAATTAAGAAATTTATAAATTACAATTTGACCCCAAATGTTATTTAAATTATAATTTAAGCATTAACTTTAATTTAAAAGTTCAATTTAGTCCTAAATTTATTAAAAATTTCAATTTCATCCTTAAAATTACAAAAATTAATATTTAATCACTATCTATAAATATTATTTTATAATTACTTTTATACATATATATATATTATTAAATACCGATTCAAATACCAGTTCGACCGGTTGAACCTTGACCTACTAATATTTCTGGTTCGATGACCGGTCTGGTTCTAACAATTTTAGTTATGCACATCTTTAGTTTGGGCTGTCGTTTAGGTGACTGACTGGCAGTGACCCTCTTTGCCCCTGGCCGTCGTTTATGGAGATATCAATATTTTTAATTTTAAACATTTAAGTTTTTTTATGTTGGAGTTCTAAACCTTTTTTGACATTTCATTTGAATTCTAAACCTTTTGATTTTATATTACATCAGTCCTTTAAATTATAAAAAGTGGTTAATCGATTAATAAATGAGTTTAATTTAATAAAAATCATTTAAAAAATGTTAAATATATGAATTAAATATTTTTTTCATCAACAAAATATACACAAAAATATTTTTAATCAACAAATATACGAATTAAATAGGTAATATGCATATTTTTGATAGAAAAAACATTCTATTCATATATTTAATATTTTTTTAAATAATTTTTTGTAAAGTTAAAATTATTTTTTAATAGATTGATTACTTTTGGTAAACAGAATGACTGATTTAATAGAAAATCAAAAGATTTAGGATTCAAATGAAATGTCAAAAATGTTTAGAATTCAAATGTAAAAAAATTTAAAAATTTAGAATTAAAAATATTGATATTCCGTCGTTTATGTATATAGAGAGAGGAATTGATAAGAGGCAGGTTTTTTTTCCTTGCGTTTTCTGTTTGATGAGCATAACATTGGGCTCAAAGAACAAGATCCACTAACCAAATCTGGGCTCAAAAATGGTGAAGAAGAAGGGACGGGCTTGAGCCATTGCAATGATTCTGAAAATGGGCTCATGTTCATGTTCCGTGAAGTGGGACTCATAGAAACGTAACTAGGATTTTATGAAAAAGTAATCAGGGGCCCATGGTTCACTTGATGGGTTCCAAAAAAAAAACGATAACCACAATGAATCCTTCCGCAATTTTTGCTTACAAAAAAAAAAAAACATTGAGGTTGAGCATTTGCTCAACTGGTTAAGAGGGTTGTCTCTCAATCAGTAGATGGAAGTTCAAATCTCACCAAATTTCATTTCTCCATCTCCAAATGCTCAATAGAACTCCTTATAGACCGAAAAAAAAAAAAAAACATTTGTGCATGCAAATTTTCTTGTTACCAAAGATTGATAAACTTGAAAACATTATCACTCAAAGTAACTGTCTAAATGAAGATCCGGTCTAAGTAATAAGTTACCAATTAAAATTTTATTTTTATCAATCACCAATATATTTATCAAAAATTGCATGTTTGTTATTTGGAAGGGTTTTACTGAAAAATTTATTTATTTTGAATATTTGTAGAACTCATTATAATGAATTTATTGTGTTTAATATTGATTGTAGTGGATAGCCTTATGATGTTGTTTTGTGCCTGCCTGTAGGAACCTCAAGATCAAAAGTGCAACAATAAAGCCTGATATAGGATATAGGTATTCATAGTCAGTTAATTGAACTAAGTCATCATAACCATTCAAGAACTTAAAATTTCAGTTATGTAAAATTAAAAATTATTACTGAATTAAAAATTCGGTTAATTAAAAATTTTGGTTTGGTTTGGTTTGGATTAACTGAATTTAAAAATAAAAAACTTAAAATTTTAATATAAATGTAAAAAGAATATTTTTGATATATTTTTAAAAGAAAATTATAATAATCATTGTAAATATATGAGATATAATAATATTTTATGAACATGTAGAGAAGCTTAATCAGATTTTTCTCGCTTACAGGAATAAAGGATCCAGAGACAATACCTTTGGTTTTGCTAGAAACTAACAATTTAATGCCGTTATGCTTAAAGGTTTGAAATCGGGCATGGATCGGTCAGTTCGACCTGAAAATATTGAAATGGGTCTCTCGTTTGGTCCGTTCATGCTTGAAATTTTTTTTTTTTGACAAAAGTAATAGTTAGTAGTTAATCAGCCAATAATTAAATGAGACAAGAAAATGAGAGTTAAAAAACACTACACAAGTACAAATATTCCTACTCACTTAAAGTGAGTAACATTTAAATTTTTTAAAGGTTTTGAGAGTGAAAGAGTTCAAACCTCCCACACAAAACCCAGCACCACTTTAGCTAGGCCAAGGTTGTGATGCTTGAAAATTAAAAAGAAAGCAAACTGGTTTATCGATTGAACCAACCGATCTTCCGGTCAACTGATTGGGGTCAATGGTGACGTGTGTGTGCTGGAAGTGCCACATCACCCCAGAATTTGGTGTGGAAATTCAACAGAAAATGAAGGATTCGCCGCATCAGCCCCAGAATTAGAGAGGAAATTCAACAGAAAAGAAAGGCCATGATTTGGATAAATTCTGCAACTAAGAGATTAACAATTTGAGGTTTTTATTTTTTATTTTTTCTCTTCAATGTTTGCTCTGCTACTATTGGAGTAAGAGATCTCATATTGGTTGAGACCCAAAAAAAAAAAAAAAGTTAAAAGGATTATCCGACACAACATAAACAATTTCAAGTTTTAACCAACATTTTGAGCATAAGCCGCTCTCGTAGCTACCGTGGCTAAGTGGAGTAATTCAATTTTATGTACTTGCATAAAATATCAGCGGTTATATTGAAAAATAAATGAGATTAGAGGTATCAAAATCAGTTGTAGGATTGGTTCGAATCGTTGGGTTTAGTTAATTTCAAATCAAGTTATTTTTATGTCAAATTAATTTCAAGTTATTTTAGATTGGATCGTTTTAGATTCAAGTTGGATTTATGTCAGCCTAGGTTTACCCACGTCATAAAATATGACAATGTTGACATTTTTTATAAAAAAATTTTGAAAATTTATAAAATTTCAAAAATTTTGTAAAATATTCTTAAAAATTAAAAAAAATATGTAATAAAAAAATAATTCAAGAAGTTTTTTACAAAATTTAGAAACTCAAAATAAAGTATGAAAATACAGTAAAATCTAAAAATATTTTGAAAAAAATTAATAGTTAAGATTTATGGTGAAAATAGTAGTACTAATTTTTTTTTTTGAAACATAAAACACATGATTAAAATTTTATAATATATATTTTTTTTGTTCTCTTGAAAAAAGAGTCAAATTAGGCCGAGTTTAATCCTAAATTTTTGAATCATTTTGAGTTTAGGTCAATTTCAAATCAAACCATTTTCAAGTTAGATTTCGGGTCCTGTTTTTTCATAAGGAATTTGATGTACTCGTCGGGCCAAGTCAAATTTTGATAAATTTAAATGAGATCTTTGAATTCAGTCAGAACAAAAATAGGTATTAAGATATTCAAGAAATCTCTTGACTTCAAATCGAAGAATGACAAACAATACCGTTTTTTCGGTCCTATATGACGAATAATACTACATATGTAAGTTTTTTTTTTTTGTCAATTTGCTCCGATTCAAGCTACAACTTTGGTATCCAAAAGAACAAAAACTAGAATTTGACATCTTTAGAAGACAACTCAAACGTTATAGCTTAATGGAAGTACCTTTTTTTCTTATTAAAAAAATATATTAATGATTATACATGTGTAGGTTAAGGTCAGAATCATTTGTTGTCATTCTCATTCAACTTCTTTTATATAAAGAACTCCATCAGAATACTATTGAACTCAAATAAATATTTTCTATATCGAATTTAGTGTTAACAAATTTCAAATCTAACACCGCGTCACGACATAGATCCCCATAAACTTTTGAATGCGATTGGCAATGAGAAGATTCAAAATTAAACCAATACAGAGAAAATATGATAAATTACTACCAAATTATCATCTTCGTTAACAATGACACTAGATATATATATATATATATAAAAGTTTGCTGAACCTGTCAAAATGGATCAGCTATAGTTCCATAAATTCCCGAACCGGACCCACGAGGATCACATAAAGCTTTGGGCCTGCCATTTTCATTGCCCAATTACCCGGAGTATCTTCATCTTTTCCGTCTGACAATCGGGGTTTCAGTTCTACTTCTGACTGAGTTTGTTTTTCTGTTATTTTGGCACCATGTAGGTGGCGGCTAACCCTGAACTTCTCTACTGCTGAGAAAATTCATCGATTCTTTTGATTAAAAAAAAAAAAAAAATTCACGGATACTCGCCACTGCTTCTCTCCAATGCCTTTGCCCTGCAATCGGTTGAACTCTGCCACAAGACTCACAAGATCCATAACCAACATCGTCACCACTTTGGTTTCCATTTTAGAGCCGCTCATACGACGCATCGCACCATGGAGAAGAAGCATTGTTCCTGCTAATCGAAATCCTGGAGGGGAAGCTTTGTTCCTGCCAATCGAAATCATGGAAGAGATTTTCATTCGGTTGGATGCACAGAATTTGCTCAAATTGAAGTCTGTGTGCCCGCAATGGCGTACCTTGATTGAAAATCCAACCTTTGTTCACGAGCACGCAAGTCGAGCCCTCACTCTGTATCATTATCAGGATGAAGAAGCTCCAGAAACTTTTTCATATATCGACTCCTGCAATGGGTTGATATTGGAGAGAAAAAGGGGCAATGGCTCCTAAACCAAGTATCGTGTGAGGAACCCCACAATTCGCCAAGTGTTTGATTTACCTGATCCACACGAGAATACTATTGGAGTGTGCATTTGTTATGCTTCTTTTTCTCGTTGCTACAAGCTTGTCTCGGTTCAGGGAGGGGAAAATAAATTTAAAATCACCGGAATTGAAGTCCTTACACTTGGTTGTAATGTTGATGAAACCTCATGGAGATTTCTTGATGCTACTCGGTTGCTGAATCTTAATAAGCCTGCTGCTGCGACTCTTGTTTCAAAGCATTTCGAAGGGGTTCTCCATTTTATGCAAAAAACTCGTCTTGGATCAAGAGATATGGAGGTGGTGTCTCTTGACTTGGACAACGGGTGTTTTACAAGTAACGTTTGCCAAGAAACTTCTTCCCCGATGGCCTGACCAGTTGGACCACTTATGGTACTCAACATCTGTCATTAGAATGGACTCTATATCTGTCATTAGCATGTATGGTTGAAGATGGAGTACATCTGTTGCTGTTGGAAGATTACAACAAGGGCAAATGGGTTGAGATGAAGATCCCTATTCCTTCAATAGTGTTGACAGAAAATTCTTATATGAAGACTGCTAAGATTATATGGGCTTCCGAACACTCTTTGTGTTTCTCGGTAAATGGAACAGATAAAATTTATCATATTCTAAGCCAAAAGATTCAAAATGAGAAACCCCCACCCAAAGGAAAAGTAGTCCTCTATTATGAAGATACATTGGTAACATTCAAAGGAATGAGGTTAGAAAGAAGGAAAGTGATGCCTCTTATAGTGAAAGCAGCGAAACTCTTTTTCTAGTATTGTCCTTTTTGCATATTTTCAGGTTCCAGGGACAACATGCATTTTTTTTCTTCTCCAATTTCCCTGCTTTTGATTAAATAGTTAAGCAGAAGTTGAGAAAATTTGTTCTTTTTCGAGGGATTTATATTTTGTAGCTTCTGCTGTCTTTTAAGATTAAGCAGTAGTTTCATTATTATATTTGATGCCTTTCAAGGTGGTTGTAAAGCTGTAAATTTCGAGTCTGTAACAGTTAGACTCGAAAATATAGAAACAAATTACAATAAAAAATATTGTAAAATAAAAAGAAATTTATGTGGGGTCGATCTCTGGGTAGATCCTCCGATTAATGCTCCTGTGTAATTTAGTCAAGGGCCGTGAAGGCTTAATCTTGACCGAGAGATGGTGAATTTCCACAGCGTGAACTTGAACTATAGGAAATGGATCCCACTGAGGGCCGAGACTTGATCTCAAGTGGATTAGTTGAACTCCGGTGAGGGCCGTAGGAGGCTTGATCCCACTCGGATTATATGGACTTCGGTGAGGGCCGTAGGAGGCTTGATCCCACTCGGACTGGATGGACGCCGGTGAGGGCCGTAGGAGGCTTTATCCCACTCGGATTGGATGGACTTCGGTGAGGGCCGTAGGAGGCTTGATCCCACTCGAACTGGATGGACTTCGGTGAGGGCCGTAGGAGGTTTGATCCCACTCGAATTGATTGGACTCCGGTGAGGGCCGTAGCAGACTTGATCCCACTCGGATATTTAATATCTTGGGTTTTTGATCTAGCGGATCCAACTTAGTGGCAGTTAGAGAGCATACACCCAAAATATTTAGAGAGAGAAAGGAAGAGATGCAAAGCTTTAGAAGATGAATGATTTGCTTTGCTTGGGATCATTTGAAAGGCTTTGAGGGGATCCCTATTTATAGGGTTTTGGGGGAGGATGGATGCCAAAATTGTATGACTTGGATCATACATGGCAAGGGCTCTCTTTGGTGGTTGAATTTTGACATTTTGCAATCAAATGGAAATTAAAATTTCCATATGATTCATCATGAGTAGGATCCTACAAGGTAAGGACCCTCTTTGGTGGTTGAATTTTGACATTTTGCATGGTCATCAACTAAATGGAAATCATCATTTTCATATGCATGCACTTGTTGCTTTCATGTAGGGCATGCATTGATTTTTTTTTTTTTTTTGGTGTTTACAGTGGTACCGATACATGTCGATGCCTGTGAGATTAAGTTTTGCCAGGTGCTTGCTATATTTGCCCCTTTTTTTTTTTTTTTTTTATAATAGCATATATATCTATTTTATCAATTTTTAATATTAATTGAGTATAATTTTTTTTTTATATTTTTTATCAGGATACTAAATTGTGTATAGTCAATGATTGTACTAACTGTAGCTGCAATTGCAGCCGTTAATTTAATACTCTATTTTTATTACAAGTCTGGTTTGTTGCTTGCTTTTCATTATTTTGTACAGTTTCCATCCATTTTTCTTCTTTCCCAGAATTCATTTTTAATCTGTGGATGATAAAACTAAATGAAGTAACAATATAATGATATGTGTTGGATTTTTATGGATGCATTGTAAGGTCAAAATTGCCAGTAGACAGCTTTTTTACATGAACTTCTTTCTTCTTCTTCTTCTTCTTCTTCTTCTTCAGGACAGTTGGCTGGTGCGTGTATGTGAAGATATGCACGGCATTCTGCCATAGTTATATTATCCTTCATTTCAATGGGAACGCATGTAAAATTAATGGGGTCTAGAA
Source organism: Carallia pectinifolia (assembly GCA_037832335.1). Taxonomy (NCBI): domain Eukaryota; kingdom Viridiplantae; phylum Streptophyta; class Magnoliopsida; order Malpighiales; family Rhizophoraceae; genus Carallia; species Carallia pectinifolia. The sequence goes on from CM075446.1 coordinate 11,761,080, forward strand.
ATTATTTGATTTTGAAACCAATGAAAGAGCAGAGCAAGGAAGAGAGAATGAGCTGCAAATTTTCTGATTACAATCTATTTCTAGATTGTCTTGCATAGTAATTCGCATAAAGAACCTTTTTGTTCTCAGCTGTTCAAGTTTACATGATAATCACCATTTTTTTTTTTTCACTGAACAGCTGTAGATATTTTATTCATGGCATCCTTTAAAGGAGGGACGCCCAAAAAGAAAGTATATGCATGCCCTGCGAAGGTGGCAGCAGGGCCTCGAAAAAAAAACCAGGGCAGCACCCTTTCAGTTGCAGCCAAATACAGAACCCGTATATGCACTGATAAGAACAAAAATTTGAAATTACTCTTTTAAAAAACATGATATTTTTTGTTCTTTCATTCTCTCCTTTTCCTTTGAGGCCCAGTTTGTATTGGTAAAATAGTATGCTTTAGAAATATATAATGGATATTTGTTTCTCTTATTTTCTTTTTTTCGTTTTTTGGTGGCTGAAGGAATTTAGTAGAGTGTTTGATTGACAACTTTTCGTGGCCTTTATATTTTTCTTCTTCTCTTTGTAATATTTCCTTTAGCTCTGAGTGGTATGTAACAGGCGTCAATCTCAAACCTATAATAGTTAGACTCGAAAATATAAAAATAAATTACAAATAAAAATTTAAAATAAAAGAATATTTACGTGAGGTCGATTTTTGTAATTCTTCCAATTAGCGTTCTTCTATGACTCCTATCAAGGGCTACTCAAACTTGATCTTGACAACAGTAAATTCCACAGCTTTTTTTCGAATTGGGTAGACTGAAACTGGATCTGATGTAGAGGTTTAGACTACGTTTAAAAACTGCAGAGACTTTATCTGAGCCGATCTGGCTCGATTTCACCAAGAGTCGAAGGGACTTGTTCTCGGATGAGTTGTCTGGACTTTACTGAGGGTCATATGAGACTTAATTCTAACTAGATTTGTAATATTTTGATATTTTTAAATCTATATTCTCATAAAATCAGATTTAGAGTGATCGGAGAATATAAACCCAAAAATAAATTTAGAAATGGAAATAACAAATTTTTTGGGGCTTACACTTGAAATATCTCTCAAAAATGAGTTAGGAGAGTATACTGCAAAGTAAAACACGTAAGAAAAAACGAAATTTTCTTGAGAGATTTTCAATTTTTTTTTTCTACTCAAGTTTTCTGTATTTTTATGTTTACAAATTTACTGAATATTTTTTGAATTGTGGGGTGAGAACCTATTTATAGGACCCATTTCCCATGTGAAAATCATATGGGAAAGGAAGAAAAAAATATTTTCGCGTCGGCGTTGCTAATTTTGAAATTGGCAACGCCGACATTGACTTGACTTTTTTTTTTTACTTTTCCTCTTCTTTTTTTTTTCTTTTATGTTTACAAATGCCCTCACTTCAAGGGTTGGTAAAGAAGAACTTTGCGGTCGTGATCCGATCCGAGTTTTGAAGTTCAGCTTGAAATTTAAAACGTCTTGATGAACATTGAATGTTGAAGTCTTCGAACTCCAACTAGCCTAACTGTTGTTGGATCCGATCCGAGTTTTGAAGTTCAGCTTGAAATTTAAAACGTCTTGATGAACATTGAATGTTGAAGTCTTCGAACTCCAACTAGCCTAACTGTTGTTGGATCTCAATAGAAAACAGATACGATCTTGATAAAGTTAGCAGCCCAGCCAATATAAAAATTGGTCGAGCTTCTACAGCTCGCAAAAATTTTTTTATATGTTTTAAAGTTCCATAGCTCCGGTGAGGATGATCCGGTAGGTAAAAAACTTAAACCTCCTCATGAGGATGGCCCAAGGCTAAAGAACTTCAAGACCTGCACACAGAGAGACAAGCTGTAGTGATAATCTCCGGGTCTGCTTTGACATAAGGAGAGTAGTTTGAACTTCCCTATACGTCACTGCATCTGTAGATCCAAGAGCACGATCGCAACTTCTCCGCTCGCTGCGATAGATGTGAACTAAAGAGAGTGGTTGAAACTCCATGACACCAATGATATTTGAGACTGAGTTTCGAGGGCTTTTAGGGATCCCTCGAGGAAGATTATTCATTCTCTTCTTAGTTCGTGCGCCTCCAACTTCTTGATCAAAGAACTTCCTGAGACAAGTGTAGAGACTAACTATTTTCATTTTGAGAAAAAAAAAGAGCTGACGGGTGAGTATTATGACTCGGGCATGCAGGATATATATACGTACAATAATGAGTTGTTTTTTTTTTGGAAAAGTCAAAAAGTAGATACGTAGAATCGAGGAGGGTCCTCTATGTCCCTTTCCCGCATAAGAGACAAAAGAGGCAGTGGCTAACGCGCATCACGAAAGTCGTTACCGTATACTGCAGAAGTCGTTGCACCTTATCTTATCAACCGTCCTGGTGGGGCCCAAGGCGTAGCTCCACGTCAAGCCCGGCCTCGTCTGGTGGGCCGATGATGTTGATGTCGCTAGAGCCTTCTGGCTTGTTGATGCTATCGAAATATTTTAAAAAGAGAGGCAAAGTTTTGCTAGAATGACTTTTTTCTGTTTAAAAAGTTCCTCCTGAACTTAAATGCTTAGGAGGGATAAACCCTTGGCTAACTCTGTAAGACCACCAGGACCAGTAAGCATGCTCCCACAGGCTACGGCTTTGATCGTTATAGCCTGAAGAGACGATTGCAGTGGTAGAACTCGGACCTGCTTCATTTGAGGGTGAAACTGTACCGATGGGATCTACAATCGGAACGGCAGACTTTGCTTTGGAAAAAGTAATTCTCAGTGCTGGTTTCTTCCTGCTTCTCCAATTCTGGAACCAATAAAACACATTTTTTCCTTCGATCGCCTCGAGCAGGCGCAGTCGTGAGACAAGTTGGTAAATCTGAGATATATTAGGAATAATACCTCCATTATTGTGAAAGACTTATTCCAAAATTTGCAGGTGTGTCATGGTTGGTTGCCACCTTGTGTAGAGTGACCTTTCTTCTCCCTTGTCTTGAGGTTTTGCAACTGGTTCCATCTTTCTTGTAGCAGAGGAGCAAAGGTCTGGTATGTGGTGAAGATCGGTTGAGACTGAAGCTGGGTAGACTCAAACCCTCCGTCGCTTTTATATTTTTGGGCCGTTCACAGTTTATACTCATGCGGGTCAGGAGTTGAATTGGATTTTGAACTTGGGTTCTGAACTTGTGTCTAGAACTTGGGATTTTTGGGTTTCGGGTTTTGGATTGGATTTGGGTTTTTGGGCTTAGGTTTTGTGTCTGAGTTTTAAATTGGACTTGAGTTTTTGGGCTTTCTTGATTTGGGTAGAGTGTTTTGGCTTCTTGGACTTTTTTCATTTGGGTCGAGTGTTTGGGTTTTGGATCTAGACTTGCTTTTCAGGCTTTGGAGTTGGACTTGAGTTTTCTGATTTAGGCTCAAGTGTTTGGGTTTGAATTTTCGGGTTTGGATTTTCGCTTGGATTTTCGCTTGGACTTTCAGATCGGGAGTTTCGAATTTTTTTTTTCTTTTTTTTATTTTTTTGATTTGTTTTTTCTTGTTTTTCTTGTTTTACCATTGATCGGGCCAATTCGGACGCCTTCTTAGTCTGACAACATGTAAGCGTTGTGGGTATAAGTCTCTTGCACTAAGTATGGCCCGTCCCATTTGGAAGTAAGCTTGTCACCAGGCCGGTGCTTCATGTTGATGGGCCGTCGTACTGCAAGAACAAGGTTTCCAACTTGAAAAGATCGAGGGCGGACCCTGCGGTTGAGCGTGTTGGTGAGCCGGGCTTGGTAGCATTCGAGTTGCTATTGTGCTTCGAGTCTACTTTCATCAAAGGCTTCTAACTCATCCAGACGTAGGCAAGCATTTTCCTCCTGTGTGAGTCCTTCCAAAACAGCCATACGCAGATATGGAATCTGTATTTCCAACGATAGTATTGCTTCGACATCGTAGACAAGTGAGTATGGTATCGCCTGTGTTGAAGTCTTGTAAGTTGTATAATATGCCCATAATGCCTCCGGAATTCTATCATGTCAATATCTTTTTGATTTAGAGACTACCTTCCACAATAGGTTGCATAAAGTCTTGTTGAATGCTTCAGCCACGCTGTTAGCCGGGGCATTGTACATGGATGACTTGTACTGCTTGAACTTGAACTTCTCGTAGAGCTTGTCAATCAAGCTGTTGTATAACTGTTTGCCATTATCAGTGATGATGAATCGAGAGACTCCATAGCGATAGATCAACTGAGTTAGGATGAAATTGACAACATGCTCCTTCTTTACCTCTCTAAGTGGAATAGTTTCGGCCCATTTTGAGAAGTAGTCTGTTGCTACGAGGATGTAAAGGTGACCCAGGGATGACTTTGGCAAGGCCCCCACTAAGTCGATACCCCAACCTTCAAAAGGCCAAGATGAGACAGTTGGATGCAGTGATTCGGGTGGTTGATGTATGTAATTCGCATGAAATTGACAAGCTTGACTGGTTTTAACAAACTCAATAGAATCACGTACCATAGTTGGCCAGTAGTATCCAATCCTTCTGAGTTAAAAGTGCAACTTAGACCCTGATTGATGTCCGCTACAAACACCAGAATGTGCTTCAGCGAGAGCTTGTTTTGCTTCTTCATTGCCTAGGCAGCGAAGTAAAACTTCATCAAAAGACCTTCGATACAGAACATCCTTGAGATATATGAAGCGAGGAGCTCGTCGTTGAATTTCTTTCTTATGACGACGATCTTCGGGCAGCTTCCCGTGCTGTAGATAGTCAATGATTGGTTGACGTCAATCATTGTCCTCTGCGAGATGTATAGATACAGCGTTGGCTGCTGTAGTTTCTTCATCATCCTTCTGCGGCATTATCCATTTCTGGCATACGGCAACAACTGTAGCATAGATTTCTAACTTTGCAAGAGAAGTGGCCAGGTTAGCCAACTCGTCTGCCTGAGTGTTTTCTCGTTGAGGCACAAGCTCAATGATTATGCTTTCAAATTCATCCATTAGCTATCGAGCATATTGATGGTAAGGCGCAAGGTCCTCTTTCTTCACATCATATAACCCTGTAAGTTGGTTGATAACGAGCTGGGAATCTCCATGGACTTCTATAGTTGGAATTTTCATATCGATAGCCATTTGAAGACCAATGATTAGAGTTTGGTATTTAGCAACCTTATTTAAACAAAACTCACCGAGTATGATAGCATATGGTAGTATTTGTTGTTGAGAAGTGACAAATACTATGCCGGCACCAACACCATCACGCCTTACTGCACCATCAAAGAACATCATCCTTGGTGGCAGTGTCTTAATATAAAAGACCTCTTCATCCGGAAGATCATTTGTGAACTCCCAATCCGACGGGACATGGTGATCTACTAGGAAATCTATTAGGGCTTGTCCCTTTATTGCTTTTTGAGGCACGTAGACAATGTCGTAGGTCTATAGGATTACTGTCCACTTGACAAGTCGTACTGACAAGATTGGTCTAGATAAGATATATTTGATAGGATCAGCTCTGGTAATGAGACGTACCGTGTGAGCTTGCATGTAGTGCCTCAGCTTATCAATAGCGAAGAACAGTGCTAGATATGTTTTTTCAATGGGCAAATAGCTCAGCTCCGGACAATTTAGTGTTCTGCTCAAGTAATACAGGGCAACTTCTTTTCCCTACTCATTTTCCTGTGCAAGCAGGGCTCCCAAAGACCTTTCCTATGCTGTAATATAGAGAATCAACGACTTTCCTTAAATTGGAGCACCTAAGACTGGTGGATTGGAAATGTACTTCTTTATGCTCTCGAAGGCTTTGCTGCAACCTTGGTCCCACTTGAAGTTAACATCCTTCTTCATCAGCCGATGGAAAGGTTGACACCTTCCAACTAAGTTGGAGATGAAACGGCGAATGTAGGCTAGCTTTTCTTGTAAACTCTGCAACTCGTGTAGGTTTTTAGGTTCAGGCACCTTTTGAATTATCTCGACCTTTGACTAATCAACTTCGATTCCACAATGGCGCACTACGAACCCAAGAAACTTTCCTGATGTGACACCGAATGCACACTTGAGAGGGTTCATTTTGAGCTGATGCCTATGAAGCCTTTCAAACACTGTTTTCAAACATTTTGCGCTCCTTAGTCTTTACTACTAAGTCATCGACATAGCATTCTACAATCTTGTGCAGTATGTCATCAAAAATTTTTTGCATGGCACGTTGATAAGTGGCGCCAGCATTTTTTAATCCAAATGGCATAACTTTGTAACAGTATATATCTTTTGGGGTGCGGAATGCTGTTAACTCCTCATCTTTTGGTGCCATTCTGATTTGGTTATAGCCTGAAGAACCATCCAAGAAGGACAATGCTTCGTGACCCGTTGTTGCATCAACTGTGATCTCCGTTATGGGCAACGGAAAGTCATCTTTCGAACAAGCCCTGTTAAGATCTCGAAAATCAACACATACCCTTAACTGTCCATTCTTCTTTCTTACCGGGACTATGTTGGCAATCCACGTTGGATAGGTGACCTCTCGGATGAAGCCAGCATTGATCAGTTTGTTAACCTTCTCCTCGATTTGTGGAATGAGTTCCGGGTGGAACCGTCGTTGTGGCTGCTTGACATAACGAACCCCCTTCTTTACTGCTAGACGATGCACCGCGATCTTCGGTTCAAGTCCAGGCATTTCTTTGTAACTCCATGCGAACACGTCCATGTATTGACTTAATACCTGAACATATTCTTGCTCTTCTTCTGCAGTAACTAAAGCACTTACAAATGTAGGTCGAGGATCTTCCAGAGAGCCAAGATTGACCTCCTTGAGTTCGTCAACAGTTGCTTGGCCACCATCTTCAAGTTTCAGGGGAGCCTCTTTTACTTCGCCGTCTAATAAGTCGAAATCAGTGTCCTCGCTAATTGTGACATGAAATGTAGAGCCCCTGACTTCATCTTCTTTGTTTGACTGGATAAGCCTGTCTTGTTTGGTGGTGATGGTGATGGCACGTGCATCAGCTGCTCGGCTTCGTCTCTTTAGCGTGATCCGCACAGGTGACTTCTCCTGATAGCCTAAGCCAGGTTGGGACGTTGAAGATTGAGTAATGACGTCACTTGTGAATGGCAGTGTACCCATTGTGCTCAGGTTTGAGAAGTCATAGCCCGCCTTGGCCAAGAACTTGTATGCATTAGGATCAAATCCTTCGTGTGTTTTTCTTTCTGAAAGTGAGCCGCCTACGACTGCCCCTGTATGTGGTCTGACGAAGCCTTTTAATGGTTTTAAGGACACAACTAGCTCAATCTTTGGTATCGGCAGAGTATAAGTCTCCATCAAGTTGTGCAATTCTTTTCTCTTGTGTTGGCTGTGTCCTTACTCTTATTTAAGATCAATACAATAAGAGAACGAAAGCTGACCTTCTGGGTGTCGTGACTTCAGCACATAGCGTACAACTGGAGTGGAGCTTGAAGATGCAACATCCTTCGGGTAAAGTTTAGCAGGCTGTAGTAGCTTTTCATTTGCTGAAGCCTGAGGTTGAGCATTGGCAGGGTCTTCGATAGCTTTTCCCTTTTTGTGGATGCCCTCGGTCTAGGTAGCTTTTGATAGAATGATTTCCGGATTGTCTGTGTCGGTGTAGACGACTACATCTGTTAAATGTGATTTAACATCATCAAACAGCTTTAAGTCAGCATTGACCTTTTGAACGTCATCCTTGTAGTACTTGAAGCACTGATGTAAAATTGAGAGTACAACTCCATTTCCATGAATCCATGGTCGTCCTAGCAACATCTTATATGTGATACGTGCATCGATTATATGAAATAGAGTGCTAGAAGTGAGATTACCGATAGTTAGTTCTAAGCGAATAATCCCAATTGCTTTATGTCCTCCTTAATTAAAGTCATGAATCATCAAGCTGTTGTCTGATAACTCATTAATGCCGATGCCGAGCTCCTTTATGGTGGATTTTAGGATAATATTGACTGTCGAGCCATCGTCGATCAGAATACATCGGACCTTCTGTTCTCTCACATAGCCTGATACATACAGCGGTCGATTGTGGGGTTTGGACCCCAGCAAGAGATCCTCATCTAAAAATGAGATAGCGGAGTAACATCCGACGTGATTTTGGGCTTTCTGATGCTCCGTCGACCTGGAATTATTTGATGGCAGAGATCCAGCTGAGGTATGGAGAGTGTTGCTGATTTGGTTTTGCCACACTTTTGTTGATTGCAAAATTGCAAACAGCTGAGGATTAGCGAGAAGAGTTTGAAGAGTTTCATATACCTTTTCTATTGTCGACTTTTTGTCATTGAGCAGTTCCTCCTTATGGTGTGTCGCCTCTTCTGACAGATTTGAAGTGATGGTGGTCTAGTTTGCCGAGGTTATGCCTTCTTGGTCCAACATGATTTTATTCTGCCTCTTGAGCTTCATGATTAGCTCTTTTAGGACAAAACATTTCTCAGTTGGATGACTTACTATGCAGTGATATTTGCAAAATCTTGGATCACTAACTCAATCGTTTTCATTGGGCCGCTTACATTCTAGGAATTCGATCAGTTTTGCCTCCAAGAGTTGGTCAAGAATGTCTGGGACATCTGAGTCAGGAAATAGATACTGCTTCTGCTCCAACTCTCGCAATGTCACCTTCCGTCTCTCCTATTGTTTTGGTTGAGTTATTTGAGTCGGAGGATTTACCTTAGTTTTGGCTCCCACTTTTACTGATGCGGCTTCAACAGTCATCACTTTTTTCTTTTCCTGAATTGTTGGGTTTCTTAATCTCCCTTCTGTCTCCTTGCTGGTCCAACTGGATGGGAACCGTGCCCCCGGAAGTCTAGATGCTTATCTCTATATCATGTGCGCGGGTCACCAGTTCTTCGAAAGTTTGGGTTTGATGCCTTGCACGATGTATAACAGCTCCCAATGCATTCCCTGGATGCAGATCTTTACGTCAGAAGTCTCTGTCAGGCGACCTTTGCAGTCCAAGCTGAGGGCATGCCATCTGTTGATGTATTCGACAACGGGCTCTCCTTTCTTTTGTTTGGTGCTGGTAAGTTCTATCATACTTACCGTCCTTCGAGTGCTGAAAAATCTGTTGAGGAACTCTCGTTGTAACTGTTCCCAACTGTCGATTGATTCTGGTTCAAGATTTATTAACCAGGTAAAAACGGTCTCCCTGAGTGAACGAATAAATCTGCTTCACCAAGAGAGCTCCGTAAGTCCCTGTGTTGTTGCAGGTTTCAACAAAGTGGGCGATGTGCTATTTGGGATCGCCTCGTCCGTCGAATTGTTGAAATTTAGGCAGCTGGTAGCCCAAAGGCATGTTGAGACTTTCGATCTGTTTGGTGTACGGTTTGACGTACATCTATGATCCTTAGAAGGATGTAGCTTGTTGCAGACAGATCGTATTAGCCATCGTTTCCTGCAATTGTTGAACAGATAGCGAAGCTACAGAATTTGAGGGTGGCAGCTCTGTAGAACTACTTGGTTGCTTTTCTGCAGCGACGACGTTGGCTAGTGTGGCTTCTGGAGTGAAACTAGGTGGATATGGTTACTTCTCGCAGATTTCGGGATCAACTTAGATCAGGGCTTTTCCTTTGAGAGCGGTGATCTGTTGATTTTTTTCCTCCACGACTATGATTAACTGCAAAATTTGTTCTCCAATTCTGTAATCCTTTCTTCTGTGCTGGTTGTGTTGATCATCATGACGGCAACAGATAAAGCTCCGTGAAAGACTGGCGAGAGAGCTCTTCTGATTCCTCTGTGTAGATCTCTACAGAATGAGTTGGATTCTGTTGAGCGGGTTTCGTTGTGTTGCCCCCAACTTCGATCGGGGTGGGTGATCGACTCCTCCATGCGACAAGAGAGTCAGGAAAGAGATACTGTTGCTGTGTGAGTTGTGCACTCTCCGTTTCGATATTTTGTCAGGTTTGGACGGTAAGAAATTGTGTCCGTCCGTGGGTTTTTAGACCTGCATATTCAGGTAGGGTAGTTGATGCATGCAATAGAGCAGTTGCCTTCTTTTTTGTGGCAGCGGTTCTACTCCTTTTTGCCACCATTTGATGTGCTGGATACTTGTTAAAAAAATTTTTTTGCTTTTTTTTGTCTTTTTCTCTGTTTTGTCTTTTTCTCTTTTCTTTTTCTTTTTTTCTTTTCCTCTCGGCTCCCCTTTTACCTTTTTTTTTCTTTTTTTTTTCTCTCGGCTCCCCTTTTACTTTTTTTTTCTTCTTTTTTTTTTTTTTAAGGAACAAGAGATGGGAAGTGAAGAGGTCCTATCGGGTATGCCAAAAATTTGTAACAGGCGTAAATGTCAATCATGTAACAGTTAGACTCGAAAATATAAAAATAAATTACAAATAAAAATTTAAAATAGAAGAAAATTTAAGTGGGGTCGATCTTTGTAATTCCTCTGATTAGTGTTCTTTTGTGATACCTGTGAAGGGCTACTCGAGTTTGATCCTGACAGCAGTAAATTCCACAACTTTTTCTTGAACTGGGTAGACTGAAACTGGATCTGATGTAGACGTTTGGACTACGTTTAAGAACCGCAGAGACTTTATCTGAGCCAATCTAGCTTGATTTTATCGAGGGTCGAAGGGACTTGTTCTCAGATGAGTTGCCTAGACTTTGGTGAGAGCCGTATGATGTTTAATCCCAGCTGGATTTGTAATATTTTGATATTTTTAGATTTATATTCTCATAAATTCAAATATAGAGCAATCGGAGAATATAAACCCAAACATAAACTTAGAAATGAAAACAACAAATTTTTTGGTGTTTACACCTAAAATATCTCTCAAAAAGGAGTTAGGAGAATATACTGCAGAGTAAAACACGTAAGAAAAAAAAATTTTGAGAGATTTTCAAAATTTTATTTTTCTCTCAAGTTCTCTGTATTTTTCTGTTTATAGATTTGCTAAATATGTTTTGAATTGGGGGCGAGGGCCTATTTATATGGCTCCTTTCCCATGTGAAAATCACATGAGAAAGGAAGAAAAAAAATTTTCTGCGTCGGCGTTGCCAATTTTGAAATTGGCAACGCCGACATTGACTTGAAGTTTTTTTTTTTACTTTTCCACTTTTTTTTCTTTTATGTTTACATGGTAAATTTTGTTCCCAGATGAGTAGTGTGAGGAAGAGGACAATAGAAGATACATCTTGAGCAAGTAAGGAAATCCATTAGCTACATGGAAAACTCAAATAAGAGATGCAAGGCTCTCTACACACATTTTCAATTTTCAACTCGATGCATGTTCCTCAACTAAGTTTACCTATGGGGGAAAGCTAGCAAGAACACAATAGATTTCTTTCTCATTCCCGGTGATAAGTTGGGAAAGAGTGGGACTGTAAATAAACAAACTAGATTAAATGTGGATCCAATTAGATACATATTAGACTAGATGCATATAAATTTTCCTGCAAGTTGAATATTTAATGTCCGAGATACAAGCCAACCACGTCCGTCGGCAAACCACCCCATTGAACTCTCTCTCTCTCTCTCTCTCCCTCCCTCCCTCTCCCTCTAAAAAAGCACATCAAAGCTCACCTTTTGCAGGCAATGGCCGGTGGCCAATCACCCCCACCGACCACGCCCCTCCTTTCTTTTTAACTCTCTTCCTCTCCCTCCTTTTCTTCTCCATTTCTTCTTTCTTCCTTTCTCTCTCTCTCTCTTTCCTTCCCTCTATCATCCTCCGTAGCAGCACCTTCCTCCTCCCCATGTCCTTATCTTCTTCCTTAGATATAGTCATGTAAAATTCACTCATGGCCTCTCTAACACCGGATCCGAACTTCTCTCTGGCCCGTCATGCCTTTTGCAATCTTGGTTGCCTTATCTGTCGTCAGCTTTGCCACCACCTACGGCAGCTCCTCCACCGCGCCACCGTCCAAGACACCATAGCAGCCTTCCCTAAAGCCCCTGAAGTCATTACCGAAGCTACCTTTGTTGCTACTATAGATTCTGTCACTGTTGTCGACACTAGATTTGTTGCTGTCGTGGCCGTTGCCAATACCAACTTCGCCGCTGCCGCGAGCTCCACCTGCCCTTGTTATTTTTGTCTCCTTTGATTCCAATTGGAGGATTTTGTTGTAGGGTTCCATTATATGGGCAGATTGGGTTTCCACACTGCGTCCACACGCGCTCAATTTGTGCAACTACAAGCACTTTTTGTACAACCGTAATTAAAAAATATGAAACGAAAAAACCAGTAATAATTTTTGTATCACTTTTTATCGTCACGGTTGCACAAAACATGCTTGTGGTTGCGCAAATTACGCGCGTGTGGAGACAGTGTGGAAACCAACGTCTGCCCATAAACATTTTCCCTTTGTTGTATGTATTGTATATGGGTGTCGTATTGTTGTCTTAACGTAGGTTTTCAGTCAGTACTTTGGAAAATCAGTGTCATTTTTATTAAATTGATTTCTATCATATGTCTGCTAAAGTACAGTGTGTACTGTCATATACAGTTTTATCCGGTTGGACAAGACTTATCTGACACTTTAGCGTTAAGTAAGTTTAGTTACAATCCAGTACATTTCCTTGTTAGAGGACGGTATTTTAACAGGCTTTGTGCCCGATTTGTGATTGATTGGTTTAATTATATATCTTGTAGGCCATTTGAATCGTGTAGTTCATCAACTTGTGCAGGTTATCTAAACCCATTTGCGTCGGTTTTATGCACGATTATTGATGATAATTAATACAACGATTTCCCTTTGGTAAAAACAAAAACCTCCGCCAGTAAGCTACCAGACCTCCTCCTTAGCTACCAGTCAGCTTCTCTCTTTCTTCCTCCCTTCCTCCGACCTCAGTCTCTTCCCCCCCTCCTCTTCTTCTTTTCTCCCCCGTCAAACCCCCGAATCTTTGTTTATGGAGCGTTTTGGCTTATTTTCGATTAGATCTGGCCTCAATAACGTCACCCAAGACCTTCCCAACCCTAGATCCACAATCTTTAGTGGTCAGACACCATTTTTGCCGTTTTGGGCGCAACTATACTAGTTGCTAATGCTATCGTCTCAATCTTTGCCTCCATTATTGGTGCATCCGTCAGAACCCACGATGCTGCCGCTTTAGCAGGCGTTGCCGACGCCATTCCCAGTGCTGCTGCCTTTGTCGACACAACCATTGTTGCCGCCCTAGTCCCTCCCGCCGCCGACCACGTCTCCAGTTCTACCACCAATGATTCCATCATCGCCTTTTGCCATCGGCTCCATCCTTGGGTATGTTTGGATTTGTTGTTGTTGGTTCATTACTGTTTCTGTTATTTTGGATTTGTAGCGTAATGGTTTTAGAAATCGTTACTGGACGTACTCAGTCAATTTCTGTTGTAGATCTACTGAAATGCAGTGTTTACTATCTTGTACAGTTTAGTCTGCCTAATCCCATCCAAGGATTTTTTCTAAACAGACTTCAAACCAGTTAGTAGAATTTCTTTTGATCACGTCTATTATACGTTTTTGTTGTTGTTTATTCATGCTTTGTACATATTGTTCTGACGCCTTCATGTCGGCTTATGCACGGAATTCACGTCATTAATATAACGATTTTCTTTGATGAAAAAAAATGTCCGAGAGACAAAACATTTTTGTACAGTACATATCAAAATTGCAACCTAACTGTTTTATGTAGATTCGCTAATCGTGCATTAAGTTCAACTAAACTGTATGGTTCACGTCATAAGAAACATATGCATAAACAATATATTGCATCAAATGTATTTCCCATTTCTAAAACTATTTCGGAAGCAAATTTTGCAATAAGACAAATTTTATAATGACGGCTATATATAAAAATTAATGGTGATGGAAGAAATCTATGAGGGGAAGATTTAAGGTTCATTGATGTCTGTGATTTATTAGAGTTTGGGAAATTGAAACTTTAGGATTTTAAGCACGCATGGAATTCAAATTTTACTCAAAAAAAAAAAAAGAGTATGGTTTTTAAATTTGTGTCACTCGGCATTTATTTATTCAATATATTACGAAGAGCAATGGAAGTTGGAAGTTGAAACTGCCGGAATGATAAACTCACATATGCAGAAACTATTAACACTTCTAATTATTATAGAATCTGGATACCAAATTTATTTTTTTTTAACTAAAAAAAAGATTCATTATGAATATATCGGTCATTGGATCTTTAACCCGAAATCGAAGTAAATCCTGTATCCCTGTAACTTTCAAAAGGGCTAACCCACCACCCGAACGCTATTGAGTCAGAGCGTGACTCCCTCAAACTGATTATATTGTTGAGTATAGAATTAGCAGCACGCATAGTCAAAGCCAAATAAATCAAGAGTCAAAACTCTACACGCTACTACTGAGACTAGAACTCGAGCCGCTAGTGGGAAGACACGCTGAATTACTACCAGACTATTACCTCAGGTGGTGACACAATGGTTTTATTAGGAACAGAAAAATCAGTCTAACAAAAAAATCTAATTAAAAAAAAAAAAGAAACAAGAAGAAGAAAATCTAATCAAAATCGACATAGGCCAAGCTTCTCCAACTACCAAATTAACTCAATCAGGAAAAAAAAAAAACACAACTTTTTTCCTTTAAATATTGACTTTTCTAATATATTCTCTTTATATACATATGCATAGAGTAATATAGACATGGGATCTATTCTTCTGTCCATGGCATTGTGGAAATCATAGAACTTATTTGTCACCGAGGCCAATGAACCAAATTTCGAGGAAATTTTTCCTCAGTTCCTTCTTTTCTAATCTTGGACTAGCTTTTGGAAAAACCAAGTCTGCATTAGAACATGAACATCGGTTCCATGATCCATGCTTCAAGTTGACGTCGTCTTTAAACACTACACTAAGAAATGGGACGTTCATCACTATAAGAAGTTGCATCAAAGGCCTCTTTATTTCTAGTCTTCGTGATTTTGTTCTGTTAAATACCTACCTTGGATATACAAGAGAACCAAAGTGGCAAAAAAAAGATAAATTATTTGTTAAATCAATCATTGCGTGACATTTCACTTCAGAAGTCTATACAAATATATTTTGTCTCACCAAAAGAGGAAAATTTGCCAAAACTTTTTGTCACATGTCATGATCGAGGATAACCCAATTGAAAATGTCTTAACTCTTATTTAAAATTAAGGTTAATATCCAAAAAATTCGTTAACTTTATGAATTTTTTCAAATCTAGCATTAACTAATTTTTTTCATATATATTACCAGCTTTGCGTTTGGTTCTCAATTTAGCACATCATTGGTAAACTTCAATGGAAACTATTAAATTGCTTATGTGGCATGCTACCATAGCACTAGAAGCCACATAGTCAGGGACGGATGCAGTTAAAGATAGGGGGGGCAATTGGCCCCCTAGAGTTTTATTCTTTATTAATAACGTTTTGCTCAAGAAAACCAAGACATATCATTCGGCTCAGTGGCAGGGGCATGTTCCCCCCGGCTTCCCCGCCTTGGTCTGGTGATCGAGGCTTACAACAAGCAGTTCCGTGTTTTTGTTTCTTTTTTGTTTTGTTTGGCTTCCTTTCTTCCTTTTTCGTTTCTTTATCTTTTCTAAGAGTAAAACTTCTTTTTTTTCTCTTCTTTTTTTTTTTTTAGAATTACTTTTTTTTTGTTTCATTTCAAATGCATTTCTTTGAATTTTTAAGATTTATAATTTTATTTTATAAAATTAAATTTTATTAAATATAGTAATCTCGTATAACAAGTTATCTTTTTAATTTTATTTCATTTATTCTCAAAATTATTTGAATAAATTTTCTCTTTTTTATAATCTTCTAAGGAATATTTTGCTTTATGAGGAAATAAATTATTACTAATAGACACTTAAAAAGAAAAAAATATTTAGAAATATATTGTATGTCTAAACATATATCTATTTATAAAAGTAATTATAATTTTATCAGTTACAATTGTTGTGTTTTACTACAATAAATATTATAAAAAATCTATTGAAAAATTATAAGAAAAATAAATTAATAAATGATTGAACTATTACTTATATAAAAAATATATTTGATTATATAAAATATGAAAAGATAGTTTTAAAAACATTAGAACTCATAAAATATAATTATAATATTTATAACTCAAAATAATTAATATATTTTTTATTTTTATTCTATAAATTAATTTTATTATCATAACTATTTATAAAAAATTTGTCCCCCCTAAAAAATTTTTCAGGATCGGTCCCTGCCTAGTTGCTGTCTTTGTGTTGTTGTAGTGTGTCATGCTTTTATGAATACTGATAATTGGGAAAGAGTTGGATCCAGGCACAAATTTCCTACAAGTTTTCCTTTTTTTTTTTTTTTTTTGGTCAAACAAGTTTTCCTTTTAGTGATCAACTAATGATATGGAAGTAAGAGCGGACTAAAATTGGATGCCCAAAAAAACTGTATTAAGTGAAACTGATATTTGGACAATGGAGTGAAGAAAATATTAATTTATAATTAAAAAAAAACACTCACACACGTATATACAATCACACACAGACAGAGAAAATGTCTTGCAAATGCTAATACTCTATGAGGACTAAAACAATTGAAAATTGTTGCGGTGCCCCTAAGCAAAAGGATAAACTAAGAAATACTGAAAGTGAAATGAATGAAAAAAAAACTTAAATTCTTTTTTTTAAATAAATGAATAAACATTAGTTATTATTGACAATCAGACAAATTATATAAAATCGACTTACAAAAAATTTGTGGGCCCGTATTTAATATGACTACAATTAACTTCTCAGAAAAAGGTAAATTACATAATTAATCATCGAAACTTATCATATATTTTCATTGTAATCACTCAACTTCAATTTGTTAACTTTTTAAACCACTTAACTTCAATTTTAGTTTCAATACAATCACTTTATCACTCTATTAGATTAAAAGTTATAAGATTAATTAATACATTTACCTTTGTTCAAATAGCATGTACATATACTAAAATTATTTAGATCATTGCAAATAACACAATGTAACAGTAATGATGATAATTTAGAAAAATAAAAAAAAATTAATTTAATATAGTGACAAATAATGGTTTAAAATTGAATTTTTAATTTGATTAGTTAATTTCAACTAAGACTTGAACTCAGAACTTTCAATTCTGAAACACTTTAACACAAATTGAGCTAGAACCCATTGGTGAAACAAATTTGAAGTTCAATGATTTAATAGCAACAAATTCAAATTGGGTGGTGAAAATGAAAATGAGTAATAAATTCAGCGATGAATTATGCGTAATTACCCCATGAAAGAAAAAAATATAATGTTTTGATTGTTGAAAAAACACTCCAGAAAAATTTTGCCGGTTAAGATCAATTTTGTTAATTTAGATTATCTGCTTTACCATGTTGATTTTGAACTCTTTCCTTTTTTGGGTTATAAGTAGAAGATAGAAAAAGTGAGTGGAACAAAACAGCACAAATACGCAATTAGCTTTTTTTTTTTTTTCCGGACATACACAATTAACATTATATTAATAGCGATAATAACAAAATATGTATACTCATTTTCGCAGCTCTTTTTTTTTTTTTCTCGGGTAAATGCTGACAGTTAAATGTAGCAAAAAACGACTAGACTTAAGCCTTTGAGAACCGACTAGATCCAATCTTAATTGAATGAAAAAGTTAACGAAACCCACTTACTGAATGGGCTAGAATTTCAAAAAGATTCAAAACTCAAAATAATTTGAAATTTAAAGCACATATCTTTCCTGATCCGAAATTTTAAATTTTCATGAACTCAAAATATATGAAATCTAAACTATCTAATCTCCGAACAATCTAACCGAAAATTAATCTGACCCACCCATTTGTCATCTCTATGTTAACAATTGAGTAGTTCAAATGCAAATTAAATTACAAAAATATAAATAATATTTGTGGTACAAAAATAAAATCCCTGCAAATAATTGGTCTTCTTAAGGTCCAACATTTCACAATTGGCAGTCTCCAAGCACAAATTCGATGCTGCGACACGGTTCTGCCCCTTAATCCCCAAAACAACAAAGATGTCCAACTTCACAACAAGAGTCACTTATATATAGCAAGATTATCCATTCGTGTTCCAATAACCGCGTTAACTAAGTGGGTTGTTAGGCAAGTTAGCATATTAAATTAATAATCTGTGTTTAGCTATATCTCCACTTAATTATAATCTTGGTTGCTGACATCTAGGTCATAACATGTACTAATATTGTCTTCCATTCATGACTCCTGCGATCAATTGAGTATTATTCCCTTGGCATCTTTGTTAATTGCATCAAAGAAATTCAATCGTATGAGTAAGAATTGCTTCGTCAAAAACATATTAACGGATTTTTTTTTGTTAAGAAAATAAGAAAATAAAAGTGATACTCATAATACCGTTAATAAGAATTGCACACTATCAAGGAGTAAACTCTCTTAGCGTACAAGTAGTTCCAGTGAATGTACTAACAAAAGTTTGAACTCATTATTTTTTATATGACAATAAACAACTTCTTAAAAAATTAGACTTTAATATTCAGTAGTGAACAAAATTTTCATAGTAGAACTGAACTTTAAAAAAAAAATACATGAAGAATAATTTAATGTATATTCATTAAAATCCAATTTATCGTATTAAAAGTTATGATTACCACAATATGTTCCGATTAAGTCAGAACAAGGTCCCAATGTATACATATATATTTGACACAGGCTGTAAGACTTTTGCATAAAAAGACAAAAATGTAACAGCAAAGCAACAGCCTAGAACCACAAGGTAAAAAGCCAAAAGAAGACTCCCAGAAATCAAGAGGAGCCACTAATTTTTCAAACAAAAAATATCCGAGTATCGGGATTCATGTACTGAGAAATATATTCTTGTTTTTCTCTTTTACAAACTTTTTTATATTATTTAAAATTTACGCTTCAAATTTAAGACAACACTCATTGTATTTTATAGTCTCGGTCTATGTACTTTGCTTAGTACAGAATATCGGACTCTTTTTCAAAAAGCAACAAAGACGAATTCGTTACAGCAAAGCGATCAAAAGAAAGAAACCAAAGAAAAGGAAGCAAAGAAACTACGAAGAACCAAAAGCCAAAACGGAACCGAGAGAAAGTTTCTGACTGGTATGACTTTTTCTCTTTTCTTGCTAATGTCAAAGTGGATTCCTTCACGCAATCGTAGGAGGAAAAGCAATAACAACAAAAGGGCAACAAATTTTCCACAACAGTTTTCAAGCACCCAACAAAGCAAGCCTTAATTTGATTTAAGATACAGGTTAGTAATTCACCTAGAGTGTTGGCTCTGACCGAAGCTCAATTTTGAGATCTTTAATCCTGATGACAGCTGCAACAACAATTAAATTATAATTTATTGATATATTAAAAATAATATTTGTTGTTAGGTATCAATTAATTTATGAGCCAACCTAAACTGAACTTAATGTAATATAATCATCACTCATTTACAATAGAACCTCCTAGCCACCGTAAAAAAAAGTTCATTCATATATGGCAGTCTTAAAGAATAATAACGTCATTAAAATTTATTATTATTAATCTAATCTAAAATAACTGTAACCTTGAAGTCAAGGTTGGCAGCTGCTAACCTAATTAAATGCCACCAACCAAATGGTTGGTGGCAGGCAGGTGGGAGGCCTATAAATTGGCCTCCCTAATTGAAAGAGCAGCAGCAGCAAAGCGCGCAGGAAAAAAAGGCAGCGAAAAAAAAAAAAAAAAAAGCAGGCAAAAAAAAACAGAGAGAGAGATAGCAAAAAACAAAAAAAAATTGTGTACTCTGTGATATATTTTTAACTCTTTTGATAAAGATATCTCAGGTATAAAGTTCAAAAAAAAAAAATTGTTATTTCCGTTTCTAAAGTTATTTTAGATTTATATTCTCTGATCGTTTCAAATCTGAATCTGTGAGAATATATAGATCTAAAAAAATATCAAATTACTACAAATCCAACTGGGATTAAGTCTCAAACGGCCCTCAGCAAAATTCAGGCAGCTCATCCGAGAACAAGTCCCTTCGACCCTCGGTGAAATTAAGCCAGATCGGCTCAGATCAAATCTCTACGGTTGCTAAACGTAGTCAAAACATCCAAATCAGATACAGTTTCAGTCTATCCAGTTCAAGAAAAAGCGGTGGAAATTATTTCTGTCAAGATCAAGCTCGTGCAGCTCTTGACGGAGTCAAAAAAGGAACACTAATCGGAGGATCTACAGAGATCGACCCCACGTAAATTTTCTTTTATTTTACAATTTTTATTTGTAATTTATTTTTGTATTTTCGAGTTTAATTCTTTTAGACTCGAAATTTACGCTTTACAAATTTTTGGCACGCTCGGTGGGACAACTTCACCTCCCATCTCTTGTTCCTTAAAAAAAAAAAAAAAAAAGAGGTAAAAGGGGAGCCGAGAGAAAAAAAAAAAGGTAAAAAAAAAGTAAAAAGTAAAAAAAAAAAGTAAAAAAAAAAGTAAAAAGTAAAAAAAGTAAAAAGTAAAAAGTAAAAAAAAAATAAAAAGGTAAAAAGTAAAAAGTAAAAAGTAAAAAAAAAAATAAAATTTACAGGTGTTCAGTGCATTAAATGGCACCGAAAAGGAGTACAACTGCTGCCACAAAAAAGAAGACAACGGCTCCACTGCCTGCATCAACTACCCTACCTGGGTACGCAAGTCCAGAAACCCGGGGACGGACACAATTTCTTGCCGTCCAAACCCAAAAAAATATCGAAATGGAGAGTCCACAGCTCGCACAACAGGATCTCTCCCCTGACTCTCTTGCTACATGGAGGAGTCGATCACCCACCCCGATCGAAGTCGGGGGCAACACGACGAATCCTGCTCAACAAAATCCGACTCACACAGAGAATTCAGAAGAGTTTTCTCCCCTAGTCTTTTCCGGAGCCTCATCTGTTGCCGTCATGATGACCAACACAACCAGCACAGAAGAAAGGATTTCAGAATTGGAGAACAAAATTTTGCAGCTGATCAGAGTCGTGGAGGAAAAAGATCAACAGATCGCCGCTCTCAAAGGAAAAGCCCTAATCCAAATTGATCCCGAGATCCGCGAGGAGCAACCATATCCACCCGGTTTCACTCCAGAAGCCACACCAGCCGACGTCTTCACTGCAGAAAAGCAACCAGGTAGTTTTACACAGCTGCCACCCTCAAATTCTGTAGCTTCGCTATCTGTTCAACAATTGCAAGAAATGATAGCCAATACGATCCGACTGCAACAAGCTACATCCTTCCAAGGATCACAAATGTACGTCAAACCGTACACCAGACGGATCGAAAGTCTCAACATGCCTTTGGGCTACCAGCCGCCCAAATTTCAACAATTCGACGGACGAGGCGATCCCAAACAGCACATCGCCCACTTCGTTGAAACCTGCAACAACGCAGGGACTTATGGAGATCTCTTGGTGAAGCAGTTTGTTCGTTCACTCAGGGAGACCGCTTTCACCTGGTTCATAAATCTTGAACCAGAATCAATCGACAGTTGGGAACAGCTACAACGAGAGTTCCTCAACAGATTTTTCAGCACTCGAAGGACGGTAAGTATGATGAAGCTTACCAGCACCAAACAAAGAAAAGGAGAGCCCGTTGTCGAATACATCAACAGATGGCGTGCCCTCAGCTTGGACTACAAAGATCGCCTGACGGAGACTTCTGCCGTAGAGATGTGCATCCAGGGAATGCATTGGGAGCTGTTATACATCCTGCAGGGTGTCAAACCCCGAACCTTCGAAGAACTGGCGACCCACGCACATGATATGGAGATAAGCATCCAAACCTCTGGAGGCACGGTTCCCATCCAGTTGGACCAGCAAGGGGCAGAAGGGAGAATAAGAAACCCAACAGCTCCGGAAAAGGAAAAGAAGTGATGAATGTTGAAGCCGCACCAGTAAAAGTGGGAGCTAAAGCTAAGGTATATCCTCTGACTCAAATAACTCAGCCAAAACAACAGGAAAGGTGGAAGGTGACATTGCGAGAGTTGGAGCAAAAGCAGTATCCATTCCCTGATTCAGACGTTCCCGACATCCTTGACCAACTTCTGGAGGCGAAGCTGATCGAACTCCCAGAGTGCAAGCGGCAGAATGAAAAGAATCGAGTCAGCGATCCGAGATTCTGCAAATATCACCGGATAATAAGTCATCCAACCGAGAAGTGTTTCGTCCTGAATGAGCTAATCATGAAGCTCAAGAGTCAAAATAAAATCATTCTGGACCAGGAAGGCGTAACCTCAGCAAACCAAACCACCATCACTTCAAAACCATCAGAAGAGGTGATACACCATAAGGAGGAGCCGCTCGACAACAAAAAATCGACAACGGAGAAGGTATATGAAGCTCTCCAAACCCTTCTCGCTAACCCTCAACTGTTTATAACTTTGCAATCAACAGAAGTGTGGCAAAATCAAGTCAGCAATACTCTCCAGACCTCGGCTGAATCACAGCCATCAAATGATTCTAATACAGCGGAGCAACAGACGGCCCAAAATCACGTCAAATGTTACTCTGCTATCTCATTTTCAGATGAAGATCTCCTGCTGTGGTCCAAACCCCACAATCGGCCGCTGTATGTATCAGGCTATGTGAAAGAGCAAAAGGTCCGACGTATTCTGATCGACGATGGCTCGGCAGTCAATATTATCCCAAAATCCACCATAAAGGAGCTCGGCATTGGCATTGATGAATTATCAGACAGCCGCTTGATGATTCATAGCTTTAATTAAGGAGGACAGAAAGCAATTGGGATGATTCGCTTGGAGCTAACTATCAGTAATCTCACTTCTAGCACTCTGTTTCATGTGATCGATGCACATACCACGTATAAGATGTTGCTAGGACGACCGTGGATTCATGGAAATGGGGTTGTGCTCTCAAGCCTGCATCAGTGCTTCAAGTACTACAATGGTGGCGTTCAAAAGGACAATGCTGATTTAAAGCCGTTTGATGATGCTGAATCACATTTGGCGGATGCAGTCTTCTACACCGACACAGACAATCCGGAGATCATTCCATCAAAAGCTACTTGGACTGGGGGCATCCACAAAAAAGGAAAAGCTGTTGAAGAACCTGCCAATGCTCAACCTCAAACTCCGACAAATGAAAAGTTGCCGCAGCCTGTTGAACTCCGTCCGAAGGATGTTGCATCTTCAAGCTCCACTCCAGTCCTACGCTATGTGCCGAAGTCACGATGCTTAGAAGGTCAACCCCCTTTCTCTTATTGTATTGATCTTAAACAGGAGCAAGGTCATAGCCAACCCAAAACAAAGGAACTGCACAACCTGAAGGAGACTTACACTCTGCCGATACCAAAGATTGAGCCGATTTTGTCCTCAAAACCATTAAAAGGCTTCGTCAAACCACACACGGGGGCAGTCGAAGGTGGCTCACTTCCAGAAAGAAGAACACGTGAAGGATTTGATCCTAATGCATACAAGCTTTTGGCAAAGGTGGGCTATGACTTCTCAAACCCGAGCACAATGGGTACGCTGCCACCCACACATGACACTGCTTCTCAAACATCACAGTCCCGACCTGGCTTAGGCTATCAGGAGAAGTCACCTGTGCGGATCACGCTAAAGAGCCGAAGTCGAGCAGCTGATGCACGTGCCATCACCACCAGCACCAAACAAGACAGGCTTATCCAGTCAAACAAAGAAGGTGAAGTCAGAGGCTCTACATTTCATGTCACAATTAGCGAGGAGGCTGAGTCCGACTCATCTGATGGTGAAGTAAAGGAGGCTCCCCCGGAACTTGAAGATGGTGGCCAAGCAACTGTTGATGAACTCAAGGAGGTCAATCTTGGCTCTCCGGAAGATGCTCGACCTACATTTGTAAGTGCTTTACTTACTGCAGAAGAAGAACAAGAATATGTTCAGGTATTAAGTCAATATAGGGACGTGTTCGCATGAAGTTACAAAGAAATGCCTGGACTTGACCCAAAAATTGCGGTGCATCGTCTAGCAGTAAAGAAGGGTGTTCGTTCTGTCAAGCAGCCACAACGACGGTTCCGCCCGGAACTCATTCCTCAAATCGAGGAGGAGGTTAACAAGCTGATCAATGCTGGCTTCATCCGAGAAGTCACCTACCCAACGTGGATTGCCAACATAGTCCCGGTAAGAAAGAAGAATGGACAGTTGAGAGTATGTGTTGATTTTCGAGATCTTAACAGGGCCTACCCGAAAGATGACTTTCCGTTGCCCATAACGAAGATCACAGTCGATGCAACAACAGGTCACGAAGCATTGTCCTTCATGGATGGTTCTTCAAGCTATAACCAAATCAGAATGGCACCAGAAGACGAGGAGTTGACAGCATTCCGCACCCCAAAAGGTATATACTGCTACAAAGTTATGCCATTTGGATTAAAAAATGCTGGCGCCACTTATCAACGTGCTATGCAAAAAATTTTTGATGACATGCTGCACAAGATTGTAGAATGTTATGTTGATGACTTAGTTGTAAAGACTAAGAAGCGCAAAGACTACCTCGAGGATCTCAAGACGGTGTTTGAAAGACTTTGCAGGCATCAGCTTAAAATGAACCCTCTCAAGTGTGCATTCGGTGTCACATCAGGAAAGTTTCTTGGGTTCGTGGTGCGCCATCGTGGAATCGAAGTTGATCAGTCAAAGGTTGAGGCAATTCAAAAGATGCCTAATCTAAAAACCTGTACAAACTGCGAAGTCTACAGGGAAAGCTGGCCTACATTCGCCCTTTCATCTCCAATTTAGCTGGGAGATGTCAACCTTTCCATCGGTTGATGAAGAAGGATGTCAACTTCGAGTGGGACGAAGCTTGCAGCAAAGCCTTTGAGAGGATAAAGAAGTACCTTTCCAATCCACCGGTCCTAGGTGCTCCAATTCAAGGAAAGTCGTTGATTCTTTACATTGCAGCGCAGGAAAGATCTTTGGGAGCCCTGCTTGCACAGGAAAATGAGCTGGGAAAGGAAGTTGCCCTGTATTACTTGAGCAGAACACTAAATAGTCCGGAGCTGAGTTATTCGCCCATTGAAAAGACATGTCTAATACTATTCTTTGCCATTGACAAGCTGAGGCACTATATGCAAGCTCACACGGTACGTCTCATTGCGAGAGCTGATCCTGTCAAATATATCTTATCTACACCAATCTTGTCATGACGACTTGTCAAGTGGGCAATAATCCTACAAAACTACGACATTGTCTACGTGCCTCAAAAAGCAGTCAAAGGACAAGCTCTAGCAGACTTCCTTGCAGATCACCCTATTCTGTCAGATTGGGAGTTCACAGATGATCTTCCAGATGAAGAGGTCTTTTACATTGAGACACTGCCACCATGGACGATGTTCTTTGATGGTGCAGCAAGGCGTGATGGTGCTGGTGCCGGCATAGTATTTGTCACTCCTCAACGACAAATACTACCATATGCTATCATTCTCGGTGAGTTATGTTCAAATAATGTTGCTGAATACCAGGCTTTGATCATTGGTCTTCAAATGGCTGTCGATATGAAGATTCCAACTATAGAAGTCCATGAAGATTCCCAGCTCGTCATCAACCAACTTACAGGATTGTATGATGTGAAGAAAGAGAACCTTGCACCTTACAATCAACGTGCTCGACAACTAATGGATGAATTTGAAAGCATCACCTTGGAGCATGTGCTTTGACGAGAAAATACTCAGACAGACGCATTGGCTAACCTAGCCACTTCTCTTGTAAAGTCAGAAATCCAGGCTGCAGTTGTTGCTGTATGCCAGAAATGGATAGTGCCACAGAAGGATGATGAAGAAACCACAGCAGTCAACGCTGTATTTGTACGTCTCGCGGAGGACAAGGATTGGCGTCAACCAATCATTGACTACCTACAGCACAGGAAGCTACCCGAAGATCGTCATCATAAGACAGAAATTCAACAACGAGCTCCCCGCTTCATACATCTCAAGGATGCTCTGTATCGAAGATCTTTTGATGGAGTTTTGCTTCGCTGCCTAGGCAATGAAGAGGCAAAACAAGCTCTCGCTGAAGCACATTCAGGAGTTTGTGGCGGACATCAATCGGGGCCTAAGTTGCACTTCCAACTCAGAAGGATGGGATACTACTGGCCAACCATGGTACGTGATTCAATTGAGTTTGCTAAAACCTGTCAAGCTTGTCAATTTCATGCGAATTACATACATCAACCACTAGAGCCACTGCATCCAACTGTCTCATCCTGGCCCTTTGAAGCTTGGGGTCTTGACTTAGTGGGGCCTTTGCCAAAGTCATCCCTGAGTTACCTGTACATCCTCGCAGCAACCGACTACTTCTCAAAATGGGCTGAAGCCATTCCACTTAGAGAGGTAAAGAAGGAGCATGTTGCCAATTTCATCTGGATTCAGCTGATCTATCGATATGGAGTCCCTCGATTCATCATCACTGATAATGACAAGCAGTTCTACGAGAAATTCAAGTTCAAGCAGTACAAGTCATCCATGTACAATGCCCCAGCAAATGGCTTGGCCGAAGCATTCAACAAGACCTTATGCAACCTGTTGCGGAAGGTAGTATCTAAATCCAAAAGAGATTGGCATGACAGAATTCCAGAGGCATTATGGGCGTATCGTACAACTTACCGGACTCCAACACAGGCGACGCCATACTCACTTGTCTACGGTGTCGAAGCAATATTGCCGTTGGAAACACAGATTTCATCCCTGCGCATGGCTGTTCTGGAAGGACTCACACAGGAGGAGAATGCTCGCCTACGTCTGGATGAGTTAGAAGCTCTCGATGAAAGGAGACTCGAAGCACAACAACAACTTGAGTGCTACCAAGCCTGGCTCACCAACACGTTCAACCGCAGGGTCCGCCCTCGATCTTTTCAAGTTGGAAACATTGTTCTTGCAGTACGACGGCCCATTAACATGAAGCATCGGCCTGGTGACAAACTTACTTCCAAATGGGACGGACCATACTTAGTGCAGGAGGCCTACACTCACAACGCTTACATACTTTCAGACTAAGAAGGCGTCCGAATCGGCCCAATCAATGGTAAATTTCTGAAACAGTATTATGTGTAAATATGTTCAAAAAAAAAAACCTAAAAAAAAATTCAAAAAAAAAAAACAAAAAAAAATCAAAAACAAAAAAAAAAAATTTTCGGAAGTCCCGATCTGAAAGTCCAAGCGAAAATCCAAACCCGAAAATCCAAGTCCAAACACTTGAGCCCAAATCAGGAAACTCAAGCCCGAACCCAAAAATCAAAACCCAAACACTCAACCTAAATCTAAAAGTCCAAGTCTAGAAGCCCAAACACTCGACCCAAATTCAATCCAAAACCCAAAACCCAAAAATTCCAAGTTCCAGACACAGTCCAGAACCCAAGTTCAAAATCCAATCCTACTCCTGTCCCGCATGAGTATAAACTGTGAACGACCCAAAAATATAAAAGCGATGGAGGGTTTGAGTCTGAAACTCAGCATCGGTCTCAACCGATCTTCACCTTTGCTCCTCTGCCACAAGAAAGATGGAACCAGTTGCAGAACCTCAAGACAAGGGAGAAGAAAAGTCACCCCGCACAAGATGGCAACCAACCATGGCACAACTGCAAATTTTGAAGGAAGTCTTCCACAACAATAGAGGTATTATTCCTAGTGCATCTCAAATTTACCAACTTGTCTCACGATTGCGCCCGCTCGGGGCAATCGAAGGAAAAAATGTGTTTTATTAGTTCCAGAATCGGAGAAGCAGGAAGAAACCAGCACTCAGAACTGCTTTTTCCAAAGAACAGTCTGTCGTTCCGATAATAAATCCCACTGGTACAGCTTCGCCCTCAAATGAAGCAAGTCCGAGTTCTTCCACTGCAATGGTCTCTCCACGGTATGTTCATCAAAGCCGTAGCCCATGGGAGCATGCATGCTGGTCCTGGTAGTCTTACGGAGTCAGCCAAGGGTTCATCCCTCCTAGATACTTAAGTCTAGGAGGAATTTTTCTAGCAGAAAGGAGTTATTCTGGCGAAACTTTGCCTCTCTTTCCAGAATATTCCGGCAGCATCAACCAGTTGGAAAGTGACGTCGACGTCGACGTCGACGTCAACATCATCGGCCCACCAGACGAGGTCGAGCTTGACTTGGAGTTGCACCTCGGGCCCCTCTAGGACGGCCGACAAGATAAGGTGCAACGACTTCTGCAGCACACGACAACGACTTCTGCAACACACGGTAACGACTTTCGTGACACGCGTCAGCCGCTGCCTCTTTTGTCTCTTATGTAGGAAAGGGACGTGGATGACCCTACTCTATTCTGCGTACCTTCTTTTTGACTTTTCAAAAAAAAAAAAGAAAACACTATATCGTATGTATATATATATATCTTGCATTCCCCAGTTGTAATACTCACCCCTCAGCTCTTTTTTCTCAAAAGAAAATGGCTAGTCTTTGCACTTGTCTCAGGAAGTTCTTCGATCAAGAAGTTGGAGGCGCACGAGCTAAGAAAAGAAGGAGTAGTCTTCCTCGAGGGATCCCTAAAAGCCCTCGAAACTCAGTCTCCAACGCCATCGGTGTCGTGGAGTTCCAACTACTCTCCTTAGTTCACATCTACCACAGAGGGATGAGAAACTGCAATCATCCTAATCTTCCTTTGGATGCGGCGACGTACAGGGAAGTTCCAACTACTCTCCTTACGTCGGAGCAGACTTAGGAATCATCACTACAGTCAGTCTCTCTGTGTGCCGGTTTTGAAGTTCCAAAGTGCTGGGCCTTCCTCTTGGGGAGGTTCAAGTTCTTTGCCTACCGGATCATCCTCACCAGAGCTTTGGAACTTCAAAGAACCTTTGCCAGCCTTTGCGAGCTATGGAAGCTCGAATGCACCTGGAGCTAAGGCTTCAATTTTATATTGGCTGGGCTGCTAACTTTCTCAAGATCGTATCGAATTCCTATTGCGATCCAACAACAGCAGGCATGGTCAAAAATAGAAGACTCCAAAATTCAATGTTCATCAGGACGTTTCCAAATTTCAAACTGGACTTCAAGACTAGGTTCGATTCATCTCTATAAAATTCTTTCTTACCGACCCTTGAAGTGGGGGCATTTGTAAGCAAATAATTTAAAATAATAATAATAATAATAATAATATGGTTGGCAGCTGCCAACCTAATTAAATGCCACCAACCAAATGGTTGGTGGCAGGCAGGTGGGAGGCCTATAAATTGGCCTCCCTAATTGAAAGAGCAGCAGCAGCGAAGCGCGTAGGAAAAAAAGGCAGCGAAAAAAAAAAAAAAGAGAAAGTAGGCGAAAAAAAAAAGAAAAAAAAAACAGAGAGAGATAGCAAAAAAAAAATTGTGTACTCTGTGATATATTTTTAACTCTTTTGAGAAAAATATCTCAGGTATAAAGTTTAAAAAAAAAAAATTGTTATTTCCGTTTCTAAAGTTATTTTAGATTTATATTCTCTGATCGTTTCAAATCTGGATCTGTGAGAATATATAGATCTAAAAAAATATCAAATTACTACAAATCCAGCTGGGATTAAGCCTCAAACGGCCCTCAGCAAAATTCAGGCATCTCATCCGAGAACAAGTCCCTTCGACCCTCGGTGAAATTAAGTCAGATCGGCTCAAATCAAGTCTCTACAGTTCCTAAACGTAGTCAAAACATCTAAATCAGATACAGTTTCAATCTATCCAATTCAAGAAAAAGCGGTGGAAATTATTTCTGTCAAGATCAAGCTCGTGCAGCCCTTGAAGGAGTCAAAAAAGGAACACTAATCGGAGGATCTACAGAGATCGACCCCACGTAAATTTTCTTTTATTTTACAATTTTTATTTGTAATTTATTTTTGTATTTTCGAGTTTAATTCTTTTAGACTCGAAATTTACACTTTACAATAACAAAAGATAGCTATTAAATGAAAAGATAAATGACATTGGGAAACTATTTAATCTTAATATACAACTAAAAGTGAACAATATTGCTTTTAAAATAAGCTTATAAAATTTTTCATGGAATGGTCGACAATAGTTTAAGTTCAAAATGATAGCTAGGAACTGTCTAAAAATTCACACAATATAAAACTAACTATTTTTTTTTTTTAACCAAAAGGAAACAAAGTGAGCTTGTATACTAAAAGAACATCAATGTTGATCTTGGAAATTAAGTACTATTTATGTAAATTGTTAGAAAACCATGATAATATTTGTCAAAGTTAGATGCAATGGAATTGTAGTTAAAATCTTTTGATTCATAATAATTATTGATCGTGTTCCCTTTTAATCAGAATCGCAAACTAACGACGGTACTGAAGAATTATATCAACAATTTGAGTTTTTTAATCTTTAAAACTTTCTCCATAGGTTATCATGAATCACTATCAATTGGATTGTTTAGTCTTTACTAGTGATTTACACAAACAATGTCAAAATAAATTTTATAAAACCTAAACTTTTTAGGGGAAGAGAGAGCACACGGAGGGATAACAGTCCTAATGTCAAACCTACTTAGAAATAAGTAAAATTCCAATAAATCACACTTTATTTCATATATTTTTAAATATCATTTATTAACTATGAAAGTTTCGTAAACTTTTCTTAAAAATTCAACTTGATATTTTCACTAAGAGCCTATATATATATATATATGATTCATTAAGTGACTAATACCTAATTAAATGAATACAAATCTTAATTCGCGGAAGGTGACATTGCGAGAGTTGGAGCAAAAGCAGTATCCATTCCCTGACTCAGACGTTCCCGACATCCTTGACCAACTCCTGGAGGCGAAGCTGATCGAACTCCCAGAGTGCAAGCGGCAGAATGAAAATGATCGAGTCAGCGATTCGAGATTCTACAAATATCACCGGATAATAAGTCATCCAACCGAGAAGTGTTTCGTCCTGAAGGAGCTAATCATAAAGCTCAAGAGTCAGAATAAAATCATTCTGGACCAGGAAGGCGTAACCTCAGCGACGGCAAGAAATTGTGTCCGTCCCCGGGTTTCTGGACCTGCGTACCCAGGTAGGGTAGTTGATGCAGGCAGTAGAGCCGTTGCCTTCTTTTTTGCGGCAGCAGTTGTACTCCTTTTCGGTGCTATTTAATGTGCTGAACACCTGTAAATTTTTAGATATTACAAAAAATTAAATTCATTTAATTTATTATAAATTTTTAATTAATTAATTTATATTCATACATTAAAAGTAACGTCTAGCAAGTATCGTGACGGCCATAACATGAGGAATGTCAAAGAGATATTATTAACTCTTTGAGTGCACAATTTATACGTGTAATTTTAGCATTTAATCATCCAACTTTTATAAATACTGAAATTAATATCTATTCTAAATACTGTCTAATTATATCATTTAATTTCAACTTTTTAATCAGAAATGAGTGAACTGCTATTTCTCAAGATCAAAAGGGAAAAAAATAATATCTCTAGAATGCATTATAAAATTTTCCAATTATTAATATCATAATTAAATATAGGGGAGATCTACATTGACTCTACAATATTTAAGTATTAGATTTTTGTATAAAAGAAGTTAAATAAATATATTAACAGTAACTCTCCAATTTTGTTTCATATATACGGTCGCCAATGTACGTGATATTTTTTTATATTAAAAAAAAGGTTTAAAAAAAAAACAAAAAAGAAAAGGAAAGGGGAGAGTGAGGGGCACGGATTTGCAAGGCACAAGGCCAGATGAGTCTGACGGGCCAGCGAAGCCTGCTGCTGCTGCTACTGCCGCCAAATCGCCATTTTCTCGTTTCAATGGCACAGCCCGCTGACCCCCGCATGACTTGTCATTCAATGCCCGCTAATTTTGTCCTTTCACTTATGAATATCACAAACTCATTTAATTATTCTCTTTTTTCTATTTTCGAATTCAAATTTAAATTCTTTGAAGAAATTAATACATATTTACAATTGTGTACAACTACAACCTACTTGCTTCCACATCTTCTCTTCTTTTTTCAAGGTTTGAACGCAATTATGATTTGGGTTTGTCTTTTTCTCATCAGTATTGAGTTATTTTTTAACTTAAAATTCTTAGGTTATAAACTTTAGTCCAAGTTAATTAATAAAAAAATATATATGAAATTTGGATTTTTGACTATTACTATTATCTTTGTGTAAATCAAGGGAGATTTGTCATTGAAATTTTTTCACGAAGTCGCTATTTTGGTTATGTGATCAGGGAAATTGAAACCTCCTTAATTCAATTTCAATTTAGTATTGGACAGTTTCTTTTTGTGTATTTATATGATTGAAAAAATACAAAATGAAAAAAAAAAACCTAATTTGACCGACGCTCTAGCTTTTCCTTTTTTTGCTATCATTGATGAACTAAGTTTAAGATTTATAGCATATATTAAAAAAATTAAGATTTATAGTAAGTTTGGTCTAAAGTTCCAAAAAAAGAGTTTGATCCAAATTTTGATTACATAAAACATGTACTCCAGATATAACTAAATATAATTTGCACGATATTTTTCCTGATCAAGAATCATTACATAATATTTTGACTTCGTTGTCCGAAAACCAACTAAATAACAACACAAAGTTTAGAGCAAAATACTACATATGATGAAGTGTAGAAACATAGAAAAGTTTTATCCATTTTCTGACACAAACCGACTCATGTTGCCCCATTACAAATCTCATAAGTAAACCCTTGAAAACCCCATCATTTCTCTGTCTCCCACCCTCTCTCTCCATCTCTCACAAGAAGCCAAACAAAGAAATACAAGATTCTGTTCAAGTGTAATCCATTTCTCTCATGGCTTCTTCCACTTGCAATAACACCAACACCGCCGCCGCTGCCGGGGCCGCGGCCACCACCGCCCCACTTGCCTATGGAACCGACTCAAGCTCTCCCAACACCACCTTTGTTCAAGCCGACCCATCAACATTCCGTACCATAGTCCAAAAACTCACCGGAGCACCCGACAACCCATCAACCCAAAAGCTCCCCATAACCCACCCAATTCGACCGGCCACAGCCCCGGGCCCCAAACGACCAGCATTCAAGCTCCAAGACCGGCGACCAAGCGCCAAGAACCTCCAAATCAACCTCAACGACGACAACAACAGCAGCAGCATCAACAACGTTTGCAACCATCATCATGACCTCTTCTATCTCAGACAGAGAGGGTTCTTGGTGTCTCCTGTTTCTCCATTTGACTTCTTTGCCGGGCGCGTGAGCCCGAGGTCTCCATGTGAAGAGTTCTCCGCCCGTGGGAGCCCAAGGGAGGCGGCGGAGGATGAGAAGGAGGAGGAGGAAACCAGGGCCATTGCTGAAAAGGGTTTTTATTTGCACCCAAGTCCTTTGAGCACGCCTAGAGGAGCTGAGCCGCCTGAGTTGCTGCCTCTTTTTCCTGTTAGGTCTCCTAGAGACTTTAATAATGGTGGTGATGATGATGATTGCGGCAATTCTTGTACTTAAATTGGAATCTATCTGGCTCGGAGGCTAATTAATTAATTAAATTGGGTTTGTTAATTAATTAAGGAGATTTATTTTAATGTTGCTTTTTTTTTTTTGTTGGATTTAAAAATGAGAAATTAAAATCGTACTTACAGTCTCGCTAAAAAATTGTGCTTTTAAATTATATAATGGATTGATCCTCAGACTAAACAAACGGCTCCAAGACTTTAGCTAGAGAATCTAATCACTCATAATCGTGTATGTTTAAGATGTATATTTAATTATACTAAACTGTGTCGGGAAAAAATCAATTGCATGATCTTGTATTAAATGAAATGAACAATCTTCCTTAATAGACCATAAGTTCGAGGTTTTAATCTTGTTATTTGTTAAATGTTGTTGGCTAATATTACATTGCTAATGTAGTAGGATGGTAATTAGCCGAGCAAAGACCCCCTTCAAAGACAAAGATTTGAAAAAAAAAAAGGAAATTAGCTTGGGTGGTCCATGGCTCACAATAATTGCTTGTTTCTTGTCCTTTTTTCTCATGGTTGCTACATATGAGAATGTTTGATTAACTGATTCTTTTTTTTCTTTTATTGGGGCTTTTCTATAATCACATGAGTTCACATCCCAATTGGGGAATTTTGAGTTTAGTTAAATAAATTAATAATGGTTTTGTTGGTACTACTACTAGGTATTATTTTCAAGTTTGGAATAATAGGTAGAGTGGAAATATAGAGTAGGTTCAATAATATAATGATTCTTTTTGTTTTTTATTTTTTAAAATCCCTCATAGTCTTGTTGTTGACTATACACTTTTGAATCTTCTGACATCCTAATTATGAGATTTAACCTCACTCAAACTTGCCTAACCCAAATCATAAAAGTATTATATATAAGCAAGATTTCACTTATGATGTTCTTTGCAGAAATTCATAATGTTCCTCTTTGTTAGCACCCTTTTTTCATGTAATATGCTACTTGGTTTCCAGTATATTAATTTTCAGAGTTTGTGGGGCCGATATATCCGCAACAATTTACAAATTTTAGCGGCGAAAATAATTTGTTGCCAAAAAGCAATGTTTTTATTGCTTATTTAGTTGTAATATCCTCTTTTCCCTTTGCTTATGAAAGAAATTAACATTTATTCTACCCTCTTTACATTACAGTGATACCCTAAGCACCCTATAGCAATCACTAAAGCTGCTAATAGCTACTATTCAATTTTTATAAATTGGATTGGCTTCGCACTTTCAATCATTTTTTACTACAATTTTCGAATGTTTTTTTTTTTTGACTAAAACGAAAACGTTGTATTAATGTTCAGAACGATCGTACATAAAATTATCGCAACAGCGTCGATAATGCTTGTATAGAGCAGAATAGAAAATCGGTTCAAGTGGCTTACATGATAAGAGGTCAAACTAATCATAAAAACTCTGGGTACAAAACTTGAGACTATAAAATGAACTGTGAGTAAACTTAATTAATCTGAAAGAGTTAACTATATCTAAAACAGCCAGAAGAAGCTGCTTACAGCAGCACAAAACGCACGTCGGCAGATTAAAATAAGAAATCGTCCGGACATACCCATCAACGATAACCGAAGCAGTCAAAATATAAGCATAATAATAAACACATACAATACATGTCACACAACCCTAAAAGAAACAACTGAAACTAAAGCTATCAGTTCCGACGGCAGTAGCCACGGCGGACGGCAGCGACAGAAATGTGAGCAGTGTCTGGGAAAGCGTGGGTGGAGGAGGTTGCTTCGCCGGCGGGGATGGCAGCGCAAAGGACGACATCGGTGGCGCCAACTTGCCGTGCAGCTAACTGGTTTTCGACGGTCACGCCGGCGACTGGTAAGGCGGTTCTAGAAGCAACAGCAACGTCGGGAAAAAGCATTCCGGCAATCGGTAGGACTACACCGAAGGATGCTGCAGCAGGCACAGCGTAGCCAGCAATGGCACCGGCGCCGGTGATGAAAAACAAGAAGGTACAGGAAAACCACCAAAAACCACAGATCTGAAGCTAGGAGGGCCGTTTGTGACTTTATTAAGGCCTGAACTGGTTAAAAGCAACCCAAAACACCCTAAAACAGAAGATTTGTCTCTCATGAGAAAAAAGGTAAGATGGTGGGGAAAAGGAAAGAAAAATCGAAGATGAGGAGGGACAGTGTATCGAAGAAAAGGGAGGGCGAGTGGGAAGGATCTGGTGGCTGGCCAGCGGAGGTGGCTGCCCACCGCGGCCGGCCAGCAAGGCACTGGTGTTTGGGGCCTGGAGAGAATCAAGAGAGAGAGCGATGTTAGAGAGAGGCTTAAAACGCAATTGACACAAATTTTGAATGTTGTTAACAAATATTGTTGATCCTTGAAATCTCATGTATACCAAATTACACCGTTGTATTGACAATTTATGGGCTAACTTGTTTTCTTGCCATTAAAATTTGTTTTGCAAATTGTCTTATATATCATTTGAGGTAGTAATATAGTGGTAATTCAGTATATTTCATCTCTCATTATCCTAAATTCAAATCACTTCACTAGTATCGGCCCAATTAAATAGAATTTATGTTGAGAGCTTGGACTCTAGATTTATTTATACTATAGTTGAGTATAGGGAAAGGCCAATCAAACCAATCGATGTTCGGATTGTAGGTTTATTTTTATGCAGTGGTTAACTAAGATATTCAAACAAAGTTACACAGCTTTTGATCTACATATAAAATAATTAATATATTTACAATATATTTTTTTGTTGAAAAAAAAATATATCATATAGAAATTTGTAACCATTCTATGTATATAGTCTTGGAGCATTTTGTAAATTTTGCCTTTGGCGCTTTGACCTCATGAAATACTTAGTGACCATTTATCAAAAACCATAAAGTATCAATGTAGACTAAGCTATATATATATATATATATATATATATATATATATATATATATATATATATATATATATATATATATATATATCTATATATATAGAGCAAACTATTAAAAATATTTTTAAATTAAAATTTAATCGGATCAAATTTTTTGATTTGACATCTTCGTATTAAACTAATAATTTTATAATTTTTTTATTAAAAAGATTATTAAATTGTAAATTATAAAATAAAAATAATTATATTAATTTTTATAAATATTACACTTTTTTTTAATAAAATTAAAACTTTAAAAATAAATATTTAAATTTTTAATTGTTAAATTGTTTCAGACTATTGTAAATTTTTTTAAAAAGTTGAATTTTTTTGTTGTTTGGATGCAGGCTGCAGAGACATAAACTATTTATTTTGTCATCTCATGACAGCAAATCTAAATTCCTTACTCTAACGTCATAAAACCCAGTAGTACGACAAAAGCTGAGAATCGTCGGATATGCCCGCAGCACGGGCACCATTTTCTGACAAAAGAACGGCTAGGATTTGTCCTAACCTGTTCTTGATTTTAATGCTGATTGACCCGTCAGGAACTCCGGATAGCATTATTGTAAAGTGGACTGCAACAAATCTAATACGACATTTGATGTAGACCTGATACAATGGTTTCAAAGTTCAAAATCGTAGCTCCATTTCCACCGTTAATGATGTGTTTGGATCGTGAGTGATTGGTGAGACAAAACTGTAAGAAAGAAAAAATATGGGAAAAAAGTTATTTGAATAAAATAAAAAATGTGTAAGAAAAATATAATAAAAAAATAAAAAATTGTAAGAGAAAAAATTTTGAAAAACGTAAATCATTTGATTTTTTAGCATTATTATACTAAACTAGAGACTAATTTTTAATTTTACTAATCCAATCGTGTGGTCCAATCCAATTATTAAAACCTTGGCGTAAATACACAAATAAAAAAAAGAAAACTTTTATTGTATAAAAGCGTTTGCATGACATAGTTTTTTTTTTTTTAATTTTATTACAGGCATACTAGCCATAATAAAAATTATATTTTTAAAAATCCAACAGATTAGTCATTCAAAAAATTTAAGAATCAGCTTATAGTTCAGTTTGGTCCGACTTTTAAAATTATTAGTGTGTTTGAATTTGTGAAAATGTGTGAGAAAAAAAGTTGTGAAAAAAATTAAGAGAAAATAAAATTATTAAATTGATGAGAAAATTTTGAAAACAAAATAATTAAAAAAATGAATAATAATTTAAAATAAAAAAATTATTTAAATAAATAAAAAAATTAAAAAAAGAAAAACCTATGAGAACCCAAGCCCAGATTATTTTAGCAAGGAAAAAGTGAACCCAAGCCTCCTCTTGGAAGCAAGCAACCTCTGCCACTGCCCCAACCACTCGTGGGACGACATTATATTTTATGTTTGCTTAAAAAACATTAATCATATCAATTTAAAAAAGTTTTTGTCCCACATATATCAAATCAAATACTATATTATTGTACTTAATTATTTTAATTTAGGCTATCTTTTTGTATGATAATATTTTCTTTTTCAATAAGCAAAGATAAATAGACTAATTTCAAAAATTTACAAATTACAATCTACTTTGTGCTCAATTTATTTAACATAAATTCAAGTGCATAGTTAATCAGGTGACAAATTGGGTAGCCCAGGAGTTGGTTTGTATCCTGTGGATTGAGTCGGCAATCATCCTCCAGCCCAATGACCAATTAATTGTAGCTAATATATCTCATTAACGATAAGCACCTTACTCAGTCCAAAAAAAAAATATATATATTATTTACCTCTAATAATATATTCCGTTGATTAGTTTTATAATGTTATCCCTTCATCGACTCTTCCCACTCTGGGGTAAGAATCAGTCGTAGCTCTGTTAAACAGATTAAATTGATAGAGACTTTTTTAGTTCAATGACGGTTTTATTATAAAAACATTGAATAAAATACCCTTTACTCAGCACTTCAGTTTAGTTTTCACTTGCAAGTAACAGTAACGGAAACTTTTGATAAAATTTTTCATTTTTACAACCAAAATTGCAAAAATGTCGTAAATGTGTTCTTGGCGTCTCCTCTATCTATGACTTTTTTAAATTTTATGTTTTAGAGAAAGACACCATTAAATAACTGTCAGTTAGATAATTTTTATAGCTTCTTAATCAATTAATGAATTTTTTTATTTTTTTTTGGTTATTATTAGGAAGAAAAAAATTTAACTTAACACATCGTATATTTCATTGTTAAAAATCATATATTTTCAATTATACATCATATGTTTCGCCTAATATATTGTATACTGAGAGTTACTTAACTAACTTTACTGCTAAATAACTTTTTTCTTTAGCGAATGCATTTTAGGTGGAGAACTGACAAACAACTTCTTAATTATGGCTGTCACCGATAACCAAAGTTGCAGCTCGGAAGATGATTCGATCATAACTAATCAATTTGTAGTCCTCATGGAAGCAGTCAATTTGACACATCCACGACCTGAGTTGCTATCATACTAGTATTACCGCAGAGTGCATAAAGTAGTGAATTTATAATTAAAAATGTGCTACTAATAGTAGTGTAATGTGTAAGCTCATCTCTGTTTCTACCGTTACTCGAACCCTTGACCAGTGTTGTGTAAGCTCATGCCTGTGACGCGTCCTATGTGTCTAAGTAAAAAGGATTGAAGAAAAAGAAGTTCGCACGCAGATTTTAAGCATGTCTAAATTCTTCTCTACTCTACTTTCAACGGGATTTGGTTAGACTTAATACACAAGAAAAAACTGAAGAGCCATCTCTCTGATATGTGGAGATGGACCTAAAAATTTCCTCTTTGTAGACACCATTGACATTATATCAATAAAGAATAATTCATTATTTTTTAACAAACACTCTAATAGTTAGACATTAAATTTTTACTTTGGAGGTCATCAATTCAAATTTTGGAAAGGGGCATAAGGTTTATAGGAATAGAAAAAATTAATTCTATTGTATAATTTACGATTTAATGGGCTTCTTAATGAAAAAAAAAAAAAGAGAATGTTCAATTGCCAAATAAGGGAACATAAGATATCAAGGCATGTAGCAAAAAAGCAATGTAGAATGGTTAAT
This sequence comes from Carallia pectinifolia, assembly GCA_037832335.1. NCBI lineage: Eukaryota > Viridiplantae > Streptophyta > Magnoliopsida > Malpighiales > Rhizophoraceae > Carallia > Carallia pectinifolia. The sequence continues at coordinate 11,800,417 of CM075446.1, forward strand.
TCTGGGTATTCTTCTGGTCTTATTCCAATCTTTGAATTTGTTGGTCCATAGCATGAGAACATGAAAAATCAAAGTAAATCAAACACCCAATACACGCATAAATGTATAAACAATATATATCCCAAGAATCATCTACCATTTAACATTGCACCCACTTTTTGCTTATTCCTTTCAGGCATGGCCAGGCACTTCAATGTCATGTTCTTCGTGCTTATTGTGATTCTGGTGCTTGTATGAAATTGTAGCTCCCGAGAATCGGCTTTTTCAATTGAAGGTAATGTTAGTGTGAGATAATCCGATAACTATTGAGATTTGATTGTCATTAATGTTTGATTTCAAGTATCAATCAATATCATTGTTGTCAAAACCATTGTTGTCAAATTGGATTAGTTGATATGATCGGTTGAATTAGAGATCAGTTGTGTTTTTGGTTCGGTTGGATAATTATAATTTTATCGAAATTATAATTAGTTCCTAAATATATTTAAAATTTTCAATTTAGTCCTCCATTTGATCCAAACTTTCAATTTAGTCATTAAAATTATAAAGTTAATTATCCAATCAAATTTTTCTATTTTTTTGTAAAAAAATGTTTGAATTTAACAATTAAAAATCATTTTTGTGATAATATATTATCTATTATTTTTATAAATATATATTCACATTAAATACGACTTTTATTGGTTTGAATCCAGTTAAATCTTAAATCACTAATTTCTTCAATTCGATGACCGATCCAGTTATAAAAACATTGGTTAATATATATTTTATAGTAATCAATGTAAGATTACATTAATCAATCAATATTCAAATTTGAAAATAGTATTATTGCAATATAATAGGACAATTTGTGCTATATATATTGAAGTTCACGCACCGTGTGACTTATGTAATTCAATTAAATCTTTGTAGGACTTTTGTAGCACTTAATAAAAATGTATGTAATTTTTGTATTGCTAAATTACTTTTTATGGAGAAGTGGTGGTTTGTATTGTCAACTTAATTTATTTTTGTCCAAATTATCTTTAAAATTTGTGTGCTTCATAGGCCAAAGTCTAATATTTCACAACTATAGTTGTTAGATATGGAAGCAGGAATAAATGAAGATGTCCAAGGGAATTTAATGGACAAGGTTTAGGTAGGGTTTTGCTCTTCACTACTATTTCAAGGGAATTTTTAATCTACGTTACCCAAAAAATTGAGTAAAGTTAACTCCACGTGTCCCTTGAAGGCATATTATTTCTGAAACTCACATTTTAAGAAATTAGAGAGAATGGATAATTATAACTTGCTAAAGGACAGGTGCGAAGGTGAAGGAAGTCCATGTCTCAGGTTTTCTTATACACCATGGAGCTAGAAACTTAAGGCAAAGGATTGACAAAAGAAGAGCTCGATTCGTGATTGAAAGAGCATCCACTGAGGGACAGGATGGCGATTCGGCTAGAAGAGGACCATCTCCGGCGCCTCCACCTTATGGATTGATTCTAAAAAAGAATAATTGAGCAGTCACTCACCGTCTACTTTCCTCTTTTCTATCCATGGCATACCAGATTATTATCTTAGTTTTGCTAAAATAATGTGCATGTTGTTCGGGCGAAATAGTAAATTGAATAGTGATATAAATACCCCCAAAAATAATAGTTTTGAATTTTCACTGCTATTTTGACCTTCTATTTTGGATGATTCCTTTTTAGCTAGATAGATCATTTTGAAATTTTGTTTTGGATGCTTCCAAATTGTTAGCTAGTATAAAAAAATGGAATTGAATTTTACAAGAGTATGTGAATTGTTATCAAACGGAAATAATTGGTATATACACATTCGTACATATATTTGTATACATATAAATATAATAATTATTTTTTATACTGTATTAGCAAAAGAAAATTTTTCTGAAGGAATAATTTTTTTAAAAAAATCTCATATAATATTTATATTTTATATTTTAAGATAACATCTACTTAGATCTAAATTTCAATTTTTTATAAAAAAAGAGAGATTTTGCTAATACAATAAAAAAAATTATTATATTTATATATCTACGTATACATGTATAAATATGTGTGTGCTTATTTGATCCCGTTATCAAAACTGTTCGATCAAACATTCAATTCACTGTCTCTCTCTCTCTCTCTCTACTTTCTTGCGAAATCGTCTCGAACTTCATTCTCTTCTTGTGGTGACGTGGCAGCTAGATGTGGCTATATTGACAACCCATAATGGAAAAGTGTGTTGAAGGCTATTTTTTTGTTATTAAAAAATATATATGTGTGGGTATTTAGAATATCGATTTTTATTTCGAATAAAACTGTGACTGTTATTTTTTAAATGAAAATTGATATTTTTTTAATACTTGTTATTTTTACATTTCAATAATATAATAGGCGCAATTATCTTAGAACAAAATCCGGGACATTTTACCCGATCCATATAAACTTACTCATTTTTTATAGACAAAGATGGCGTTAAGGGTATATATATATATTTTTGTAAAGAAAGGTGCCCTGCAGTAAAAAAAAAAAAAAACACCCAAACATGATGGGTGGATTTAGGCTTTCCCTTTTTTTTTTTTTTCAATATATTGGGTCTTGTTATTAGTTATTTGATTTGATCCAACAATGTTTTTTGTAATAATATACAGAATGCAATTTCTTTTTTGTTAAGGGGCGCTGCACACTCTAATCTTAATAAGGCAATGTCTTCAAAGGGCATGCAAATGTACCACAATAAGACATATTGCGCAAGGGAAACAACTTGTGACTTCATATGCCTTTGTTCTTTTACTAATAATAAAAGTCCAGGAATTGATCCCTCTTTTTTGCTATTTGGTCGCTAATGTTTTCGTTGTTCTTTGTCCCCGTGAGCATGAATAATTTTGTATCGCCAGGTTTTTCCCCACCTGCATCGTCATGCATAAACGCGTCTTCTCTATGTGCATAAAGTACGTGTGCATAATGTACGTACGAATAGCTTTAGGAGGAAAAGTATAGACAAGTAGGCATGATTAGTCCTAAACAAGCTTAATATAAACCTAAACCTAACTTAAGCCCCGATTAAGCCTAACAATGACCAATTTAGGATATGCATGATTAGTTATTATTAACCATGATTACTTAAGCCCTTAAGTGTGATTAGTTGCCCCTTATCTCAATTATCTCTAATCATGATTAATTAGTACTAATCTCGATTAATTAACTCTAAACCCATTTAATTCTCCCTAATCACATTTAAGCTAAGATTAAGACTAATTAAGCATGGATTGGCACTAATCATGATAGCACTAATCATGATTAGTCCTAAATAATTTTGATTAATCCTAGCTAATTGAAGTTAATTAGTCCTAATTGGGATTAGATTAACCTGATGATACCTATCTAAAATGATTAAGTGTTAACACCTCCTTGGTTGCCATTTTGAGGTTTCAACACCTCAAGAAATTAAGCAATTACATAGGAAATGAAAGAGGGAGAGGGCAGCCAAGAAAAGGCCGAGAGGAAGAGAGAGAAAAGGGGAGAGAAAAGGAAAAAAAAACAAAAAAGTAGGGCCGAGAGCATAAGGAAGAAGAAGAAAGAGCTTTTCGCTTGTCCAATCAAAATTTGAGGTCAATAGTGTCTCACTTGTCATTAGAAGGTGGTGATTGTGTGTTTATGTGAATTTAAAATGTGTTATTTGTTTGATTTAAGTATTTAATTGATGTTCTTTGGGTTATTATTTATGCGTTTTGATGTGTATAGTGTGCTTATATGGTTGTTTTATGCATTGTGATTGAGTCAGAAGTTAGTTGAGAGGAAGAGAGGGTGGCAGTTTGGTCGGTTTCAAAAGAAGTTGATGTTTGTTACAAATAAGCTAAGGTTTTCGTTGAAATTCAATGTTTAAGAGGTGTTTAAATTTCAATTACTTGGTTAGAGCACAATTTCTCGAAAATAATGGTAAAGAAAGGAGGCAGCACGCTGGAAATTTGATCGAAAGGATTAATTTTTGTTTTGGATGATTGGTTAGGTGTGTGTTAGCTTGCAAAGGGGGTTGCCAAGCTTTAGTTTGGGTTATTGGTGGATGATTGTTGTGTTTGAGCACTAATTGAGCATGTTTAAGGCATAACAAGGGGCTACTTAACTCTAATTTCTAGTTAGAAGTGTAAATTGAGTGCTTATCAATATGTAAAATGTGGTAATTGGAGGCTGTTTTGCTTAATCTTAACCTAAGTGTGCCTTTTTTTTTCTTTTGAGAATTACTTAGTAAGTGTGTTTGGGAATTAAGGGCTGCCTGGGTTAACCACTAAATTTTAGTGTTAAAGAGACTGCTATACTTGAAATTAGTTAATTAGAGTCAATTAGCTCCCTTACAACATTTAAGTACAAGGGTAAGTACAAGGGCATAAGTGTGGACTATTTTTACATAATTTGACTTAACAATAGTTAACTACATTTTGATGGATGATTTATCCCTAAAAAGGTGTTTACAAACAGGTAATGGAGGCTGCCCTACTTGTTTGGAGTTAAAAAGCCTTAATTAGTTCCTTTTTTTTTATTTATGAATTAGTAGAGTAAATTATATTAATAAAGAAAATGTTACAAAAGGGTTAGAGAAAAGCCCCAAAGGAAGGAAAATATAAAAAAAAACTCATAACTATGCGATGAAATCTGAATTTGTATCAATAGCCATCTTAGTAAGGGTATTAGTGGTAGAGTTGACAGTCCTACTAATATTGTTGAAGACACAATTTACAAGAGAATCAAGGTGCCTCTTGATAAGTGTAAAGGTTCTTTTACGCTTCTATGGTCTCTAAATATTTTTAGCTATCTAAAAAATAACATTGTGAGAATCTAATTCAACGAGAAACGAACATCTTTTACAAGAGGGATTATTGGTAGCTAGCTCAAGAGTTTTAGCATTAGCTAGGACTTTAACAACGTTTGAATCTAAACAATCCACTGGATATCAGAAAACACGAATAAAATTGTCTCTATGATCTCTCAAAACACTACCAATACCTATAGCGTCTGACTTGCCAAAGGCAGAGCCATTAACATTCCATTTAAGGGCTGGAAAGATTGGAGGAGTCCATGAAATCTGGGCCTTAATTAGTTCCCTAAGGATGTTTAGCAAAGTAAATGATAATTAGGAGACTGTTTTCATGTAAGTTAGTTAAATTGTGTTTTATTGTATGTTTAGTGTTGTTAAAGGAGAGAAAATAAGTAAGGAAGGAGGTTGTCTTAGCCTAAAGAAAAAGGATACGACGAGACGTGCCTAAAGTCAAGAAAAGAGGTACTTAGGTCAAAAAAGTACCAAAGGAAAATTAAGTCATGATTTTCATGTATACTTGATGAGGCATAAGCATACATATACGTTAGTGACGTCATGCATATGCATGAATTTACAAATGCATAAGAAGAGTTTTTGAAAAAAGTTTATGAGTATGAAAATGTTTTTAGTGAAACTTAGCATATGTGACGCTGCTTGGGAATTAGATTATGCTTCCAGAGGGGTTGGAGGATACGCTTGTTTCTGCTGGATAAGTGCCTAACCTTCCAATTAGATAGAAGCGAGCACCTGCTCTACTGGATGAGAATTTAGAGAAGCAATGTTCACCGTGTGTTCGGAATTGCCTTATTTGCCAATGATCTAAGAGTCTACTCTCAGAAATTGAATTTCATTAATGAAAGCTAACCCATTCTTGAATGCAATGGAGATGACATGGATAAGTGGTTAGCCACGTAGGCTAAACCAAATGACTTGGCTAGTTGGGTTGTGCCACGTCAGATTATACGTACATCCGATGTCATCAGATAACGACCATTTCGATAGAATAAGACTTATAAACTTAATTGTAAACTTATTCTAACATAATGATTTTAATTAGATTTTTTTTCTTTTTGGTTGCTGACTCAAAGTTAAACTTTTTGAAAGTTACTGATTAAAACAATATTTATCTCAAACTGTACACCCGCCATCAATTTATAGACACCAAAATGCATCACACCTAATAAAATCTAATAGACATGCAAACACATATATACTCTGCATTCAAACTCCAAACAAAAAAGCATCTCACCTGGCAGAACAAAAATGTTGCTCCCTCAATTACACACCATTAGAAAGCAATAGCAGCAATACAAAAAAGCCTCTTCCCAAGGGAAAAAAAAAAAAACAGCAAAGGACTCCTCTTGGTTGAACAAAAAAGCTAACATTTCACAGCAAATCATACAACCGTCCAATTGCTTTTCTCCATTTTGGCAATACTTGTTTGAGGATAGCCTCCGCGAATATTGAGTCGTTTATTTCAACCGAGTGAGCAAGACACTAGAATAAGATTCTAAATGTAAAAGCGAGTTTTTTCAGTTGTGATGGGATGCTGTTAGTTTAGTTGCTATTTAACGTTTTAAAATTTTAGACCTTTTCCATGAATGGTGAACAATTTTTTGGTATCTATATTGTTATGAGTCCAATTACAGAATCACGATAAAAGTAAGATGCAGAGTCGATACATTACAATCAAGTTGTTTTTTTTTTTTTTTTTGCAATCAGAAACTTTTTTTTTTGCAATAAAAAACAGATGAAAAAACATTTTCATTTTTTGCGGCAGAAACAAAGTATTTGCTTGTAAAAGAAAATGATTGTTATAATGTGTTGGCCCCACTTCTCACTTTTTCCGTGGATATATATATTTTTCACATTATTAATGATCTTTGAGGCATGCAATTGGCAGGAATTTTCTTCATTATGTTATCTTCACGCTGTAAAATGTTCCATAAATATTAGTTGGGTAAGTAAGCATTGGCAAAAAAGTTGAACATTTACTCCATGTACGACTCGTTTAAAACTGTACACTTAATGTCAGTTTTGGTGGCTATAATTGGGTTTCCCACTTTTACTTTGAGAATTTCATCTCTCATCAATATCCACGAAAGTTCACAAACAAAAAGCAATGTGAATCATGCTAATTAAGGAAGAAAATTTTCAACTAAACAGTTTCTTATTGTGCGACACGAGATATGGTCGGACCAGTGTAAAAGTTTTACTAAAAGTTTCTAATGTTTTTAAGCAAACTCTATCTGAATTCATATTATAGTAAAGTATCATTAATATAAATGTGGTCTGTAGCATGACAGTTAGACTTAAGATTTAAATTGTGGAATGTTCAATTTTTTATCTTATGTCGAAAGAAGAAATGAGCTTTTTATGACATGAACGTGGTCAATTAAACGCATTCTATGAGTGGACAGACATTGTAGTATTATCCTACTGGTTGCACTTTTGTGGCCTCATCTTTAACTGCAATAATGAATTGAAAATTAAAATTACGGAGTCAATAATCATAACAGTACAACGTATGAGCTCATGCGCATGGTGTGTCCTACCGTATCCACATAACTTCACCGAAAAGAAGCGGTAGCACAAAAATTGCAAGCATGTTCACATTCTTCTATAATCTACTTTCTACGGCATTAGTTTAGAATTAATCCACCAACAAAATTAAATAACCATCTTTGCGATCTTTGGAACAGACGTGAAAATCTCGACTCCATAGGCTCCATTTTATCAATAAAGAATGTTAGATTGGCTAGAAAATATTAAAAAGGAACAAAAAAATATTATGACATGAAGCAAAAAAGTAATGTGTAATGGTTGATTATGTGTAACCTTCTGGTCTAAATCCAATTAATCTTTGAATTTGCTAGTCCAGAGCACGAAAAGATGAAAATCAAAGTAAATCAAACACCCAACACACGCACAAATGTACCTCAATATATATCCCAAGAGTCATCTCCCATGTAACATTGCACACACATTTTGCTTATTCGTCTCAAAAATGGCCAAGCACTTCAATGTTGTGTTGTTGACGCTTATTGTGATTTTGGTGCTTGTACGAAATGGTTGCTCCCGAGAATCAGCTTTTCCAAATGGAGGTAATGTTATTGCGTGCTGAATTATACGTTGCTTGACATTAATTTTGATCTATATGATCTTTAAACTCCTAGATCTTGGTTGTGATCATTTTAGCTCAAGAACCTCGAGACTATAAAAATATACAACTAGGGATAGTTTTAGCATCAAGCACCAGCCATTACGACAAAAGTTTAAGGTATTGATTGAGATACAATTTTATTTGCTCAGACCTTCTCAGAAAATTTTTTTCCTGCTTTTTTAATGTTTCCAAATTAAAGCTCAAATTTCGTAGAAATTAGTGAGAACATTACTCGCAAATGGACAGGTTCGAAGATGAAGGAAGTTCATCCCCCAAGTATGCTTATTCACCCGGTTGCTAGAAACTTAATGCAATTTGCGAGTGGAAGAATGTCCACTCAAGGACGGGACGGCGATTCGGCTAGAAAATCACCAGGACCCCCTACTGCACCCCCTGGACAGATTCCGCCTAAGAAATGAGCATCTCCCACGATCGACTTTCCATCTGTCCTTGGCATACCAGATTATCATAGTTCTGCTAAATAATGTGTACGCTGGGCGTGTTGCTAGTGAATTAAATAATGACATAAATACCCCAAGAAACTTACTTCACCGAACTAAATAATAAGTTTTGTATATTTCTTTCAAGCATTGTTGACATCATGTCCGCTTGTCTTATAAACATATGTGCGTACATATATAATAAGCATATTCCTCTTCGATAATAAAACAATAAAGAAAGAAAGCGTATGTTTAAAAATTTGTAACTTACAACTGCACAAATCAAATTTAGGACATTGCCAAGTACGTATGCCCTAAAGTCGTTCTCAAAAGAGTTGAGAAACAAGTTAAACTTTCTAACTTTTATGTTCTCGCAACATAAATTGAATTAAAAGCTCAGGCTAAATGCCAACTATGGAGAACACATTAAACTTAATGAAATTTAATTTTTCTTCTAAATTGAATCCTAACCTTAATCTACTCAAATTAAGATAATCAATATGCAACAATAAAACCTCAATGCCAAACTCATTTTGGGTCGGCTATCTGAACTTGTCATTTTATTATATCATGCACTATGTCAATTATAAGGCCTCATTGTGGTAAATCATAGGATAATTAATATATTGAATTAAAATTATCAAAATCTTAATAACTCACTAATTATTCCTGCATACATAATTAGCGTACTATCCTTACATACATTAACATGATGTTTGATCGTGGTCTAAAGATCTATCAAAACTTAGATTATGAAACAATCTCCCCAAATTTCTTTTCCATATTAGCCTCTCCACTCATGTAGTTTGGACTAGGGTTTTGTAAAGTGCTTTGATGGGCTTGATTCTTTGGGTTGGGCTTCCCCAATTGAAAACCTCATTAAGTCTCTAGAAACCCAATGCATGTTTGTCCAACAAAAAGAAAAATGAGTTTGCTGAGACCAAAAAAAAAAAAAAAAGAAAAAGAAAAATGAGTTTGCACTTTAACTTGAATTAACCTGTGACTTATAACTTAATTTTCAGCTTGACGACAATCAATCTGGGTAGATTGTTCTGTATAACTTTAACTTGAATTACCTCAATCCGATATGTAGAAAGAGCTGTGGCCAAAATACCACTGCATACTCAGGTTGTCAACTCTAATCCCCCTTTGAGACAGAGTTGACCATTGCTCACTACAACAAACATAACTCATTGTAAATAACTCAAATTGATGCACCATTTATTACATATGGAACTAGACATCCAAAACTTTTTATACATGCTCGCCATTTTTCCATATGTAGAGATCGACTCTCTTAATAATTAAATTTTTCATTTGTAATTTGTGGTTGTGTTTTGAAATTTATAAGTTTAAAAGACTCGAAATTTACAACTTGCAACGCCAACTACAACTGACACAAAGATAATTTGAAATTTTGAGAAAAGTCGCTCAGTTTTTTATATTTCGTTTTGAGCAACATCACCAAATTTGATTATTCAAGACGACGGCAGCCGTACAAGGACAGGCACAAAAATGTACACCGCCATCAATTTATAGACACCAAAATGCATCACACCTAACAAAATCTAGCAGCAAAGCCAACACAGATATACTCTTCTTTCCAACACTAAATAGAAAAGCACCATTCGCTGGCAGAACAAAAATGCTGCTCCCTACTTTACGCACCATTAGAAAGCAATAGCATCATAGCAACCTGCCAATTACTTGTCATGCTAGCCAAACCATAGAAGCAAAAGGATCAATTCATTGTCTCATTTTTACAACCATGCAATCAGGTCACCATGGCTACAAGTGCCCAGTTTTGCCATTTTTGCAACACTAGTTTAAGGAAAGCTTCCATGAATATTGCGCCTTTTATTTCAACCAAGTGAGCGCCATACTAGAGTCAGATTCTAATTGAAATTAAAAGGCAAATTCTTTAGGTTGTCATTGGATGTTGTTAGCTCAGTTGCGTTGAAACGTTCTAATTTTAGGCCTTTTTGATGAAAGGCCAACAATTGTCTCCTAATTAGATTATTAATGATCTTTAAGGTAGGCAATTAAACTTTCTTAATCAAGTTGACTTCACGGTGTAAAATCTTTGATAATTATTAGTTGGCTAAGTTAGATTTGGCGAAAATATTTCAAGCCCAAGCTCATTAAGAGAAGATTACAGACCTCAACTCTAAGAAGTCTAAATATGATTTTCTATTGACTTTCTCTATGTTGCATCGTTAATAAAGGAATTAAAATGAAAAAGTCTGACAAAAAATTAGAGACTATTCACTGTTATTTGTAATTATTCATTTATTTTAGGCATAAAGGCAAATTTCATCCACTATCTTCGACTCTTTTAGAAATTTCACACATACCTTTTTTTTTATTTTGGAATATACACTTTACATTTCTTCTAGCAACTTTTATTCACTTTTTTCCGTTAGTCAGCCGTTAAGTGTAATATGTGGCGGTTCAGTTAGTGACATGTCTGTAAACACAAAAACCAAAAAGGGGAAGAAAAGTCAAAGTCAGCATGCATACACGTGAGAATGCCATACAATTTCCAGAGGCGGTCATGCAATTTCAATTTGGACGGCAACGAAAGTTTCAAACCAGGCGGCGTTCTGTATACTTTTTCCAACCTGGCTAGCGAGAGTAGGTGAAATAGGAAGATCTTCTGGCTTATAAATAGGCCAATCTAGGTGTTGCAGAAGTTATGATTCCAAGAAAAACTGACACTCAATAAAAAAGAGAAAGCAGCCAAATCCTTGAAAATACACCCAACTAATCACATACAAGTATTCACATTCATTCAGCCAATCAAACAAAAACATTCACGTTCATGAAAATTTCCAAAGGGTAAAATTGAAATTCCATTTCTCACACACGGAAAGGGAGGCTATAAATAGACTCTTTCCCCCCAGTTCAGAAAGAATCCAGCAAATCTGTACTCTAAAAATAGGGAAAGCCTAAGGAGAAAAAGAAAGAATAAAAAATCTTTCAAAAATTTTTCTCTTTTCCTACGTTTTCATACCCTGTAATATACTCTCTTAACTCCTTTAAGAAAGATATCTCAGATACAAAGTCCAAAAAAATTGTTGTATCTATTTTCAAGTATATTTTTAGTTTATACTCTCCGATCGTATTAGATCTACATCTATAAGAGTATAAATCTAAAATATTAAAATATTACAAATCTGGTTGAGATCAAATCTCATATGTCCCTCAACAAAATTTAGACAACTCACCCAAGAATAAACCCCATCGGCCCTCAATGACATCAAGTTAGATCGAGTTACATCAGGTCTCTGTGATTCTTCACAATAGTCCAAGTGTCTATATCAGATCTTGTTTCAGTCTTCAGCAGGATCTATACAGTTCGAGATAAAGCTGTGAAATTCATTTCTATCAAGATCAAGCTCGTGCAACCTTTGACGGAGTCACGAAACAATACTAATCGGAAGATTCACGAAGATCGACCCCACATAAATTTTATTTTATTTTAATTTTTTTATTTTTAATTTGTATTTGTATTTTCGAGTCTAATTATTGCAGGTTCGAAATTTACGCCCGTTACAAATTTCTGGTATGCTTGGAGGGACCTCTTCACCTCTTATCTCTTGTTTCTTAAAAAAAAAAACAGAGAAAAAAGAAACAACAGAAAAAAAAGCAAAAAAAAGGAAGAGCTGAGAAAAGAACAGAAAAAAGGAAAAATGAGAAAAAAGACAAAATAGGAAAAAGACAAGAAAAAAATAAATTTTTAACAGGAATCAGCACACTAATGACACCAAAAAGGAGTACAACTGCCATTACTAATAAGAAGGCAACTGCTCCACTACCTGCATCAACTATCCTACATGGGTACATAAGTCCAGAAACCCACGGACGGATACGATTTCTCGCCGTCCAAACCCAACAAAATATTAAAATGAAGAGTCCACAACTTGCATAATTATAGGATCTCTCATATGATTCTCTAGCCGTATGGAGGAGTCAATCACCCACCTTGATCGAAGTCGGGGGCAACATGAAGAAATCCGCTCAACAGAATCTGACTCATTCTGCAGAGATCAACACACGAAGGAATCAGAATAGCCCTTTACCCCAATCTTTCGCAGAGCATCATCTGTCAACATTGACGTTGTTGCTATCATGATGACCAACACAACCAATATAGAAGAAAGGATTATAGAATTAGAGAACAGAATTTTGTAGCTGATTAGAGTCGTGGAGGAAAAAGATCAACATATCACTGCCCTCAAAGGGAAAGCCCTGATCCAAGTTGATCCCGAGACCCGTAAGGAGCAATTATATCCACCCGATTTCACTTTAGAAGCCACACCAGCCGATGTCTTCACTGCGAAAAAGCAACCAGGTTGTTCTACACAATTGCCACCATTGAATTTTGTAGCCTCGTTATTTGTTCAACAATTGAGGATATGATAGCTAATACGATCTGTTTGTAACAAGTTACATCCTTCCAAGGATCACAGATGTACGACAAACCATACACTAGGTGAATTGAAATCTCAGCATGCCTTTAGGCTACAAATCGCCCAAATTTCAACAATTCAACGAACGAGGTGATTCCAAACAACACATTGCTCACTTCGTCGAGACCTGTAACAAAGTAAGGACTTATAGAGATCTTTTGGTGAATCAGTTCGTTCGTTCACTCAAGGAGACCGTTTTTACCTAGTTCATAAATCGTAAACCAGAATTAGTCGATAGTTGAGAACAGCTACAATGAGAGTTCCTCAATAGATTTTTCAGCACTCGAAGGACGGTAAGCATAATGGAGCTTACCAGCACCAAACAAAGGAAATGAGAGCCCGTTGTCGAATACATCAATAGATGACGTGCTCTCAACTTGGATTGCAAAGATTGTCTGACGGAGACTTCTACTGTGAAGATGTGTATTCAAGGAATGCACTGTGACCTGTTATACATCCTACAGGGCATCAAGCCCGGAACCTTCAAAGAACTGGCGACTCACGCGCATGACATAGAGATAAGCATCTAGACATCCGGGGGCACGGTTCCCATCCAACTGGACCAGCAATAAGGCATAAGGGAGACTAAAAAGCCTGACAGTTTAGCAAAAGATAAAGAAGTAATGACTGTCAACACTACACCAATAAAAGTGAGAGCTAAAGTGAAAGTAAATCCTCCAACCCTAACAACAGGAAAGACGGAAGGTAACATTGCGCGAGTTGGAGTGGAAGCAGTATCCATTTCCCGACTTAGATGTCCTAGACATTCTTGACAAACTCTTGGATGTGATGCAGATCGAACTCCCATAGTACAAGTAGCCCAATGAAAAGGATTGAGTCAGCGACCCAAGATTCTGCAAATATCACCGCATAATAAGTCATCAAACAAAGAAGCGTTTCGTCCTGAAGTAGCTCATTGTTAAGCTTAAGAGCCAAAATAAAATTATTCTAGACCAGCAAGGCGTAAGCTTAGCAACTCAGACCACCATCACTTCAAATCTATTACAAGAGGCGATGTACTATAAGAAGGAGTGACACGATGACAAAAAGTCGACAGTAGAGAAGGTATCCGAAACTCTCCAAACTCTTCTCGCTAACCCTCAACTGTTTATAGCTTTACAATCAACTGAAGCCTAGCAAAACCAAGTCAACAATACTGTACATACCTCAACTGGATCTCTGCCTTCAAGTGATTCCAGCTCAACGGATGATCAGGTAGCCCGAAATCAGGTGGGATGTTACTCTGCTATCTCATTTTCAGATGAGGATCTCCTGTTAGGTTCCAAACCTCACAATCGACTACTCTATGTCTTAGGATATGTGAGGAAGCAGAAAGTTCGTCGCATTTTAATTGACGATGGCTCAGCAGTAAATATCATCCCAAAATCCGCTATGAAGGAGCTCGACATTAGCGTCGATAAATTATTAAACAGCCGATTAATGATTCACGGCTTTAATTAGGGAGGACAGAAGGTAATTGGGATGATCTGCTTAGATCTGACCATTGGGGATTCACTTCTAGCACTCTGTTCCACGTGATCGACGCACGTACAACATATAAAATGCTGTTTGGACGACCATGGATTCATGGAAATGGGGTCTTGCTTTCAAGTATGCATCAGTGCTTCAAATACTAAAAGGATGGCGTTCAAAAAGTCAATGTCAACTTAAATCCATTTGATGATACTGAATTACATTTGGCAGACGCAGTCTTATACACCGACACGGACAATCCTGAGATCGTCCCATCAAAAGCTCTTTGGACTGGAGGCATCTGCAGAGAGGTAACAGCTGTCAAAAATCCTGTCGATGCTTAATCTCAGACTTCGACAGATGGAAAACTGCCACAGCCTGCCGAACTTCGCCAGTAGGAGGCTCCATCTTCGAGCTTCACTCCAGTCCTATGCTATGTGTCGAACTCACGACGTCTAGAAGGTCAGCCCCCTTTCTTTTATTGTACAAATTCCAAATAAGAAGAAAGACACAGCCAACCTGAAATGAAAGCGCTTCACAACTTGAAGAAGACTCATGCCTTACCACTCCCGAAGATTGAGCCAGTCTTGTCTTCAAAACCATTGAAAGGCTTCGTTAGACCATTCACGGGGGCAGTTGAAGGCGGCTCATTTCCGAAGAGAAGAACAGATGAAGGATTCGATCCTAATGCATACAGGCTCTTGGCCAAGGCGGGCTATGAATTCTCAAACTGGAGCACAATGGGTACGATGCCATCGTCGCATAGTGCCATTACTTAATCTTTAACGTCCCAACCTGGTTTAAGC
The DNA here is from genome assembly GCA_037832335.1 of Carallia pectinifolia. NCBI lineage: Eukaryota > Viridiplantae > Streptophyta > Magnoliopsida > Malpighiales > Rhizophoraceae > Carallia > Carallia pectinifolia. Next base: position 11,815,574 of record CM075446.1, read on the forward strand.
TATCAGGAAAAATCACTTGTGTAGATTACGCTAAAAAGCTGAAGCTGAGCAGTTGATGCACGTGCCACCACCATCACCACCAAATAGGACAGAGCCATCCAATCAAACAACGAAGATGAAGTCAGGATCTCTACATTGCACGTCACAGTTAGTGAGGAGGCCAAATTTGACTCATCAGATAGCGAAATAAAGGAGGCTTCCCCAAAACTTGAACATAGTGGTCAAGCCATCGTTGATGAATTTAAGGAGGTCAACCTCGACTCCTCAAAAGATCCTTGGTTGATATTTGTGAGTGCTTTACTCACACTAAAAGAAGAGTAAGAATATGTTCGGGTATTAAGTCAATACAGATATTTATTAGCATAGAGTTACAAAGAAATGTTCGGACTTGACCCGAAGATCGTAGTGTATCGTTTAGCAGTAAAGAAGGGTGTTCATTCAGGCAACCAACCACAACGACTGTTCTGCCCAGAACTCATTCCACAAATCGATGAGGAGGTCAACGAGCTGATCAATGTTGGCTTCATCCGAGAGATTACCTACCCAATATAGATTGCCAATATCGTCCCAGTGAGAAAGAAGAATGGGCAGCCAAGGGTATTTGTTGACTTTCGAGATCTTAATAGGGTCGATCCAAAAGATGACTTTCTGTTGCCCATAATGGAGATCATAGTCGATGCAACAATGGGTCACGAAGCATTGTCCTTTATGGATGGTTCTTCAAGGTATAACCATATCAGGATGGCACTAGAGGATGAGGAGTTGACGACATTCCGTACTTAAATGGTTTATACTGCTACAAAGTTATGCCCTTCAAATAAAAAAATGCTGGCGCTACTTATCAGCATGCCATGCAAAAATTTTTTGATGACATGCTACACAATATTGTAGAATGCTATGTCGATGACTTAGTAGTAAAGACTAAGGAGCGTAAAGATCACGTCGAGGATCTCAAGATAGTGTTCGAAAAACTTTGCAAGCATTAGCTCAAAATGAATTCTCTCAAGTGCACATTTGGTGTCATATCAGGTAAGTTTCTTGGGTTCGTGGTGCATTATCGTGGCATCGAAATTGATTAGTCAAAAGTTAAAGTAATTCAAAAGATGCCTGAATCTAAAAACTTGCATGAACTGCGAAGTCTATAAGGGAAGTTGGCCTACATTTGTCGTTTCATCTCCAACTTAGTTGGGAAGTGTCAACCTTTCCATCGACTGATGAAGAAGGATGTCAACTTTGAGTGGGATGAAGCTTGTAGCAAGACTTTCGAAATCATAAAGAAGTACATTTCCAATCCACTAGTCTTGCGTTCTCCAATTCAAGGAAAGCTGTTGATTCTTTATATTGCTGCACAAGAAAGATCTTTGGGAGTTTTGTTCGCTCAGGAGAATGAGTAAGGAAAAGAAGTTACTCTGTATTAGTTGAGCATAATATTAAACGGTCCGGAGATGAATTTTTGCCCATTGAAAAGACATGTCTGACACTATTTTTTGTCATTGATAAGTTAAAGCAGTAAATACAAGCTCACACGATCCGTCTTGTTGTCAGAGCTGATCCTATCAAGTACATATTGTCTAGACTAGTCTTGTCAATACGACTTGTTGAGTGGACAGTAATTCTGCAGAGTTACAACATTGTCTACGTACCTCAGAAAGCAGTCAAAGGACAAGCCCTAGCATACTTCCTTACATATCACTTTGTCCCGTCCAATTGGAAGTTCACATATGATCTTTAAGATGAAGAGGTCTTTTACATCGAGACATTGCCACTATAAACGATGTTCTTCGATGGTGTAGCAAGGCGTGATGGTGCTGGTGCCGAAGTAGTGTTTGTCACTCCTCAACGACAAATATTACTATATGCTATCATTCTTGGTGAGTTATGTTCAAATAATCTTGCCAAGTATTAGGCTTTAATCATCGGTCTCCAAATTGCGGCTGACATGAAGATTCTAACTATAGAAGCCAATAGTGATTCTCAGTTCGTCATCAACCAACTTCTTAAGTTGTATGATGTGAAGAAAGAGGACCTTATGCCTTACTACCAACATGCTTAACAGCTAATAGATGAATTTGAAAACATTACCTTGGAGCAAGTGCCTCGACGAGAAAACACTTAAGCAGGCGCGTTGGCTAACCTGGCCACTTCTCTTACAAAGTCAGAAATCTAGGCTATAGTTGTTATCATATGCCAGAAGTGGATTGTACCGCAGGATCATGATGAAGAAAATACAGCAGCTAAGGCTGTATCCGTACGTCTCGCTTAAGGACAATGATTGGGACCAACCAATCATTGACTACCTGCGGCATAGGAACCTACCCAAAGATCGTTGTCAAAAGATAGAAATTCAACGACGAGCTCCTCGCTTCATATATCTCAAAGATGCTCTTCATCGAAGGGTTTTTTATGGAGTTTTACTACGCTGCCTGAGCAATGAAGAGGGAAAATAAGCTCTAACTGAAGCACATTCTGGTGTTTGTGTCGGACATCAATCAGGACCTAAGTTGCACTTTCAGCTTACAAGAATATGATACTACTAGCCAACCATGGTACGTGATGCAATACAGTTTGCTAAAACCTGTCAACCTTGTCAATTCCATGCAAATTACATTCATTAACTACCAGAGCTACTACATCAAACTGTCTCATCCAGGCCCTTTGAAGCTTGGGGACTCAATTTAGTAGGGCCTTTGCAAAAGTCATCCTTGGGCCACCTTTATATTCTCGTAGCAATAGACTACTTCTCGAAATGGGCCGAATCTATTCCACTTGCAGAATTAAAGAAGGAGTATGTTGTCAGCTTTATTCGGACTCATATGATCTATCGCTATGGAGTCCCTCAGTTCATCATCACTGATAATGGCAAGCAATTTTACAACAGATTGATGGACAAACTCTACGAAAAGTTCAAATTCAAGCAGTACAAATCATCTATGTACAATGCCCTGGTTAATGGCTTGGCTGAATCATTCAACAAGACCTTGTGCAATCTATTGCGGAAGGTAGTCTCTAAATCCAAAAGAGATTGGCATGATAGAATTTTAGAGGCATTATGGGCGTATCGCACAACTTATCGGACTTCACTGCAAGTGACACCCTATGCATTTGTTTATGGTGTCGAAGCCATAGTATCTTTAGAGACGCAGATACATTCTCTTCGTATGGCTGTTTTAGAGGAGCTCACACAGGAAGAAAATTCACAACTATGTTTGGATAGGTTAGAAGCCCCCGATGAAAGGAAACTCGAAGCACAACAATAACCTGAATGCTACCAAGCCCGACTCGCCAACGCATTCAACTGTAGGGTTCGCCATCGATCATTTCAAGTTGGAGACCTTGTTCTTGCAGTACGACGGCCCATCAACTTGAAGCATCGGCCTGGCGACAAGCTTACTTCCAAATGGAACAGGCCATACTTAGTGTATGAAGTCTATACCTACAACACTTACATGCTATCAGACCAAAAAGACGTTCGAATTGGCTCGATCAACGAAAAATTTTTGAAGCAGTATTATGTATAGACATGTAAAAAAAAATTCAAAAAAAGAAGAAAAATAAAAAAATTCAAAAAAAGGGAAAATAAAAAAAAATCAAAGATATAAAAAAAAATCTGGAAGTCTCGATCTGAAAGCCCAGCGAAAGTCCAAACCCAAAAGTTTAAGCCCAAACACTTGAGCTCAAATCCGAAAACCCTAGCCCAATTCTAAAGCCTGAGAGCCCAGGACCAAATTCAAAAGTCCAAATCTAGATCCAAAACTCAAACACTCGAGCCTAAATCTAGAAGCCCAAGTCCAATTCAAAACCCAAACACAAAGCTTAAGCCCAAAAACCCAAGTCCAATCCAGAACCCAAACATTTGAGCCCAAATCTAGAAACCCAAGCCCAAATCCAAAGCTTGAGAGCTTAAGTCCAAATTCAAAATCCAAACACTCAAAATCCAGTCCAAAATCCTGGCCCGTATGAGTATAAACTACGAACAGCTCAACATCCAGTGCAACTCTTGACTCGCATGAGTACAAACTCTGAATGACCAAAAAATATAAAAGCGATGAAGGGTCTGAGTCTCTGCTTCAATCTCAACTTATCTCCACCACATACCAAACCTTTGCTCCTCTGCAGCAGAAAAATAGAACAATCTGCAGAACAACAGGTTAAGGAAGAAGAAATGTTACCCCGTGCTAGATGGCACACAACTTTGACACAACTACAAATTTTGGAGAAGTTTTTTCACAACAATGGTGGTACTATTCTTAATACATCACAAATTCTCCAACTTGCCTCACGGTTGCGCCTGCTAAAGGTGGTCAAAGGAAAAAATGTATATTTAGAAGAATTAGAGGAACAGGGAGAGAACGACACTGACATATGCTATTTCCAAAACACAGTCTGCCGTTCTCATAGTATATCTCACTGGTACAGCTTTGCCCTCAAATGAAACATGTCTGAGTTCTACTGTTATAATGATCCTTCCAGGATATTTCGATCAAAGTCATAGCCTGTGCGAGTATGCATACTGGTCCTGGTGGTCTTACGGAGTCAGCTAAGGGTTCATCACTCACTGGTACTTAAGTCTAGGAAGAATTTTTCTAGTTGGAAGAAGTCATTCTAGCGATATTTTACCTCCCTTTCCAGAATATTACGGTAGCATCAACCAGTCGGAAGGCTCTAGTGACATCAACATTATCGGCCCACCAGAAGAGGCTAGGATTGACTTGGGCCTGCGCTTCGGGCCCTACCAGGATGGCCGATAAGGATAAGGCACGACGATTTTTATAGCACACAGTAACGAATTCTACAAATCGCGTCAGCCGCTGCCTCTTCTGTCGCTTATGGAAAAAATGGACGTGGAGGACCTCGTCAGATTTTGCGAATCCTTTTTTTTTCTTTTAAAAAAAAACGAGGGGCTAGCTTTTTGTTTATATATCCTACACACTAGAGTCATAATACTCACCCCCTCAACTCTTCTTTCTCTCAAAAAAACAAAGGGCTAGCTCCTACACTTTCTCTTGCAAAAAGTTATGTGATTAGAAAGTAGGAGGCACTTGAGTTAAGAAGAGAAGGAGTAGTCCACTTCAAGGGATCTATAAAGGTTTTCAAATCTCAGCCTCCAACACCATCGGTAACATGGAGTTTCAACCGCTCTCCTTAATTCACATGTACCATAGAGGAACGAGAAGCTACGATCATCCTCATATATTCTCAGATGCGACGACGTATAAGGAAATTTGAATTACTCTCCTTACGTCGAAGCAGACATGGGAATCATCACTATAATCCGTCTCTCTATGCGCAGGTCTTGAAGTTCTGTAGTATTGGCTTTCCTCATGAAGAGATTCGTGTTTTTTGCCTACTGTAGTATCATCTCCATAGTTGGGGAACTTCAAGACATATAAAAAAACCTTGCGAGTTATGGAAGCTCGACATCAGTTGGAGTCAGAGTTTCATTTTTTATATTGACTAGAATGCTAACTTCCTCAAGGTCGTATCGGTTTCTATTGAGATCCAACAATAGTAGACACAATCAAAGTTAGAAGACTTCAACATTTAATATTCATTAAGACGTCTAAAGTTTTAAACTGGACTTTAAGACTCGATTCAGATCATATCCCTAGAATTCCACATCAGTAAACTTGAAGTGGGGGCGTCTGTAAACACAAAATCTAGAAAGGGGAAGAAAAGTCAAAGTCAGCATGCATACACGTGGGAATGCCATACAATTTCCAAAGGCAGACATACAATTTCAATTTGGACGGCAACAAAAGTTTCAAACTAGGCAGTGTTCTGCATACTTTTTCCAATATGGCTGGCGAGAGTAGGTAAAATAGGAAGATCTTTTGGCCTATAAATGATCCAAGTGTTGCAGAAGCTATGATTCCCAAAAAAACTGACACCCAATAAAAAAGATAAATGAGCTAAATCCTTAACAATACACCTAGCCAATCACACACAAGCATTCGCATTCATCCAGCCAGTCAAATAAAAGCATTGATGTTCATGAAAATTTCCAAAGGGCCAAATTGAATTCCATATTTCACACACGGAAAGGGATGCTATAAATAGTCCCTTTTCCCTCAGTTTAGAAAGAATTCAGCAAATCTGTAATCTAAAAATAGGGAAAGCCTAAGGAGAAAAGGAAAGAATAAAAAATCTTTCAAAAATTTTTCTCTTTTCCCTACATTTTCATACCCTTTAGTATACTCTTTTAACTCCTTTGAGAGAGATATCTCAGATATAAAGTCCAAAAAAATTATTGTATCTATTTACAAGTATATTTTTTGTTTGTACTATTCGATCGTATCAGATCTAGATTTGTGAGGCTATAAATTTAAAATATCAAAATATTATAAATCTGGCTGAGATAAAGTCTTATACAGCCCTTAGTAAAGTTCAGGCAACTCACCCGAGAACAAGTCCCCTCGGCCCTCAGTGAAATCAAGTTAGATCGAGTCAGATAAGATCTCTCTGATTCTTCACTACAGTCCAAGCGTCTACATCAGATCCAGTTTCAGTCTTCAGTATGATCTATGCAGCTTAAGATAGAGCTGTAGAATTCATTTCTGTCAAGATCAAGCTTGTGCAGTATTTGACGGAGTCACGAAAAAAATACTAATCGGAGGATCCACGAAAATCGATCATACGTAAATTTTATTTTATTTTAAATTTTTTTATTTATAATTTGTATTTGTATTTTTAAATCTAATTATTGTAGGCTCGAAATTTACGCCCATTACAATATCACCTTATTTATATTCCACCCCAGCACCACGTTATCCACCTCATAAGCCATGTAAGCATTAGTTGATCTAACAATGTACTTTTTTTTTCAATTTTTTTGCAAAAATTAAATTGTTCGTCGAGGAAAAATAAAAATTTAAAAAGTTTTCTTTTTAGAAAAAAGAAGAAATTTTTTTCCAACCGAACCGATGTCCTTTCTCGGTTATCTCTGGCTTTTTGTGGATCATATTGAAATCTTCTGCTCAAGAGAAGCTCTACGCCAAATGGTCTTTTGCGAATACAAAATCAAAATTGAATGAGAAGGGAATCTTCTGCCCAAGAGCATCCTTTGTCGCGATTACGAGCCACTCTCCCTCTCTGCGTTACACTATGTTTGGAGTGTAAAAGGGGTGGGGAGAGAAAATAGAGAGAAAGAAAGTAGTAAGAAAGAAAGTGGAGGGAGAGAAGTTAATTTTCTTTTATATTGTTTGGAATGATAAGAGAAATGTGAGGAAAGAAAGCGGAGAGAAAATAATGATTTGTATAGATATGAGAAGAAAGTGGAGAGAAAGAAAATTTTTTAATTATGAATGACAATTATACCCCCAGCCCAATTAATGTACATTTTAGAAGAATTTCTACTTTTTAATTATAAATTAATTACATGCTCACAAAGCAAAGCTTATTTTGTCATGGTTCATTAGTCTTCGGCCAGCACTCTAGATCTAGCAGTCGCTCCGATGGCCCAATGCTTCAAACTATACATTCAAAGTTTTGAAAATTGCATCTTTCCTTTTGAATGAAGCCACAGCTCACATTTCAATTTGGTCATTCGAAAGGACTTTAGTATCTTATCCAAGGACGTTATACAATGGTATCAACTTTAACAAAAGATTACTACTACCAGTTCTTGGGGAAAAATAGTCTATATTCATCCACTAGTAATCACAATCAAATGTTAGAATGAGCTAGAAAGACAGAGTTATATGCCAGAGTATGCACAATAAACATAAATGTTGCTTAGGAAGTATAATTGGACAAAGAGAGCTCACTGCCGTCAACACACAATGAACTATTCCAATTATATCCAAGCTAGCATGTCGTCAAAAATTACAAAGACCATAGGCATGGCCAGCAATAAAAATGTTGACTATGCAATCTACTAGATCAACTAAGGTGATACAAATCAATTTAATTCATCAAAGAGTTGTTCCAACATCTCATGGATTGAGTTATATGCCTGTGTGTTGCATCTCCCTAGACAAATACATTGATTGTTCCATCCACCTCAATTATGCTGGTGTTTTCTTCAACCTTCTATCACTTATCATTCTACATATTCTACATGCATCTTCTCTCCTCTTGGCACTCAAATAAATGTTTGTCGATTGAACAAAGGCCGAATCTTCCTTTACTTCATTGCTATTTTCTAGCTGCAAACTCTCATGAACAAGAAGTTCTGCAACCTCAACATTCTCACGGGTGTAACAACTGCTTAAATGCTCAAAGTTAACAACCGAAGCACTGTAAGATTGAACCCTTTAATCTTGATGTTGAGCTCTGGACTACCACAAGACTGAGCCATACATCCGATCGCAATCTGAAAATCAAAATTCCTATGAACTGTAAATCAACCATAAATCGAAAGCTAGACCCTAAACATCCAAAAGTAGCAGGGAAATTAAGACCTTAACCAACAAAATTGAATGCCCAACAAAATCAAAACCATAGAAATTTCCCTAAATTCGAAAATACCAATATCACAAATCATTCTGGTTTTGAAAAACCCCAAATCTACCATCAAAATTGAATAACTTCACCAAAAAAAAAAAGCAATGTCCCAAAAAAAAAAATTGTCACCCACCCAGAAATCAAAATGGCATCTTCATTGAAGCCATAAGGAGGAAGAAAGTCTTAAATATATAAACTCACTTGCTTTCTGGTCAAAAAAAAAAAAAAAAACAAACAAACGGACCCCAAAATACCTACAAGACCAAGAGGTGATACGAAGATATGTTGCAGGAGTAATCGACGGTGGGAATAAGTTGCTGGAGTTTGAGAGTTGGGGCAAAATCGCCGAAATCGTCGATGACGGAGCTATTCTCAGCCACAACAAAGAGAAATCCCTCCCTCTTGCGATCGATCTCAATGTGGCCATAGTCATCTCGGCATAGCTGTCCGGCCATCGGCTAGAACGAAACGAGGGCCTTGTTCAGCGCTGCCTTCAGGACCTCCTTATCGAAGAAGTTGGGCGCTCCCATCGGCCGATAGAACTACACGCTGGGGGTGTGGAACCGCGGCACCACTAGGTTGACGTTGGCGTTCCACAACCCTCGCCTTGGCGTCTCCTTCGTCGATCCCACCAGCATCTATTATATCACGCTAATTTTCATTTTCCCAGAGAAACAAACCGCTGTGGTAGCGACAAACTGACCCAGCAGACTTTTTATCTAGCTAGGTTCCATTGAGGAGGCCTTTTTCGTCATTGTACTGTAGCCCAGCAGCTTTCTCTCAATTTTCTTCCCGATTTGGAGAGATTGGCCGTACAGTACGGTGGATGCAAAAAATCACCCCATTTTCCCTTGCTTTTCTTTCCTCTGTTTCTCCAAACAAAGGATTATTCCAATCCTCTTGTACTATTGTTTCTTCTCTCTTTCTTTCCATTGCTTTCCATGCATTCCAAACACAAAATTAGTGTCTAATGGCAGAACTCATGGCTTCTGTCTCTGTCATCTATGTCATGACTTTTCTCTACCTGCCTCTCTCTTTTTTTCTTCTTCTCTCTCTCATCACGTCTCTCTCTCCTTCGCTTCCTCTTGTTTCTTCTTTGTCCAATGGTTTTCTTCCTATTGTTGTAACTTGTATTCGCAATTATATTTTCCTTTTTGTGCTTCCAGATCCTGCGACGATCTTGGTGATGTTCGTGGAATACCAAAATGTCGCAAATCTTTTCCTTTTTTTTTAAAACAAAAATTAACTTTTTGTTTTTTAATTAATGGAAAACCTAATTTTTGACAAAAAAAAAAAAAAAAAAAAGCTCACATGGCCTAAGAGGGGGAGGACGTGGAATATAAATAGAATGATATGTCATTGATTAAATTGTTACTCATTACACTTAACGGTTAACAAATGAAAAAAGGTAAAAATAATTGATCGAAGACGTTAAGTATAAATTTTAAAATAAAAAAAAATATTGTAGATAAAATTTTTGAAAGAGTCAAAGATAGCAAGAGAAAATTTTCTTTATACCTTTATTTTTTTTGGTCTGTTGCTATTTTTTTAGTCTGTTGCTTTCTTGTTTATTTTTAAATCAATTTTCAATCTTTTAGTCAAAAAAAAGAAAAATGTTTAACATTTACTCCGTGTAACACACGTCCACAACTTTACACATAAACGTTGGTTTGGGCGGCCATTAGTGGGTTTTTCTCACTTTCTACTTTGAGAATTTCATCGCTTCGATAGGAGATTTGATTACTTGGATATAAAATGAAGTTCTTATTAATTTGTAAATTTGGGACTGTTAGGAGAGATTGTACAGTTTTTTGATCAGTTAATTTCTTTTTTTGAAAAGTTAATTATGAATGAAACTTTATGCAGTTCAAAAAAAAAAAAAAAAAAGGAGAATTTCATCGCTCATCAAGAATCACAATCGCCCACAACAAAGGCGTCCAACGAAAGTTCCCCTACAAAGTAATGTGAATCTTGGTAATTACGGAAGAAAAATTTTAGACGAACAGTTTCTTATTGTGCGACACGAGATATGATTGGATCGCTATAAAAGTTTTACTAAAAGTTTCTAATGTTTTAGTTGAGTACTGTCTGACTTCTTTTTTTAATAAAGTATAGTATTATGAATGTGGGCTGTCGCCTAATAGTAGACTAGAGATTTAAAAGGAGGAATGTTAAAGACTTTTTTCTTACGTCAAAAGAGGAAAGGGACTTTATTATATGAAAGCAGTTAAATTAACGCGTCTAATAAGTGGACCGACATTGTACTATTATGCCGCAGGATGCACATTTGTGCCTCTTCTTTGACTGTGATCATATATTGGAGATTAAAATTATGCATACAATAATGATGATAGTATAATATGTAAGTTCATGTCTACATCAATATAACATAGTATAATGCGTAAGCTCATGTCCAAGTCCATAAAACTTTACTCAAAAGAAAGAACAAGGAAAAAGATTGCACAAAAATTGCAAGCATATCAACATTTCTTAATAATCTACTTTTAACGGGATGGTTTAGAATTAATCCACAAACAAAATTGAAGAAACACCTTTGTGATCTGTGGAGACGAACCTACAAATCTGCTCTCCACAGACTCCACTAAAGGTTTTATCAATAAAGAATGTTTCGATTGGCTAGAAAGTATTAAAAAGGAACATAAGATATCATGACATGAAGCCAAAAAGCAATGTGTAATGGTTGTTTAGGTGTAGATATAATTCCAATCTTTGAATTTGATAGTCCACAGCAAGATAATAAGAAAATAAAAGTAAATCAAACACCCAATACACGCACAAATGTACATACAATATATATCCCGATAATCATCTCCCAAGTAAAATTGCACCTACTTCTTGCTCATTCATCTCAAACATGGCCAAGCACTTCAATGTTGTCTTGTTCATGCTTATTGTGATTCTGGTGCTTCTACGAAACGGTTGCTCCCGAGAATTGGCTTTTCCAATTGAAGGTAATGTTTAAAGTGTATTGATTTATGAGTTGCTAGACAACAATTTTAATATATATATTTGCTAAATGAGTTTCTAAGGGAAAGTTGTAGTTTGAATTGTCAGCTTAGTTTAATTTGTACCCTAAGCATCCTGAAATTTTAAGTGGTCCTCTGACCAAATTTCGCAATTAGATGATGAAAGTAGAATTGACCAGGGGATGTACATAAATATCCTGAAAGGTAGAAATTGATAGGGTTTACTACTTCTAATTTAAACTCTTGGATCTTAGTTACTACTATTTAATAAATTTTGTTTCTGTCCCTTAAAAATACTCTAGTGGTTAAAATTTATAATTTTTATTTAAAAATTTTGAGTTTTAATGCTTGAATTTTGATCCTATAAATGAGAGTGTGGGGTTTATGAGAAGATGAAGATTTTTTTCTATCGTGTATCTTACGACCCATAGACCTGCTAATAGATAAAAAAAAAAAAATTGTTTCATATTTTTTAGTGTTTCGAACTCATGAAAATTACATCTCATAGAGAATAGACAATTGTTATATATAACTCGCTAATCAACAGGTTCAAAGGTGAAGGAAGCCTCAGGTTTACTTATTCACCCGGGAGAAAGAAACTTGATGCACAGAATTGGCAAGAGACCAACTCGATTTCACCGTGGAAGATCAGCATCCACTCAAGGACGGGATAGCGATTCGGCCAGAAACCAACCAGTTCCCCCTACCGCACCTCCTGGATTAATTCCGAATGGGGATTAAGCATCAAACCTTTGACCTTCCTCTTCTATCCTCGGCATACCACATTTTCTTAATTTTGATAAATCAGAAAATGTTTTTGTACCAATTTTTGGTATCCCGATTAGTTTCCTTAATGAAATAAGATGAATAGTTTTTGTAACATAATTGACAATATTTGTAATAAAAAAATAATAACTTTTAAATTATATTATAAAAATTATTAATTTTATTGTACAAACTATCAATCTTATTATATTTAAAAAATCAATCGAGACACAAAAAATCAGGGACACGTATTAGTGCTCTTGCTAAATAATGTGTATACCATGTTGTTCACGAGATGTGGTGAATTAAATAATGACATAAATAAAATACCTAAAAGAAAGAAACTTATTTTATTGAACTTTACTTTATTGAACTAAATAACCCCTGTACTTTTATTAAGCATTGTTAACGTCATGTCCACTTACTTTATAAACAAATGTACGTACATATATATTGAGCATATTCAATGCTAAGATACAATGGATATGAAATAAATAAGAGATATAATTCAGCAAATGGGCCAAAATGTAAAAGAAACATTTGACATAGTAGAAACGAGAGGCAGATAAGATTATAAGAATGATTTATTGCTGTTGGGTTGGAATCTATGTTGTCTCACATAAGGAGAAAGTGGTGGGAAGGGAAGTGTGAAAGCTTTATATACGTTGATGCATTTATGAACATGCATTTTTATCATGGCATCGGACAGTTATATTGGCCCTAAAATCTGAATCATATAATTTTTCTAAAGGAAATAATTCGTAGCAATATTTAGATAAAAACAAAGTGATATAAGCCTAAAACAGTAAAAGACAAAGTTAATATCTATAATACGTAGTTAATGACACTTAAATGTCTAATGCTATTTAATTTGGTTGAATTTGTCAAAACTTAATTCCGTAAAGGTGCTTATGTGCTTATTTCATTTATCAATAGCGGTTGGAGAAGCAATCAAATAGGAAAATTTGCAATAAAACAGAACACCAAATCTTGACACAAGGATAAAAAGTAGAGGTTCAATGATTCTGTTGGTTTGCAAGGAGATTGAGTGGAAGATTAGGGTGAAAGTTGAAATTTATGAGCAAAGAACTAATCCCACAGATTTTCCAGCTAAGAAGAAGAGAAGAACTTGCTGCAGATTTTGCAGAAAGGAGAAGGAGATTAGAAAATATCTTCTTCTATTTTTATTGATCATCAAACCTCCTTATATATAGAAGAGTTTGTTTAAAAAAATTAAAATACAAATTTCAAATTTAAGAGCTGTTACATTTGGTAGCTTTTTACATATTTAATTAAGGTTTCTATTTTCAAATTAACTCAAATTTAACCACAAAAGTTCATATTATGTCATTCATTTGGTTGCATACTTTTCCGACATCCTTTCATAACTAACAAAACTGAAAATTGATATTTCAAGGGAAAACATAAGAAGACAAAACTTGAGCAAGGTAACAGCACTAATACTTCCATCGGATTCAAATTTGACCTTAATGACATAATTCATCCATTTCACCGAAGGGGTATTTGTACAACTAAAACGATCTTTCAAGTTAATAGAATATTCTACATGATTTCTATGGTTACTAGAAGATTTTATATGATTTTAGCCTTATGTTTCCGATTACATTTAAATTTCAAACATAAAATATTAACTAAAACAAGTAAATGGAAGTTGTGCCTTGATGCTATAGCAACAATTGTGTCATTCACTCTAACACTCCTCGGCATATTTACTAGAAAATAAAACTTTATTTTTTCTCTTTGGAAAGTTATGGAAGATCTTTAAACTGCTGTAAATGGCTGCTGAGACTTCAAGTTTTTAGATTTGTAAAACCAAAGTTCTGGTATTTTTTTCATCTTCAATTCTCTTCGGGAAACCATAGAGGTCATCAAATTGCTGTAACATTCCATGGCCCACTTGCTTACATAGGGATTAGATAGAAAGTTCTAGATTACAACTTTGAATTCTAGCCACACATTTTTTCTCGATCTCTAGAGGTGTCAAAAATTGTTCAGACCATACATATGAGCCGATCTAAATCTACTTCGTCTCCCAAAAATGACATAATCCACAAGTAATTTAATTCAAAATGGCCTCACTCAGAGTTAGGGGCTGATGCATGTGATGACTTGTGGGGGCAATTGCCCCACTGAAATCAAAGTTTTATATGTCAAGTAGTATATAAAATTTTAAGTTATGCCTCCACAAAAAATCTTTTGTTGCCCCCACAAACCTTCAAAGATTGGTGAAATTTCCTTAATCCACGAATAGATTCTTTATTTTAGATAAAATATGATATAATTGTGAAAGTAAAAAAAGTTTAATTAGCAAAAAAATGAATATTTTTATTTTAATGAAAGGTTTAAGCATATAAATTAGAGTCATTATTTTTCTCTTTCATAAAAAATAAAACTACAGAATGTATATAAATATGGACACGCACACATGCATATAACCTTTAAGCATATAAATTTTGCCTACACTCAAACTAAGTTCTAGATCCACCCCAGCTTAAAGTGACCTTTTATTGCAATTGGGTAGCGACGATCATGATTCCACCACATCTACACGTCCAACGTTTCGCATCCCAAGTATAGGGGACGGCCCACATGCGCCAGTCTGCTCTCCCCTCGCCTGTTATTATCATCCATCTTTTCCAATGAAAAAATGAAAAAAAAAAAAATGGAGGCCAATGAATTGTTGATTCTCGCAATTTATAAACTAAAAGTCACAATCTTGCCTTTTGAGTTTTTCCCATACACACCTATGTAACTCACACAGGTGGAACCCCCTACTTTAACTCCGTGCACGACTCGTCCAAAACTTTACACGTAACTGCAAAGTGGGTTTTTCCCACTTTCTACAATGAGAATTGCATATGTCATCTCTAAGCACAATCACCCACAAAGGTGTCCAACGAAATGTTCCTATGACAAAACAATGTGAACAATGCTAATTGAGGAACAAAAATGTTAACTAATCAGTTTCATATTTTTTTATGATTAAAGGATTAAAAACTGAATAAAACATAAAAAAAGAAAGTAATTGTAGTAGATTAAAAAAGTAAATGAATAATTGAAAATGACCTTAAATAATTTTGAGTGTCTTTGTTTAACTTTTTAATTTTAATTTGTTTGTTGCGATGCACAATATCAAAGAAGCCAATAAAGATCATGGCTAGACCTTCTAAAGTGGAGTTCTGCAATCAGTTTCATATTGAGCGTTGTGAGATCATTGAATTGATATAAAATTTTTACTAAAAACTTTTTTTTTTTTTTGGCTTCGTAAATTCTGTATATATATATCCTGGGTGCTTAATCTTGTGGTCGAATTTCAATCTTTGAATTTGTTAGTACAGAGCATGAGAAAATGAAAATCAAAGTAAATCAAACACCCAATACACGCACAAACGTACATAAAATATATATCCCAAATATTCATCTCTCACGTAAGATTGCACCCAAATTTCGCTCATTCCTCTAAAACATGACTAAGCACTTCATTGTCGTCCTCTTTGCGATTTTGGTTATTCTGGTGCTTCTACGAAATGGTTGCTCCCGAGAGACGGCTTTTCCAATTGAAGGTAATATTAATGTGCGCCGAATTATGTATAGCAGCTCTTGCTTAATGTTAAGAGAATCCGACAATGATTGAGATTTGATTGTAATCAGTATATGATTCTAGGTATCAATTGCTATAGATTTGGTTGTAATTAAAATAGGATTATAACCATCAATTGATATCAAAATTAGAATAGAATATTCTTGCAATATAATAAGACAATATTCACTATATATATTGGAATTCACATATTATTCTTACATAACTACGTACTATGCTCTTATCGGGAGTATATGTGAGTATATAGTATCTTACGACATCTTATAGTTTATTTTTTTTTTTTTTCTTTTTTTTTTTTTTGGAATGTAATCATTTAACAGTATATATCATTACATAAATACATGTGCCCCAATAAAATTGTACTCTCTAGGATTTCCCTAAAGTGGGGGTTTAAATCATGGGCTTCATTTAATTTTTCCCCAATATTCTTCAAATTTTGAGTTGTCGTTGGACCAAAGTGTGATATCTATCAACTCTAGTTATTAGATGTGAAAGCAGGAATAATGAAGGATGTATATGAACTTCCTGAAAGATTGAAATTTACGAGGTTTAGGTAGGGTTTTGCTCTCCACTACTTAATTCTAGCTAATTTAAACTCCTGGGTCATAATTTTGTCTATTCAAGCTCAAGAACCTTGAGATTATACAAATACTATTAGAGTTTTATATACATGTATTTATCAATTTATAAATGAACTTCGTACCTAGTTTTTGGTGTTTCCAAATTAAAATTCGCATTTTGTGGAAATCTAAGAAAACAAACAATTATAACTTGCTAATGTATAGGTTCAAAGGTGAAGGACGTCCATGCCTCAGGTGTTCTTATATACCATGGAGCTAGAAACTTAATGCGCAGGATTGACAAGAGAAGAACTCGATTTGTAACTGAAAGAGTATTTACTGATGGGCGGGACGGCGATTTGCCTCGAAGTGGACCAGTAGCCCCTACTGCACCTCATGCAACGATCCCAAACAAGAAAAATTGAGCAGTATCCCACCTTCTACCTTCCACTTCTGTTCTTGCGATACCAACTATCTTAGTTTTGCTAAATAAGTTGTATGCTTAGTGAATTAGATAACGATATAAACACCCAAAAAAAAAAAAAAAGTCTGTCTTAGTGAATTAAATAAGGATATAAATACCAAAAAAAGCCTTAGTTTATTGACCTAATCAATGCCTCTTGTACATTTTTTTTCTCAGGTATTGTTGAAATCATGTCCACTTACTTTTTTTTTTTTTTGGGCTAAAAGGCAGACAAAAGACCATTAAACGGAGTACAAAGTTATTAAGACTAAGATGTCTTATCAAAATATTTCAACTAATTATACTAAAAAACATTGAACATGTCCACTTACTTTATAAATATGTACATGTACATATATGATAAGTATATTCCTAATCGATGGTAAAAAGGGTGAAACCCAATCAAGTTAGCAAATCCAATACACACACTTTTCAATATAACATGTAAGGCACTTCAAGAAAAGGAAAAAAAGCAAAAAACAGAGAGAGAGAGAGAGAGAGAGAGAGAGAGAGAGAGAGAGAGAGAGAGATAATGGAGTACATATGCGCCAAAATATAGAAGAATGTTTTTTTGAGGTATTGGACCCTCATCTACTTAATCCGTGTAGATGCAGTGGTTTTGATCTACTTATGTGTTTGCTTTATTTACTCACTCTCTTATTTTATATCATTATAAATTTACTTTGTATTCGATTACTCTTATTTAAACTTTATTTAATTTATATATAATATTATTTGGAGTTTCAATTAAGAGAGTCATTTTAGGCTTAATATTGATATTGATATATTTGCATGCTAGAATTAAGTAATTATAATAAACAAGTCTTTAGATTTTCTTTTGTAATCAGTCTATTTAGTCTATAAATTATTAATCAAACAGAGTTCAAATGTGAGAATTCCAAACTTCCTACGAAGGCCTAATCTTGGATTTGATTGTACTTTTTTTTTTATTGGAAATTAATAATTGGGCGCAACGATTTTTCACGGCCAAGATTCGGACCACGCTTGACTAATATTATGATGACGTCGGTCACAATAAAATAATATTTTTTCTGAAATTTTTCACCAACAAACTAGATGTGCACAAACTAACGAAATGTGCAGTGCAAAACTATTTTGTTGTATATTTTTTATCCATCTTCATAGAGATTGTATTCTATTTACTTCCACATTTGGTTTTTACTCATGCACATTAAGTGATTTTTTTTCTTTCCAAAAAATAAAATTTCAAAAAGATATTATTTGCGTGACCCTCATGTTGGCCCTGGGTCGTGCCTCCGTCTTAGCGGTGAGTCCAAACAATTGAACACTTTTTCTTGATGTTTTTTTCCTGAGACACATGCTCCATTAAAAGAGATGTCCAAATACATGAAGTCTTTTACACTATAATATTTGGATACGGATATACCGTAATTATTTTAATATTACCAAAAAATAAATTTGGTCGTGGAGTCAATCGGCTCTTAGTTTTCTCATGCTAAAGCAAAGGTATGTTCTATAAAGGGAAAAAATTGTGCGCCGTACTGAGCACGAGAAGAAATGCAAATTATCACCAATAAAATATAAATGCTTTGTTTATTTGTATAAAAATGTTTTAAAGAAAAATAAATTTTTTTAAAACTAAAAAATAAAAAAAAATTTATTTTTTAACAGATATAATATAATATCTACACTTTTAAATTTTAAAATAATAAATATTTAATTTTAAATTTTTTAATTTTTTATATTTTATAATAATAATTATTAATTACACTTTTATAATAACATATAATCACACTATACAGTTACATAGTACTAACTCTAAAACTCCTCCCCTCCGTAAAATTGCTAATGACAAGACGCCCGTGGACTGACTACTTGCTGGAAAATCTGTTAGCATCACTTGGAATTTTTTCCTCTGACGTGTTTTACCCGCTCGGTGGCAGTGGATGGAGTGCCTCGAAGGAAGGTGAGCTTGATTAGGCCCACGTGAAACTTACATAAGAAATAAACATGATTCTAATTACACACATAAATAAAAATAAATAAATAAAAAATTATAGTATAATTAATAAATTAATTTGTATAATTAATAAATTATTATTTATAAAAAAATAATAAAAAATAATTTTATTTTTATTATAAATATTAATTATTTAATTATATAAATCAATCCATTAATTATACTATAATTCTTCTTTGCCCAATTTTTTTGCCATCCGTATATATTTTTCCGACAGTGATTTATCATTTCCGTTAGTTATAGTTGGATATTTTTTTTTTTCGGTACATACAATTCAACTGATGGTTATGATGGGTCGGAGTTATTTTTGTGTCCTAGTTTTGTCCCTTCCCCTCTTCTTTTTCCAACATCTCGCACACGCAACCAAGGCAAATTCACCGTGGATTAGCAAAATTGTCAATAAATATTTAGGTAATATAGTAAATCACTGATATGATAGAATTGAAATTATCGAGAAACTTGGAATGTAGACAAACAAATAAGGGAGTATACACAGCTATTTTGTTTATTAAATTGAAGAGTGTATTGTTTGTGGTCATGACTCATGAGCGTGACATCAAACTACGTGGTTATAAAATGGGCATAAGGTATCTAAACAAGAAGAAAAGTTTCTCTGTTTTTCCCTTTGTTGGCGCATACTAAGAGTATACGTTGAAATGTTAATATCCATGCATCTCAAGAGGCAGTGAATTGAGTCTGTTTTCGATGTGCTTAAACATAAGACTTTTTTGGTCAAACAAGTCAACATGGTTGATCAGAGTTTTGTTTGATAGATTACTCACTTCACATCATTGCTCAACTTCAAAACGTTTGTTTTTTGTTTCTTTTTTTCAATCTATTTAGAGACTCATTGATTTATGAGCAATCAAGTAATTCTTTCTTTCTATAATACTATACCCTCAATTTTTAAAATTAGAACTCAAAACCTTGATTAATACATTGCCTAAATAAGAGGATTGAAGCAAAATCCTTGCACGAAAAATAGCTCAAATTCAAATACAAAATAGAATCTTGTCATATTGAGTAGAACGATGGAGAATAATATTCATAAATAACTCAATCATGCATCTAATACAATGATATAACCGTAACAGCTAAATAATTGAAATAAGTCAATAATCAATCACAGCTCAATATTATAATCACGGAAACGCATCAAAACTATCATTCACAAAATCTCAAGTTTATACAGAAAATTAAAAAAGGACAAACAATACAATAGAAAAGTCAGAAAAATCTTTAAGCAAAAAAACTTTAGTGCCTCTTTCATAGAAAATTTTCAGCATAAAGTGGACTATTTATCCTACATAATATATCTTTTCCCATTTTGGAAAAAGAAAAAAATTGACAACATCGAAGGGAGTGTAATTATCAAATGTAAACCATGCGTGTGATTAACAGACACAAGTAGTCATGCAACAGTATCCCTGCATCATTCGCACAATAGAGATCGAACAACTATCATCAATTTGTCTTTAAATTAAGTGACAAGTAAGAAATTACACGATATAAAACTGACCTGGCTTTACCGACTCCTTTGGCTGCTTATTTCCCTCAGGTAATATCCAAATGAGCCCATAATCCCATTACATGACCAGATGATTCAATCAGACGTAGGCCAAAGTGACCTCACTCGTATTAATTTCAAATTTTCTGCCAAAAATCAATAGATTTGCAACTAGAGAAACAAAATGTGTAATAGGCTGAAATGTGCATTGAGATATGAAAATGTCAAATAATGTCTGATGAAGACATTCTTTTAATTCTGGTCACACATTTTGTTGCACATATAGTAACTTTGGATGGAAAAACTAAAATTTCAACCAAAAAAAAAAAAAAAAACAAGAATTCAAATGTTCATTTTTTATTACATGTGTCAAATAAGGTTTTGAAATTTCAAATTTATTTAAAAGCTCAAGTTAATAGGTGAGACAAGAGTATTATAAGTTATGTCAGATTTTTATATTTTATTAATATAAGACTTTTATACTTTTTAATACGTTCTCTTGACACGTGTTATAGCTCATGACATGCATAAAGAAATTGGACTGAAATGTGCCAAATCCTCAAGCATAGATAAGAAGATAAACCAAATTTTGATATTATATCAAATAAAGTCTCAGAACTTTACATCCGCATAAAAACTCAAGTTAGTGGATTATAAAACTCAAAAGTATTATAAGTCATGTCATTGTAACGAGTGTAAATCACGAGATTAAAAAAATTATACTCGAAAATACAAAAATAAATTACAAATAAAAATTTAAAATAAAAGAAAATTTACGTGGGGTCAATTTTCGTAATTCGTCTGGTTAGTGTTCCATTGTGATTCTGTCAAGGGCTGTACGAGTTTGATCTTGACAGCAGTAAATTCCACAGTTTTTTCTTAAACTGGGTAAACTGAAACTGAATCTGAAGTAGACGTCCGAGCTACGTTTAAGAACCGCAGAGATCTAATTTGAGCCAATCTGGTTTGAATTCATCGAGGGTCGAAAGGACTTGTTCTCGGATGAATTGCCTGAACTTTGCTGAGGGCCGTATGAGACTTAATCCCAACCGGATTTGCAATATTTTGATATTTTTAGATCTATATTCTCATAAATTCAGATATAGAGCGATCGGAAAATATAAACCCAAAAATAAACTTAGAAATGGAAACAACAAATTTTTTGGGGTTTACACCTGAAATATTTTTAAAAAAAGAGTTATGAGAGTATACTGTAGAGTAAAACACGTAAGAAAAGAGGAAATTTTCTTAAGAGATTTTCAAAATTTTCTTTTTCTCTCAAATTCTCTGTATTTTTCTGTTTACAGATTTGCTGAATATATTTTGAACTGAGGGACAATGGCTTATTTATAGGGCTCCTTTCCCGTGTGAACACTCACTTGACCTTTTTTTTTTTTTGACTTTTCCTCTTTTTTTTTTTTATTTACAAATGCCCCCGCTTCAAGAGTTGGTAAGGAATAATTTTACTGAAGTGATCGGAATTGAGTTTTGAAGTCCAGTTTGTAAATTGAGATGTCCTGATGAATATTGAATGTTGAAGTCTTCTATTTTCGGCTAGTCCAACTGTTGTTGGATCTCAACAGAAACTGATATGATCTTGAGGAAGTTAGCAGTTGAGCCAATATAGAAATTGAAGTCTTGGCTCCAAGTGAGGTCGAGCGTCCATAGCTCGCAAAAAATTCTTTATATGTCTTAAAGTTCCATAGCTCCGGTAAAGATGATCCTATAGGCAAAGAACTTGAACCTCCCCATGAGGATGGCCCAAGACTACAGAACTTCAAGACCTGCACACAGAGAGATGGGCTGTAGTGATGATTCCCGAGTCTGTTTCAACGTAAAGAGAGTAGTTGGAACTTCCCTGTACGTCGCTGCATCTATAGATCCAGGAGGACGATAACAAGTGCTCGGCTCGCTGCGATAGATGTGAACTAAGTAGAGTGGTTGGAAATCCATGACACCGATGACGTTGAGTTTCGAAAGCTTTTAGGGATCCCTCGAGGAGGACTACTCCTTCTTTTCTTAGCTCGTGCGCCTCTAACCTCTTTATCAAAGAACTTCCTAAATTAAGTGCAGAGACTAGTCATTTTCTTTTTGAGAAAAAAAAGAGTTGAGGGGTGAGTATTATGAATCGGGTATGCAGGATATATATACATACACCGAAGTTTTTTTTTTATTTAAAAAAAGTCAAAAAGAAGGTACGCAAAATGGAGTGGGGTCCTCCACATTCCTTTCCCGCATAAGAGACAAAAGAGGCAGCGGTTGTCGCGTGTCACAAAAGTCATTACCGTGTGCTGCAGAAGTCGTTGCACCTTATCCTGTCAACCGTATTGGCGGGGCCTGAGGTGTAGCTGCAAGTCAAGCCCGGCCTTGTCTGGTGGGCCGATGATGTTAACGTCGCTGGAGTCTTCTGGCTGGTTGATGCTGCCGAAATATTCTGAAAAGAGAGGCAAAATTTCGGCGGAATGACTTATTTCTACTACAAAAGTTCCTCTTAGACTTAAGTACCTAGAAGGATGAACCCTTGACTGACTCCGTAAGACCACCACGACCAGTATGCATGCTCCCATTGGCTACGGCTTTGATGAACATACCGTGGAGAGACCATTGCAGTGGTAGAACTCGGACATGCTTCGTTTGAGAGTGAAGCTGTACTGGTGAGATCTACTATAGGAAAGATAGACTGTGCTTTGGAAATAGCATCTCTCAGCGCCGCTCTCTCCCTATTTCTCCGATTCTGGAACCAAAAATATACATTTTTTCCTTCGACTGCCCCTAGCTAGCACAATTGTGAGACAAGTTGGAGAATCTGTGAAGAGTTAGGGACAATATCTCCATCGTTGTAGAAGAACTCCTCCAAAATTTGCAGTTGCGTTATAGTTGGGTGCCACCTTATGTGGGGTAACCTTTCTGCTCCCTTATCTTGAAGTTTTGCAACTGGTTCCATCTTTCTTCTAGTAGAGGAGCAAAGGCCTAGTATGTGGTGAAGATCGGTTGAGACTGCGGCTGGGTTTTAGACTCAAACCCTCTGTCGCTTTTATATTTTTGGGCCATTCACAGTTTATACTCATGCGGGATAGGAGTTTGATTGGATTTTAAACTTAAGTTCTGGACTTGTGTCTGGAACTCGAGATTTTTGGGTTTCGAGTTTTGGATTGGAATTGGGTTTTTGGGCTTAGGTTTTGCGTCTGAGTTTTAAATTGGACTTGCGTTTTTAGGCTTTCTTAATTTGAGCTTTTGGATTTGGGTAGAGTGTTTGGGCTTCTAGACATGGACTTTTTGGATTTGGGTCGAGTGTTAGGGTTTTGGATCAGGACTTGGTTTTCAGACTTTGGAGTTGGGTTTGAGTTTTCTAATTTGGGCTCACGTGTTTGGATTTAGATTTTTGGATTTGGACTTTCGCTTGGACTTTCAGATCGGGACTTCCAAACTTTCTTTTTTTTTATTTTTTGACTTTTTTTATTTTTTTTGATTTTTTTTAAAACATATCTACACATAATACTACTCAAAAAATTTACCATTGATCGGGCCAATTCGAACGCCTTCTTGGTCTGACAGCATGTAAGCGTTGTGGGTATAAGCCTCCTGCACTAAGTATGGTTCGTTCCATTTGGAAGTAAACTTGTCACCAGGCTAATGTTTCATATTGATGGGCTGTCGTACTGCAAGAACAAGGTTTCCAACTTGAAAAGATCGAGAGCGAACCTGGCAGCTGAACGTGTTGGTGAGCCAGACTTGGTAGCATTCGAGTTGCTGTTGTGCTTCGAGTCTCCTTTCATCAAGGACTTCTAACTCATCCAGACGTAGGCGAGCATTCTCCTCCCGTGTGAGTCCTTCCAGAATAGCCATACGCAGAGATGAAATCTGTGTTTCCAACTGCAGTATTGCTTCGACACCGTAGACAAGTGAGTATGGCGTTGCCTGTGCTGGGGTCCGGTAAGTTGTACAATACGCTCATAATGCCTCCGAAATTCTGTTATGCCAATCTCTTTTTGATTTAGAGACTACCTTCCGCATTAGGTTGCATAAAGTCTTGTTGAATGCTTTGGCCAAGCCGTTAGCCGGGGCATTATACATAGATGACTTGTACTACTAGAACTTGAACTTCTCGCAGAGCTTGTCGATCAAGCTGTTGTAGAACTGCTTGCCATTATCAGTGATGATGAATCAAGGGACTCCATAGCGATAGATCAGTTGAGTCTGTATGAAATTGGCAACATGCTCCTTATTTACCTCTCTAAGTGGAATAGATTCGGCCCATTTTGAGAAGTAGTTTGTTGCTGCGAGGATGTAAAGGTGACTTAGGGATGACTTTGGCAAGAGCCCTACTAAGTCGAGACCCCAAACTTCAAAGGGCCAGGATGAGAGAGTCGGATGTAGTGACTCTGGTGGTTGATGTATATAATTCGCATGAAATTGACAAGCTTGACAGGTTTTAGAAAACTCAGTGGAATCACGTACCATGGTTGGCCAGTAGTATCCCATTCTTCTAAGCTGAAAGTGCAACTTAGACCCTGATTGATGTTTGCCACAAACACCAAAATGTGCTTCAGCGAGAGCTTGTTTTGCCTCTTCATTGCCTAGGCAGCGAAGTAAAACTCCATCAAAAGACCTTCGATACAGAGCATCCTTGAGATCTATGAAACGGGGAGCTCGTTATTGAAACTCTATCTTATGACGACGATCTTCAGGCAGCTTCCCATGCTGTAGGTAGTCAATGATTGGTTGGTGCCAATCCTCGTCCACTGCAAGACATACAGATACAGCGTTGGCTGCTATAGTTTCTTCATCATCCTTCTGCAGCACTATTCATTTCTGGCATACGGCAACAACTGTAGCATGGATTTCTGACTTTGCAAGAGAAGTGGTCAAGTTAGCCAACGCGTCTGCCTGAGTGTTTTCTCGTCGAGGCACATGCTCCAAGGTGATACTTTCAAACCCATCCGTTAGCTGTCGAGCATGCTGATGGTAAGACGCAAAGTCCTTTTTCTTCACGTCATACAACCCTGTAAGTTAGTTGATGACGAGCCGGGAATCTCCATGGACTTCTATAGTTGGAATTTTCATATCGACAGCCATTTGAAGACCAATGATTAAAGGTGCGTGGGATGCACCATTGGAGCCCCCACCGTTTAGAAATATTACTCCAAAGATTCGAAGAATAATTACAATGGAAAAGCACGTGGGAGCAGGTCTCTGCATGTATGCCACATAAACAACATATGATTTACCCTTCCATTATAATTCCCTTCCAAAATAAGACACTTTTAGTGCACAACTTGTTATGGATCGCAAGCCACATGAAAATTTCAATTTTCAAAGGCACGAATTCAAGCCAAATATTTGGAAATATATGTGCATTTCGGCAGGTGGATAACTTCAAAAACTCGAAATGAAAAGATTTAATAGCATACTCTCTTGAATTGTAATGTGACCACGCCAGAAAATCCTCCTTTTTCAAAACCATGTGCACCTGTGCTATAATTGTCAACATTCCATTCATCATAGATCTTTCATAGGCCAACAGTGTACATTTCCAAGCTATATTCCAAACCCATCCCCCAAGCATCTAAGCTCTTTAATTAGCCACCACAACATCTTTGTCCACAGCTAGAGCCATTAAGCATGGAAATCTTACTGCCAAACTTCCATTGTTAAGCCAAGGTCCCACCAGAATTCGATACTCCTTCCATCCCCAAGCATGAAGCAGACTCCACTATCAATAACCTGCTTACAAAAAAGGTCAAAATTATCAACATTAATAATACCTCTCCAAATGCTTGATGCTCGACTATAGGCAAAGAGGGGCAAGGTTAAGGAGGTGGTAGGTTGTTGGTCCCAAAAAGTACCCAAGAGGGGGGGTGAATTGGGTACTTGAAAAATTATTAATATTAAAAAAAAGCAACCGCGAGAAATAACCACGATAATAGAGTATGATGCAATAGGTAAATGAAATTGAAAATGAGTATACTAAGAAAATAAAATGACTGTAGACAATTAATATGTAAGCACGGATAAAGAGCGAAATATAACTAATATTTTGAACAGGAAATAAGATTAATAAAATTGTGTGGTGTGTGTGCAATAACAGAAATAAAAGAAAATAGTGAAACACAACAATTTATAGAGGTTCAGAACACTTGTTCCTACGTCCTCCCCCCAAGGCCTTCCGCCTTGAGAATTTTCAATTCACTATTGAACTCTCTAACCGGGAGGAGAACGATTACACCACAAGGTTCACGACCTTTTCACAATGCACACGAGCTAGACCTCTCTTACTCTTATTTTTCTTTTCTATTATAACTTCACACACTCACAAAAAATAATTCACTCACTTAATCGCTTTTTCTTTCTCTCTAAACAACTATTTAAGCACAAATTTCAAAAGCATCACACTTTATATAACTCAATGAAGCCTTTTCTCTCTTGGGTGTTTTTTTCTTGAACCAATGACACCTATTTATAGGTCCTAGGTGGGTAGCCGTTGGTGTCAATTATGGAGAGAATTGAATGAGTTGTCAATCACATGGCTGGGTTGATTTATAATAGAAAGTTGACCTCATGCATGATTGAATAGAAGAATCCATGCGGCTTCTCAATTCCAGCACACGGATGTACATGATTGGATGATTATTCTTCTGCTAATTGGACCAAATAAATGTGCATGGCTGGATAATTGATGGCCGTTTGCATGATTGAAGGTTCAATTGATCACATAGTTGGATGATTTGATCTTTTGCATGGTAAATGTGCATGTGCATGGCTGGATGATTTATCTCAATTTCCATGGCTGTCCCATACATGATTGAATGGCTGGATAATTGTTGCACAATTCTTGCACAATTTGATTGATAATAATCATCTTCTCAGCTGGCAAGATTCACGTCACTAAGTGTCCATAATTCCCATAATTCAAGTATCGTATTCATCAAAGCATCCAGTTTAGGCATGATTTGTATGTACATAGCAATTTCAATCACCGGACATGGCTCAATTGATTTGATTCTCATATATATATATCATCAAGCTGTCCAAATATGCAAGCTAAGAAATTGTTGTAATTAAGGCATAAGGACACGGTAGAAGAACATTAATATACCAGAGAGGAATAAATTATATAAAACACTAAGATCAATAGCATGTTGTTAGCATATCAAAATTATATAAATAGGAGCACATGATCAACATTCTCCCCCTTTTTGATGACGACAACAATTTAAAAGAGCTCCCCCTTAATGTATGCATAAAAAATTGAGATAAGCAATTTAAGAAAATTTATTGAAATAAAGTAGCATGCAAACAATCATAGAGCAGAAAAATAAAGATTGTGCTAGATGACACGGAGACAATGACAATAGATAGAAAGACGTAGAACAAAAGGACAAAGACCATGCTAGTAGATGATGTAGGACGATAAAGGGACGACATAATGGAAGAATAACCCATTATTTTCTCCCCTTTTATCGTCAGCGAAAAAGGGAGCGTGTGTAATCGGCTATCTTTCGTTTCTTTTGATAGAAGGAGGCAAACTCCTCTTGAATCTGGTCTTGCACAGCGTGGATTTCATCCACAGCCTCTCTAAGCATAAAGATGTCTTCTTGTAGGGAGTGGATGGCATAACCCAAACTGGTTAGATCACGAATGATCTTGGACGCCTCTGAGGAGACAGAGGGTGAAGGTGAATGCATAGGGCTAGCCGAGGGAGATGATGGGTTTATATCAGTCATAGGGGATTGGATAGGAGAGGGATCATCTGATAAAAATAATTTTGGGTGGAATAACGGAGGCTCGAGGTTTGCGACTCTTGGAGATAGGAGAAATCGGAGGTGGAGAAAGTGTGGATTTAGGAGAGGTTTTAACCGGGGAAGCCATGAGCAAAACAATAATGTAGAGGAAACAGCTTCAGTGAAGAAAGAAAAGTTGAAGAATGACGTACAGCAAAGTAGACATAGGCTATTCTTATAGCAGAGAAGTCAATGAAAAGAATAAGGAATATGAAAGGGGCAGACTCCTAAAATTGAGGAGGAGAAAAAAAATTTGCCAATAATATGCTAATAGAAGGAAAATTCCATGATAGTAGATAATCAGGCAGAAGGATAAAGCATATTAGAATAAAAGCCCATAAGTGTAGGAAAGGAAGCAAAGTGTGCTTGAACGAGGAAAGGATTTGTAGACATATAAAAAAAATTCGTTGACAGTGTAAGGAAAAAGATGGAACCTATAAAAGACAAGATAGTGTGGCCTAACAATATAGGTGCCCCCCAATTTAGCCGAACAAAAAGGGAGTAATAGTGTAATCTCCAATTTCCAAACGAAATTAACTGAAAAACGATAGATAGAACAGGAATGTGTGCAAAATCGTGCAAGATTTTTTTTTTTAAAATAAAACGAGAGACAGCAAAGTAAATAAGTATATGTACAATAAAAATCTATAATATGAAATTAAAAGTTACGTATCGTCCATCAATATAATATGAACCCACAAAAGACAAAAGTCATTCAAAAGTGCACATATTATGTTAGTCCCAAAAATGTGTCCCGTGTGTGGCAAAAGTGCAAGTACATATATATATATATATATATATATAAAAGGAAGACTTCCAAAAGTGCACATATGATATTAATAAGAAAGGGCTAGACCTTGACCAAAAAAAAAGAGGAAGTAATGGACATACCTGTCCGTGCAGCCGCTTTTTCCTTTTTTTTTTTTTTTTTTGATGAGCAGCAAAAAAAAAATATATATATATATATATATATATATATATATATATATATGCAGCAAAAAAATAAAGCCTATGATTACCAATGTTAACAGGATGTTAAAAACATTAATATTAACAAAGTTCAGCACCCCCTTTTAATAATAACGAATAAAAAATATTATAAATCCGTTGAAAAATGATAGCAAATGGGTGAATGGCAGCAAATTACATACATGCGATATTTGTGCGATGCCCAAAAATTGTATACACCAAATTAATGCACAATGCTTAGGTAGGACGTGCAACATTCCCTTTTTTAAAAAAAAAAAAAACGTGAAAAGAAAAAAAAGATGTGGAAAACAAAAATAAATAGAATATATGGAAGTTGAATAAAAAATGAATGAGAGCCTAAGATGCACCCAGCATGCCCAAACGTTCTCTAATGCTAATGAACCTATCCTCATTCAATGGTTTTGTAAAAATGTCTGCAAGTTGGTCAGTGGTCCCGACGAACTCAAGAATAATATCTCCCTTGAGCACATGATCACGAATGAAATGATGTTTAAGGTCTATATGCTTGGTTTGAGAATGATGAATGGGATTTTTGGTGAGATTTATAGCACTAGTGTTGTCACAAAAAATTGGAATTTTAAAGAAATGCAATTTTAAGTCCATAAGAGTTTGTTTCATCCAAAGAATTTACGAACAACAACTGCCTGTAGCAAGGTATTCGGCTTCAGCTGTGGAAAGTGCTACAGAATTGTTTTTTTACTCGACCATGAGACTAATGCATTTCCTAAAAATTGGCAAGTACCAATGGTGCTTTTTCTATCAAGTCTATCACCAGCCCAATCCGAGTCTAAATAACCAATAAGATTAAATGACTCACTTCTAGGATACCATAGGCCTAAATAGGTAGACCCTTTGATGTACCGGAGTATCCTTTTTAATGCAACTAAATGAGACTCTCTAGGTGATGATTGAAAACGTGCACACAAACATACAGCGAACATAATATCAGGCCTACTAGCAGTAAGGTAAAGAAGGCTTCCGATCATACCTCGATATAGTTTTTCATCTACCCTTTTACCATTTTCATCCTTATCAAGCTTAGTAGAGGTTGGCATCGGAGTTCCGCAAGGCTTTGAATCCTCCATTCCAAACTTCTTTAAAATTTCTTTTGCATACTTAGTTTGACTAATGAGAATTCCATCCTTACTTTGCTTGATTTGTAGGCCTAGGAAGAAACTAAGTTCTCCCATCATACTCATTCCTTCTCCATTTGAGAAGCAAATTCCTTGCACAAAAAGTCATTAGTAGCACCAAAAATAATATCATCCACATTAATTTGTACAATTAATAGATCTTTACCCTTTTCTTTTGTGAACAACGTGGTGTCCACCTTACCTTTTGAGAATCCTCTCTCCATTAAAAAAGAGCTAAGTCGCTCGTACCAAGCTCGAGGAGCTTGCTTTAAACCGTATAAAGCTTTAGAAAGCTTAAAAACATGGTCTGGGAATTTCGTGCTTTCAAAGCCGGGGGGTTGCTCAACGTAAACTTCTTCAATAATATAACCGTTAAGAAAAGTACTTTTTACATCCATTTGATATAAAATAAAATTCATAGAGGATGCATATGCAAGCAGAATGCGAATGGCTTCTAAAATAGCCACAGGTGCAAAGGTCTCATCGTAATCTATCCCTTCTTCTTGATTGTATCCCGTAGCCACTAGTCTTGCTTTATTTCTCACTATCTTTCCACTCTCATCTAGTTTGTTACGAAACACCCACTTGGTGCCTATGATAGGATGGTTGTTAGGTCTTGGAACTAAGGTCCACACTTGATTTTTCTCGAATTGTTTTAACTCATCCTCCATGGCATGCACCCAATGCTCATCACTCAATGCATTTTCTACCTTTTTAGGCTTTATTTGAGAAATGAGTGCAAGGTTAGTGTTCATAATTCTAGATGATGATCTAGTTCTAAGGGGGTCGGAAACATTACCAATAATTTGATCTTGAAATGATTTACCGACATGTTTCCATTCTCTTGGTAATTTATAAACAACATTTACCAAGCTTTCTGAATTTTCCAAGTTGGAAGTGCTAGCTTTAGGTTGCTCAATTTCAGTGCTAGGGACATCTTTTTGTGCTTCCTCATTTGTTGTATCACTTGTTGATATCTGCATCATCTAAAGAATCTTCCTTTCTCGGGTTAAAGGGGTTTGTTTCATCAAAATTGACATGCATGGACTCTTCTACTACTAATGATCTTTTATTGAAAACTCTATATGCTTTACTAATAGAAGAATATCCTAGGAAGATACCTTCATCGGCCTTGGAATCAAATTTTCCAAGATTGTCTTTGGTGTTTAAAATAAAACACTTGCATCCAAATACCTTGAAATAATTGATTCGTGGCTTTCTCCCATTCCAAAGTTCATAGGGAGTCTTTTTGAGAAAAGAATGGATTAGAACCCGATTTGACACATAACATGCTGTATGGACAGCTTCGGCCCAAAAATATTTAGGCAAGCTAAACTCATTTAGCATAGTTCGAGCTATCTCTTGCAAGGTTCTATTTTTACGTTCGGCTACCCCGTTTTGTTGAGGCATTCTCGGAGCCGAAAAATTATGAGAAATTCCTTGCGTGTCACAGAATTTTTCGAAATTCTCATTCTCAAATTCTCTTCCATGATCACTTCTAATTGAAGTGATGGAGCATCCTTTCTCAACTTGCAACTGTTTGCACAACCTTTCAAAGACTTTGAATGTCTCGTCTTTGTGAGCAAGGAACAAGACCCATGCAAATCTAGTGTAATCATCTACTATGACAAATGCATAATGTTTACCACCTAATGTAGATACTCTAGATGGGCCAAAAAGGTCTGTATGCAATAATTGAAGAGGTTTGGAGGTGGACAATACCTTTTTACTCTTAAAAGAGCTTTTTACCTGTTTTCCCATTTGGCAAGCATCACATAGTTTGTCCTTCTTGAACTTAAGCTTGGGTAGACCATCCACGAGGTCATGTTTGTTCAATTTGGACAATTGTTTCATACTTGCATGTCCCAAGCGTATATGCCATATCCATGATTCTTCACTTACAGAGGCAAAACACTTAACATTTTGGTTAGAAAGAGAGTAAAGATCAATAGCGTATACATTTTCACATCTATTGGCAATAAACAAGGTCTCATTTGTTTTAGAATTTAAAATAATACAACGATTGGGCTCAAATGAGATTTTGTATCCGCTATAACAAAGTTGACGGATACTAAGTAAATTATATTTAAGACCATCAACTAGAGAAACATTTTCAATGGTTGGAGAATTTCCCTTGCCGACTTTTCCAATGCCGATTATTTTACCTTTGGAATTATCTCCAAATGTTACCTTATGTCCATCAATGGTTTTGAGTGAAAGGAAATGTTCGGCATTGCCGGTCATATGTCTAGAACATCCACTGTCCAAGTACCACTTATTTTTCTTCAACCGGCTTTTCAGATGTACCTACATAAAATTTATCTAATTTTAGGTACCCAAATTTGTTTGGGTCCTTTCGGGTTAGTTTCAGTGCGTTTCGCACTCCTAAAAAAATTCCTTATGCCATACATGCTTTTTCAAATATTACAAGTATGAATCATATGACCAAAATCACCGCAATAATGACATCGAACATGATATTTTTCTTGAGAGAATGAATGTCCATGAGATGCTCGAATGAAGTTATGCATGTGAAGCCTGTATGTATAAGAAGATAATCTAGCTGAATCATAAATAGGTATTTTTCATGATGAATGATCATGCCACGATGGTTGTTTAATTGAATAGTGAGGCTTATTATGACGTCGTGATGAATGAGCATACATAAATGCGTGATTGTTGCTTTTAGAAGTAGATGCTTGTGCATTTGTGTTAGTAGTCTTGATTTCGGTTTTATGTGAGTGAAAACCCAATCCAGTTTTATTATTGAGTGGCCTTTGATATCCAATCAATGAATCAAGCTTTTCTTTCCCCTTAACAAACTTTAAAAGGGAAATCTGGAGGTCTTCATTTTCTTTTTTAAGGTGAAGATTTTCCTCCTTTAGCTTGTTTAAAGCAATATTGTGAACTTTTTGTGAATCTTCACTTTCATTTTTAAGTGATTCATTTTCGCGTTTTAGGATCTCATTCTCAGTTTCCATTGCTTTGAAGCGAGTATTGAAATCACTAAATTTGGCTACTTGTTTAAACATTTCTTTGTTCATACATTCAAGCATATTCATCATATCATCATCATACGAGTCACAGTCAGAATTTACCTCATTATCTTTTCCCATGAAGCACATGTAATTGGCTTCGTTATCAGAGGACTCGTCGTCTGAGTCACTGGAATCGTCCCAAGTAGCTTTGTAAGCTTTCTTGGTCATCTTCTTCTTTCCCTTTTTCTTACTCGGACAATTAATTGCAATATGTCCAGGTTTGTTACATTCGTAAGAGACAATTTTCTTCTTTTCACTATCACGTTCGGGCGAACGCTTTAGTGGCTTTCGACCAAATTGTTTTTTCTTTCTCAAAAATTTTGAGAACTTTCGTGCAAGCATTACGAACTCTTCTTGGTCTTGCTCATTGAATGAGCAATCGCCATCGTCCTCTTCATCATCATTCTCGACTTCTCTTCTAGTTGAGATGGAGAATTTGAACGCGATGCCTTTCTTTTTCTCCATAGTTCTCTTTTTGCATGTCATCTCGTAGGTAAGTAGTGAACCCACCAACTCATTCAACTGCAAGGTATTTAGATCCTTTGACTCCCAGATTGCAACAGCTTTTGTATCCCATGACTCTGGAAGGGATCTTAACAATTTTTTTACGAGCTCTGCATTATCAAAGTTTCTTCCAAGATTCCTCAAAGAATTAACAATTTTAGTAAATCTGGAATACATGTCAGTAATATTTTCACCATTACTCATTTCAAATAATTCATATTCACGCATCAGAATATTAATCTTATTGTCCTTAACTCGAGTGGTGCCCTCATACGTCACAATAAGAGTATCCCATATTTCTTTTGCTAATTGACACGAAGAGATACGACTATATTCCTCGGGAGTCAGGGCACAATAGAGCAAGTATCTAGCTTTTGAATTTGTGTACTGAATTTTGGTTTCTTCGGGTGTGTACTCACTTTCGCGTTTGTCAACAATGACTCCATTTTCAGTTTTAGTAATTCTTCTAGGACCTTGTGAAATGACTGGCCAAACAGTAGGATCATAGCTTTGAAGATACATGGTCATTTTGTTTTTCCAATAACTGAAATTGGTGCCATAAAAAATGGGAGGTCTAAGAGGATTGGCACCCTCGGGGTGACACATGGGTTGAAGGGAAGTCATGGATCGACTCTTGGTGGTAAAACCGATAATTCAGAGACCGTGCTCTGATACCAAATGTTGGTCCCAAAAAGTACCCAAGAGGGGGGTGAATTGGGTACTTCAAAAATTATTAATATTAAAAAAAAGCAACCGCGAGAAATAACCATGATAATAGAGTATGATGCAATAGATAAATGAAATTGAAAATGAGTATACTAAGAAAATAAAATGACTGTAGACAATTAATGTGTAAGCATGGATAAAGAGCGAAATATAACTAATATTTTGAACAGGAAATAAGATTAATAAAATTGTTTGGGGTGTGTGCAATAACAGAAATAAAAGAAAATAGCGAGACACAGCGATTTATAGAGGTTCGGAACACCTGTTCCTACGTCCTCTCCCCAAGGCCTTCCGCCTTGAGAATTTTCAATTCACTATTGAACTCCCTAACCAGGAGGAGAACGATTACACCACAAGGTTCACAACCTTTTCACAACGCACACGAGCTAGACCTCTATTACTCTTATTTTTCTTTTCTATTATAACTTCACACACTCACAAAAAATAATTCACTCACTTAATCACTTTTTCTTTCTCTCTAAACAATTATTTAAGCACAAATTTCAAAAGCATCACACTTTATATAACTCAATGAAGCCTTTTCTCTCTCGGGTGTTTTTTTCATGAATCATTGACACCTATTTATAGGTCCTAGGTGGGTAGCCGTTGGTGTCAATTATGGAGAGAATTGAATGAGTTGTCAATCACACGGCTGGGTTGATTTATAATAGAAAGTTGACCTCATGCATGATTGAATAGAAGAATCCATGCGGCTTCTCAATTCCAACACACGGATGTACATGATTGGATGATTATTCTTCTGCTAATTGGACCAAATAAATGTGCATGGCTGGATAATTGATGGCTGTTTGCATGATTGAAGGTTCAATTGATCACATAGTTGGATGATTTGATCTTCTGCATGGTAAATGTGCATGTGCATGGCTGGATGATTGATCTCAATTTCCATGGCTGTCCCATACGTGATTTAATGGCTGGATAATTGTTGCACAATTCTTGCACAATTTGATTGATAATAATCATCTTCTCAGCTGGCAAGATTCATGTCACTTAGTGTCCATAATTCCCATAATTCAAGTACCGTATTCATCAAAGCATCCAGTTTAGGCATGATTTGTATGTACATAGCAATTTCAATCACCGGACATGGCTCAATTGATTTGATTCTCATATATATATATATCATCAAGCTGTCCAAATATGCAAGCTAAGAAATTGCTGTAATTAACGCATAAGGACACGGTAGAAGAACATTAATATACCAAAGAGGAATAAATTATATAAAACACTAAGATCAATAGCATGTTGTTGGCGTATCAAAATTAATATAAATAGGAGCACATGATCAACAGGTATTTGGTAATGGTTAAAGAATGCCACAAAGCACCTTTGTCTTTCACAAATCCGCAAAGCCATTTAAAGTGAAGGGCTTGATTCTTGTGCAATAGAGACCATACTCCAAGTCTAGCAAATTTCTTTGGTTTTGAGATTACATTCCAGCTAACAATATAGGGCTTGCTCTTATTTCTTTTACCTCTGACATGCCCAAGTTTGTCAATTGCATAACTAATTCTTCTCGTCACTTGGTCGGCTCTAAATCCAAAACCCTTCTTTTGTGTTTCTTATTTTAATATAAAAGCCATTGTAACTTTTTACGTAAAATCCTTTTGCCCTTTTCTGCCACCATGGATTCACGACTTATGATTGGCCAAAACAAAACATGTTTTTTTTTTAATCAAACGTCATCAAGCCATCCCTTCATCAACTAATGGTTGAGACACGCAATGGCCAAGATAAATAAATTTGCTTAATGGAATAATACATATATTTACGGCTATAACTACAGTCATAGCCTAGTAGTCGAGAAGAATAATAGAACTGTATAAAAATTCTTTAAATTGGACAACATAAATAATTAAACATTTGTATCTGCTATTCTCAAATCATAAGAAAAACAACATAAAAAGATTATAAAATCAATATGTATGTTCTTTATTATACACAGAAAATATTCAGTTTCACAATAATGGCTCTAATACCACATGTTAGATTTAATAACAAATCTATCATGATAAAACATTAAATTTAGGATCTTAAAACTAAATAAAATCATATAAATGATATACTTGAGTTAGCAGAAGTCATAGCCATCTTTGCGTGAGAATAAGGACTGAAGCTTTCCTTTACCCAAATAACTAATTTCTCTGTCCTGACCGTTACTATACTCACACACTTTAGATAGAGTTTTTGTGTGTGTGTGTGTTAAGAAGAAAGAGGACAGGTTATATATATATATATACATATACAAGTTTAGACCTAACTTAGTAAGTCCATCAATGCTGAGATCAAAGGTCAAGATTAGTTTACTTAATTGATTATTTCCTTATTAGTCGGACTACATTACGAATATTCCTTAATATATGTATTATTTGGGTTTACTTTAAGAATACTAATTAAATATTCTCACATGACCATCTCTATCTCTCTATTTGGTTCTCCTTGATCTTTTGTATGTATTTTTTCATATTTTCAATGAAGGGCTGATCTTTAAATAGGAAAAGGAATGGATTTTCAAGGAAGTTAAAAGACAACCAGATTGATTTGTTAAGAAGCCTTACAATTAAGCCATGGATTGTTTTTCTCATTTATAGACACGCATGTATACTTACTAATTCTGTAAATCCATCTCTATACTTAAATTAAGTTGGCCTTGATGTTTTTCATGCTTTTTTTATTAGAAATGTGCCAATAGTTGACACATTGAACAACAATTCATAGGTGTGGTCCATATTTGTATATAACTTAAAGCAATTGGCTCTTAGTTTTTTTTTTTTTTTTGTCTTAGTAAGAAAATGGAACTAATGAGGGAGAGAACTGACGATCAAATCTCAAATCTCTCAGTTAAAAATCTTAACTACCAACTATCCCATTTGAGGTAGGTCCTCATTGACTCTTAGTTTTTCTCATGCTAAAGCAAAGCTACGTCAATAAAATCATGATGATGGTCAACGGCCGTGCACTTACAACTCGGTTGGAAAATATGGTAGTGCATACACACTTGGAATGTTGCATCTGACTTTATTTTGCCACTTCTTGCCAGTGGATGGTAGTCTCAAAAGAATTTCAAGTTATTTAAAATAAGATCAAAATTCATATTACAACTCAGGGAGGAAAAAAAATTTGAAAGAAGTGAAATCAAACCTCTAAAATTCTCTTTGACATAATATCAGTGAATCAGTTACTTTATTTAGTCAGTTTAACTCCTTAATTGTAACCTTCAA
Organism: Carallia pectinifolia; assembly: GCA_037832335.1. Taxonomy (NCBI): domain Eukaryota; kingdom Viridiplantae; phylum Streptophyta; class Magnoliopsida; order Malpighiales; family Rhizophoraceae; genus Carallia; species Carallia pectinifolia. The sequence goes on from CM075446.1 coordinate 11,853,336, forward strand.
GTTCCTGTGATACAGGCAAGCCATATATTACCCGATGAACCAGAAATAGTAAGTTGCACAAGGCTAGAAAATGAATGATAGGTATAGTTCAAATGAATAACCAAGATATCGAGGGTTGTATGTATTCTAATAAAAAATTATGATTCTTTATAAGAATTATGGCTTTATTGAAGAATTATATTGTTTTATAATAGTTGTGTTTTATAAAAGGTTTGTGTTTCTTGTTAGAATGTAATGACCATTTAACTATAGAATAAAACTCTTCATTTATTTAAAGTATGTCCTTTTTCTTTTAACAGCAATTGTAATTATTCATATCATACTTATAATTTGATATCCGTATAAATAAGTTGATAGAGAGCAATCAAAAATGCACTATAGAGTCAAAAAGACACTACAATAACCTCCTAAAAGACATAACTATCTAGGTCGCAAGCCAAAAAAAATTCGTAGACCCACTAAACAAAGCAAAAAAATAGCCAAATAAAGCAATACACCATTGTGAACATGCCATCTAAATAACAAGAAATTCCTATTGTTTCCTAAATCAAAACCGCTTGCACCACAACATCTCCAAGAACCATCAAAATCACTAAAAGTAAGACTAAACCAGGAGACCCAGTTGTGCACGAGGAAGAACACTAAGCAGTACCACTTACTAAAAGAAACTGCGTTTAATAGTATAATCACCCAAAAATGAAGTCCCACTCCCAATCGATGGCTTTTACAAAATGGAAAAGTTGTGTCCATAGCACTACAATGTAAGACCTAGGAATAATAATTCCCCAAACCAGCCCACCAGCACCCATTATCATAAGAAGCCAAAATGAGCACACGTCCACCTTTCCTATGCTCAAACATCGGCCACATAGTCTGCTATCAGCATCCATCATCCCTTTCTAATTGAGTAGCTGTCCACTCTCATCAACCAAACCCATACAAAGGCATATAAAAATCACCAATCTTGTAGGAAAGAAAGAGAAAAAAAAAAAAACTCTGCAGTAAATCCTACCAGCCTGGCTAACACAACATCAATTAAGTAAACAAACTAACTAGCCCCTAGGCGATTGTGATTATGTAGAATATTGCTCATATCCTAGCCTACCAACTCCTCACAACTCTTTATTTATCTCTTTTCTAGCCTTTTAATGATGAAAAACAATAATATTGAGCACTCTAAGCTATGTCCAAAAAAAGTGATCATACCCCTTGTTGTACTCCCTCTTCAATTTCCATTCTACCAATATACCACTAGTCGCCTCCTCATTCTCCATTGCCATCAAATCCATCAATTTCCCCATTTCCCAAATAGCTTCCGCTTCTTTTCTTGCAGCTAGATTGCAATATCATACGTGCAAATCTAATTTCTCAATGTCCTCTGACATTATCTCTCTCGGTGTCCCTTTATTGTAAATATAGACTTCTTCCATTTTCCCTTCTTTCTTTCCCAACCATATCCTTCTGTAACCTTCCGCCAAATAACCATTTTTCCTAGACTTTGGCCAAAGCTTCTTTAGCTCGGTCATTGTCATTTTTACCTAGCTCCCTTGTCCTTATCCACATCACTTTTAGAATAACATTCCTTGGGCCTATTTTCCCCAATTTGGTTGATTTCACCCCCTCACAACTCTAATCTAACACAACAAGCTCTCTCTGATCCTTAAAAGCTTCATATCCTTTTGTCCCATTAATTTCCTCCCTTGAACTCATCTCTAAAGCATCCCTACGATAAATCATATTACGCAGAATTTCTGGATCAGTTCTCTTCTCTATCGAATGCATAATCACCCTCATGTCTGGCATTTGTCTTTCTATAATCCTCAATTTGGGACCCTTTACTTGCAGCATTCCTTACTGTCCGCTTTCCCAGCATAGTTTACTATTAATAATGGCAGCACTAGCGTAAAGAAGCTAAGTTTAAGCTACGTTTTAGGTCTAAAATTGAACTAGAACAAGATAATTAGGGTTAGGGTTTATAAAAAATCACAAAACTCTAAGAAACGTTGTTTCTGAAGAATATTATTGAAAATTGAATAACTGTTCAGCAGCTACACTATTTATACTAAAGTCCTAATGAGAGAAAGTCTCAACCCTTAATTTAATAAAACCCTAACTAATCCTAACCATCCATCTACTTAAATAGTCATAAGACTTATTAAGTAAAACTAAATAGGAATAAAAAATAAAATAACAATTAAAAAGAACGACAAGTCATCCTCCTCAAGTGGAAAAATTCGCCTCTTGTGTGAAAATCTTGAGGGCTTCATCATAGATCTCAAGGTCAATTTTCTTCAATACGTCTTCAACTATCTAGGTATTCTCACTAGCTGACTTTCCCAACCACTTAATCAAAAATCTCCAATACTGTTTGCCCTTTTGTGACTTCACTTCCTTGGCATCTAACACCTCTTCAATGACCTCCGATTGAACTTTCAGCCATTGGCGAACCTGTTCTTCAAGTGCAACCACTTCTCCATCAAATCCTTCATAAGGATACAAATCTGAAACATTGAAAATTGCACTAATTTGCAAGTCAGGTGGCAGCTCTATCAAGTAAGCGTTAGAACCAATCTTTTTCAATACCTTACAAGGCCCAAACTTCTTCGGTTTTAGCTTGTGATATGTGTCTTTAGCAAATCTTTCTTGCCTCAAGTGAACGAGTACTAAGTCACCTTATTCAAATTCCATAACTCTTCGATGCTGGTTAGCAGTAGTAGAATAAGCTGCATTGTTTTCTTTTAAGGTAGCCTTCACTTCTTCGTGAACTTGGAGAATATGCTCAGCAAATGCCTCCCCATTATCGCCTACTCTAGCTTTTTGTGGTAATGGCATTAGATCAAACACATGCTATGGCTTCAATCCATAAGTAGCTTCAAATTGAATCTTTTTAATGGATCGGTTCACTGAATTGTTGTATGCAAATTCAGCTTGTGGTATAATAGTATCCCAAGTCTTCATATTATTCCCACCAAAGCATCTTATCATATTACCCAAGCTTTTATTCACATCTTCTGTCTAGCCATCAGTTTGTGGATGACAAGTGCTAGAATATTTCAATTGAGTTCCTAACTTTTTCCGCAAAGTCCTCCAAAAGTGACCCACAAATTTGACATCCTTGTCTGAAACAATAGATGTGGTAATTCCATATAGCCTTACCACTTTTCCAAAGAACAAATCAGCAATATGAGTGGCATCTGAAGTCTTAGAACAAGGAATAAAGTGCGCCATCTTAGAGAAATGATCTACCATAACAATGATAGAGTCGTATCCTTTAGCTGTCTTTGGAAGTCTTAACACAAAATCCATACTCAAATGAAGTCATGGAGCTTCAAGATCAGGTAAAGGAGTGTATAGACCTGTGTTTTGTGAACTCCCCTTGCTAAACTAACATGCAGGACATCTCTTGACCAACCGATTGACATCTTTGTACATCTTTGGCCAAAAGTATCGATCTGTCACCATTGCCATAGTCTTGTCTATACCAAAATGTCCTCTAAGCCCACAACCATGAAGTTTCCTCAAAATTTGCTCACGCAAAGATCCCTCAGGAATGCACAACTAATTCCCTTTGAAGAGATAACCATCATGTAGTCGATAGGGAAGCTTCTAGAGTCAGTTGCCCCTGATAATTTAATCAAGACTTGGCTGAAATATGGGTTATGAATATATGGATTTTTTAGTTCTTCAAAACTAGTAACTTGTGTGCGCATCACAATAATTAGTAAAGAGCGCCTACTCAATGCATCAGCCACAACATTAGTCTCTTCAGATTTGTACTTTGCAGAAAAAATTAAATGAATCAAGAAAAGTACTCCACTCTGCATGTCGGCTGTTGAGCTTCTTCTTAGAATTCAAATGCCTCAAGGCTTGATGATTAGAGTAAACAACAAACTCTCAATAAGCTAAATAATGCTCTCAGTGATGAATATCTCTCACCAAAGCATAAAAGTCCAAGTCATAAGTAGAATAGCGTCGTTGGGCATCAGACAACTTCTCACTAAAGAACTCCACTGGTTTTCCTTCTTAGTTTAAATTAGCCCCAATTCCCACATGGGATGCATCACATTCAATAACAAACAACTTGTCAAAATCTGGTCGTACAATAATAGGAGCTTCAATCAAAGATTTTTTTACCCTTTTAAAGGTACTCTGAGCTAAATTTATCTACTCAAATTTATCCTTCTTCAAGCATTCAGTGATGGGACTCATAATAGAGCTAAAATTCATCACAAATCTTTAATAAAACGAAGCTAGTCCATGAAAACTTTGAACTTCTTTAATAGATTTTGGTGCTGGCCACTCTTTGATTGCACAAACTTTCTCAGGATCTGGGTTCAATCCCTCTCTATAGACAATAAAGCCAAGGAACACAACCTCAGAGCACAAGAATGTGCTCTTCTTCAAGTTGACATAAAGTTGTTTTTTATAACGAACTTCAAAAACTTGTCGCAAGTGAGTTAGATGTTCTTCCTTTGTGCTACTATGAATAAAAATATCATCAAAATAAACAACAACATGGGATTTTAATAATGGTTTCAGTACCTCCGTCATCTTTTGCATAAATGTGTTTGGTGCATTAGAGAGTCCAAATGGCACCATTAGCCATTCATAGGTCCATCTGGTGTCTTGAAAGCTATCTTCCACTCATCACCAGCTCTCAGTCTAATTGATGATAACCATTCCTCAAATCAATTTTGGAGAATATCATAGAACCAACCAATTGATCAAGCATGTCCTCCAATCGTGTAATGGGAAAACGATACTTGATTGTGATTTTGTTGATGGCAAGACTATCAACACACATCCTCCAAAAACTATCCTTCTTTGGAGCGAGTAAAGTTGGGCAAGTGCATGGACTTTTGCTTTTTTGCACTAGTCCTTTGGCAATCAATTCCTCCTCTTTTCTTTGCATCTCTGCTCATTGCATAGGTGGCATCCTATATGCTAATTGATTTGGCAAAGGTGCTCCCGGAACCAAATCAATGGCATGTTGAAAACTTCTCATAGGTGGCAAACCCTGAGGTAATTCATCACTAACCAATTCTGCAAACTCCTTGAGCAATTGCTGCACTTCTGGAGCATATTTGGATTCATTTTCAACATGGAAAGCTTATACTACCTTACCAATTAAGGCATAAATAGCCCCCAATTCACCACACTTAGCTTCAAATCTTGCTGCCAACAAAAATCCATTGACCCTACCTTGTGTAGAGGAAGAAATTACCTCTCTGGCTTCTTCTGTAAGAGGATTCAATGTGTATCTCTTATTACCTTTGAAAAGGGAATAAGTATTGGGTTTGGTACGATGCTCCATGTCATGCTCATATGGCCATGGTCTACCCAATAGAATATGACTAGCATCCATTGGCACAAAATGACACAAAACTTCATCATTCAAATTAGCCCCCATAGTAAATTTAACCAAACAACAAAAAGTAACAGGAATTTTATTACCCTTTTTAAGCCATCGGATTTTGTAAGGCTATGGATGCTTCTCCATAGGCAACTTTAACTTCTCTGTTGCATCTATGGAAATCACATTCTTTATGGTTCCTCCATCAATAATCAAATCACATGCTTTCCCACTACAAAGAACATGAGTCTAAAAAATACTACTTCACCTCCAATATTTCTCTTCTTCTTTAGTTATTGCAGTTATCACTCTTCGCACCACTAGGTGCTCTCCTTCAATTGGGTACACATCAACATCTTCTTCATCTTCAACATATTCATCATAAATAGGGTCTCCCAGTATATCCTCATCATCTGCAAGTTCAGTTGATGTCACTCGTCGTTACGGGCAAGTGTAAGATTGATGCCCCCTCTCATCGCATGTAAAACATCGAACTTGTAAGCTAATGCCCACCTTGTAAGAGGTCTGACTAGCACTGATTTCGATGCTAAATCGTGCCAAATTTTTGCCGTTATCACTCTTGTCAGTGCTAGAAATACCTCCGACATTGATCTTAGTGTGTTGGACAGCTCCACGACTGCTTTTCTAGTCTGTTTGGTTACTCCAAAAGCTTTTTTTTTTCGCTGCCATCAGATTTTCCATAGATGGATCGCCTAACTCCATAGTGAGAAACTCTCTTTTAAACCATTAAAGCATATTTTCGAGCATCTTCGAGAATAAACAAATGAACAACTCCCATCTCATCTATGATAGATTGGTTCAAACCAGTCAAATAACAAGCAGCCAGTTCTTCATTGGTCTCATTCAAACCAACTCGAATAGACAAATTGTTGAAAGTTGCAGTATACTCCTCAACAAACATACCTTGTTGTTTCAACAAATGGAATTTCTTATATAGCTCCATTGCATAATCAACAGGTAAAAATTGTTTCCGAAATTTTACTTTCATACGCTCCCAAGTATTGATTTTTGGCTTGTCTTGTCGCGCACATTGTTCTTCAACTCTCTTCCACCATTGAAGTTCAAGGCACTTTATCTTAAGCTTCACAAACAATACTTTTTTTTGCTCTACCATTGGTTTCCACTCAAAATAATTATCCAAGCTAGTTTCCCAATCAAAGTAATCCTCTGCATGCATCTTTCGATAAAAATCAACAACTTCAACCTTGATTCCACTACTGTTCAAATCAAGAGCATGGATCAACCTTGCTTCTAAGCCATATCTAGCCGTGTTATAAATGGTTTCAGCGTCATAAAACGAGTTTTCAAAATCTTTCGCACCTGTTTCATCCACAAAACCACCTTCTGGTGCATCCGGGACATAGTGTTCGCCTTCCAGAATCTCCATGTAGGCTCCCATAGGTTCCTACTGCTATAAGACTTGTACAGCTCGCGACAAATCTTCACTCATATGCCGCAAATCAGACAATTCAGCTTGTTGTCCAGCATCTCATCTGCCACGACCTCAACCTCCGCGTCCAACCATGGTGAGAAAATGAAACCCTAACAAAGTAAAAGGATCTATTGGGCTTTGATAACAAGTTTGGTGTAGAGAAGCTGAGATTAAGCTAGGTTTTGGGTCTAAAATTGAAGCGGGACAAGATAATTAAGGTTAGGATTTATAGAAAGCCACAAAACTCTAAAAAAACGTTGTTTTTGAAGAATATTATTGAAAACTGAATAAACTGTCCAACAGCTACACTATTTATACTAGAATCGTAACAAGAGAAAATCTCAACCCTTAATTTAATAAAACCCTAACTAATCCTAACCATTCATCTAATTAAATAGTCATAAGACTTATTAAGTAAAACTAAATAAGAATAAAATAATAAAATAATAATTAGAAAGAACGACAAGCAAGACGCTCCTGCATCAAGCACACTCCTCCTCAATAAGACAATCTTTAATTTATTTGGCCCCATCCACCAATGGTTCCCAAAAGAATAAGATCCACTTTCCCACATTTGATCAACATCCCAGCTGCCGTGCTAACCCACTATCATCGTGGTGTTTTGTTCTTCGTCACCCACTATCTTTGCAGCACTCAACACTAGGCTCTGATGCCCAATTATTAGGGAACCTGTCTCTTGTGCCACTCTGATTATGTTGCTTTGAACTCTAGAACTAGAATGGCTCATAACCTCTCTGTTCCTAATCTAAGAGTAAATCATTTCCCATCAATCATAACCCCCACATTACCCGGAAGAGAACCAACACATATCTCAATTTTTGGTATTCTAATTTGAATGCAATAAAACTGATAGTTTTTGTAACAGAAATTAAAAACTATTATTTTTTATTAAAAATGTTATCAGTCTTGAACAATGCTTTTTAAACTGATGCTTTGTAGCAGCTGGGTTTGTATATTTATGTTATGTTTCTTCACTCAAGCTAATGAAAAAGGAAAGCAAAAGCCCAATACCCTGGTCAAAAACACAACGTAATTAGATTCTGAGATTCTTTAATTATCTGCTGCCCGACTTATTTGACATTTGATAGATGGACAAGTGATGATGATAAATGGTAATTTTGGATTTTGGAGGAGGATGGTGAGCTGTTGTTTTAGGGAGACGGATACTTAGCCGAAAGATTGGAGGGGGTAATTGTGATGTGGGGAAACAGAATTATCCATTACCTTTCAAACCACTTCATTGTCCTTGTCGACCCAATTTTGAAGCATGGTCGATGGCCCCGATGACAACGAAGCCAAGGAAGAAGAGGAAATGCAGACGGGGCAGCATCTGAATCGGGCATCACCAGTGTGGTTTAGGAGGGAAATCACCTCTTTGAACTTGAAGACGGTGAGGTCGGTGAGCTCTGGGCAGCATTAGATTGCTGCAAGATGAGGCAGCTCAGGTAGCTTCATGCCCTTTTACCTTTGTCATGCAGCCTCCTGCATAGCCATCTCAACCTCCATCTTCAAGAAGCTCATAAGTTCCACTGCCGTTGTTCCTCAGACTCCAAAAGAAGAGAAGTGATTCCAAATAACTGGAGAGAGGCTATGGGTTTCGAGATCGCTTCAACTTCGCCAAGTCGCCGGAGAGAAAAATAGGGGCTCTGGAGCTGGTGTGGTGTGAAAAGTGAATAAGTTTTTCATTCTTTTCTGTCTAAGAATTGTACTTAAAAACACCAATGTGTTTGTTTTTTATAAAGACTTTTTTTTTTGTAACTTAAAAATATTTTTATGCATTTTTATTTTTTATTATAAAAAATATAATAACAATTTTAAAAATTTAAGATGTCTTTATATTCAAGTAAAAAAAAAAATTAATAACGTAACATTTTCCTTCTTTGGGCTTGAGTACATACCCATACAAATATACCCAGATTGCACCCAGATGCTGACTAGATGATGGGACCCATCAATTATTTAAAGGCTCTTAGTATGTAAAAAGAGCACGAGAAATTGTAAAAACTCACAAAAAAAAAAGAAAAAGAAAAAGTGAGAAGTTTGAAGCCATTAAAATCAAGCAGAAGCCAATCGAGCCCTCCTCTCTACAAATGAAAGGAGTCTTCTTTTCTACAATCGCAATTACTTGGACACCATTGTTGGTGAAGACTGTGACGATGACCAACTTGATTTCTAGAATGACGAGGAGAAGAACATTAACCCCAAAACCTATCTTAATTTTGAGAGGTACCTGAAGAGGTAGTTTTTCTTATACCAAATAGCATATTCTTAGGTAGATTTCTTCTAGTATTAATTTATTTATTCAAGTTTATTGTTCTAGTTGCTAGTTTGAAAATTGTAGGACAAGTACTGAGGGTCTTGGGATAAGGCATTCTTGGGTTTTATTTGGGATTTTTTTTTTTAATTTTCAGCAACCAAGTTGAGTTCGTTTTTTGTTTCAAGTGAATTTTGTGGTTCTTTTTTGCAAGGAAGATTGGAGCTAGCTGCAATTTTTTTTTTTAATTAATTTCCCTTTGGAGGTAACCTTTACCTCATTTGCTTTTCTTTTTCTCACCCCTCCCCAACGGAATTATGTGATTGAGCTGTTGATGTGAGATCTAGATGTTTTGGGTGTCCCTTTGAATTCAATTATTAGTTTGTGCGATCATGATGATCTCTCCTTCTTCCTATTAAATGAAGAGGAAACCAAAGTATTTTGTAGCTTTTGTGATCATGCTAAGTAGTTTAGTTATTGATGAACTAAATTAGATTAAAAGTCGTATAATTTGAGAGGTCTGAGGGATAAGAGGAAATTTAAAAGTCCTTATTTTTGCAACTTCCAATCTTAAGAGTAAGTGCCTGGTGAGTAGCTTATCACGAAAATGCCAACCATGGTTGTGGTTGCCTCGAGGCACTGACTTGCTATACTCTACACGTGACATAAAATTATTCCCAAATTTTAGATATGTTATAGTCATTTGTTACTTTCATGGATTTACATAAGGCAATTGACAAGATTTATATAAGGAATCATTTCTTGCTTTCTTGAATTTTGTAATTCCCCTTTTGGTTGTAACTAAGCTCCTTTTAAAGTACTATATGATGATATGTGATTTTTTTCATTCTTTTTTTTTGGTCGTTGTGACTTAGAATTGGATAATTTTCTTATTGGAAAGAAAGGTATTTCAATAGAATTGCATGGTGGGGAGTTTGAAATCTATCATGAGTAAATGCAGGCCACTATGATAAATTGAAGGTGTACTTATGGGGGAGTTACAAGTTACAAGTCAATTAATGGCTTCAAGAGCTTATCAAGTTCAGTTGATTGGCAGGGGAAAAAGATACTAAAAGTGAGATTGAGGGATAAGGTGGACCACAATGAGGATAAAGTCAACGCAAGTTACCACAAATTTCAAAAAATTTCTGTTTAATGCTCAATTTATTTATTTTTTTTTCATTTCTTGCAGATTTGTTTTATGTATTCATAATATATAAAATTGTGTCTCTTTTTTTATCTGTCTTGTTGATGGAAAGTGGAAAGAACATTGACTAAGTGGTTTTTTAGTGCTTTATTCATCATGAATATGGTTTAAGTTTTAGAGAACTTAGTTAACCTTTTGAATTGTTATTCTTTGTTTTTTTTTGGTTCCTACATATGAAGAAAGAAAAAACAAAATAAACAACTAACTAACTACGAATAAAAACAGCCCTATGTTTGAGTTGTTCTTTAGTGCTTCCCATAATTTTTGAATTGTTATTCTACTTGTCACATAACTTACCTTTTATCTTTTGATCCTTATTGTAAAAGTTATAGGATAGTGTATCAAATGTAATCAATAATGTTGGTACTAAGACAGGACATCTTACAAGAATCACTATTGGTGGAACTTGGAATAGTTTGTTGGTTTTATATTATCCAAAATTTATTATTTGAAATTTGAACTCTATTGTATTTTTATGATAGAAACTTGTTTTATAGTATTTTTCAAATCATTTCATAGACTTTAAAGAATTATATTGGACAGGTCATTTAACATCAACTGTTGGTTTAAATAAGTTGATTGCTAAATTTAAGTGATAACAAATTAGCATTTTATAACCAATATTCTATAGGTTTTATATTATCCAATATTTGTTATTTAAAATCTCGACTCAGATACATTTTTTAGCATCAAGTCCAAACCATGTGGTTGAAATCCTTTGACAGATAAAAGGAACTAAAATCATTATTAGTATTTGATATATACTTAATAATTAATTTTTATGCTTTCTCAATATTTGAATAAAATTAAGAATCATCGTAATTACTTCAAGTGGCAATGGCAAAAGTGAGTGTCATCCAAGCTTGTTTCTTTGTCTATTATCGAACAGTTATTAAATGATTAAAAACATATAAAACGGACTTCTTTCAGGAAAATGCAACGAAATTAACTCTTTTAGTAACAACAATTGGAGAATATGGAATCACTAGACTATTGACATTAAATAGCAAGTTCAACTCATTCACACTTGATTGTTTCAATGAAATGACTGATAATATGGCTAAGCATATTACCAAACTGTTATTCAATGATTAAAAACACATAAAGTGGACTCCCTTCAAAAAAATGCAAAAAACTTAAAAATGTAAATAACGACAATCTGAGATTATCGAACCAATGGACTATTTGCATTGAAAAGTCAATTTGACATATAAAAAAAAAAAAGATTAGCTAATCCACACTTCATGGTTTCAATGAAATTATTGAGGTATAAATAAGTTACTTGATATTCAAATGATGTAAAACAAACTTACATAGTAGCTTAAATATTATGTAGCAAAATAGTGATATTAAATAATGAATATTGGAGAATACTGGAGTAATAAATATCAAGTAACCGATATTGAAGAGTATGTTACCAAAACTGTCTTTCCTTTCCTTAACTCCTTCCTTATGAGGAACTACCTTTTCTTATTGCTCCCATGAAAACCTAAAACCTAATATGTTTTTTGCTCCACTTTCTTGGAATCAAATTAACCCTACTGATATTCGGCCCCTCTAAGAATTGCATTGGCCTTCATGTTTTTTGTAACGAACCCTGCTACACATTGCAACAAAATTCTTGCCTATGTTTGCCTCTCTGGCCCTCTACATATTGCAACGTTCATATTAGTTTCTGTAATGGGTCTTTCTAAAACTGTGACGATGTTCCTCACCTCACTCTCAAGGCCCTATTGCCAGCAAATAAAAGTGTTGCTCTCATGCTTATTCTAAGGGCTTTGTGGGGAAGTCACGCACCAACACATCGTACTTACACACCCAAAATCTCATATGTTTTCTCCTCCACTTTTTCAAAATCATAATAACCCTCCTAATATCTGGGCCCCTCTGCAAATTGCATTCCTATTTTTCGTAACAAACTTTGCAGCAAACTGCAACAGAATCTTTGTCAATTTTTGCCTCTCTCAGTCCTCGTCAAATTGCAACATGTTTATCCGTTTCCACAATGGGACTTTTTCCAAAACTGTGATGCATCTTCACCAATCACTTGCAAGGCCTTCTTGACCCATTGTAGTTTTGGACATTCTCATTGTGAAAACTTGATTCGCCCATTTCAATTTGTAGATGGTTGGGAGAATACAAACATTGGCAGGGATTTTGTTGTAGTTTGTATCTGGGTTCGTTATGAAAAACAGGATGGCCAATGCCATTCCCAAAGAGTCTGCATATTAGAAGGGCGATTTCGAGAAAGTGGAGGGGATAACACATCGCCTTTAGAGTTTTTATGGGAGAGATAAACAAGTGTAGCTCCTTGTAAAGAAGCCAAGGAATGGGTTTTCCATTATGCTGGTCGTTACACGACGAGTGGAGGAGCTACCCACAAATATGAGGGATTAGAGTGGTGAAATGTTTGAAAACTAGATAATTAGGATTGAACCGGGATCTGCCTACCTAGCATTCCCTTCGGAATTGCGAGTGTGCAAGTACGATGCATTGATGCTTTTCATCCTCATGAAGGCCCCAAAATGCTGGTGGGAGCAAGGCTCTTGCTCATGGGGCGAGAGGGCCTTAGGAGAGGTAGAGAAGGCTTATTGCAGTTTTGTAAAGTCTCTTTATGAAAACTGATAAGCCTGTTGCAATTTAAAAAAGGACCAAGAGGGGCAAATATTGACAGAGATTTTGTTACAGTTTGTTGTAACGTTCGTTACAAAATACAAGAAGATTGATGCAATTCCCAAAGGGATTGGATATTAGGAAGGTTATTATGGTTCCGAGAAAGTAGAGGAAAAAATATATGAGATTTCAGGTTTTCATTAGAGCAATAAGGACACCATAAGGACACCAAGGAAAGGGCATCCCATTTGGCTACTGGTTACGTGACAAGAGGAGGAGTTACCTGCAATTATGAGAGATCAGCAGAGTGAAATGTTTGAAAACTAAATGATTAGGACTGAATCGTGGATCTACCTACCTAGTATCCCTTGTAAAATTGCGAACGAGCAAGTACGATGTATTAGTGCATTGCTTAAGCCCCCAAAATGTGTGTGAGAAGGCTCTTGCTCATGGGGTAAAAGGACCTTAGAAGTGAAGTGGAAAAGTCTTGTCGCAGTTTTCAAAAGTCTTATTGTGTAAATTGATAAGCCCGTAGCAATGTGAAAAGGACTGGGGGAGGCAGACATTTGCAGAGACTTTGTTGTAATTTGCTGCAATGTTTGTTACGAAAAACAGCAAGGTCGATGCAATTCCTAAAGGTGCCAAATATTAGAAGGGTTATTCTGATTTCAAGAAAGTGGAGGAGAAAATATATTGGATTTTAGGTTTTCATGCGAGCGATAAGTAAGAGTAATTCCTTTTTAGTACGCTGAGGAAGAGGCTTCCCACTTGGGCAGCGGTTACGTGGCGAGAGGAAGAGCTACCCATAGATTTGAGAGACCAAAAGGGTGAGATGTTTGAAAACTAAATGATTATGATTGAACTGTGGAACTACCAACACAACATCCTCTACGAAATTATGAGAGTGCGAATATGATGTATTCATGCGTTGCTTCCCCGTGAAGCCCCCAAAATGAATGTGGGAGCAAGGATCTTGCTCGCGGTGTGAGAGGGCCTGGGGAGTGAGGTAGAGGAAGACCTATCGCAATTTTGGAAAGTCCCGTTGTGAAAACGAATAAGCCCGTTGCAAGTTTGAAGAGAAATGGGGAAGATAAGATTGGCAAGGATTTTGTTCCAGTTTGTGGCAAATTGGTTACGAAAAATAGTAAGGCCAATGCAATTCCAAGATGGACCATATACATACATATAAATCTAAGTGAATATTACTTTTCAAATTATAATTTAAATTATAACTTAAATGTTAGATTAAATTTAATTTTTGTTGTTAAAATAAATTTCATAATATTTTTTAAGAATATTTGAGATTTTATAATATATACTTTGTACTAGCAAAATAAAGCAATAGAACATAAAAAAAATTAAATTTTCTTTCCCTAGCACCACTTTTGAAAATAAAAACAATGCTTTGTAAAAAAAAAAAAAAAAAGAGGGAAAAAAGGATGATCTGTTGCTGTTGTGATCATTATTTTTCTATTCTTCTTTTAATTTTTTATTTTTTTCAAAATTTATGTTTTTTGTGTCTGAGACGTGTTCGAATTGTGTCTAATTTTTTTTAAAAAAAATTTTGACAAACACATTATTTGTGTTTTAGATACATCTTTGTGATGTATTCAACGAGTGTCCATATCTGACATGTGTCCGACATATACACTTCAGCCGAATCTACGTGTCCGTGCATCCTAACTTGAGCACAACTTAGTCCTAAATAACTTCGTTCAACTATTTTCAAATTCTTTGTTTTTTAAATTAAAATATAACAATAATTTGTACCTCAACCAAAAAAAAAAAAACAATGATCTCTAGATATAAGTAATACGATACAACATGGCGAGAAAATAAAAAGACCACGAGAAATCACTTAGAGCAATTTTTTTTTTAATCTTTCTATCATTTTTTTTATTTCAGTCCACGTCAGTATGTGGCCCATATGGATGCAAGCTTCTGTGTATAAAACTTTTTCCTTAAGGGCAATATATATGGGTACTTTGGCCTTTTTCGCAGATTCTGATTGTTTTGACTTTTGACCGTTTGTCTTGGTATATATTTAGTAATTTACGAAAATTATGGGTATAACTGGTAAGGAGAAAATTTGGTAATATATAAAATTTTTTTATTGTATTTATACGTATTTATTTTATATAATTATAAATATTTTTTATGTAATTATAATAATAAAAAAAATAATACAAAAAGCATCATTATTTTTTTCTTTTTATATTTTTTAATTATAATTGTATAAATAATAATCGTAATTGTATAAAATTAGCGCCTGTGGACGAAATATGACAACATACATCTACCCATATAATGAAACTGATATTGTAGAATACAATTTTCCCCTTGTAAGCTTGGCATCAAACCACGTGGCTGTAAAATGGGCTCAACCAAGTCGATGAGATGGTAAAAAAATTTATCACTTTACAGATAATGGTAGAACTAAATGTATGTTGATTTTGTAAGATCGTAAATAATTTAGTAATATTTGTCAAATTCTTAAAAAAAAAATTGTCACAAGTTCAAATGTTGTTAAATAATATTAATGAGTTTCAAATTTTATTAAAAAATTAAAGTAATAATAAGAAAAGGTCATAATTATTATAAGTTAAGATATAAACTTATTTCTTATTAGTACAAAATATTATACTTTTTAACAAATATAAATAACCCAATTTACTATGATGATCTATAAAATCTTTTTTAACAAGTTTGTAAAATATAATCCCTTATTTATCTATTTTTTTCAATTTAAAAAAGGGCAAACAGCACAATAGAAAAGTCGGCAAAGTCTTTGGGCTGAAAAAACCTTTAGTGCCTCCTTTATAGGAAAATTTTAGAGTATTTAAGTTTTTATGTTAGAGATTTTAAATTTTAATTTTAAAAAAATAAAAAAATAAAATTTATAAAAAAAGAAAGAGTTACATAATTCATTACTTAATAAATTTTTTAATGAAAAAAATTACATTACCCTATATAATATTCCCATTTAACAAAAAAAAAAAAAAAGTTGACAACATCGAACAGAGTGTAATTGAACAACTATTTTCAATTTGTCTCCTTAAATTGACTAATAACTCATATATTGCGCACCACAAAAAATGACTTGGCTCTCTCTCGACTTTTTTGGCTGCTTTTTTCACTCTCATAAATATTCAAACGAGTCTCGTGATATGACCAGAGAGGGCTGAAGGGACTAACACTCGTATTAAAATTTTTTAAAAAATTTCAAGTTTACCGACAAAAAATTGTTTGTTTAATATATAAAAATATCACTAATTTTATATAAAATAATAAATTTAATATTAATTTTAAAAAATAATAATTTACTCAGTTTTAAATTTTTTTAATAAATTTAATACATCATAAATTTTTTAAATAAAATTCATCTACTTCGATAATTTGACACTAATATGTATGATTATCATGTCACCGAAACAGATATATTTTTATAAATCTGTCATCGAAACTAACAGATTTCATTCGTATAAAATCATTACGCGTTAAATTTGTTACAAAAAAAAAATAAACTGATACTTTTTAAAATTGATGTTATATTTATTATTTTAAATAAAATTAATGATATTTTTATATATTAACTTAAAATTATTAAATATGCAATTAGCACAACAAAATGCACAATAAATTATGAAAAAGATGCGGCTAAGAGGTCTCTTAACAGGGGATCATACTCTATTTCTCCCTACTCCTTCCTGTTTTCGTTTTTTAAGAGGGGTAGAGAGAGATGAGGCCCCTTATAGCTGGAGGCCTCTTATGGTTGGAGGCCTCTAACTCTAACTCCTATCCTTATTGTTATATTCAATAACATCCAGTTGAGACATTCTTATGTCTTTGATTGCACATTTGTTACACATATAGTAATATTGGGTGGAAAACTGAAATTTCGAAAAAAAAAAAAAAGAAATTCGAACATTTTTTTTTTTCTTAAGGGGGCTCCACACCCTGGCTGATTTATGATTAGATCCTCTTAACACAAACCTTTATCCTGTTCGAATTAGAATCTGTTCAAAAAAAAAAAAAAAAACAAAGAAAGAAAAAGGAGGCGTGGCACTCAACATCAAAGTTAAAAAGAATCAAAAGCATATTGTTCATAAATTGTCTTGTGTAAATAGGGGCCATATTACACATAAAATTTTAACTAATTGACAGATTGAAACCTCCCCTTTCGATATGTTGTAGAATTAAGTATATTCCAGTACATAGGGCCTGAAGCCTAGAATTTTTTTCATTTTATTCATACACACATTTCTGAAACTAAAAGATCATTCTTAGGTCTGAATATTCATAATCTGGTGAGGTATTTGGCCAGGAGGTGGTTTGGGGGTTTGTGGTGATCCTCTAGGAACGTCTTTATCCCTGCCGGCACTGCGCGAAATTTTAGCAGAGCGGTAATTCTGATAGACAACTGCTTCATGTGTCTGCTTCAGCTTCCTTCCTGTTAACATATTGGAATATTTATTTTGCTTTTCACATTACTTAATGATTATGCAAGTAATCTGGAACCAAAATTTGATCAGAATTTTGCGCAGGAACAAAATTAATGTTTCTGGGGAAAGCAATTTTCCTGCATGTAATGTATTGCAAAATAGAATTTCATGTATATATCCACATAGAATTAATATGTGTGTTTCGTTTCTTTTTTTTTTATTGGGGGCGGGGACATCGGAAAATTAAGGACATGTTCCTAAATTAAGGATATATTAGTCTATATTTAGAATTAAGTAGAGGATAAAAATTTAAGCTGCTGATACAAATTTTTGTGCATACAAGTGAGCTTCAACAATTGGATTGACATTTTGTAAGCATAAACAAGGTAATTAGCATGAGATAGTAATGTGTAATCGGTGAAATTTACCTTCAATTGAAATAGGAGACCCCCCAATGCAGCCATCCAATCCAAGCAGTAGAATTACAAGTACTACACAGCCAAAAGCATAGGAGAGTTTTCCCATCTTTCAAAAAGCAGGAAATGGCTTCAAATTAGATGAATTCTGTGCGCAATATTTATACTTGGATCAATATGACCATCTCTGCCTGCCTCTATCTAGCCCTCCTTGAATCTTTCTGCATAAATGTTGGTTGCATGTCATATTTTCAAGTGCTTGACCAAAAAATTCAAGATTAGAAATTACACTGGAAAGAGCTGCACCACCCATATTAGTAATTCACTTTGCGAATCATGGACTTTGCAAATAAGGTGTGGTCCACACTGGCATATAATTCAACGCCGTTAACACTTCAATTTCATTAATTATAATGAAAATTAAGACTGAAAGATAATGTATCTTTTACTTGGTCATCAGATGTGGTGGTGACAAGAAATTTATTTGGGACATGCTCGGAAGTTGCAATATGGAAGGCACGGATACGCTCGGCAATACATTTATATGATGTTAAATATATGTCCGACAAGTTAATTTATCTTCATAAAGAATTTAAAACATTAGTATACATGCGTGACAGACGCCAGCAAATATGTTGGATATTGCTGAAACACGCAGAGGAATTCAATCTGAAATTTTTTATTAAAAATAGTTTGCAATTCAAAAAAAAAAAAAAAACGCTAAAAGCACTACGATGGCAAAACTTGAAGTCTTTATTGACTATTGAGTATCTTCTTTAAAATTTGTACCAAATTGCAATATAATTTTAAATGGAAGGGACGTGCTGCGTCCACGTAGGTATACTAGCTGACGTGGTATTAATATAATATTATTTTTATTTTTCTAAAAAATTATATTATAAATTTAATTGAGTATTATTTTAAAATGTAAAATACAAACATTATATGAGCTTTTCTAAAAATAAAGTTTTTTTGAAAAAATTTTCTTTTAAAAATATTATTATTATATTATATGCATATAAATATATATAAAATACATGTGTAAGTAACATTTTTATAAATGAAAAAGGTCCATGACTTTTCTGGGTCATTAATGAGCTTTTTTCTTTTCCAAGTATCGAGACTTTTCCTCAACACCACCTAATGCAAAAACGCGTGGCAATATTTCAAGCTAATGTATATGTCACCAGCCGCGTCGTAACAAGTAAAAAGAAAGAGAAAAATGAAAATTAATTAAGGACTGCCTTTTGTTCTCACAGGCAATGTGCTTCACAATTTTCCTTAGAAATTCTGTCTTGCCTAACAATTCATCAGCATCTCTTGTTTCTTTTGAGCGTGAGCCTCACAAGAAGCACGTCCGGTTAAAAACATATAGAGAACAGCGCCTATAAAACTCAAAATTAAATGTAACGTCTGTGTAATTTGAACAAAAGACCTTTTGATCATATTTTACGGGATAATTTAATAATTAAAACGTTAATCTTTATTCTAAAGGTCTCAAGTTCTAATCCTATAAAACTATGGTGACGGATTTTGCGACTTAATCAACTTTGCTAGACTAGCTATTTACACATGGCTATGTTCACGAAACATCTGAACAATTTAAAGTCATTAAAGAGAGTGGGCAATATCTGAATATTGTGATCTGGCCCATACTTCTTGATGAATTGTGCAAGTCCAGGGTGGTTAAAGGTTTGCGCCTCGAGGCTAAGGCTTATACCGTCATGATCGATGGACTTTTTCGAGAAGGGCTGCTAGATGGCATTTCATTTCATGTATTTCGAGCGACATTCGATTGTCCCTTTTCTCATCCAGACGTTAAACATAACAATTATGACCCTCCCACCATCATAGCCTCTACGATCAATTACCACAATGTGAGGCCATAGCTGGCATAGATAACACAAACATGACACCAAATCCGAAGCCTGAGGCAAGCCCTTATTGAACTGAAGCTTCATATGCAAACTTTAACTTACTGTTATATGTTTCAATGGAATGTTTTGTAAAAGATGCAACCTGCAGAAGTGCAAAATGTATTCAGCATTCAGCAAGATAATATATACGAGCAAGCAAGTAATATGTTGATCTGAGCTTAGTGCCGACCCTTTGGCCTACCCTTCTGATGCCTCTTACTGTTTGTTCTACAACATTCCCAGCTTCTGCATAAGCAATTTGTGCACAGGTGGACATTTTTTAAACTAAAAGAGTCGTAGTTCCACCCACAACTGCAAGCAGAGGAGTACAGGAAAGCACAACTACTGCTAGACGCCATCCTTTTATAAAGGCAACCAAAAAGCCACCTATAAGTGTTGATAGTAGTATAAACTTCCCAACCTGTGATAACAGCATTAATTTAAATGTGAACAGCATGCAAACTGCTATCAATGAAAATGCAGGTAGAATGACAAAAGACAAAAACAATACAATTCGTTGGAAGCATGACATGACATACCCTTTCACCCATGGTATCCTGTACGAAAACAGTGTCATCAGACATTCTTCCAATGGCTTCACCGGTTGTTGTTTCTGTGTCAAAGAAGCCAATGTCTTGTCTTAAAATTGTTCTCAAGTACAGGTCTCGAATGCGAGCAGCCTGTCTCTCTCCCGTTACCATTCAACATGAAACCTCTGCAATCAGTAATGCAGTGATAACAAGCTTAGTATACAGCGTATGATTTTTCTCAAAAGGTTAGTTATGTTTGAACATAAAATTACACAGTGACTTTCAGGGCAAGCCAGCAAGGAGGGCTCTTTAGCCGATTAGATGGAATTAAGCTATTTCTCTAATCTAAATGCCAAAAGAAAACAATGATTCAAGCTTTCCAGGTAGGCCTCTTAGTATCAACTCCCAATACATAAAAACCTTGAGTCAGAAGCATAATTCCAAATCGCCTGAATTTTCCTAGAAATCTTGCCTCATCTAAATTTTCACATTGGCCAGTAAGCCAGTGATCCTGCTTGTATTTGTCTTCTATTCACAAGATAACAGAACTCACAATATTCACATACATGAACGTATGGCACACTTAGAATCAGTGAATTCGATTTCGACTAGGCAACTTTAGCCTAACAAAAGTGCAATATGGCAAAGAACAAGAACTTGATCTGCACTTACAGAAAAGGAAGGATGAGCGCATGCACAGCAAAGTACACCAGCTTTATTACTGCCTGAAAATAACATCAGAAAGACCACGCTGCATTATTACAGAAGGAACCAAATTGGGAAAATTGAAGTAGTCGAATCATGCTCTATATAAAATGGTCAGTTTGCAATACTCTCCCGCAAAATTTTTATTGTTAATTACCCAAATCACAATCTATTGTGAACATTCAATCTAGGCGGAAAGAGAATTTCTACAAGCCCGTACATCAATACTATCTCAGTTTTGTGCTGATGGGAATTAATAAACGCAACAACAATCATCTAAAAGCAAGAATACCTTGATTCATACCAATATGCAGCTGCTTCAAATTTTGGCAATACCAGAATCGCATTCAACAAGTGCAAGATACCACCAACATCACAGAACTGTAAATACAAAATTTTACCAAGCCAACAACTACTTTTAGTGATAAACAAATATGGAACAACTCACATCTCTTCTAAATTGAGGCCACCATAGCAATCGACTATATATATACTCACTACTCTCTGCTGGGAGCTGCCCATTTATGGGCTTAACAAAAACCTACGTACAATCTCATCATTAGATACCAAATTCACTAACATGCCCGAAGTGGTTGAATCTGCAGAGAACCCTTTTCTGACCATTTCTTCCACAAGTTGTACTGCACTGGATGAGTCACTATTTTGAAGTAATCCTTGGATCATTACATTATAAGAGCAACTATTAGGTAAACAACTGTAATCTTCTATTTTTCTAAACAAAATATATGCGTGTTTTGATAGCCCTTCTCTACAATACCCCTTAATCATAATAGTATACATATGAATATTAGGCAGCAACTCTTTATTGCAGTAACTAGAAAAGAGGCCTCTAGCCATTCGAAGCATCCCAACATTACACATAGCATCAATAAGGTTGCTGTAAACAACAATATTAGGATTTAGCCCTCTCTCTTGCATTGATTTAAATACCTCTATTGCCTCATCAAGATAGCCCCATTTACCTAAGCCATCAATCAAAGTTGAGAAAGTGATCATATCAGGAACATGACCTTTAGAACACAACTCCTTGAAAAGCTCTCTTGCTTCCCAAAGCCTCCCTCTTCGGCACAAACCCCTGATAAGAGTGGTGTACGTGACAACATCAGGTTTCAATCCATTGCGGCACATTTCATCAAGAAGTATGGTTGCCTCTTTAATTCTTCCATGCTTGCAATACCCGTTAATCAAGATACTATAACTAAAGGCATCAGGCCTGCATCCCCAAGCAATCATGTTGCTTAACACACCTCTAGCCACATTAACTTGAGTTATCAAACAATATCCATCCATCAAGATATTATAAGTACACACATCGGGCTCGACACCATTACCTATCATCCTATCAAACACCCGTTGGGCATCTGAAATCTTTCCTTCTTTGCATATTGTGTCTATCAAAATGTTGTAGGTAACTACATTTGGCATGATATTCGCAGCAACCATTTCATCAAGTATCCTAGTAGCTTCCTTCCATTGGCCCAAATTACAAAAACCTTGGATTAAAGAGCTGTACGTAACAACGTTTGGTGAAATGCCTTTATCCAGCATTTTGGAAAAAAGATTTAGGGCATCATTTACTAGCTGATGCTTGCTAAGGCTATCAATGATAGTGTTATACGTCACCACATTTGGCTCGCAATCCCTTTCTTCCATAATCTCGAGCAACTGAAGAGCCCATCTGTTTTCACCTAATTTACATAAACCCTTCAATATGGTACTGTAAGCAATCAGATTAGGTTGATAACCTTTGCTGACCATCTCATCCAAAAATTTTACAGCTCCACTAATTTTGCCCTCTACAACTAATCCATTTAGAAGAGAACCAAACGTTGCAGCATCAGGTGAAAAGCCAAGTTTCAACAGTTTCCCGAACATGGAAAACCCGAGGTTCACCTGATTCAAACGGCAAAAAGAGTTGATCAGTATGTTCAAGCTATAAATATCATATTCAATCCCCCAGCACTCAAGCTGTCTATACAGAGAGACCACAGTGGTATACTGTTTCATTCGAACAATTTGCCCAAAGAGTTGATTGAAATTAACAATAGAAGGCAAAGGACGCCTCTGAACCATCTGATGAAACAAAGTCAGAGCATCTTCAAGATTTTTGCAGCAATTTTCTCCTCTCACATGCTTCTTCTCTTTTCCGAACTGATAGGATTGGCCTTTTTTACTAAAACCACAACAATTTCGGCAATTCAAAACAAAATTCTCCGCATAATTTGACAGACAAGTAGAAGCAGAAGAATACCTTGAGGAAGCCCAAACAATTCCCTGCATTATTTTACAGACAATGGTTAAAGATATCAAAACTGGGCCTAGGGAGGAGCAGCGGCTGCATGAACGGCGACGAACCGCTGGAGAGATGGAATCGAACAATCAACGGCGGCGGTGGGAACGGAGGAGGCCCTTTGGTAAAGGTAAAGCTCAGTTACCAAAGCAAGAAGGCGGGTGGGCACGGCAGGCATAATCTATCTGCAGCATCCTAATTAATGTTTCATTAAAAAAAAAAAAACAAAACAAAACAAAATATTTCGGCATGATTTTGTTTATTTTGATTAATTGATTTGGTTCCGAGTTCCGACAACACCACAAAGACAAAAAACAACATTATCATCAAACTGAATAAAAAATTTTAGAGCTTCAACGATTTACCAATTCAATTGGAGTCAGAAGTAGGATTTGATAAAAAAAGATATGTTATTAGTTATTATAAATATTTAACTACTTCTATGAATAATAAATCATTTATTCACTGTTGAGCAGCGACCACCATATCATTATTTTAGTAGAATTAGATGATATTTGTACAAATAAAGTCATTATTCACATGACTGGCTACCTACATTTTAGCTTAAGGTTTTGGGGATGTCAAACTGTAAACTTAACAATATTCCCCAATTTCTCACCCACCAAACTGGCCTAAGAATCGTTGATCTCTCCCACAATAACCTCACAGAGACCTTCCCCAATTGGTTGCTTGAAAACAATATGCAACTGACGTTTTTAAATCTGATAAATGACTCCTTAATGGGTCCATTTCATTTATTCACCAACTCTAGCTTTGCCATAGAGCGATTAGATATCTCAGACAATCACTCCCATGGACAGCTTCAACAAAATTTTGGTGATATTATTCCAAATGCAGAAACACTTAATCTCTCAGCAAATGCTTTTCGTTCTTTGTTGGCAACATGCCTTATTTGTTCTTTTTAGATCTATCCAGCAACAACTTTTCAGGAGAAGTTCCAGACACTTTGGTAACAAATTCCTCTTAAGTTGTTTTTTGCTTTTGGCTGCTGTCAAATAATAGACTTAGTGCTCAAATGCCAAAGACAAATTCTAATATAACTTCATTGAAATTCTTACAACTAAATGGAAATCGGTTTACTTTCAGACACTTTGATAACAAATTTCTCTAAGTTGTTTTTTTTTTTTTTGCTGCTGTCAAATAATAGACTTAGTGGTCAAATGCCAAAGACAAATTCTAATATAACTTCATTGGAATTTTTGCAACTAAGTGGAAATCAGTTTGCTGGCACTCTGTCAAATTGGATCTCTCATTATCCATGGCTACATTCTATTGATATAAGTGACAACTTCATATCAGGTAAAATTTCTGGCTTCATTGGGAATCCGAGTTTATATCTACTTAACATGGCAAATAATGCGCTAGAAAGAACCAATTCTGTGTGCACTGTCTGAGTCTTGGTTAACTTTTTTGGATATTTCTTATAACAATCTTTCGGGCACTCTTCCTTCTTGCTTGAAATGGTCACAAGATTTAGAGCATTTGAACTTGGAAGGGAATAGACTCACGGATTCAATTCCAGAAAAGTTATTCAACTCTTCTAGTATGATAGTGATGAATATTCAGAATAATTTTTTGTCCGGTGAAATTCCAAAATCAGTTGGGAATTTATCCAATTTGAGGGTTCTTCAGCTAAGAGGTAAAGTGGCTTAATACCAGAACAACTGTGCCGGTTGAATGAACTAGGGATCCTAGATCTCTCGCATAACTCATTTTTTGGACCAATACCAAGTTGTTTTAGCCACATCTCTTTTGGGAAGGTAGCCGCATTACGTTTTGGTAGTTTTGGAGGTGACTTTAAGAGGGGTCTGCCATATTTCTGGTTGGATTATTGTCAAAGTAATTTACTTTTAAAGCACAAAAATAACCCAATCGATGATCTGTGTGTTCCCGCATAGCAAGCGCACGTTGAATTGGTGACAAAAGCTAGATCTAGCATATACAAAGGTAGCCTTCTTGAATTGATGTCTGGAATAGATTTGTCATGTAACCAGTCAATAGGGAAAATACCAGCAGAACTTGGAAATTTGAGTTCGATGTTGGTCTTGAACTTGTCTTACAATCAGTTGAAGGGTTCAATTAAGAAAACTGTGGACAATTTGGGGCAATTAGAGAGCCTAAATCTTTTCCACAATAAATTGAGTGGAGAAATTCTATCAGAATTGATTACTCTACACTTTCTAGAACTTTTCAGTGTGGCTTATAACAATTTATCAGGTAGGCTTCTAGACATGAAGGGACAGTTTTCCACATTCGATATCAAGAGCTACGAAGGAAATCCTTTTCTTTGCGGACCACCATTAGATACAAGTTGCGGAGCTGAGTTCCCACAATTGCCACCATCTTCCAATGCAAGCGATGGAATATGGCATGACATCATTGATATTGTGTCATTCTTGGCAAGTTTCATGGCAAACTACCTCGTATTCTTGTCGAGCTTCGTGATTGTTCTCTACGTCAACCCTTACTGGCGACGAAGGTGGTTCATGTTCATTGAGAATTTCATGGACGAATGTCATTTCTTGATTTTCTATACTATTCCCAAATTGTTTGCTAGACTATGTAGGAAGGCATATTTGGCCTGATTATTTTGTTTGAATACTTGTTGTCTTCGTGTTGTTCTGTTGTGTGTCACGTTTTTATGAATAGTGATAATTTGGAAAGAGTTGGATTCAGGCCACAAGGACACTTCCAACAAGTTATCCTTTTAGTGGTCGACTAATGATATGGAAATTGAGCTTGATTTGGTAAACATATGTTGGTAGCCAGATGATACACATACAAAGTGTACTTTTTGTGACGAACTTGATTGTTTCTGTAATTGTGCTTATTATTTTTGCAACAAAAAATAACGTATTAATTTTTTGTATCATATTTTATCGATCTTGTCACAAAAATAGATAAGCTCGTTATAATAGATATACCAAATATGTATACCAAAGTAGAGATACCAAACTTTTTCCATAGAAATTAAGGGTGGACTAAATTGGGATGCCCAAAAAAGTTGTATTAGTTGGAACGATACTTGGACAATGGAATAAATAAATCTCAATGTTAACAAAAAAAAAAAAAGAAAAAAAGAAAAAAAAGGAAGGCACACATACAGAGAAAAATGTCTTGTAAATGCTAATACTCTATGAGAATAACAGAAATTGAAATCATCGGGGCGCCCCTTAAGCGAGGGGATAAACTAAGAAATATTGGAAATAAAATAAAAGGGAAAAACTTGGATTTTTTGGGTTTTTTTTTAAAAAAAGCAAACAGTAGTTATTATTGATAATCATACAAATTATATAAAATTGACTTACAAGAAATGTGTGGACTTATATTTAATATGACTACAATTAATCATAAATTTATAATTCAAATTACATTGACAATATACTTACAAAAAAGAAGTTAAGAGCTTGAACTTTTAACTTTCTTAACTGTCTTCTCTGTCTCAACTAGTTGGTTTAAATTTAAGAAAACTCAAAAAATAATATGACTGTAATTGACTCTTTTTAAAAAAAAGGTAAATTACAAAATTCGCTACTGAACTTATTATTTATTTTCATTTTAATCAATCAGCTTTACTTTATTACATTTAACCAACTTAACTTTAATTTTGTTTTAATATAATCATTTTGTCACTCTATTAGATTAAAAGATATAAGAATCATCTGTTAAAGAATACGTTTTTATGCATTTAAGTACATTGCATTTATTTTTTTAATTAACATATTCATCTACTAAAATTATTTGCATCAATTCAAATTACACAATGTAACAGCAATGACTCTTAGTAAAATAAAAAACTTTTCCCCTATGATTTTTTGAATAATCTAAATATTTTTAATATATGGACATGCTAATTGAACACAAAAGTAAATGTAATTGACTTAATTGAAAAACTTTTTTTTTAGTGGATGGCTCTTACAACTTTTAATCTATTAAAGTGATCAAATTGATATAAAATTAAAATTTTTTAACTTAATAATTAATTTTACTTAAAACGCTTTTTAGTTTATCACTTATCATTTAAAATTTTTTTTAATTTTACCCACCACATTGCTTCTTCAGACTAATTTTATTCATCCATCATTTTTTTTTTTAAAATTTATTAACGTAACACTCTATTTGCTGCACTATCGAACCAAACTGGTCATGTCAATTTGTCATGTCATACTTGAAAACATTGAAGACGTGACATACTAAAAATTAAATTTTTTAAAATGTTTTTATAATTTTTATCAATTAAACAAAATTAATAAAAAATTAAAAAAATTCATCTTTTCTTCTCCCTCTCTCTCCCCTTCCTCCCTTTCTCTCTCTCTTTCTTAATGAACAAATCTATTTTTCTTCATTTTTGTCCCTGTCCACCCTGAAATTGCACATCTATTTAGGCCTGATGTGTTTCAGAATTAGTATCCAAAGGAAGATGATGCTTATTTCCTTGAAAAGGCTCTTCGTTTAAGAAAAAATGAAGTCTTCAAATACCAGTTCAGACGTAGACTTTTCCTTTCTATATTACACACCTTGTGGGGAGTGATAGACACCATATTTTGAAGCTCCTAAAAGCAATCACCTTGCTTTCAGCGTGGATTTTAAAGGATCTTTTTTCTTTAGAAAATTTTGGAAAAAAATCTGTGGATCTTAACTGTGTTATTTAATATGTTTAACAGGTGACTATGAGAGAAAATGTAGAAGGAGGAAAGAGGAAGGAGAGAGGAGAGACAAAGAAGAGAGAGAGAGAGAGAGAGAGAGAGAGAGGGGTGAAGAGACAGAAAAAGGAAGACGGAGGAGAGACATGAATATTTTTTAATTTTTTTATTATTTTTATTTAATTATTAAAAAATAATAAAAATATTTTAAAAAATTAATTTTTATCATGTTACATTATTAAATAATGATGATATGGCATGCTGAGATAGTAAATTTTTTTTTTTTTTGACACATAAGGAAATTCATTTCATTAACATTCATCGAAATCAAATATAAGATCGAGATCGAATACAAAATCGACATTGAGGTGCTGGAAATACCTGCATAAAGCAGGAAAAACACACGACTCTAAAGGCCTACAATAATTAAGGTCAAAACGACCTTTCACAAGTCGGGTGTACAACCTATGGAGACTTAATCCTCTTTCGAGGAAAGAAATCGACCGTTGACTAAATTCTATAAACCATGCAAAGATAGTAAGTTTGATCTATCGTAATACTTAATAGAATACCACATTAGCATACTGAAAAGTGACTGGAACAAAGCAGCATAAATACACAATTAACGATTTTTTTTTTGGGACACACGCAATGAACATTATTTTTTTTTTGACTGAACACACGCAATGAACATTATTGATAACGATAATAACGAAATCAACTTCATTGCATGGCCAAATGCATTTGGCCAAATAATACCAGATATTATATGATTTATATAATAATGAGTATATTATGTGTAATTAGAATTAAAAAATATAAATTAAAAAAATAATAATATTTATTTACATTATTTTTTATTATTATAATTATACAAAATTTATTTTTTATTACATAAAACATAAATTTAAACACTATTTGATCACATTTGGGTATGACCATGTAAGATTTTCGTAACGAAATATGCATACTAATTTTTTTAGCTTTTTTTTTTTTTTTTTTTTTTGGGAGAGGGGCGGGGGGAATGCTGACAGTTAAAGGTAGCAAAAATTGACCAAATTCAACCCACCTAAACTAAAACTGACCCAACCTGATTTGCATCAAATGAAAAAATTAATGAAACCCACAAATTGACTTGACTAGAACTGTAAGAATGATTAAAAAACAAAACTCAAAACTTAAAATAATCTGAAATTTAAATCACATATCTTCCTTTATTGTAAATGCCTAAAATTTCACGAACTCGAAAACATCCGAAATTCGAATTATCTGATACCCGAACAATTCAACCTAAAATCAGTGAGATCCACCCACTTGCCATCTCTGGTGTTAACAGTTGAGTATTTCAAATGCAAATTAAATTACAAAAATATGTAAATAATATTTGTGGGACAAAAATAAAATCCCTGCATAAAATTGGGCTTCTTAAGGTCCAACGTTTCACAATTGGCAGTCTCCAAGCACAAATTAACACGGTTCTGCCACTTATTCCCCCAAAAAACCAAAGATGTCCAACTTCACAGCACGAGTCACTTACATATAGCAAGATTATCCATTCAGGTTCCAATAACCGCATTAATTAAGTGGGTTGTTAAGCAAGATTAGCATATTAAATCGATAATCTGTGTTTGGCTGTATCTCCACTCAATTATTCTTGGTTGCCGGCATCTAAGTCATAACATGTAATAATAGTCTTCCATTCATGACTTCTATGTTTGATTGAGTATTCCCTTGGCATCTTTGTTAACTGCAGCAAAGAGATTCAGTCACACAAGTAAGAGTTGCTTTAATCAAAAATATATTAAGGGAACTTTTTTTTCCTTAAGAAAATGAGAAAATAAAAATGATGCCCATAATTCCACTAATAAGAATTGCACACTATCAAAGGAGTAAACTTTCTTAACATACAAGTAATCCCAGTGAATATTCTAATAGAGTTTTGAACTCATTATTTTTGGCATGACAATGAACGCTTTTTTTAAAAATTAGACCCTAATATTTAGTAGTAAACGAAATTTTCACGGTAGAACTGAACTTAAAAAAAAAATACAAAAAGAATAATTTATTGTATATTCATGAAAATCTAATTTATCGTATTGAAAGTGATGATTACCACAACATGCTCCAATAAGTCAGATTAAGGTCCCAACGTATACATATATATTTGACACAAGCTGTAAGACGTTTGCCTGGAAAGACAAAAATGCAACAGCAAAGCAACAGCCGAGAACCACGAGAGTAAAAAACCAAAAGAAGACTCCTAGAAATCAAGAGGAGCCACCAATTTTTCGAACAAAAAAAAAACCGGGTATCAAGGTTTGCACCCATTGAGAATTATAATATTATTTTTTTTCATGGAAAAAAAGCTTCAAAAAAAAAAGGCTTTGGTCAGTACAGAGTATCGGACTCTTTTTCAAAAAGCAACAAAGACGAATTCGTTACAGCAAAGCAATCAAAAGAAAGAAACAGAACAAAAGTAAGCAAAGAAACTACGAAGAACCAAAAGCCAAAACGGAACCCGAAAGAAAGTTCCTCTCTCTGGTAGAACTTTTTCTCTTTCTTCCTAATGTCAAAGTGGATTCCTTCACGCAAGCGTAGGAGGAAAAGCAATAACAACAAAAGGGAAACAAATTTTCCATCACAGTTTTCAAGGACCCAACAGAGCTAGCCTTAATTTAATTTAAGACACACGTTAATAGTTCACCCAGAGTGCTGGATTTAGCTGAAATTTAAGTTTGAGACCTTAATCTTAATAACAATTGTAACACCAATTAAGTTTGGTGTCGATCTCAATTAATTTATAAGCTGAACTAAACTGAATTTAACGTAATTTAATTATGACTTATTTATAATAGAACCTCCAAGCCACCGTAAAAAAAGCTCATTCATATAAGCCAGTCTTAAAAAATAATGACGTTAATAAAATTTATTATTATTAACATAATCTAAAATAGCAAAATGTAGTTATTAAATGAAAAGATCAATCACATTGGAAAACTATTTAATCTTAATACACAAGTAAAAGTGCACAATGTTACTTTTAAAATAAGCTTATAAAATTTTTGATGGAACCATCTACAATGGTTTGAGTTCAAGATGATAGCTAAAAAATGTCTACAAATGCACAATATACAACTAAACTTCTTTTTTTTTTTTTCACCAAAAAGAAAGAAACTGAGCTTGTATACTAAATGAACATCAATCTTGATCTTGGAAATTTAGTACTATATATGTAAATTATTAGAAAACCATGATAATATTTATCAAAGTTAGACGTGATGGAATAGTAGTTCAAATCTTTTGATTCATAATAATTATCGATTGTGTTTCTTGTTAATCAGAATCAAAAACTAACGCAGGTGTTGGAGAATTATATTAAGAATTTGAGTTCTTTAATCTGTAAAACTTTCTCCATCGGTTATCATAAATCACTACCAATTGGATTGTTTAGTCTTCACTAGTAATTTACACAAACAATGTCAAAACAACTTTCGCAAACCCTAAACTATTTTGGGCGAGAGACAGCAGACCGAGAGATAACAGCCCTAATGTATTTCAAACTTACTTAAAAAGATGTAAATTCCAGTAAATCACACTTTATTTCATATACTTTTAAATATCACGTATTAACCATGAAAGTTTCTTAAACTTTTCTAAAAAAATCCAACTTGATATATATTTCATATTTTCACTTAAGAGCCTATTGCATATGACTGATTAAGTACCTAATACCTAATTAAATGAATACAAATCATGATTCTAGATGTTACAAAAAATTAAATGCATTTAATTTATAGTAAAATTTTCAATTAATCAATTTATATTCATATATATATATAGATTAAAATTAACATTCAGCGAATATCATGATGGCCAAAATATGAGAAATGTCAAAGAGGTATTATTAACCTTTTGAGTGCACAATTTATCCGTGTAATTCTATCATTTAATCATCCAACTTGTATACAAACTGAAATTAATATATACTCTAAATACTGTCTAATTGTTTTACTTGAGCCCAATTTATGTAATACTCAGAATTTCAACTTTTTAATCTGAAATGAGTGAAATGCTATCTCTCAAGATAAAATAAGTAAATAAATAAATCTCGAGAACATAATATTAAATTTTAAATTTATTAATATTATAGTTCAAAGTGAAGGAAGCCTACGTAGACTTAACTATACTCAAGTAATAAATCTTTATTATAAAAGAATTAAATGATAATATTAATATATAATTCTACAACTTTGTATATATTTATACACTATAATCAACATATATTTTTTTTTATTAAAAAAAGTTTTTTTAAAAAAAAGGAAAGGGAAGAGGGAGGGGCACGGATTTACAAGGCACTAGGCCAGATGGGTATGAGGAGCCAGCCAAGTCTGCTGCTGCTGCTACTGCAGCTGCTGTTGCTGCAAAGTCCTCGCACCCCCCGTTCTTGTTTCTCGTTTCAATGACACAGCCCGCTGACCCCCGCATGACTTATCATTCAATGCCAGCTAATTTTGTCCTTTCATTTATGAATATCACAAACTCATTTAATTATTTCCCTTTTCTATTTTCAAATTCAAATTTAAATTTTTTGAAGAACTGAATACACATTCACATCTGGGTGCAATTACAACCTACTTGCTTCTATATCTTTTCTTCTTTTTTTTCAAGGTTTGAACACAATTGTGATTTGGGTTTGCCTTTTTGTCATTAGTACCGAGTCATTTTTTAAGTTAAAATTCTTAGGTTATAAACTTTAGTCCAAGTTAATTAATAAAAAAATATATATGAAATTTGGATTTTTGACTATTAATCTTTGTGTCAAAATCAACATGGGACATTGCCATTGAAATTTTAATCACAAAATCGCGATTTTAGTTTTGTGATCAGGGAAATTGAAACCTCCTTAATTCAATTTCAATTTAGTATTGGACAGTTTCTGTTTGTGTATTTATATGACTGAAAAAAATACAAAATGAAAACAAAAAATCTAATTTGACCGACGCTCAAGGTTTTTCCCTTTTTTACTATCATTGATGAACTAAGTTTAAGATTTATAGTATCTATCAAAAAAAAAAATTAAGATTTATAGTAAGTTTGGTCTAAAGTTCAAAAAAAAAAAAAAAACAGTTAGTCCAAATTTTGGTTAAATAAAACGTGTACTCAAGATATGACTAAATATGATTTGCACAATATTTTTCTCATCAAGAATCATTACACAATTTTTTGGCCTCATCGTTCAAAAATCAACTAAATAACAACACAAACATTAGAGCTCAAATACTATATATAGTGAATTCTTAAAAAAAAAAAAAAAAAAACCCATATATATAGTGGAAGTGTAGAACCATAGAAAAGTTTTATCTGCTTTCTGACATAAACCCAATCAAGTTTTCCCATAAAGTCTCATAAGTAACCCCTTTAAAACCCCACCATCTCTCTCGTCTCCTTCCCCCCCTCTCTCTCACAAAAGAAGCCAAAACAAAGAAATACATTCCAAGATTTTGTGTTCAATTGTAATCCATTTCTCTCATGGCTTCTTCCACTTGTAATAACACCAACACCACCGCCAGCGCAACCATCACCACCGCTGTCACCACCACCAGCCCACTTGCCTATGGAACTGACTCAAGCTCTCCCAACACCACCTTTGTTCAAGCCGACCCATCGATATTCCGTACCATAGTCCAAAAACTCACCGGAGCACCCCACGACCCATCAACCCAAAAGCTCCCCATAACCCACCCAACTCGACCGGCCACTGCCCCAGGCCCCAAGCGATCAGCATTCAAGCTCCAAGACCGGCGGCCAAGCGCCAAGTATCTCCAAATCAACCTCAACGACAACAACAACAGTACCACCAACAACGTTTGCAACCACCATCATGACCTCTTCTATCCCAGACAGAGAGGGTTGTTGGTGTCTCCTGTTTCTCCACTTGACTTCTTGGCCGGGCGGGTGAGCCCGAGGTCACCATGTGAAGAGTTCTCTGCCCGTGGGAGCCCAACTGAGGCGGCGGCGGAGGAGCAGGAGGAGGAGGAGGAAACCAGGGCCATTGCTGAAAAGGGGTTCTATTTGCACCCAAGTCCTTTGAGCACGCCTAGAGGACCTGAGCCACCTGAGTTGCTGCCTCTTTTTCCTGTTAGGTCTCCTAGAGACATTAATAATGGTGGTGATGATGATGATTGTGGCAATTCTTGTACTTAATTGGAATCTGGAAAACTAGGAGGCTAATTAAATAATTAATTAACTTGGGTTTGTTAATTAATTAATGAGGTTTATTTTAATGTTGCTATTTTTTTTTTGTTGGACTTAAAAATGGAAAATTAGGATCCTACTTACAGTTTTGTTAAAGAGATTGCACTTTTAAATTATATAATGGGTTGACCTGCAGACTAAATCTGCCACTAGACAAACAACTCTATGGGTTTAGTTGGAGAATCTAATCACTCACAATTGTATATGTTTAAGAAGTGTATTCAATCATACTAAACTCTCTTAGAAAAAAAATCAATTTCATCATCTTGAATGAAATGAAATGAGCCATCTTCCTTACTAGACCATAAGTTGGAGGTTTCAATGTTGTTATTTGTTAAATATTGTTGGCTAATATTACATTGCTAATGTAGGAGGGTAGAGGAAACTAGCTGAGCTACCACTCTCTTCAAAGATAAAGATTAAAAAGAAAATTTTTTTTAAGGAAATAAGCGTGGGCGTTCCACGGCTCACAATAATGGCTTGTTGCTTGTCCTCGTTTCTCATGGTTGCTACATATGATGTTTGATTAACTGATTCTTTTTTTCTTTTTTTTTTTTTTATTGAAAAGGCCTTTACTATAATCACATGATTTCACATCCCTATTGGGTTTTTACTATAATTTCGTTGGATTCAACAGTATTTGAGTGGTAGATCTATTTTTTTGAAGTAGTTGAATGAGACAAGATAAACGGGAGTTACTCCAACTTTACCCTACCGATTTAATAATTGTCATTCCCGCGATGAATTTTTTTTTTATCAAAAAATATTAGGGAATTTTGAGCGTAGTTAAATAATCAATAATGGTTTTGTTGCTACTACTACTAGGTATTATTCCCAAGTTTGGAATAATAGGTAGAGTGGAAATATGGAGTAGTTTCAGTTATATAAGGGTTCCTTTTGTTTTGTTTTGTATCGTTTTGCTTTTTTAAATTTGTCATAGTCTTGCCGTAGACGACATGCTTTTGAAATTTTTGTCATCCTAATTATTAGATTTTTTTTGAAAAAAAAATATCTTAGATATATCGGTCATTGAATCTGTAATCGGAACTGATGTATCTCCCGTTTAAAAACCTCATTTAACCCAATTCATCGAAAATGATTTACTATTCAAATACTGTTGGGATCGAGTCCGACTCTCTTAAGTTGGCCAAGGCAATTGCCAGATCTAAAACCAGTAACGCACAATCAACAGTTAAAGTAGAGAAATCAAAAGTCAAAGATTTCAAATAGTATCACTAAAATTCAAATCAAGATTATAAGTAGAAGAAACATGTCAAATTGTTATCAAACTCTCATATCGGCTGGTATCCTAATTATTAGATTTAACCCGATCTAAACTTGCCTAACCCATATTATAAAAGTATTATATATAAGCAAGATTTCACTTGTGACCTTTCTTTACTGAAATTCGTGATCTTCCTTTTTGTTAGCAAGCTTGGTTTCCAGTATATTAATTTGCAGAGTTTGTAGGGTTGATACATCCGCAACAATTTACAAATTTTAGCAGCGAAGATAATTTGTTGCCAAATAGCAATGTTTTTATTGCTTATTTAGTAGTAACGTACTTTGTTCCCTTTGCTTATGAAAGAAATTAACATTTATTCTACCCTCGTTGCATTACAGTGATGCCTTAAACACCCAATAGCAATCAGTAAAGCTGCTAGCCAGTGGCTACTATTCAATTTTTATAAATTGGATTCGCTTCCTACTTGCAATCATTTTTCACTACAATTTTTAACTATTGTTAGAAAATTTTGTTGATCCTTGATATCTCGTGTACACCAAATTACACTGCTGTGTCCACAATTTTTGGGCCAACTGGCCTTCTTGTCATAAAAATTTGTTTTGATAATTGTCTTGTAGACCATTCGAGTGATAAATTAATGGTAATTTAATATGTTTCTTTTTTTATTGTCTTAGATTTGAATCCCCTCGTTAGCAACGGCCTAATTAAATATGATTTATAATGAGATGACAGTATTAAATTTCACATTTATTAATACTATAATAGGGTGTAGGGAAAGACCAATCAGGTCAATCAGTTTTTGGGTTGTGGGTATTTTTATAGAATAGTTAATTGGAATATTCAAACGGAGTTACTTTAATCTCGACTTACAGATAAAATGATCATCATACTTACAATATATTTTTTTTATTGAGACAAAAAAAAAAAAAAACTGGCTTGTAGAAATCTGTAACCATTCTAAGGAAAGTAGCTGTTTCGTCAAAAAATTATGAAAGTGGTTTTGGAGCATCTTGTAAAGTTTGCTTTTAGCGCTTTGACTTCACGAAATAGTCAGTGGCGTTTATAAAAAACCATAAAGTATTAATATAGACTGAACTACAAAAAAAAAAAAAAAAATTCAAACTAAAATTTAATTTGATCAAATTTTTTGTTGTGACATCTTTGTAGTAAACTAATAATTTTATATCTTTTAATTTTTAGAAAGATCACCTCTCTTTAGTAAATTTGAAGCTTTCAAAAACAAATAATTAAATTTTTAATTATTACAGTATTTTAGATTATATGCATTTTTTTAAAAGGTTGAAATTTTTTTTGGGTGAAGACTGCAGAGGCATTTTCTCAAAAAAAAAAAAGACTGCAGAGGCATTAACTATTTATTTTGTCATCTCATGCACGACAAATCCAAATTCCTTACTCTAACAAAACCAAATAGTACGACAAAAGCTGAGAATCGTTGGATATGCCCACAGCGAAGGCCCCATTTTCTGACAAAACAACGGCTAGGATTTGTCCTGACCTGTTCTTGATTTTAATGCTGATTGACTCATCAGGAACTCGGGATAACATTATCGTTAAGTGGATTGCAACAATTATAATCCGACATTTGATGTAGATCTCATGCAATGGTTTCAAAAGTTCAAAAACATAGCTCCATTTCAGCAGTTAACGATGTGTTTGGATCAGTGGTAAAAAAATTAGATCAGACCAATTAATTCAACTAAAAACATTGAGAATCAGACTTTAAATTAGTTCGATTAGTATTAAAAAATCGTTGAATTGAAAAGTCAGCCAAGAATCGGGTGAATCGACTAACTGAACTAAAAACCGGCAAACCGATTTTGATTTTTCTGATCGAAACGGTCTGGTTTCAATAAGGAAAAAGCACCCAAAAAAAATGAAAAAAATAATAAATGTCAATAAATACTAACATACTTTAGTTAAAATTAAGTAATATTTTACCTTATCAAGTATTTACATGTCTAATTTATTTCAAAAGACATTAATATATTTTAATTTTTAAAAAATAATTAATAGATTGTCATTTTCAAAAATAATTAACATGTTTTTATTTTATCAAAAATATTCACTACTTTGTAAATATATAAATGTTATATTTTTAGAAATAAATTAAATGAGTTATAGATATTCAACGATTATTTTTTGAAATATATATTAAAAGATATTATAAGAATACAAATTTACAAATTGTAAAATAAGATTAATAAATTTTTATTTTAAAATAAATTATAAATCATATATATTAAGATTACAAATATAAGTATTCTAATATATATATATATATATATATACATATACACACACACACTTATATCTTACATAATATTATATTTCAAATATTAATATATTAGATAAATATATATAACTATTTAATTTTTATATATTTAATATTAAATATTAGTTTTATTGATTTAACCACAGCTAACCCTCTTGAACTAGTTGAACTTTAAACTTCTGAATTTTCTGGTTTAATGACCAGTTCGATTTTTAATACCTTGGTTTGGATTATGAGAAATCGATGAGAAAAACATTATGAGAAAGAAAAATGTGAAAAAATAATATTGTTTAGATAAGATGAAAAATATGTCAAAAAGAAAATAATAAGAAAGAAAATAAGAAATAAGATTGTGAGAGAAAAAATTATAAAAAAAATAAATTATTTGATTTTTAGCATCATCACACCTAATTATAGACCTATTTTTAGTTTTATTGATCAAATCGATTGGTTTGATCCGGTCATTGAAACCTTAGCTTAAACGTACCAAAAAAAAATAAAAATTTATATTGTCCAAAAGTATATATACCACGTAGTTTTTTTCTTTTTTTTTTTTTATTAATCAGAGGCATACTAGTCATAAATTTTGAACTTTTGAATTTTTTGATTTAATGACCTATTCGATTTTTTGTACCTTAGTTTGGATTATGAGAAATTGATGAGAAAAATATTATGAGAAAGAAAAATATGAAAAAATAAAATTATTTAGATAAGATGAAAAATATGTCAAAAAGAAAATACTAAGAAAAAAAAATGAGAAATAAG
Organism: Carallia pectinifolia; assembly: GCA_037832335.1. Taxonomy (NCBI): domain Eukaryota; kingdom Viridiplantae; phylum Streptophyta; class Magnoliopsida; order Malpighiales; family Rhizophoraceae; genus Carallia; species Carallia pectinifolia. The sequence continues at coordinate 11,891,780 of CM075446.1, forward strand.
ATTGTGAGAGAAAAAATTATGAAAAAAATAAATTATTTAATTTTTAGCATCATCACAGCGAATTATAGACCTATTTTTAGTTTTATTGATCAAATCGATTGGTTTGATCCGGTCATTGAAACCTTAGCTTAAATGTACCAAAAAAAAATGAAAATTTATATTGTACAAAAGTGTATATACCACGTGGTTTTTTTCTTTTCTTTTTTATTTTATTAATCAGAGGCTTACTAGTCATGATAAAATTATGGTTTTAAAAATTTAACCGACTCAACCGAAAACTTTAAGAATCAATTTATAGTTTTGTCTGGTCTAGCTCCCGAAACTACAAGAAACAAAAACTAATTTTATAACGGGAGTAAATCTTGAATTTAAAATAATTAAATTTAAAAATATAAAAATAAATTATAAATAAAAATTTAAAATAAAAAAAAATTACGTGGGATCGATTTTCATGATTCTTTCGATTAGTATTCCTTTGTTATTCCTGTTAAGGACTGCACAAACTTGATCTTAACAACAGTAAATTCCACAACTTTTTCTTGAATTGGGTAGACTGAAACTAGATCTGATGTAGACATTTGGACTATATTTAAGAACCGCAGAAACTTTATCTAAGTCGATCTGACTTGATTTCACCAAGAGTCGAATGGACTTGTTCTCGGATGAATTGTCTGGATTTTGTTAAGAGCCGTATGAAATTTAATCTCAGCCGGATTTGTAATATTTTGATATTTTTAGATCTATATTTTTATAAATTCAGATTTAGAGCCATCAGAAAATATAAATCCAAAAATAAACTTAAAAATAGAAACAGTAAATTTTTTGAGGTTTACACTTAAAATATCTTTAAAAAAGAAGTTAGAAGAGTATACAGTAGAGTAAAATACGTAAGAAAAGGAAAAATTTTCTTCAAAAATTTTCAAAATTTTGTTTTCTTCTCAAATTTTTTATATTTTTTATTTATAAATTTGTTAAATATGTTTTGAATTGGAGGACGATGACCTATTTATAAAATTTCTTTCTCATACAAACACTCATATAAAAAAAAAAATCTTTTAGAGTCGGCGTTGCCTATTTCAAATTTGGCGACGCCAATTCGACTGACTTTTGTTCTTTTTTCCTTTTTTTTTATTTTTTAATATGTTTACAAGTTTTAAAACCGGTGAACCAACAGTTCTGCAGAGTGCCACGTAGCCCAAATTATTTTGCCCTTTACAAAAATGACGATGCAAAAAATATGTGTGCAACAAGGAAAAGGTGAAACCAAAACTCCCTCTTAGAAGCAAGCAACATCTGCCTCTACACCAAATCGTGCCGACGTTATATTTTTTGTTTGCTTAAAAAACATTAACCATATAATTTTAAACAGGTTTTTATATCACATATATCAAATTAAATATTCCATAATTGTACTTAATTATTTTAATTTAAACCATCTTTTTGTATTATAATATTTTCTTTTTCAAGAAATAAAAATAGATAGATTAATTTACAAAAATTTACAAATTACAGTCTACTTTGTACTCAATTTATTTGACATAAGTTATTTACCTCTATCAATGTATTCCATTGATTAGTTTTATAATCTTATATTACTTTAAAATTGCAAACTACATTTTTTTAATCTATTACGTATGATGTTTATATATTATTTCATTTTTTTGCATTAATATTTTATGTATAATGTATATAGATTTGAAATTTTTTTTTATATATTTATTACTAGATGTCGTTTCAATTGGTTCAATTGTCAGTAAAACTGATTAAATTGGTAGAACTTTAAAATTAGAGATGATAATTTTACCTGTACCTGTCGAGAATTACCTGTACCTGCCCCGACGAGTACAAAGTCAAAATCAGTTGACCGAAAAACGGGGCGGGAATCCCGGATCCCCGTATTTTTTTAGCAGGTACGAGGACGGGGATGAGTTTATTGATCCCCGTCCCATACCCATTCCGTTTTTTTTTAATTTATTATTTAATCTTTATTCGTTTTTATTGTTTAATGTTTACATTTTTACGCTTCAATAGTTTATGTTTTAATTACTTTGAAATTATTAATGAAATTACTTTCTCTTAACCCGATAGTTTACTTATAATATTGACAGCATTAAGATGAAGGATTTAAGTAATAATCAATTCTAATGACAATCATGAAATTATTAACAGGTACTGTAGGAATCACAATAACTTGTCATACAAGTTCTCAGCAAATAATTTGAAAGTTTAGGCCCGAATATATAAGTTAAAAAGATTATCTTTTTATTGGAAATCTTGCTCTAAAATACTATTAATTCTTTCTTTTCAAAGGTGCGAACATATACATGCCAAAAACATAATAACAAATTATTTAAGAAGTTAGAAACGAAATTGAAACTCCCAATAATGTAAGAAATCAAGCGTTATATACCAAAAATAAACAAGGAAAAATTCAAAATTATGGAGTGAAGTTTCCATTGTTTTCATTTATTAAAATTTTCATAGTTGGGTTTTTTTTTTTTTATGTAATTTATATCTTTATAAAATATAATTTTAAACTTTAGTATTATACAGCAACTGAAACGTTGAATGCAATTTGTCTAAATTATTCTTTTGTGTCAGTATTTTCAAAAATAGTGTCATTATATCAGTACATAAACTTGAGTAATATAATTTCAATACTTGCTCGTTATAAACTTGAGCAATATAGCATCTTAAAAAATAGTGTCATTATTCTTCTGTACATTGTGCATCAAGTTGTAGGAGTTTAATTTCTGTTGCTAATTCTTAGTAAAAAGCTTATGCATTTGAATTTTAATATTTAGATCACTTATTCATTATATTTTTAAACCAAATGATGTTTGTAACATATTCAGCTGGTTCGTAATTCATTTCGAGTATCAAGTAGTTTGAATTGTAAAAGTATATAAATTTTTTATTTTTTATTTGGACGAGTATGGAGTAGAGACGTAAATCTTTATTTTCCAGCAAGGATTAAAATTTCATACCAATCGGAGACGGAAATGAAGATGAAGATGAAAGTAATAAACCGGTATAGAGAACGGGGTGTTATTCCCGTCCCGGACTCTCTCTAGTGCTAATCCAATTTAAAAGTTAGACTTTTTTAATTCAATTACGGGTTCCATTATAAAAACATTGAATAAAATGCACTTCGCTCATCATTAGTTTGGTTTTCACTTGCAAGTTACGGAAGCTTTTGATTAAATTTTTTTTTTATTGACAAAATTACAAAAATATCGTAAATGTGTTCTCGGCGTATCCTCTATATACGACTTTTTATAAAAATTATGTTTTGGGGAATGCATTTTACCATGTAAGCCGCGGCGTAGAACTGAGACGCAACCTCTTAATTATGGCCGCTCACTGATATCCAAAGTTGCAGTTCAGAAGATGATGCGATTGGTAACTTGTCAATTTTTAGTCCTCATGGAAGCAGTCAATTTGACACATTCATGACGTGAGTTGCTGTTATACTATTATTAAATTTATTATCCTCATCGTCAATTGAAGTAAGTGAATTTGTAATTAAATATGTGCTACTAATAGTAGTGTAATGCGTAAGCCCATGTTTGTTTCCACCGTTCTTCGAACCCATGACCTGTGTAAACTCATGTCTGTGACGTGTCCTATGTATCGAAGAAACTTTTCTGAAAAGAAAGGACAGAAGAAAAGGAGTCCACGCGTAGGCTGCAAGCATGTCTAAATTCTTCTCTAATCTACTTTCTACGGGATTTGGTTAGAATTAATACACAAGAAAAAACTGAAGAGCCATTTCTGTTATCTGTGGAGACAGACCTAAAAATCTCCTTTCCATGGACACCACTAATGGTTTGTCAATATGGAATGTTTCATTTTTACTTAGAAGACACTTCAATAATTAAAATTTAAAATATTTATTTTTGAAGTTTTTAGTTTTAATTTTATAAAGGAGTACAAGATTTATAAAAATAAGTATATAAAAATAAAGATACTTATTTTTATTATATAATTTACAATCTAACAGACCTACTAATAGACAAAAAAAATAGATAATGTTCGATTGCCAAATAAAAATAAAAAAGGAATATAAGATATCATGACGTGAAGCAAAAAAAGCAATGTAGAATGGTTGATTCTGGGTACTGTTCTGGTCTTATTCCAATCTTTGAATTTGTTAGTCCATTGCATAATAATATGAAAAATCAAAGTAAATCAAACACCCAATACACGCACAAACGGACATACCATATATATCCCAAGAATCATCTCCGATTTAACATCGCACCCACTTTTTGCTCATTCCTCTCAGGCATGGCCAAGCACTTCAATGTCATGTTGATCCTGCTTATTGTGATTCTGGTCCTTGTACGAAACGGCAGCTCCCGCGAATCGGCTTTTCCATTTGAAGGTAATGTTAGTGTGAGAGAATCCGACAACTATAGAGATTTGATTATCATTAATGTTTGATTTGAGGTATCAATCAATATCATTATTGTTAGAATCGAAATGGATCGGTCGGTATGATCGGTTGACTCAAAGACCAGTCATTTTTTTTATAGTTGGTATTCACTATCAAACTAGGCCGGTCAAAATCGACTAAAAACCCAACAAAGATCGGTTGGACCAGTCAGATCAAACCAACAAATATAAGAAATTATAATTTGAACTAAATTTTATTGAAATTATAAACTGTTGCTAACCGTATTTTTAAAATTTTCAATTTAGTCTTTAATTTGATCTAAACTTTCAATTTATTCATTAAAATTAAAAAGTTAATTATCCAATTAAATTTTTCTATGTATTTTCTTTTGTTAAAAATGTTTGAATTCAACAATCAAAAATTAATTTTGTGATAATATATCATCTATTACTTTTATAATTATATATTTATCGTTAAATACTAATTTTACTGGTTTGAATATCAGTTAAATCTTAAACTTCTAATTGTTTCTATTCGATGACTTGTCTGGTTATGAAAATATTGATCAATATATATATTATTGTAATCAAAGTAAGATTATATAACTCAATTAATATCCAAATTAGAAAATAGTATTATTGCAATATAATAAGACAATCTGTGCTCTATATATTGAAATTCATGCACGGGATAAGGATTTTTTTAGTCCTAAACCTTTAGATTTTTTTACGTTTGAGTCCTAAACCTTTTTGACATTTCATTTGAGTCCTAAACTTTTTGATTTTCTACCAAATTAGTCCATCTGTTTAACAAAAGTGATCAATCTATTAAAAAATAATTTTAACTTTACAAAAAATTATTTAAAAAAGATTAAATATATGAATTGAATGTCTTTTCTATAAAAAAATATACATGTTGCCTATTTAATTCGTATATTTGTTGATTAAAAAAATATTTAATATGCATATTTTGTTGATGAAAAAAATATTTAACTCATGTATTTAAGCTTTTTTAAATGATTTTTATTAAATTAAACTCACTTATTAATAGATTGACTACTTTTCGTAATTTAAAGGACTGATATAGTAAAAAATTAAAAGATTTAGGACTCAAATGAAATATTAAAAAGGTTTAGGACTCAAACGTAAAAAAATCTAAAGGTTTAGGACTTTAAAAATATTTATCCCATTCATGCACCATGTGACTAAAGTAATTCAATTAAATCTTTGTAGGACTTTTGTAACACTTAGATTATTTTGTTAATAAAAATGTATGTAATTTTGGGATCACTAAATTACTTTTTATGGAGAAGTGGTGGTTTGCATTGTCAACTTAATTTATTTTTGTCCCAATTATCTTTAAAATTTGAGTGCTCCTCAAGCCAAAGTCTAACATTTCACAGCTATACTTGTAAGATATGGAAGAAGGAATAAATGAGGACGTCCTGAAAGATTGAAATGGACAAGGTTTAGGTGGGGTTTTGCTCTCCACTTCTATTTTAAGGGAATTTTTAATTTGCATTACCTAAAAAATTGAGTAAAATTAACTCCACCTGAAATGTAAGATTATACATTTGTTATACTCACAAATAAAGTAAGTAAGAATAACAACTACCTTATTTTAGACTCTTGGATCATAGTCATATCTATTTAAACTAAAGACCCTTGAGATTGTACAAATACTTTAACTTAACTCCCATAATCTCTATAAAATCACTAACCCTTCTGAGGATTAAAATGTGAAGTCTCACAAGGGAGGTGTCCCTTGAAGGCATATTCTTTCTGCTTTGGTGCGTCGATTTTAAGACTCACATTTTATGGAAATTTGAGAGATTGGATAATTATAACTTGCTAATGGACAGGTGCGAAGGTGAAGGAAGTCCATGCCTCGGGTATTCTTATACAACATAGAGCTAGAAACTTAATGCACAGGATTGACAAAAGAAGAGCTCGATTCGTGACTGAAAGAGCAACCACCGAGGGACGGGATGGCGATGTGGCTAGAAGAGGACCATCTCCCCCTCCTCCACCTTATGGATTGATTCCCAAAAGGAATAATTGAGCAGTCTCCCACCGTCCACCTTCCTCTTTTTTATCTTTAGGATAACAGATTATCTTAGTTTTGCTAAATAATGTGCATGTATACGGTGATTTTCAGGCGATATAGTGAATTATATAGTGACATAAATACCCCCCAAAAACTAAGAGTTTTGAATTTTCATTTCTATTTTGGACTTCTGTTTTGGATGATTCCTTGTTAGCTAGATAGATGATTTTGAATTTTGTTTTGGATGCTTCCAAATTGTTAGCTAGTATAAAAAAAAAATTAGAATTGAATGTTACAAGAGTGTGTGAGTTGTTATCAAAACCTTGATCAATCAAAGATTTATCTCTCTCTCTCTCTCTCTCTCTGTCTACTTTCTTGTGAAATCATCTGGAACTTGATTTTTTTCATGTCTTCAAGTTCTTAATGGCTTCTTTTTCAGCAATTAGCAATAACAAATAAGGAAGTTCGCATGTGCTGTGAAGTGTAATCTCTAATTCCCTTTTGAAGCTTCCGTGCGAACGAGCGGTCTGCGTGCAAATCTATAGGCTATCCCGTGCAAACCTGTACGTGCGGTCTACGAAATGGTTGCTATCGAGAATCGGCTTTTCCAAATGGAGGTAATGTTAATGTGTGCTGAATCTTCAAATTAGAATTTTTTTTAACATTTGTTGTGAAATTTATGAAACTAAAATGCCTAAAATGTTTAAATAAACAATAAAAACAAGATTTGCAAAGAAACTCTCCATCTCTTTCTCATCGACGGCTCTTCTATCTTCTCACCCCGAAACTCTGGAGAAACTCTCTATGGCGTCCTGGTGGTTTTGAATCGCCTTTGCGTCCTTGAGTGGATGTTCTTCCACTTGCAAATCGAGTTCGTCCCCTTTCTAGCACCCGTGTGAATAAGCATACCAGAGGGATGAACTTCCTTCACCCTCGAACCTGTCCATTAGCAAGTTATGTTCTCAATAATTTCTATGAAATGAGATTTTTAATTTCGAAACACCAAAAAATCAGGAACAAAATTTATGTATAAAGTGATTTATAAATATAACTATTAGCTAATATATCTGAGAGTTCTTTTCTATAATGTGTAATATGTGAAGTCCCTCAATATTAAATGCGGCCGCTCTGAGAAGATCTGAGTCAATGAAATTGCATTTCAATCAGTAACTGGAACTTTTGTCCTGATGGTTGAAGCTTGATGCTAACAACATTCCTAGCCGTTTATTTGTATAATCTGAAGGTTCTTGAGCTTAACTAATCACAACTAAGATCGTGGAGTTTAAAGATCATATATATCAAAAGGGCTTGGTTTTAAAGCCACACTGTGTAGCTGCGCAGTATGGTTATGCACACTTAACAAAGTGTAACTAGTTATTAATTTAGTGTAATGTTTGCTTTACTTTTTAGCATTAAATTCATTACAAGCGTCACCATTTATTTTCTTTTCGCTTTGAAATCACTAATTAGCAACTCTCGGTTCGATGCTTCAGTGCACACTAACTCAATACCAACCCAGCTTGTCATATTCCCTAAAAAGTACTCTGAGGCACAACAATTTATCGAGTATCTTCTCAAGAATTTTCGCCCAATTTCTGCAGAAGACTTTTAATTTTCTTCTTTAAAATAATTACCTTAATAATTATATGTTAAATTAAAATAGTCTTAGACCAAAAATATTGATATTAAGAAATTATGTTTTCATATAAAAATGTGACATTCAGACCTATAATAGAAGATTCCTCTTATAAAATATACACTAATCCACGCATAGCGCGGATGTAAAAATCTAGTTGATTTTCATAGGTGTGCCAACCTTCTGATTTGACTAAGACCGTTGGAGTGGTTCCGGAACCTTTAGAATGAATATGAAAAGTTTGAGGAGACTCTCACAGGAAATAATATTAAGGAGTCTTCTCATGAAGTTTGGGATCTTCTTCCTTGTGGAAATTTCTAAATTTTTGTCTTCTTCTCCTTCTAATTTGATAGCCAGTAATGTTTGAAAACTTTGAGTGTTTTTTTTTTTTAAGTATTTGCTTCCTCTGTTTTTTTGTTTTTTTGGGCTTTTGTTCCGTTCTTTTTTGCAACAATCTATTTTCTTCCCAGGTTTTCAAAAGTGTGAATGGAATCGAATATGCATGGTTCTTAGTCAATATTGTGTTAATTGTGAAGGATGCAAGGCCTATGTTGTGTACGATGAACTTACAACTGCTGAAGGTAAGCTATGCTTTAAGAATGCAATGGATTCTAACGCCAGTGAACTCCGAAGGCTTGGAAAATACTTGCATTCCCCAACTCATCTTTGGGACACACTCTACGAAGCAAATGCTCGGTGCCTTGAGGAATAATATACAAACGTGGGCCTTTGCTTATGAAAAAATCTCCATTTTGACATTCGCTCATGTGCTGATAATATCTGTAATCCTGTGCTTTAGAGATTGATCTCCTAACTGGATGCACTACGGCCGTGGTAAAATTGAATTTGTGTGATGCGTCTACTGCAGTTTGTTAAATATGAGTTGCAACATTTTGTTTTTCTACAGGCATGAAGAAGCTCAAGGAGTGGGTGGCACTAAGTAGTGATGGGGATGCAGAACCCAAAAATTCACATTGCTCGTCTGGTTGTTGCAATGTCGTTTGAAGGAACAAGGCAGAGACGCAGAGCTTCCGTGGGGGACCATACTTGGTCTGTTTGTGTTAGAGTATAGATCGCCTCCTTTCTTTCCGTTCTCTAGCATCTTTTTCATTGATTGCTATGAATTGATCCCAACAATATTCTTTGGAAGTTTATCAGTTCAGTTCCTATGGAGATGTTTGTTGCAGCATAAGTTTAAGTTTAGGCCGAAAGCTCTGCCCGGCCGGCCGAGAACCGAAACCTGAAGTTAGAACGTAAGAAAAAAAGTTGATATCCCAGCAGTTTTTGTATCGGGATTTGTGCGGAGTAAAATGATAACTGTTATTTTTAAAATTATGATTAATATTTTTAAAATACTTTTATTTTTATATTTCAAAAATAATAATCGCCATTTCACTTGAGACAAATTTCAAAACAAAACCGTCAGGACATGTATGCTTACTTAAAATGTAAATATCCCATGTATGCTTACTTGCCAATGAGTTTAATTTTGGTTCGTGATGATGATTCCTCTTGAATTTTTGTGTCAAATTTTGATGCTCATTTTGATTTATTTGCAGTTCAAAGAAAAGCAAGATGTTGATTTTATTCAGACTATGAATTTGATGTTACAATTTTAGGTGAGTACATTTGTCAGTTTTTCATCTTCTATTTGATTTAGGCACGTTGTTGTGGTAACTATTTCATGCATCCTTTTACTTTCCCACAAGGTTGGATAGACAATTAACTAATTTTAGTGCATACATAACAATTTTTATTAATATAAGGTAACTATACAAAAAAAAATCTCTTTAATTTTTTTTGCAATTGAAATTTATAGTTTCATGCTAAAATTTTTGGACGGGTTTAAAAACTAGTTATATATTTTTTTTTATTCATTAGAAGCCCCCGTTGGATTATAAACTACATGAGAAATAACTCTATTTGCTCATAAACTTCTCTCTTCCCATTCTAAGATTTGAACTTAAGAACTTTAAAACATAAGTCTTGAATTTTAATCATTACAGTGTCTCTTGAAGGAAAAAAAAAAACTAGTTATATTATATCTACTAAAGTCTATGTCTTTGGGTAGTCATGTGGCGCTTCTCTTCTTTTATTCTAGCATATTTTGAATACAAATCATTTATCTTCCAAATTTAATTGAGATGACCCTTAAAATTTTAGATGGGAAAGTAATTTATTAAATGTCACTGTAATAATTGGTATACCCATCAATTCATTTACTTTCTATCATGCATGTCTTTTGTACACTAACTTTTAAACTTCCAAACACTTAAATACTCGAATAAGAATGTGAACTATTTCTATACATAATATGTGACTTTTGGTATACTTCATCTCCTTATATTGATCTATTTTCATTTCAGGAAAAGTTTGGACGGCAAAAAATTTTGTAGTTTGATAAGTATAAAGAAAGTGATAAGTATTGAATTTTTAATAATAATGTTAATTTATTTAGTAATAAAATTTTATCACTAAATTTTTTATTACTTAAAAAATATATATTATTATTAAAAATTACTGAATTATTATTTGTAGGGACAAACTCTCAGCCTCCAAATATCGGTAGCCAAGCCAAGTTCTTTTATTTCTCATTGTGACATATGGCTCAATCGCATGAGCTTAGCATAATTGCCAGTCAAAAGATACTTTCTTCCGGTACTTTATTTTTGGTACGATTTGAAGGAAAAAGTTACATTAATTGAAAAAAAAAAAAAAATGAAATTTTGTCTGAATACAATTATTTGTATTTGATGTGTAACCAGTTAGATTTCATATGTAAAGAAATGATAATGATTTTTTCTTTTTTATTTTAGTTACACTTAGAATTCAGATGGTTGTAAATTAAATACAGACAATTGCATTCAGATAATATTTCTAACAGATTTTTATCTAGAAATATAACGGAGCTCTGGTTTGAAATGCACATTGCTTTATATGGCAGGTATCAAATTGTGATTTTACTCGATAGGTCGATTCGAGCCTACTTTAAAAAATATAACTAAAATTTGATTTATTATATATTGACTTGAATTTAAAATAACTTAATGTTTTCGGAGTATTTTAGGTTGGGTCGTGGGTCATCATTGGGTCGCTTACTGTTAAAAAAAATAATTGAAACAAACAAAAAACGATACGTCCGCTCTCCGCTCACTCTCCGCTGCTCTCCTCTGCTACCACTCTCCTCCGCTCTCCGCTCATAAGCTCCAGTCTCCGGTGGTCCCGATCGCTGTCACTGTTTTCCTCAGAGCATCGCCAGAGGGAGCTAGAGACAACGCCAAAGAAGACGGCCGGGTTTCCGCTTCCTACGAAGGATGGATCTGTTATGGGGTTGCATTTACGTGTTACATTTCTACTTTAATTTTTTTGGATTATTATTTGGTTTTTATTAAACCAAATTCGTTGGCTTTTTTCTTTGTGACATTTCTTTTGATTTGCCCTCTAATTTGGTCGTTGGTTGGTTTTAATCGGAATACTTTTATGTTTTCTTATGGGATTTACATTTTTTAATTATATGGAGACAACTCCACTGTTCTTTATTCCTTTTAATCTCTGGTCTTATCTATCACATGCACACTAAAGCTTTACATTTCTGTTAGCTATATTTTGCTCAGTATGCCGATGACTCTGGTTCTGTAATTATCGATTGCTATGTTGTTTGAGGTATTCTGCAACTCTAGGAAGATAACATGTTTTCTGTTGGTTAAATTCTTCTGCTTCTAAGGCACAAATACAAATTAGAAGTCAATGCAGATATTTGGAAGGACAAACTGTTTCCTCTCTTTCGGAATTTCCTCTCTCTTTCAGAATTTCGATTGCTAGAAACAATGACAAACTGTTTCTTTTAAAAGTAATGGATTGACTCGCGACCCAACCCAAAACGACTCGGACCCAAAATGATTCAACCCTAACTCGACATGGAGACCGTTTCGACAACTCTAGCTAAAATTGCAAAGGCTGGTGGGACGTATCGAGTTTGTAAATGTATCATTATTATCCGTCAAGAGTTACGATATGATTCCTTTCATCACTAACATTGCATTTGGCTCAGTCATACAAATTGTCTTTTCCTACCATTTGATTACAATGAGTACGATGGCAAGAATATTTTCTTGCAAATTTTTCCTCACTTTGCTTTGTCTTTTTATTTTTCGTTTTCTTTTTCTTTTTTTTTAGTGTAATGCTCCAAGGAATGGCGCCTTGACAAATAATACTTCACTGGCTCCGACCTCAAATTTGACGAGTTTTGACGGCTCTTCATTACATTCATATGACTCTGGTTCTTTAACAACCTCCGTGATTTTAGGTGTTTTGTTAATAGGCACATTCTTCTTGTCAGGACCGGATTGAAAAAAAATATTGAGGGTGGTAAATTTTATTAATTAATTTAGAGGATGAAAAGCAAAAAAAAATAAATATTTTGATTAATAAATATAATAATTATATCTGGTGAGTTTTAATATTTTAGTATTTTTTTATTTTTTAAAAAATATTTTTTATATAAGTAATAATACAATTATTTGGTCATTTATTTATCATGTGACTGCATAGTAGATTATTTTTAATGTTTATTGTAGAAAATATATTTTAATGCATAACTGTTGTAATTGATAAACTAAAGTAAATTTTGCCAATAATTACATGTTTAGATATATGATGTATTTCCAAATATTTTTTTGTAATAATTTGCTTCAGCAAAAAAAACTTATTCATGCAATTTTGAGAATAAATGAAATGAAATTAAAAAAAAAAAACTCAATGCATGAAACTCTCATATTTAATAAAATTTAATTTTAGAAAATCTTAAAACTCAAAAATATAAATTTGAAAGGAAACTAAAAAGTAATTCTCCCAAAAAGAAAGAAGAAAGGAAGTTTACCTAAAAAAAGAAAGGAAATATTTGACACAAAAATTAAAAAAAAGACAAAATATTGATAATAAAACGCAAAAGATGGCATAATGGAGTCTCGAGCCCAAGACCAAGGATAGAATGGCAGGGGGGCAAATTGCCCCCTCCCACTAGGCTAACTGAGGAGCCGAATTAGCTTCAGCTAAAATATTGATAATAAACAATGAAATTTAGGGGAGGCTTTGTATCCGCCCCTGCTTCTTGTAGTATTTTGCATTTTATCAAGTGCAATATTTGGGCGTCAATGAAGTCATCAGGAAGATACTGTTATGCTATTGTTGGAGCGTTTGCAGACCCAATTTTGTTGCTCCTAGCGAGGAGTTGATTGTCAACATGGTTGATTGAGGACATAGCAATGAAGTAGTTCTAAAGTAATGACTTACAAAACCAGCCAAAAGGGTCGTTTAGAATTGCTGTCGTAACCATCTTTGTTGGTTCACTTTGGTTGTATTCTTTGAACTTTTCATGACAGGTACATTTCTCTCATTTGCTAAGATGTTTTTCATTTTGCTGCTTCAGTGTCAAAATGTTTCTTTCCCGTTGCCTAAATAAGACTCTGAATGGATTTAATGATAATTTTCTAGGTCATTTATTGCTAAAAGAACACGTCTCAAACTTTTTCATCCAAATGCACGTGATATAGGTTTTATAATTCTCAAAGATCTTTGTCGGAATTACATTATTCAGTTGTTGTCAAACAATAACCATAAGCATCAGAGCCTACTAAAAATTCAAATTGAAAATATGAAAAATTCAAAATCATTATAAGTTATATTATACATTTGTTTTTTATCAATATAAGATATTATATTTTTTAACACGTTTTGTTAACATGTTCTAAACTTGATTAGTACGTGACACAAAGAAATTAGACTGAAATGAGCTAAACCTATAGATTTGGACCAAATTAGCTAGTGCAGATAAGAATGGTGAAACGAGGCTCTAGTAGCATGACAAAATTATAAAAGAGAGAATATGATAAAACTCTAAAAGAAAGAAATTGAGAGAGATTGAATTATTGTGTGTATTGAATTGATGCAGGCTATATTATCAATTTATATAGGGAGAGATGTACAAAATAAGTAAACAAAATAAGAAAAAATTAATATAATATTTACAAAATAATATTAATAGAGATTATAGAGATTTTTGATATTATTATGAAATATCTGTATAATGAATCTAAATTATATACTTGATTATATACTAGAATGAATAAGATTCTAACAATATAAATATTATTGTAAATTTTATATCGATTCCTATTCTAACTGCATATATTTTCAAATTAGCTATTCTATTTTCAGTCTCATTTGATTCTCATTTAACATTCTCATTCCAAATTTTTGATTATAAACGAAATGACTCCTCAATGTTGTCTTCGTTTGTCGACTCTCCTACACGCTTTTTCGTTATCTAAGGCCAGGTGTGGGGTAAGTATGTGAGCAATTAAGTTTTTAAAATGTTTCAATATAAGTCAATAATATACCTAATTAAGGACCGGTTTAATGATATACCAAATTAGGGTAACAAAATTATCACTTGTGTCTTTAGATCCTATATTTATTTTTCTTGAAGCAATGTCATATGCGCTGTTTTTGTAATTGATATTGTTCAAGTTGCTTAATGCAGTATATCTTTTACGTTACTTTCACTTGTTATCGTTCTTTTTTGGTCGTTGAAATTTGTGTGAGTTTAATGTGCTTGATTTATCTGATTATCCACTTCCTTATCATGACGGGCCTTTTTTTTTTTTTTTTGAATTTTGTCTGGAATTTGCTCAAATGATGCGAATAATATATGCCTTGGGATAGCGAGGCTACATTTATTTCATGTTCTTGGATCAAATCATATATAATTGTTTTATTTATCATAACTGAGTTGCATAATTGAACCATATTGGCTCGGGAAATTATATATATATATATATATATATAACAATTTTGTGAAGGGGAAGATTAGAAAAAGCTTCCCCTTAATCTTAGCTCCATAATAAATATAATCTAGTTGTATTATTTATATAATAAAAATATTGATGTAAATATTAAAAACAGATAATCAAAAAACCTCTTTCTTATAATTAGACTTCTAAATGGAAGATGTGAAAAATATTTCCATTAGTGGTTATGTGAAATTAATCCCCCCTTTAACTTTGTTTCAATTTATTTATCAAAGAAATAAGTGTATGATAAATCATGAAAAAAAAAAAAATCAACGGATGAGAAGCTCATGTCGTGTTTTCAATAAATTTGGGTCATTTAGTCAAGCAATTAAGTTGAAAAGAATTACATTTCATTTTGTATAAGGGAATTTTTTTCCTAATTTTTCATTTTTGAAAAAGCAAAAAATTTTTAATAAACAAAATAAAACTTTATTCACGTTACTATAATTAAATTTTGTTTTGAAACAGAAACAAGGTAGAATTAAATGTTTCTCATTGACTCTTCAATGCAATGGAGAGAAATTTTTTCCTTAATTTTTGCTAAAGAACATTGAATTGAAAAAGATTCAACAAAATAAATTTGATTTTCTATCTATTACTTCCTCTCTCTCCCGTACACCCTCTCTCTTAAAATATCTGACCTCTAACTCTTTCTTATTTGTATCATTTGGTATTAGCAGTATGTCAGTAAAAGAGATATTCCTTGCCTCCTCAATTGTCCCTCTACCTTAACCAGTTAGCTTACATTTAAGAAATCTATTAAAAAAGAAAAAGAAAAACCCTTCCTTATTTGTAGGTATAACTCACCAAAAATCCACAAAGTTCATCTTCATTGTTCTTTTTATAATCTCTAACTTACCTATTTCTCAAATTTTTGGTTACCATATAATTAATGACAAGCTTTTTATGAAAATATTGTAGATAAGGATATTATTCCCTAATTAAGTTTGTTGAGGAGTGGCTCTTATATATATATATATATTTTTTTGTTTATCGTTGAGGATTATGAGTGTCGGGTGGCACACTTCACTGCTCTTTTCTCACATTTTTGGCACATGTTTTCTTCTCCCATCTTTGCACTAAATGAAAGTTGTTGCCCTTCCCAATTCTTCAATTACTTGGTTCAACTAAATGGGTTCCAACTGTTGGGGTTCCAATATCTCTATAACTTTTCTAAACACAAAAACTCCTTCTTTTCCCAGCGACCCGAAATCAATAGAGAATTCATGTTGTAGAAGACTCCTTTTTCCCAGTATCTTAGTTGGGGTTCCAACTGTTGTTGTTTTCCCCTCTTATAGTTATTTGATTTTTTTTTTGTCGTCTTCCTTTCGTTTCCTCCTCTTCTTTTTTATTTTATTTTGTTTTTGCTTCCTCTTACAATTATAGGATTTTTAGAATTGGGGTATGTTCAAGATTCTTTATAATTCATGTTTTTCTTTAACTTTGCCAAGCTGGCATTTACATTGAGGGTGTGCATGCCCCCTAGTGTTTACTTTCTGACAAACGGTCCCATCCATGAAAGGGTCTTTTGTCTCAAGACTGTAAGTTGGTATCTAAATTTCTCTCATGTGTCTTTCTATTTTTGGATATGGGATTTCATTTCGATGTGCCTGTCTAAATTCCTCCAATATTATTTTCTCCAAATGTTACCGAATTCATTATTGGGTTTCTAATTGTGTCATCCTAACCTGATTGTTTATAATATTGGTTTTGGATTGAGTTTTGAATTATTAAGATTTATCTATTAGTCTATCAGAGTTCAGAAATGCATTACGCGTAGGTGTTAGTTACATATTCTTTTTGAGCTCTCTCACTCTCTGGTTGGGGAGCTTAAAAGGCACTTTTCAGGTCCATTTTTGCTCGAATATGCTTATACGTATATTGGCTCTCTTAGTTTTTGGTTGTGCTTTGTTGTTTGTAGACTGATTTGTTCCCAGATCGATCAGAGCTTGGCGGGTTCTTTACAATTTGTGAAATCTCAAAGGTTTTTTGGACATGAGTTTTGAACAAAAAAAATAAGTATATTTTTTTGTTTGGCTGCATTTGTGAATTCTTGGACAAATGTTCACTATTCGATAACTTAGAAAATTGAGGTAAGTAAAAGAGGATTTATATTTCGTTAAAAACCTTACGGATGCTAATTTTATTGCAATAATTATACACCCTTTTAGTTTCAATTCTTTCTTTTGTGTTATGATAAAATCTCTATTTTGTGAATGAGGCTACCATCTTCATTGTATTAAGCTTACATTTTTGTCGTTTGGGTTTTTACTAAAGAAGTTTCAATTATTTATGTAGATAAATTTGACGTAATGGCAAAGAGATGCTCAAGTCACATAATATGGATGACGGAATGTATTTGGGAGAAAATAGGATGGAAATTGTTATCCTTCTTCCTTTCAGGTACTATGATTTGTGTTTTTGTTGCCTTTGAACTTAATCTGTGACCTTATCAATATTCTAAATTACACGGTTGTTTATTTGAATGTATAGATTATTCAAGAGCACTGAGGCTTATAAGGCCATGGGAGTACTTGAGAGGTGATGCTTGTTTATTGCACATGGTGAAACTCATGGCATTCGCTGATGGGCTAGCTAATTTATGAGTTGCACCACGAGCAGTAAATAAACATCACCTCTCAAGTACTCCCATGGCCTTATAAGCCTCAGTGCTTTTGAATAATCTCTGCATTCAAATAAACAACTATGCAATTTAGAATATTGATAAGGTCACAGATTAAGTATGAAGCCAACAAAAACACAAAGCATAGTACTTGAGAGGAAGAAGGGTAACAATTTCTATCCTATTTTCTCCCAAATACATTCCATCATCCATGTTGTGCGACTTGAACTTCTCTGTCTTTTTGCCATTACGCCAAATTTAACTACATAAATAATTGAAACTTCTTTAGTAAAAAGTGAAATGACAAAATGTAAGTTTAATACAATGAAGATGGTAGCATTGTTCATAGAGAGAGATTTTATCATAACACAAAAAAAGAATTGAAACTGAAAGGGTGTATAATTCTTGCAATAAAATTAGCATCTGAAAGGTTTTTAACAAAATATAAATCCTTTCTTACTCACCACAATTTTCTAAGGAATCGAATAGCGTACATCTGTCCAAGAATTCACAAATGTAGCCAAACAAAAAAAATACCTATTTTTTTGTTCAAAACCATGTCCAAAAAACCTTCAAGATTTCACAAATTGTAAAAAACCCTCCAAGCTCTTATCAATCTAGGAACAAATCAATCTACAAACAACAAAGCACAACTAGAAACTAAGAGAAACCAAAAACTAAGAGAACTGATATATGTATAAGCATATTTGGGCAAAAATGGACCTGAAAAGTTCCTTTTAAGCTCCCCAACCAGAGAGTGAGAAAGCTCAGAAAGAATACGTAACTATCGCCTAGGCATAATGCATTTCTGAACACCAACAGACTAATAGATAAATCTTGATAATTCAAAACTCAATCCAGAAACCAATATTATGAACAAATAGGTTAGGATGACACAATTAGAAACCCAATAATGAATTCGGTAACAATTGGAGAGAATAATATTGGAGAAATTTAGACAAGCACATCGAAATGAAATCCCAAATCCAAAAATAGACAGACACATGAGAGAAATTTAGATGCCAACTTCCAATCCTGAGACAAAAGACCCTTTTTATGGATGACACCATCTGTTAGAAAGCAAACACCAAGGGGCATGCACACCCTCAATGTAAATGCCGGCTTGACAAAGTTTAAAAAAAAAACATGAATGATAAAGAATCTTGTACACACCCCAGTTCTAAAAATCCTATAATTATAAGAGGAAACAAAAGTTAAAAATAAAAAAGAATAGGAGGAAACGAAGGAAGATAGCCAAAAAAAAGAAAAATCAAACAACTATAAGAGGGATAAAAAAAACAACAGTTGGAACCCCAACTGAGATACTGGGAAGAGGAGTCTTCTTGAACATGAATTCCCAGTTCATTTTGGGTCAGCGAGAAAAGCAGGGGTTTTCATGTTTGGGAAAGTTACGATGATACTAGAACCCCAACAGTTGGAACCCATTTAGTTGAACCAAGTAATTGAAGAACTGAGAAGGGCAACGACTTTCATTTAGTGCAAAGATGGGAGAAGAAAATATGTGCCAAAAATGTGAGAAAAGAGTTGTGAAGTGTGCCACTTAGCACTCACAATCCTCAACCATATATATACAAGCCACTCCTCATCAAACTTAATTAGGTAATGATATCCTTATTTACAATATTTTCATAAAAAGCGTCATTAATTATATGGTAACCGAAAATTTGAGAAATAGGTAAGTTACAGATTATAAAAATAGTAATGAAGATGAAGTTTGAGGATTTTTGGTGAGTTATACGTACAAATAAGGAAGAGTTTTTTTTTATTGACAAATTTCTTAGACATTTTTTTTTGTGAACTGCATGGAGTTTTATTCATAACTAGCTTCCTAGGAAAAGAAAATACTATACAACCAGACAAAATCTCTCCTAGCAGTCCCAAATTTACAAATTAGTAAGAGTCCCATATTGGTAGAGGGACAGTTGGAGAGGCAAGGATTTGAATCTCTGATCTCTTTTTTGTTGACATATTGTTAATACCAAATGGTACAAATAAGGAAGAGTTAAAGGTGAGATGTTTCAAGAGAGAGGGTGTCTGGGAGAGAGAAGAAGTAATAAATAGAAAATCAAATTTATTTTGTTGAATATTTTCCAATTCAATATTCTTTAGCAAAAATCAAAGAAACAATTTCTCTCCATTGCACTGAAGAGTCAATGAGAAACATTTAATTCTACCTTGTTTCTGTTTCAAAACAGAATTTAAATATAGTAACGTGAATAAATTTTTATTTTGTTTATTAAAAATTTTTGCATTTTCTAGAATGAAAAATTAGGGAAAAAATTCCCTTCTACAAAATGAAATGTAATTCTTTTCAACTTAATTGCTTGACTAAAGGACCCAAATATATTGAAAACTCAACATGAGCTTCTCATCCATTGGAAAAGAGTAGGGATGGCTGGCGTTTGAGTTGGTGATGGAGATAATCGGATTGGTGTTTGTGGAGGAGAGATTAAGTCGAG
This sequence comes from Carallia pectinifolia, assembly GCA_037832335.1. Lineage (NCBI taxonomy): Eukaryota > Viridiplantae > Streptophyta > Magnoliopsida > Malpighiales > Rhizophoraceae > Carallia > Carallia pectinifolia. Next base: position 11,911,815 of record CM075446.1, read on the forward strand.
TAAGGATGGTTGCTTGAGGTTGGATAAGATTGTGAGTTTGGAGGAGGATTGAAGGATAGCGTGGAGTGCCTGAATTTGTTAAGAGAAATAGAATTTTGAATAGGTACACAAATGAAAGAGTAGGAATGGCTGGAAGACTAGGGAAAGAAGCGTGGAAAAGTTTATCAAAAGCGTGGAATGAAGGACTGATACAAAAGATTTCAGAAGCGTGGAAATAGATAAAAATATGTTCCTTTGGAATGAAGGAATGATAGATTTAAAATCAATTGAAGAGTTCGTGATATATTTCAAAATAATTAAAGTTCATAGTAGATCTAAAAAAACAGAAAAGTTTATAATTTCTTTTAGAATTAACCCATAAATAATTTATATTTATCTTAAATGAAGTAGTCAGCACACAAACTGGACTTGATAAAAGCTTACTCGAATGCCCATAATTAATATCCAAAACTATGTACATAAAAAAATACATATAGTGTAGCAGTCCTTAGCTATTGTATGTAGTGAAACAGCAAAATCTTTTTTGATGTCACTCTTATTTTTTTCATTTTACAAACAAAATGGAAAAAAGAAACATATATACGTATATGTATACTTTCATGAAGAACTGTGAAATTGCCGAATAAAAAATATATGTAACCATCAGTGAAATAAATGTATAGTAGTTAAAAGAAAATGAATGGGGTCTTACATGTATCAATAATATTTTAAATTTATGTGCCCAGGTAAATAGGTTGTTTTTTTTTTTTTGGTACCAAAAAATAGAAAAGTAAATGAATTGTTTTGTCCAAAACATGGTCATAAAAAGGATCCTCCAAGAGCTGCAGTGAAATTTTGACTTTTCGAGCTAGAAACATGTGTTAAAATTTATGAAATATGTTTTGAAAGTCACCCAAAGATGGTTGTTAAGCTTGGCCTCTTACTATAAATAGAACACCTTTGTAACACATAATGTCACAAACCACACAGACACCAATTAATTTTCCTCCCATTCTACCTTTTCCTTGTCCGACCAACGTTTTTGGCCTCTGTGTTACCTAAAACATTTTGTACAATGGCACTGCCACCACCCACCTCCCTAGTGTTCAAGGTGAATAGGCGAGAACCAGAACTAATCACCCCGGCCAAGCCAACCCCACATGAGTTCAAGGCCTTATCGGACATCGATGACCAAGAGGGGCTCCGGTTCCAAATTCCGGTGATACAATTTTACCGCTACGACCCTTCCATGCAAGGGAAGGACCCCGCCAAGGTCATTAGGGGAGCACTTGCTAAAACACTAGTGTTTTACTATCCATTTGCCGGTAGGATTAGGGAAGGGTCTAACCGAAAACTTATGGTGGAGTGTACCGGTGAGGGGATCATATTCATCGAGGCAGACGCCGATGTTACCTTGGAGCAGCTTGGTGATGTGCTTCACCCTCCATTTCCATGCTTGGAGGAGCTCCTCTTTGATGTCTCTAACGGAGTCCTAAACTGCCCTTTGCTGCTTATTCAGGTAGTTCCATTCATTATGTATAATATGCACTAAAAAATTATACAACTAAAGTTTCAATTTCTTGTGATTATAAATTTGCTTGTAAGGACATCAATCAATTAATTTGTAGTACATGAACGGAACACATCAATAGATAATACATGAATATTTTTCTTAGTACATGGAAAAGTTGTGTTCATAATTTGAATTTAAAAAATGTATCTAAATTATTTTTCTTCTGATTTTGATTAAATTCTCTTATTTAATTTTTTTTTAAAATTTTGATTAAATCATTCAATTTCTTCTGTCCTCAAAACAACACTAGATGTGTTGATTTCTTCTTTCTCTGTTTTTTTTTTTTTTTGGGTACATTGTATTCATCTCTAAATTTTGGCGTAGGTGACTCGTCTCAAGTGTGGCGGTTTCATTTTTGCCATTCGTCTCAACCACACTATGAGCGATGCCCAAGGACTATCGCAATTCATGTCTGCTGTTGCTGAAATGGCGCGTGGTGAGCCCGCACCTTCGATCTCGCCTGCGTGGGAAAGGCATATACTCAATGCACGTGAACCGCCGCGCGTAACATGCACGCACCGCGAATATGAAGAATTGGCTGACACTACGATCATTCCACTTGATGACATGACCCATCGATCCTTCTTCTTCGGCCCAACTGAAGTATCGGCCCTCCGACGACACGCCCCGGCCCATCTGCTCAATTGCTCCACCTTTGATATACTAACCGCATGCCTTTGGAAGTGTCGCACAATTGCCCTCCAACCTGAACCCAATGAAGAGATGCGTATGATATGCGTTGTCAATGCCCGCAAAAGGTTTCATCCGCTATTGCCAACAGGATACTACGGCAATGCCTTTGCCTTCCCGGTCGCAGTGGCCGCTGCCGGAAACCTCTCTAGAAACCCATTGGGGTATGCATTGGACTTGATTAGAAAGGCCAAGGCAGACGTGACCAAGGAGTACATGCAATCCGTGGCGGACCTTATGGTCATCAAAGGTAGGCCTCGTTTTGCGGTGGTGAGGACCTACCTAGTGTCCGACTTGCGACATGCCGGATTCAAAGATGTGGATTTTGGGTGGGGTAAGCCTGCCTACGGCGGACCTGCCGAGTGTGGGGTTGATGTAATGCCTGGAGTGGTAAGCTTTTACATACCATACAAGAATCCTAAAGGAGAAGAAGGGATTGTGTTGCCAATTAGTTTGCCAGCTGAGTCAATGGAGCGATTCGTCAAAGAATTGGATAAATTGTTGAAGGAGCAGCCAACTCCTACTGATGATCAATCCAAGTCCACATTTATTGTGTCTGCCTTATAAGCTATGATAAAAATGTTAAATATCTGGATGTGAAATCTCATATTTTGTGAGTAAGAAGAATTATGTGATAGAGACAATGTATTTGTTAAAATACACGTGAGTGTACTGTGCCTTGAATTAATTTGTACACGGCTGGAATATCTTGACTATCTATTCATGATCTGAAAATATTCAAGCATCCTTGGCGGCCCGCAACTATAGGATTAATGAAGAAGAATCCTGGGTAGTCAAAGATATGGCCACCTTTCTGGAAAATCCCACAAGCTAACATTGAATGCTTGGATCGTGCACTAGAACCATGAGGCACCATGACATGCAAATATTATTTTGTTGAAGGATTGAGCCGAATCCCTTTTTGACAATTGTATTTTACGTATTTTGTCATTATCCACCTTGCTTTGTCTCCTCCTTATGGTTAGTCTTGGCCACTATGCATATATAGAGCGTCCAACTTTTTTTCATATATATTTGGCCTTCTGTTGGTTAATTATTGGCATCGAGGGATTAGAGAATTGGTAGCTCTTGTGGTTTTGAGTTCTGCATTTTGGTGCCTTTGGTGAGAAGAGGAACAATAGCATATTAGCTCTTTCATTATTTAGTGTGTGTGAAGTTTTGTATTTGTTACAAAAAGAATAAGTGTCAATTTAGGTATATTGAATTTTTAATTATTATGAGAGTTTAAAATAATACTAGAATATCTTACTTATTTATTTCGTGAATAAATTTTCACAATTTGTCTCTTTCCGTAGACTTAAATTATAAGTTAAATCACATAATTCTGTGTATTAATTTATTATTACTTTTTTATAACATTTATTATTTTGTTGCGCCTATTCCTGCACTTCTGACTATTTGCATAACCACTTCTATCTATTTGCATAACAGTATTTAACATCCTTTGTTTCCGCATGTTCAATATAATTTATCAATATCCTATACCAGCAACAAATGAGTCACATAAATACAGTTAATTTGTAGTCTTTATTTTAATTTTGTTGTTCCTTTCTAAAAGCAGCCCCACTTATACATGAGGTTGGGTCGCTCGAAAGTCACCATCTATGTTGTGTTCCACCCCCAACAACAATTGCCACTGCCAGATAAAAGGTTGAGGAAGAGACAAAAGCCATGGCTTGGGAAGATTTACAAATCATAACTTAGTGTAAATGATCAAAACTGGGGACTATAGCAGGTGATTTATGAACGTTTGCACAAAGATATTTTTAATTTGACTTGTTTAATGAATCAAATTAACTCAATACTAAATATAAAAGAGAAAACAATTTTAATGAGAGTCAATTGTGAAACAACTTAAATGAGGTCGAGTTCTATAAAATATAAAATCGGGCTGTACACTTACCAGGAAAAAAAAAAGGAAAAAAGTAAATATAATAAGCAACCTAACACAACGTGGTTATACATATTTTGAAGTGCTGTATTCAGTTTGGTTAGTGAGCAAATTTAAAAATTGGATAGAAGCTTATTTTTCCACCCAACCTCAAAGACAAAGGTTCAAATGAGCCATAAGCTTTAGGGCGTGGATACTCAGACCGAGGAAGGCTCTCGGTCTGGACAGCTAATCGAGCACTTCGATAAAACTTTTTTCTTTTGCTCGGTTTGTAGAACTTTTCCGAAAGCTTTAATAGGTGCTATTTTCCCCTCAAAAAACAGTATTACTTTTTAACAACCAAACTATTTTTAGCAATTATAATAGGTGCTAAAACTATTTTTAGCAATTGTAATCATTTTTTTTTCTTTTCTTTGTTTTCTTTTAAGAACTAGAAATCAACTCTTAGATTGCAATTAAAAACTTAGACAATTTTATCATTAGATTTAATGGGTAGTAGTGAATTGGAATCTTTTACAACTTGATTATATAGACATGCAAGAAAAAACATGTGAGAGCATCAAATAGTTTATCTGTACTTTAAAAAAAAATTTAATATAGATTTTATAATTTAATAACTTCAATAACGTCATATTACTGTGCATTTATTACGTGTTCTATTTGATGTTATCATAACATATTTCTTTGTTTTTGTTTTTTTTATCAATGGAAACCGATAGTCAAACAATAAAAAGATGAAGTGAGAAGGTGAGACATAGGTGTAGTGTTCAAATCTACATACATACGGATGAGAGGCATAAACCACCAACTATTAGAACAACTGCTACGCCTCCCCATAATGGATTTCTCTACCACTAAATTACAAACCCAAAAACTCTAATCTAAAGCCCGACCCATTACATTCCAATCCATTCCCCGTCTTTTGGCATTCACAAACGATCAATTATTTCTACAGAATCTTGTGCTCAAAAATTATTTCAACAGAAGCAAAGATAAAAAACAATTATTTCTACAGAAACACGCACAGCTTTTCTGGGAGGCTTCAAATGATGACGACCCACATGTTGTGTTCCAGCAACATCCTCTCCTCCGCCCCCACCACCCACCCTAGCCTCCTCCGCCAGCCTCTCCGGTCACCGTCCCTTTCCCAATACCCAAAACGACACTTCGTTTCTGCCCCTGGGATCTCCTTCCCAGTCCTAAAAGCCGCAACAAAAGCCTCCTTTTGGTGGTCTAGCAATAAGCATTGAGCATCACAGATAAGATAAAATGCGGCGGGAAAAAACCAAAGTTAAAATGTAATAACAAGTAAATAGAAGCCTAGAAGCGCAAATCCTCAAGATTATAAACAAAAAAAGTTCCCAATGTTAAAGGTTGTAGGCCAACAGCACCTCGCATTGCTATCTGAAATTGTAGGTTATGCAATCCATTGCCCATTCCTGAATTCCTGTACAAAAACACATATATAAAACTGACTACAAAGACAACATACACAAATGAAAATCAAAGAGGAAAGCGAGCACGTAAAATGTTCCAAATTCTTCACATAACTGAACAACACTTAGACTAATAGAATTTATTTGTGCTTTGCACACTGTATGGTTTTAAACTTATTAATATCGAGATCGGACATATAAAAAGTTCACTCAAGCTCAATAGTGGTTGGATAATAAGTTTTTCTCATAACCCTCAAACTCAATCTACAAGTGCAATGACTCGAATACTGACAATACACTTTTTTTTTTTAGTTGTTAAAAAAAAAGAAACTAATAGAATCAATTATCTTACCCACGCCAAACCGTTCAAATCTTAAAAATCATAAAAAGTAGTTAAATAAACTCTCTAAACCGAACATTTCAACGCATAGATAAAACCCCTAGCTACCAAAACAGTAATAGGAATACTCTTGACATAAACTAATCACTTTTCTTTCATTTCCGTTGTTGGAGCGGCATATTCATAATCATTTTAATTCTTCAACATCACAACTGCGACTTTAACACATTCCATAACGGTTAATGCATAATTGGATGATACAGACTTTAGAAAACAAATAAGACACGAGGAGATGGCTGGGGGCTTCGGTGGATAGAATTTTGAATAGAATTTAGGAAAATTTTGAATAGAATTAGTATTCCATCCTACATTTTACATATTTTGAATAGAATTTTGAATTATTGCCATCCCTATTCATAATCATCTGCCATTCCTCCGTTTCCGTTGTTTATTTTTTAGTAGGATTTCGCTCTTGAAATTTTGTTTCCAGAACTAAATTATCAATTTAAAAAATGTTGATTTGGTTGACCTTGACTTTGGATAATTTGCAGATTTCGGACCCCCCATGCGACAATATGAGTTAGTGGGCATAAATTTAGACATTCTCCAAGAACATGAGCTTCTTCCGGAATGATGTTGTTATTGGAAGAATGACCATCATGTTACAGAGTTGCCATTTCGTACAATTCGAAAAAAATGAAGCAAAATTATGTCCACTGAATTCAAATATGTTGTTTCTTTGTCTATATTCCCTGTTAATTTTTTCTCCTTAGTGTTTACAAATTTAATTGTCGACTTTAGGTGAATGTCCCCTTGATTCTAGAAGATATTTTATCTTAAAAGGAATAGAGAGTGATATTCTTCCCATTCCATTCTAATTTTGTCTGAAATTAGATACTAACGGAAGATCAGGGTTTGCGGGGTCATTGCTTGCCAACACTATGAGGACTTAACAACACTGTTGTTATATACTATATTAGCAACCTGAAAGCATGACCTGAAGATAGAATATCACACTTTTAAGGCTCAAAATGTTGCTTAATAGAATAGAGAATAAGCATGAACTCACTGTTGTTATCACAGTCATAAGCTGGTTAAATGACCTCAATATGCTATTGATATGCGTAATAGCATATCAATTATACTACGTATTTAGTATCTGATTGAACTTATAGAAGTCATAGTATTACTTATCAACAAATGGCTAAAATCTAGAATCTTCAACGTAAGTTAAAAAGCCTACACATCGCGCGGGATAAAAAAACTAGTTAAAACATTAAATTTGTCAACCCGTTTTGCTCAACCTACTCCTGAATTTTAGGAGAAATAAAAAAAAAAAAAAGCATGCAGCAACGTTCCCTAATAAACCATTAAAATTGTCGTTATTTTCCTAATGAAAGTAAAAAATATTTATTCTCATTGATAGTCTGGATTACCTACTCGTAAACTTTAGGAGAAAGAAAAAGATCATGTAGCAACATACCGAAAGAAACCATTACAATTGCCATTATTTTTCAATTTATTAAAATTAATAACAAATTTATTCTTTCAATACAAATATCCACTACTCTCTGTCATTTTCAACGTGGTCTCAAACCTGTCCATGTCTCCACTAGGCCCAACACCAAAAATCCCTACCAAAATCTCCACTACCCTCGCTCATACAGATAATACATTTGAATTTTCTACTTTCTCAAAATGATGTTCCCACAAATGCAGGTATGCTAACTATTTAAATTTTTGGTTCAATTTATGACTGGTTACTCCAATTTTTTGGATCTTTGTTTATTTGTTTGAATTTTTTTTTATTCAACATGTTATTTCAACGTAAAGCTGATTATAAGAGTGCATGCTATTAGAAGATTTTCACCATGATGATAAACTTAGAGACAATAGGCAAATTTCACTTGGACAATTTACTTTTCTTTTTCTCTTTTTTTCACAATCCAGATTCATTTTTTTTTTTTAATAATTTTCATCTGTTTCATTGCTTCAATTTGAGTTGCGACTGAGGTGTTCAGAGAAGAGGATGATCTGGCTTCGGTGATCGTTATTTGCCAACAACATCGCAATGAAGGTTCAGAGGTCGAATGTAAATATGTAGAGAAAGCCTTTTCTCTTCAAGATGCAAATAAGTTTCTTTGTAGGTTAATTGTTTTTTGGTTTACCATGAACTCATATTTTACATTTTTATTCTTCCAACATGGTTTGTGGCGCATACATACACACATATTTATGTATATATATGAACACATTCATCATGTATTTTAAATGTAAAAGTTTGTCTTTTAAATGTAAAAGGTCCAAAATCCCAATCCTTAATTTATTCTTATCACTATCGCGGTGTTGATTTGCCAATGCTCTCATGGCTAAAATTTCTCACAATTTATAATCCCATTTCACGAATTTTTAAAGGTTTCCAATAATGTTTTGTTTTGTTACTTTATTTGAATTTTTTATCGTGAGATTATGTTTACTAGGATTTTGCATATTTTGTAAAGAATGAATATCAAAGATGAACTCCATTACAAAAATATCAAGAACTAATAAAATATATAACTTAAAAACTAAAATACATTAGTTCGAATATGATTTTATCATAAAATGTAACAAAATCTTTTTAATTTTCTTAAACAAATATCTATAACTCAAGCAACATGCGAGATGAATTCTAGTATATGAGAATAGTTAGATGACTTCACTTAGCAATAAATTGTCAAATACCAATATATCTACTTTTAAACTATTTAAATGAAGCCACTAAGTTTCTTTTTTTTTTTTTTATAATATATACATATGAACTGAAAAAAAAATTAATGAAATAAAATAAAATAAAAATCAGAAAGCAAACTCAGATTAGGCACCGGTTTCCTTTTCTTTTCTTTTTTTTTTTTTTTTTTTGGTGAATCCCCTTTGATTCTTTGAAACAAATAATTCAAAAAACATGGGGATTTTTGAGGAGTGAAAAATGGGTAGTTGTTGAGACCATTGTTGAACTATTAAAAGCAGGAACGTCTCAATTGCGGTTGCGAATTTATTGGATGAAAGGATGAAACACTCAAACAGCTGTTGACCGGTGGGAACAAGGACTAGAAAAGTAACACCCAGATATAAGTTAGCAGGGATACAATCGGTTGTAACACTCTTTTTTAGATTTTTTAGTGTTTCTTTTGTAACAAAAAAAAAAAAATAAAAGCAAACAAACTAAGAAAAACGCGGATTTAAGTTACACTCGGCTTTTTTATAACGGTTCTCATTGCCGTAATCTTTAAGTTCCTCATGAAACACCTTAATGCTTACAATATATATTTCTATTTTAAAAGTTTTAAATTCTAATTTTAAGAAAAAGAGTATTAGATTTATGAAAGATAAAAGTTATGTTTGTTTTGTAATTTATATTCCAATGAACCTTTTAATAGTAAAAAAGAAAAATTAATTGTAATCTTTAAATATATAACTGTGCTTTCTATCTTTACTGGGATAATACATTCTAAAATTAAAAACACTTGACAAAACACATAATGTTGTAATGGGAAAATTTATGTCCGTAATTCGTCGTCGTGCATGTAACTTTTCCACTCATCATATGAATGCCATAGAAAAAGAAAAACTGTATCAATAATGGCGTAAGTAACAGGCCAGACAGCGATTTTTTTAAAACATGTTTTTCGGATTTACTTAACAATAGTTATGAATCTTATGAAGTAATCACACCTTATCATAAACAAAACAAATTTCAAGTCTGTTAGTTCTTAGTGAATTAAACAGATTAATTAGTTCAATAATTAAGTCAGTTTAAATTCAGAGGTAGACTCGTTTTTGTACTGCTAATCTTGTGTTTGGATAAATAGGTAGAAAGAGAGGAAAGTAGGGGAGACGATATCATAGGCGTGGAAAGTTTAAGGAGAAAAATTTTTTCAATCTTTTCTTGTGTATAGAAAAAAAGCAAGAAAATTAAGAATTTTTTATTTGGAGAAGATTAAGTAAAGGACAGAAAAATAATATGTACTAAAACAACAATTTTATTTTCCAAAGAAAAAAATTATATGTAATCCTTAAAATATTTAATTTGTAAATTATATATAAAATGATTGTATAAATCTAATTTAATAAGTTTATAATATATGTTCAATTGTTATTAAAAAATTAATAAAATTTTAAAGAAGGTGAGATTTCATTTGTTTTAGATGAATTTATAGTTATTAAGGGGTCATTTGGTTCATGATTCAGAATCAGAATCAAAATCGAAATCGAATGAAATCAGAATTGGAATTACTAAATTTCAATATATTCAATTTACTCCAGAAACAAAATCAAATTCCCTTTGTTGTTGTTTGGTTAAGTCATGAATCAGAATCGGAATCAAAATTATTTTCTTGGACTATTTTTTAGATAATTCAATAATAAGAATTGAAATATAACAATTTTTAATTGTAAATTAAAAAAATCACAAATTAATGGCTTTCTTGCATGGATAGTTATGTTCGAAGTCTTACGATTTCTTACATTCATTAGAATGAATATATTATATCATGACCTCTTTACTTATAAGAATATATATGAAGTGAGAAATAAATAATTTTATAAGAACGAATATTCTTTGTAAAATTCAATCTATCAAAATGTCCTTATTCAAACAAATATAAAAAAACATTAATTTTTTAACAAAATTCATAACAGTCTACCAATACGAAATTATTAAAGACAAACAACTACATAACAAGTTACCATTGCCAAAGTCTACTAAGGCAAAATTATTGAAAACAAAAAAACTTCAATACCAACTACCATTGCCATTGCCAACAGTACGGAGAAAACCCATCATATACTGCCTTCTAAGATATGGGTCAGCTTGATAAAATACCTTCAATTTATGAGACTCTTTGGCAAGAATTTCAGCTGCATGCAAAATTTCTCTATTAATAAGACCTTCGATTTTTTTCAACTCATCAAGTACTTTGTCGACCTTAAGAGACATTTCTTACTCACGCTTCTCTGCACAAGACATGGTATTTGACATGACACCAAGATGTGAATTAGCCTCTTGCATGAATATGCCAAAGTCGGTTGTTACTATATGAAAATCAGCAGCTATATTTGTTGATTCTTCTGATTCCTTTGGCTCTTTCCTTTTGAAGGTGTTTCGTTGCCGTTCTGTTCGTGAAGAGATCGGTTGAGATGCTGGCTATGTTGCAGAAAAATCATCATATTATCATCACTATCTAAGTTGACATTGTCATTTTTAGTCTCTAATTCCATATTCTGAACAGCTTTTGTAAAAGTCTTTGCCTCCCTTCCAATTGCTCTATCTTTCCCAACTAGTGCTCCAATTTCATCAAATAAAGGAAAAGATGTATTCAACAAACTTTTTGCATCTTTATAGACCTCCCAGCATAAAATACAATACAATATTGTGAGAAATTATATTACTTTTAAATTGCAACTTATATTTATTTGTTATATATATCTTGCATTATTCTTCATAAGCACATTGATCCCAACATATTTTTTTGTTTACATCATCCCAAGTAAATTTAGATTTTCCCATCATTTTAAATAAGGCATGATGTTTTGCTTTCAACGTTTTCCACAAAATCATCAACATCGTTAGTAGCAGCTGCCAGCAGCAGTATCAGTGTCATCACTAGCAGCCAGCAGCAGCGGCACCAAAAAGTAAAAATACATAAAAGAATGGCGAGAACAAAAGGGGATATGGCAATAATTGTGTACGCTCTCAGCTTTCTATCCTGCGTCTTCGTTGTCCATATCACCAGAACAACAGTAACCCTCCTCCTTCTCCTCCCCTTCCTGCTGCTTAGTCCTTCCTATTATCTATTTTTTTCTTTCCTCATTATTTTCTTTTTTAATATATAATTACATAATGTGGTTATTGGATTGTTGGCTCTGTTGGTATGGGATTCGGATTCAAAAATATTCATATGATTATTATTATTGTTGTTGTCATTTACTTCTTTCTTTCATTCTAGTATGTGAATAAAATTTCTGGTGGTGGAAAAGACACATTCATATGCAACTACGAGCCTTTATGTGATAAAGCAGTTGTCTTTGGCTACCTGTCCTCAGCATTTTGGGTTGTTACAATGGCAGCGGGCTACCTCTCGCAAGTCTATCCTTACGGAGGTAGGCACATTCCACATGATGTTTTGTTCCGCAGCCCCGGCGTTTGGGTTTGCTTCAACCTTGCTACGTGAGCACTCTTTCCTTCCTACCTCCCCTTGCTTTATTACCTTCAATTCACTGCTTTAAGTTTCATGCAGTAGGATGCCCATGCATAATTTATTTTTATTGACTAATTTCTAGAGTTGTGACTCAACCATTGTCAAACTCTTGAGCAAGTGGATTTGTAGAGCGACGCCCTCTACTTGTGGTTATTGCTTTTTCTATTTATGTTTTTTTTTTTTTTTTTTGTCTTGGGACCGTTGAAGAACAGTTATGTAGATACAAATTGTTTCTCTTTTTTTTGGTTAATATTTTTATGAGCAAGGGTACGTATCCTGATTTTCCTGTACTTAAAATTTTGCTCGATTGAAACGAGGGTCTGATTTTCTATAATCATAATGATACTTTTTATAAATAAAAAAAAAATAATGAGATGCATTTTTTTGTTACAAAAAATTTCAGAGTCATTTTTAAAAAGTTACGCTCTTTTTTCAATTGGGCAAACATTCAGTTGATGCAAATTTGGGATTTGTAACTTTTTCCTGCTATTATATTACCAGTGCTTCGTATTATTCAATTCTTGTGTGCTTTTGGCTATATATAGAGATGGGTCCCTTCTCATTTTCCTTCTCACACTAATTCTCATTTCAGGTTTGCCGCGGCATCAGCTGCGCCAATGCTCTTCTTGCCAACAATAGCCAGGCAACTCCATTTATCTGGCCATGTTCGCAGATACCCTTATTCCTTTATGATCAATTCTCTTGGTGACGGTGTTCTGTATTGTATCATATCTACAATATTGTGGCTAGTTACACTTGTTTTCACCAACAAGGTCCGAGAGCAGTACTTTAACCGAGTGGACAAGGATGCCAAGCCCGAATGAATTTGTTGGTAGTGGTACTAGAAATGTTAAAAGAAGTGAACGGAAATTTTTTTTTTTTGGACAAAAAGTAGGGCACCAAAAATTGTTTGTCCAAATTTTTGCACAATTAGTTTGCAATCATCTTGATACTTTTTGTAACAAAGAAAAGCGCATATTTTTTTGTTATAAAAAATATAAGGTGATGACAAAAAATCAAAGTTTTGTTGCAATAAAAAAATTTTTTGGAAACGTTATGGGCTCTTTTTTTTTTTAATTTGTAGCGGTGTATATATTTGCCTGTAATTAGTGCCTCTTTTTTTTGCTTTTTTTTTTTTTTGAACTGGCACCTCTTTGTTCTATCTGATACCTCTTTCAAATGAAAAGATTATTTCTACTAAGTGTGTACAGTGCCAATGAATTCATTTAGAATAAGGGGGTATTTGTTTTTACTGTTAGGGGTCGCTGTTGCATTGCAATTCAGACTTAAAAAGTAAGGTCTAAAGATGTCTGCTTAAATTTTTTCTTCTGTTATTGAAGTTGTTTTTTAATCTCAAAAATAAATATAAAATATAACATTAAACTACTTTTTAAAAATAAAAGTAACTAATTAACTTTTTAAGACTAAATTACCCATAATACCATTGAATAAAAAATATTACTGGACTCATCTTTCAATATAATTTTGTTCAGTAAAAGGACGCATATACTCTCAGTTTAATAATCCTGAAACTCCCAATAGGTGTACTTTTTTATGCATTTCCTTTATGAGAAGTAGACTTCTCTGGTGCCCATATATAGGCTTGAGACGTTATTTTTTCATTGCTACGTTGTCTCTTGATCATTGGTTCAGACATTTACCATTTCAATCTAGAAAACATCAATTAGAATTTCACCTTTCTCCAAAAAAAAAAAAAAAAAAAAAGAGTAGTATAGCATTTCATGCAATTTCTTGCCTCTCCAAGGTGAATACCAGCTGTGAGAGTGATCCAAATTTGAGGATTCAACTTTTTCAATTTATTGCAAACTAATCCCTCTTTCTCACGTGCACTTGGATATTAAATAGAAATTTTACTATAATAACAGTAATAAACTGTGTTAATTTAATTAAATATTATAATTTTATTTTAGTCATCAGTAATAATAATCAATAATAATAACAATAATTAATAATAAATAAATGAAATAGATTTTAAGTCTGAACCCCAACCGTCCTATGAAAGAGATTAATCGAGATTCATATGCATCAGGATACTGTTACATATCTAGAAATTTTTATTTGATTTTTTGTTTGAGTTTTTAATCATTTAGAACCACATTAATAGAATGTGAGAAAAATACAAATTATTATTTTAATTTATTATACAAAATATGAATATAGTTTCAAAAAATAAAAAATTCGTTATGCTTTCACACTCCAGGTTCCTAGCTTTTTCGCTATCATAATTATTTGCTAAAGAAAGCAATTCACTAATAATTATTGAGCCCCAGGCTGATTACCCGTCCCCAGCCAAAAAGTCAAATTTTCGAAATGGCTGTCTCAGTTCCTTGGCAATGGAAGAACAACGACGCACCGCCGCCATAGGCGATCGTGACTACAAACAAGGACACATAATAACAAATATTGTACACGAGCACGACATAACATAAATATAAAAACATATAAATTTTTTAAAAATACGATGAAATATATATTAGATGTTTTATCGATGTAATTTAAATATTTTTAATAAATTTTATTTTTAACATATAATTTATAATAATTATTATGATATTTTATGGTTTAATTAGTATTTGTTAAGAATTTTACAAGAGTATTATATATAAATACAACATAATATTTAATATTTTATAAATGACAATAATTGATCAATTCAGAAAAAATCAAAGTAATTAATAAAATAAAAAATATTTATTAATTATGAGTTCTTTTTACTATCAAAATTTTCATTAGTAAGTTTATCAGAAAAATTTTTTGCATATAATTTTCAATAAATTTGCAATTAATTCTATATGTATTTAATATATATACATAACATACTAATTTAAAATATCAAATAAATGTATTAAAAATATCTGACATGCATGTCATAATTTTTTCTTTTTTTTTTTAGTAGATAAGTTTCGGAGTGTCTAAAAACTATCGTATGAGTGTCATTTTCGATACAAATATATATTATTCTAGAAGTGTTCATATATCATAGATTGCAAACAATAATAAATGTTCTCAAGATTATCTCTGTTTTTTGGTTTTTTTTTAAATCAATTAAGGGGTTGATGCCGAAAAAGAAAAAATGAGGAAGGTGAGATTTAAACAACACTTTTTCTTAGCCAAAGAAGCCAGCGGCCTATTTGTCTTTTTTTTTTTATTTTTAATTTACAAGTAAAAATTGTTGAAGTATCCTTTGTGGTTCTCTTTAATTTAAAACCCATCAAGAGAACCATAGACCCATGATTCCTTTTTCATAAAATTCAAGTTTCTTTTCCACGAGTCTCAATTCGTAGAATTTGAACACGAGACCATTTTGAGAAACATTGCAATGGGTCAAGGCCGTCTCCATTCCTTTTTCTCCATTTTTGAGCCCATATTCGGTCAATGGATCTTCTTATATTTATCAAAGAGAAAACCCAAGAAACCCCACAAAACATAAAATTGGCAAGAAAAAAATACATATTTTAACCTCCTGGTGTGGTTCAATTGGCAACGCAGATTGAGTAGGTGGGAAGAGATCTCGGGTTCGATCCCCACTAAACACACTGGTGGCCAGGGGTGAAAAGCCTTAACTGTGACTAAACCCCGACTCCGGATTAATCGCCGCCCACGAGTGATGCGGATACCGGGAGGTCTAGACAAAAAAAAAAAAAAAATACATATTTTTGTAGACCAAATATATATATTACCCGGTCCATGAATCGTCCGGAAGAGGCGGTGGACGAAAGGTTATTTGCATATGAAATTTCACTCAATTGTTACCAAACATTCTTTTGTGAGTTTGCAGCCGCATCATACTTTTTAATTTTAATATTCTCACTTTCTTATGAATAAATAGTATTTTTTTTACTTATTAATCCTTTTTTGAACATGATTCACTTGTATTACGTGTGTTTTTATAATTTCGAAATGAAAATTCAAACTCTCTATGAGATGTTATCAGGTTTTCAAATGGAGTTAAAGAAACATGAACGATTTGATTCATGGTTTTATTTATTTGGTTTAATTCAATAGCATGTCACATTAACTTCAAACTTTTAAGAAATTTAATAATTATAAATATTAAAAATCTGACTTTCTTAAAACAATTCTGATTATATATAAGAAATTTAATAGTTATAAATATTGAAAATCGAACTTTCTTCAAACAATTCTCATTTTACATATAGTAACAATTATAATTAGAAATTCAATTTATTTAATTTTTATTTAACATATATTGTCATTTACGCAATTCATGTTAACATTATTCATGTGCATTCAAAACTCGCCTAATGTAAATATGGATAATTAAGATAAAAAAAGAAAATATTTTTTAAAAAAAGTACACCTAAATTACTCAAAATTCAAGTTCTTTTTTTTGTATATCTCTTTTAAATAAAAAAAAAAAACACACTCATCAACAACTATAATAAATCCGTACAATACTTGGAAGTGTGAATTGAATACAAGATCTATCTGTCATAAAATTTACTTTAATATCATGTCAACAAATCATTCAACTTAAAAATAAGCTGTTCAGTCAGACCTAAAATATAGATTACAAGTATGACATGATATGATAGAACGCGACATATCATTATTTTTGTACATATCATTATAGACATTGTTATTTTTTCTCTATTTTTCGAAAGTTAAATTAAAAAAATTAATTATTTAACTTAGTTTAATTAAAAGGAAATAAAGAAAATCTAAAAAGTTGCCTTTTCATCCACCACCTATTACCTTCTCAGTCCCGATCCTCCACCGTCGTCCCCACCACCCCACCCACTCGCTTCACCCTCGGCTCCATCTTCCCCAGCCTCCCACTCTCTGATACCAAGATCAAGTCCCTCCTCTGGTCCGATCCCAAGGCCCTCCGTTCTGACCACCCCCACCCTCCCCTGCAAGAAATCATCAATTCTTGGGAGCTCATGTAGAGTCTCGACATTGATAGTTTCTGCTTCTCACCCATTTTCAAGAAACTCCAAACCCTCACTACCCTTATTCCTACTCCTCCTCCTCCTCCTCCTCCTCCTGTTCTTATTCCTCCTAAAAAAGAAAAGTCTAATCCCAACTTCCCAACCGCCAAACCACTCAAAGGCCCTTCCTTTTCCAATGTCGTTACGATTAAAAAGACAACTTTTTAGGATTTTTTTTATTTCCTTTTAATTAAACTAAGTTAAACAAAAAACTGATTTTTTTTATTTAACTTTAAGATAAATGAAAAAAACAATTAACAATGCCACGATCAGTAGAGATGCTGGTGTGACGTATTGGCATGCATTAAAATTAGGAAAGAGTTGTGTAGCCAGAAGAAAACTGTTTAGAAAATTTTTTAAATTATAATTTATTAGATTTATTGCATAATTACGTAAATTATAAGTACAACGAATAAATAGTAATTTTTTTTTTAATTACACTTATAATCCACACAATTACACAATAAATCTAATGAATTACAATCCAAAAATTTCTCCGACAAAGTTTCTCCAGCCATGTAACAGTACTTCTAAATCAAAGTGCAAAAACTTTATTAATACCCGAACATTATTATTGAATGTGAACGCTTATTCTAAATTTAAAAAAAAAATTCATTTGCTGCTTGAATTTAAAAACAAAAACGAGAAAAATAAAACAAAGAAAGAAAAAAAAAAAAAAAACAACCTAAAGGAAAGGACATGAAAAATGAAGCAACGATGTATGGCAACACCAAAATATCAGCCATGACTTCGAAATCTGCCTAAAAGAGCATCTTAAAATTGGGCAAATCTTGGTTGAAACACCTGCACAAGTCGCGCGGATCTCAATTGTCCGGCCATTAAAGGGATCGTGAACCAAATGGAGAAACCTCTGCCTTCGGAGTTTACTGTTACATTCAATGAGATTTAGAAGGCATTGACAGGGGGAGGTGTGGAATGAATAAAACCGGCAGGGTTGATACCGGGTTGGAGTTCAATCTTTTGGGTTTCCTTTAGGCTCCTTTGGCCTGCAGATTTTGGTACAGTTGTATATACAGTAGCAGTAAGTGTGTACGGCATCTAATCACATCAGTACCAATTCCCCGACACTCTCCTGGGGGGGATACTATGATGTGGCTCTCTGGCCCCAGTGGGATATATTCTGCAGGCACAGGTTATAAATGGCTACAAAGGAGATCTCACGTTGCACCAAACATCTTGTGGAACGGCATATGGAAGCTGAAGCTTCCACAAAAGTTGAAGACCTTCTTGGTGGCTAGTCTACAGAAGTCGGCTACTTACCAATGAGGAGCTGTATCGTCGTACCTTGTGTGATAATGCCGTGTGCTCAGGATGCTATATAAATTCTGAAACTACTTTGCATATTCTTAGGGACTGCCCATTGGCCCGTTCAATATGGATGAGAATATTTAGAAATCATGTCCCACCATCCTTCTTCAGTCTCCCTCTCATTGATTGGTTGAATGAATTCTTGCGGACCAGGAGCAAATTAGGATATCTTGATAATAAAGGCTTGATTTTTATGTGTGTTTGTTGGTCATTATGGCTCTTCCGGAATGAGGAAGTGTTCAGACCAATCAGAGGAAGCTTGCCTACAAGGTTGAGGAAGATTAATGGTTTTCTTATGGATGTTTGGGAAAGTTTTCAAGAACTAGAAATTCCCTCTACATTTTCACTTCGCTTGGTTTCATGGCAGCCACCACCACCACCAGGATCCATCAAAGTTAACACGGATGGCAGTGTGCAGGGCAACCCAGGTAAGGCTGGCTTTGGTGGAGTGTTTTGAGACTCTATGGGAGTTTGGGCTGGAGGATTCATGGACTCTGCTGGGAACACCACAAACACGGTGGCAGAATTGATGGGCATAAGGCGTCGGTTGAAATTAAGATAGGAGAGGAGTCACTGTAACATTATTCTTGAGACGGATTTTTTAGAGGCTCTTCATCTTATTACCACGCAACAAGATCCGTCTCATCCACTTATGGGCCTGATTAATGATATTCGCTATCTCTACAATGGACCATGGACCATACGTCTACAATATGTCTTACGGGAAGATAATTCTTGTGCTGATTACCTAGCTAAATTAGGTTTTTCTTGCTCCGTTGGTGAATTGTTTCTTGAGGATCCTCCCTTGGGCATTTTGTTACTCTTGGATGGAAACAGAAATGGTGCTGTGTTCCCTAGGAATTAGTTTATTTTAGATCTTTTTTACATTTCTTCTAATGTACCCAAAACAAAAAAGCAGTAAGTGTGATTACTGGTTGCCCACACGATACTTAATAGGCACTTTAATTGCGGGTGCTGACTTTATTTATGTAGCTCATAAATAAAATGAATCCTCTAGTTGAGGGTTCTGACTTTAATTAATGGTGCTGCTTTATCTATATAGCTCATGAATAAAATGAATCCTCTAAGACTTTAATATTGAGGGTGCTGCCTTTATTTATGCAGCTCAAAAAGATTAGAGTCATTAGACATATGTATTGATATGCATTTAAATGGAGAATAGAAACCTAGAAAAGCATGTACATATAACAGGAAGGAGAGCAAGAAGAAAAGGAGGTATTCATCCCCGAAAAAAGAAAAAAAAAAAGGGGAAAACTCATCCAAAGAAGAGGATGAAAAGGCAAAATAAAATCCCAAAATAAAAGGAAGAAAGAACTAAAAAAAATGATTATTCATTCAAAGAGCAGTAAGAAAAGGCAAAAAAATAAAAAATAAAAGATTAAACATTTATGAGATAGATGCACATCTGAATTTTTGGGATTGAAAATGGTGTAAATCAATTAAACCAGCAAGTATCGATTCACTCTCAGATGTTTTATGACAAAATTAAACATTTATATAATACAACTGAAAGAGAGTTTCTGAATAACTTTTTATATGGCCATGTAATAAAATACAATGAGGAAATGAATTAAACAAAGGTACATTTATATAATCAAGGGTCTCAACCGTAATTTTTTGAATTAGTTGTTATTCTAACGCAGGATGCAGTTTTCAAGTTGTTTGTCATCTTAAAAAAAAAAAAAAATTCTTTACCATCCTCATGTCTTTAGTGCTTATCCACTAATTCTAAATTTGTATTCCTCCTTAATTCTAGGATACAAAAAACCTGAGTGGGCAAAAAAAAACCATTAATTTCAGGAATAATTTCCGAAAAATAAAAAACAATCTCACAACTAAGATGACTATTTACAATAGACTCTTCTGCCCACGTATCCAACAGGCAGCCGAAGCTTCAACCCACTATATCTCTCCTCCATCATCGAAATCTCAACCTACTACCACCACCCACAGCCCCACTAATGTCCGCATTCCAAAGTGGGAAAAGTTTGGACCCGAGGCTTGCGCGCCTAGGTCCCAAAACCGACCATGGTTTATTATTTTTTTAAAATTCTTTTCAAATAAAATTTTGTTTTAAATAAATATTATTCGGACCTAAATTTTATATTTTAAAATAACACTCACTTATAATTAAAATTTTATTTAAAAAAATAACGAAAAAAATTTAAAAAAAAAATGTTCTCAGGATCCGACTGGGTACATATTACAAATGGTAAAGAACTCTTGAAACCAATGGTGATCGTGCTGCTGCTGTTGTTGTTGTTGCTGTTGTTGTTGTTGTTGCTGTTGTTGTTGTTGTTGCTTTTGTTGAAAACTACCAACAAGTGCTTTCACATGCTAAACCCATCAACTAGAAATAGCTCTAGAAATAGTCAAAAGAAACCATAATGCAAAACCACAATACAATGCAGCAAAATTCGTCAGGATAACAAAATTTGACAAATAGAATGGACCTTAATGCGAGCATTTTGGACAAAGCTGCACGACATCTTTGACAACTGGACAACATGACGTGGATCCTGTATGCAATAGTAATGAAGCTCAGCATGCTTTAAAGTAAAGAGATTTCAATTAATGATTAACCAAGAGATCACTATATTATGAAAAATGAAGTATCCGAGTACATAAGAAGATACACCAAGGAAATGCATCCAAGATATTGACTATAGGTGCAGAGCATCTTCGACCAATTGACATTTATCTTTTTAAGAAATTACTCTCACAGTAACAACTTTAATATCCCTTTCCCTCCGTCCAGCAATGCTATCCCTTTTGTCACTTATGCCTATTTCTCTCGTCTATTTTGTTTGATGAATGCAATTTTGCTATTTCTTTTTATTTTTCTTGTGACCATGTGGATGAATTATGTGGCAGCTTATATTTCGTTAAGAGTAAGTTACATAAGTTCAATATGTTACCATTGGTTTTCAACTGTTTCCTTTGTCGATGAGTATGTGCCCAAGATTTGAACGGATGCACCAATAGAGATTGTTAACCCAAAGGATTCGCGGTGTCGATCATGGACGGATTTACGTTAGGGCAAGAGTAACCCCAAATGGAAGCAGCTACCATAAACAAGCGCCGCCCAGTAACTCGGAATACGGAAAGCCTAAGCCCATTACTGATCAAGAGAGTTCCAGCCCTTATGAGAATGCTAATGGGCTTGTGCCCCACCCAGCAAGTTAAGTGTTTGGGTGAAATAGTTTTTTTGGTATGACTTCAAAATTTTATGACCAAATATCTTATATTTGAACCGCACCGTCCTCACATTTAACAGTTAAATTTTTTAGATAGAATGATTTTTTTGACATTGCTATTTTAATGAAATTTAAATGCTTGAGATTAAGTAACAAAAGTGTATATCGTTACAAAACCTTTATCTTATCATAGATGATATGCCTTGAGTGGAAAGATACATTTGCTGGCACAACAGTACTAAGGAAAGGTAAAATATCCCCGTGGTAAATGGTGATCTTAGTTCTAGTAACCAAATTCAAAACTTAGCATGACGAACACAAAAAAAAAAAAAAAAAAAAAAAAAAAAAAAAAAACACATATGAATGTGCATAGATTTTGATATCCATATAATGTTAAGAGTTGAAGATACATTTTGGCTGAAAAAAACAAGGAGTGGAAGGACATCGTTGTCAATATTAGTTACTATTAATCAAATCATCTGAGTTCACATCTACTCATAGAAAGGTCTCCTCTTCGTTCAAGACTCATACAATGGCAAGCTAGAAAGTTACATTTTTCTGTCAGATGCGTCTAATTATCTCTTTGACAGATGAGTATGTGCCCAACACTCCAACCAAAACAGCCATAACTATTATGAATCCAATTGTCACAGCTTCAACTCCCCACCTTCGATACGCATCAAAAATCTTTAAATAGCATATGCAAGGCAAAATAATGGAAACAGTCACATTTAGGATTGCTCCAATAAGAGCCATCAGTTGCCCAAAATATGGAAAGGCCAAGGCAATAATGACTGTGCTAAGCAATAGCAGAGTCCTCAGGAGGATGCATATTGGCCTGAGGTTGTGGTGTCTGGGCAATTTGTCTTCTATGGCATTTGGAATAGGTGATATAATCAGAGCATATTTAGCAATTGGACCAACAAGAGTAGTGTAAATGGCTATCTTGGAGCTAATTTTGTCTGTGGGAAGGTTGAGTGTCACTTGGGGTAGTGTGTTTTGGCCAAACATTAGGTAGCCAATCACTGCCATGGATATGTAGCTTAGTGAACTAAGGCCAAAGCTGATCAGTAACACCTGCAACAAAAAAATATCCCAATTTAACATTAAATTAAATAGATGAATATCTACTTAAAAATATAAACATAGATTGGGATATTGAAAGGATAAGCATTTTCTATCAATGGAAAATTTAAACAAAGGCCCACAAAGAAGGGAACATCACAACATCACAGTGCCCAAAAATATCCTAAATGTCATTGGACTTAGAGGTCCTCCAGAATAGAAATCTGGCATCTAGGACAAAACGTAGGAAAAAGATAGATAATTAGAGAATCTAACAAGAATTTATTCAGAATAATGCAAGTATAACATCATTTTTTGTCCAACGTAAATTAAAAAAAATAATCATATAAGGTTCAAAATGATGCTAGCAAGATATCATTCTGGTTGAAGCCTGACTAAAATCCTATGGTCATATAGCAAGGCTACAGAAAATATACCTTGGAAAATTGGGTTTTATCTTTCATGGAAGAGTATAGAGTTGGAAACACAGGATGAGCTCCATAACAGAAGGCATATAAGCTAAGAGCAGTGGGAATGCCACTCAATTCAAAGAGCTGGTCTCCCTCACCAGAAAATCCTACTCCATCAACTGCACCGACCCACAATATGGAACAAATGATAATAACAGAAGACAGAACGCCACCAGCAGAGACAAAAGAAAGCGAGCTCAAGTCCTTTATCCACATGGAGGGCAAAATTACAAGCCCTGCTATTATTGTGAATAGACTTTTTCCTCCAATGGAATGCCCTCCTAGTTGGAAACTGACGTTGGGGAACAACTTGTGCAGGTTATCTCCTTCCAATATCAAGAACCCTACTGGCACTAAGTAAACTTCCAGGTACATAAACGTTGATATTATGAGCTTTCCTTTACGCCCGAATGCCTGCCAGCCGATTTCCGCATAGGATTTTACTGCTGGATTGGCATCCATGCATCGTTGCAACAGCAGACCAGTGTAGCAGGTCACAACTGCCAATGCGAGCAAAAAAGCAAGGCCTAGCCATCCGGCTTTTGAGAGTGTGTAGGGAATCGCTATTAAACCAATTCCTGGAAGATTGGAAAAATGAAGCCACATTTGTGACAAAATTACCATTAACATTATGTAGATTTCAGGTTTAGCAAAGGGGAGAAGTGAACAATCGATTCGAACCTGACAAGGCATTCATTCCGTTAAAGCAGGACTTCGGAAAGCTTGTCCCTCTTGTTTTAAAGGGTGGGAGGTCCATGTGCTCTGCCATGGATATTTGTGATTCTGTTTCACTGAAAAACTACAATTAATAAATTCAGATAACAAAGAAAAAAAAAACAGAGAAGAAACAGAGAGAAGAATAGTAGATAAGAAAAAAGTATAAATTAGTCCACAAATTTATACTTTGAAGAAGATTCATCGAGCATCTTTATTGAGTCTTGATCTAACAAATTGACACTAATCTCTAGTGAGCCGTATGTGTAAGGCAATAACATGTTATAGACAAGCAACTAGCATTTTAATGGGATATTAATCAGAATAGCACTAATTTAGGTTGGCCAAACAATTCACACAATGTTGGCCTACCGGGCACGAAACAACTAAAAATGATCAATTTGCTATGTTACTGGCAATTCGCGAAAAAGCGGGGCATACACATTAATAACATTATATGTCGTTAAGAGGATTAGAATGCATAACAATTAGCCTTCTGTCTGATGATTGCCTCAAGTCTTTGAAGGGGTTTTAGAGGGAGAGATTTAGGGTGAAAAAAAAAATCAGAAAAAAGAGTGCACATAAAGCAAAAGAGTGACTGGAACAAGTTTAGATGCTTGCGTGTGAGTCTTACAGCAATTTGTGGAAGCAAAAGACATAGAAAAAGAGTTACAGCAAGCAAAGGTGATGGAGGAAAGTTTTTTGCTTTTCAGTTTTGAATCTAAATTGTAACAACTTTAATAACCGAGAGGAATTTCATATACCCCAGCTATTGGCTCACTGCTAAGGCCTGTTAGCAACTATGCACAGCGTTTGAACACATAAAATGGTAGCATATATTGGCCTTTTATAACGAGTTGTGTCTCTCTCTTTCAAGATCTCTCCATTTTGGCCATCAACCTCGAAGCACCTTGGTCTTCACTACACCTACCAAAAGTCAGTAATGTGGGAATTTTATGGCGTAATATTGACTTTGAAATTCGGGGCCTCCGTATGTTTTGGGCTAGGGAAATGAGAGAATATTTTACTAGTTCTGCAGCCCCGCTAATGCATTGGCTTGCCTAAATACTTATTCTTTAAAGAAAAATAACTTTCCAAGTAGTAACAAACTAACAAGGTAATGCAAGTTGTGATGGTTGAATTTATTTAAAAAGAAAAAAAAGAGTATATTGTCATATGTCAATTAACGGAATTACATTGCCATTTATTACTATCTAAGTATCGTAGTGTAATTTCATTTTATAAATTGAACGATGAAATTGAGAAATTACTCAAATAGCATTTAAAACAAACCAATGCATGCTAATTGCTATATTTTAATTAACTCATCAAACGAGATGTGCGTATATATATATATATAGAACAATTGCATAAAATATTATATTGGAGTGTAGGTATTGTAAATGAGCTAGTCCAGGAAATTGGGCACGCTTTGTTGGGTGAATTTATAAGAGTGCAGTTTTCAGATTTTCAGCTTCAAGATTTTTAAAAGAGTTTTTCTAATTATCTTAACTTTAGTTAGAAATAAATTAGTTACATAATTTATTTAACGATATTTAATAATTTATTTGTTCTTTATTTTTTAAAATTTTAATTATCTAATAATTCATATAAATTTGTTATTATTTTATTATTATATAAATATTGTTACTTAGCATTTCTGTTTTTAGAGTATAGAGAATTATGTATCGGATCGAGATTGTAATCGATCAAATGTCCCAACCCTATAAAGAAATCATTGTTGATAGTCCAAGACCTTACATGTTGACAGACACAACTTCTACTGATTTGTTAGTAGAAAGATAGAAACTTCTATTGATTCCTTCCGTCCTTTTCACGGGGCACACATTATTTGAATAGCCAATACGTGTGTGGTTCCTAGTTGAGACTCTCATGAAGTGTAGAAGCTGTTTCATTCCTGCCTTTTCTTTTTTTTTTTTTTTTTTTTTTGCCTTTGATGTTGCAAGGAGTCAACAAACTTGAATTGGGCTATCACAGGACCAGCGGAGACTGGACATGGGTGGACTGCAGTGGCAAAGTGGGCCTCTGACCTCCACATTTTGCGTGTGACTGGATAGGGCAGGGAGCATTTGACTTCGGTGACTTTGACTCGGCGTCAACGGGAAGCTAAAAGACATCCTTGAAAGAGTATTTTAGTGAGTAAAATTTGAAATTTTATTATAAAAGTTTGAGGTTCTAATCATGGCAACCAGAGTGTGAAATTTATGGCAATCAAAAGATTTCCACTATTTTATAATTCGTGACTCAGTAGACTTATAAAGAAAAAAAAAATATTCATCAAGCTACACTTGTAATAAAAATTAGGTTTAGGTATAGAAATTTGACAACATGTGGACTCGGGTGTAATATTATATGTATTTTTTTTATCACTTGAATGCATTTATAAATTGACGACCGAACATTTTATATCGAATATTTTTTACTTTTTTATCAAAAAGATAATAATTACATGTAAATTTTCTTCCATGTGTATACTTACATTATTCGTCAATATCAATTACTACGCAAAGTTAATATAATGGTAAAGCCAAATTTAAAATTTTGTAGGTTAAATGCACGATATTATTCCAATCCATGCTGCCACAACAATGAAAATCGCGCGACTAGTTTAAACTTTGCCTAAAAGAAATTTATCACAATATAAGAAATATTAGTTATATTTTTTAATAAATACTTTAATTTAATATCTCGTAGAGAAGACAAGTCAATACATTACGAGTCTAATATGCTTTTGTTCCCCACCCTCCACCTTTTTTTTGGTACTGAGGGAGAGTTAAACTCATATAAAAAAAAAAGAGAAAAAAAATGTGGTCGCTAATTCACAAATAAAACCTGTGGCTACTTCAAATAATACTTAGGGTCTAAGCCTTTGTTTTCCTTTTTATTAATTAAATTTAAAAATCAACCTAATGGGCCGGAAATTTGATGGATGTAGACAGAACGAACCATGGGGAAGTTTTGTGAACTTGGTGGCCTAAAAGGAAACTAATCCTTCACCAATGCCTTGTGCTGTGGTCCTTTGTGCAGAATGAGTACCCTTCTAGTCAGTAATGGTGTGTCTAGATTGGAAGTGGGGTGTGAAAAAAAAATAGTGATAAAAAAAATAATTTTTTCAATAATTGTTTGAATACGTTATAAATAGATAAAAAAGAAAGTCATAAGTAAAATTTTGTTTGGATATTGTGAAAAGGTAGATAAAAGAAAATTAATAATTAGAAAATGGCATTTATATCCTTAACTTTTTCAAGTTCGTATTTTTTATGGATAGATGGAGAGGGTAGATTGGTAATTTAGAAAAAAAAATAAGGAATGCTTTTTTTTTTTTGCACTTTCTTCACTTTTCTTGCCAATTTCACGAGATTGTGAATGGCGACATGAGAAAGAAAAATTTTAAGTTTTCCAGTGTATTTTCTTATGCATAGAATTCCAAACAAGAGACAATTTCATTTTTTTCAAAACTAAACTTTATTTTTTTTATTTTTATATAACTAATCTTTTACAAGCTTTCTTTCACACCCTTTTCTTACAATTCCAAACAAGCTGCAAATGCCCACGTTGATCTGGGACATAGGCCTATAATAAATACTTTTGGAGCACACGCACCACACCCATACTTAGGATGCATGGCACATGTCTATATCGGTCAAATGTGTTAGACACGATATTCACTTAACACTCATCAGACATATTTTAAATACTTCGAAATGTGTTCAACAAAATAATAAAAAAAAAATTCAGACACACTTATTAGACGCTTCTAATTCACGTGTCAAACACATCTAATATATGTGTTTAATACTTTTAATACATGTGTTTCATAATTTTAATTAATATGTCGGACACACATATAATATTCTTTTAAAATTCTTAACAAAATACGAATTATATTGTAAAATATCACAAAAATTATTATTATGAATTATATGTTATAAAAATTTTAAATTTATTAAAAAATTTTAAATTATATATATATAATATAATATAATATAATATTTATTATACTTTATAGTCATATTCATGTCATACCTGTATCCTTATTTTCTAAGAATTTTTGTATCCTTATATTCATGTCTATATCATGTGTTTATCTTATATTCGTGTTTGTACATCCTAAATCCATACAAAAGAACGTAGAGTCTCAGCAGCCTAGCTCTTGCTGTAATTAAAAGATAGCAGTAAAAATAAGAAAGCAAAAGACACCATTTTACCCACTTTCTTCCAATTTTTTTTTTTTAGAATTTCACTCACAAATTTACTTTTAAAACCTATCATTCGCATGTTTTTTTGTCAACCTCTTTCACTCTCTCACGTTAGTCAGCTATTAAACATGACATATGACGGTGCATTCAAAGACATATCATCCGCCTCATAAGCATATGGAACACGTCATATTCCCTCTCCAACCTCTCCAGTTTTTTGGTAAAGGATCTCAACCCATCCCTTTTCGTCTCTATAATCCTCGATGCTAAAGAAAAATACTGACCGACGGACTCTGTTAATTAAGGTTGCAGATAGAAACTCGAAGGTTTGAAAATGATTTTGAAGACCCCTAGAATACGAAAGGCTCCCTTTGTCAATCCAAGTTCTAGTAGGGATGTTATCGTCATTTTAGTTTCTAATCTCCTGCTCTCTTTCTTCACACCTGAGCCGCCTCCACTGGGGTGGCGTTTCTCTACTTCACGAGTATTGATGGTTTCTGTTGCCTTCATCTTTTTCAGGCGACTATCCTCCCTCAGACATTCCGTTGATAATAATGATTTCAAAAATCTCGATTTTAAGCAGTTTAAACCTCAGCCGAGCAGACCATTGCGTTTTCCAGCCGACGTATCCGGATATACGGCGGTGGCAGCGGCAGCGGCTGCCTCCAGTGTCCAGATTTCGACTTGTCCCGCATAACAGCCATGAACCTGCTTGATTTGTCCGTACATCGCTT
This sequence comes from Carallia pectinifolia, assembly GCA_037832335.1. Lineage (NCBI taxonomy): Eukaryota > Viridiplantae > Streptophyta > Magnoliopsida > Malpighiales > Rhizophoraceae > Carallia > Carallia pectinifolia. The sequence goes on from CM075446.1 coordinate 11,940,707, forward strand.
TTGACACAAAATCCTTTTCCTAGTGGGTATTAAGAAGGTTAGAAATTTTGGTAAGATTTTTAAGTTTTATATTTTACTTTTAAAATAAGGAAAAACAGTAGTTGAATAGTTAAGATTGAAGAAAATTTTTTTTAACTTCCCCTTTATAATATTGATATATAATAATATTAGAAATATATGACACTTTGCAAGAGTTGTAATATTTTTGTATTTAATTTTAATTCAAATATTTTATTTTTTTAGATTTTGATTTTGTTAGTATTTTATAGTAGGCTTTTATATTAAACAAATTTTGTCATGCTTGATTAATTGATAAAAGTAGATATTATTCAACTTAAAAAATGCTGGTTGTAAAAAATGTGGAAGGTGTCTAAATTTGCTGGGTGGAGGAGACAGAAAAAGGAGTGCAACTACTTGAATTCTAAGGGGTGTTTAGTTTTACTATTGTTAATTGTTATTTCTAAATATTAATTGTTAAATGTTATTTTTAATTGTTAATTATTATTATTTATTATTGTTACGGATGAGTATAATATTTAGTTAAATTAATATTAATTATTACTATTTAAATAATAAAATGACTATATTAAACATCTTATTCCCAAGCATACTATGTAGTGTAGTGTATTAAAAAAATATTATCATTTTCTACTATAGAAAAATGTTGGTAGTCATACTGTAGCGTCATACGTTTCAGCTATATACAACAACATTTATAGTTTTTATAACAACAACTATATTTTGTGTAACAAAAATTTATAATTTATTTTTTTGTTACACAAAATAATGTATGTGATTACGAAAAATCTATATATTATTACAAAATAATGAATTACATGACTGAAATATATGACAACCTCGTATGGCTACTTAATGGACCATTCTCCTATAAATGAACTATTGTGGCTGACTTTGTACTGTGTAACTGTAAACAATGAAAAAGGACAAAACAAGTATAGATGGTGTACTGTCCTCTTTGTTGCTTAAAAGGCTAATTTTATAATTTTATTATTATCAATTACTAATCAAAAGGAAAAGTAACCTCTTATTATTTTTCTTAACAATTGCTGATTGGAGAAAATTGTAATTTTAATAGAAATTCAAAAATTTTTACCAAATACTTCAATTTCTACTTTTCTTTTTGAAAATGCAACACCAGTAATACCTCTATTAGCAATACCAAACACGCTCTAATTTCTTTCCAAATTTGCAAGTATTAATAGCATATGCCATTTAACTTGGGCTTCCGAATATGGCCTATAAAAGTTGTTAGTAAAATTTAAATATGACAATTAATAGTTATTATGTAGAGAAATTATTACAATATCACGTATCTTTGTCATTAAGACAAAGATACGTAGAACAATGGAATTAAAATTAATTAATGATAATGATTTGCAATGGAACTAATGACTACAACCCAGCTATTGCCGTAGATGGTGTAGAAACTAATAACCAATTTAAGTTTACATGGTGGAGTGTACCTATAATTGGTTACTACAAGAATAGTGGCAAGTTTTTCAATTAGTTTAGGCTAGACATGTCAAATTAACCGTATCGTACCAATCACAGTCCGTTTTTGTTAAAGCTTAGATATTTTGTGTTGTACTATGGCACGATCCATTTATCTTTTATGTTGTGTTGTGTCGTGCTTAAAAATTTAAACAATAATCGCCCAAAAGCCTAGGCACTAAGGCTCTTGTCGTGCCTGGGCTTTGTATTGTACTGTACCTGAGCCTTTATTCATGCTAAAATCATTTTGTACAATGCCTAATCCATTTATTGTACTTAAATTGTGTCGTGCATGGTTCATAAATAAATAAATATACAATTTTAGTGTAAGACCAAAAAACTTTATTTTTTAAAATTAAATATTTAAACTTGAGATCTAGAACAACTAATTACAATACTAAATTTTTAGACTTTAACAAAAAAAGAAAATACAAACAAAATGATTCTACATTTAATCTAATTAATAAAATTAAAATTTCAATTCAAATTCTTAAACTTGGATTAAAGATTTAATTTTATATTACTAATGCTCAATATAATGTAATATAATATAATATATAATTTCATACATTTTCATTGAAATGTAAATAAGTATACTATATAAATATTATATCTAAATTTTATGATTCATGATTTGAAAAAAATATATGAAATAGTATAGTATTATCTTAAATAAGAGTAGAAAAAATATAGAAAGTTGTTGTGGAATTAAACGGGATAGACGTAGAAAACGAAATAAGAACACACAGATTTTACGTGGAAAACCCTTATGTGAGGAAAAACTACGGGCTGAGAGGAGAGATTCTCTAAGAATGAAGAAGAGTACAGAGGAGAGTTTAGGGCAAAAACAAAATAAGGCATATGATATAGGCCCTGTTTGGTTTTCATGTTATTGATTGTTGTTGCTATTGTTGATTGTTGATTGTTGTTACTGATTATTGATTGTTATTATTATTACTGGTGCTGATGAATAAAATGAAATTATAGTGTTTGGTTATATTAAAACTAGTTGTTGCTATTTAAATAAGAAAATGACTATTTTAAGGTCCATTTGGAGATGCTGTCAATTTTTTGTTGCAGTTTCTTATTTTGTGTTTTTCTGTTTTTACTGTTTGCTGAATTTTTGTGTTTATTGCTGTTAATTTTTTTTCTATAAGAATAAAAATGTAGATAGAAAAAGGATAGTGAGAGAAATGGTAAAAAGAGTATGAATAGAGAGAGAAAAATGGGAGATAGAGAGAGAGAGGGTAGAGAGAGAATGAGCAGAGAGAATGATAGAGAGAGAAAAATGAGAGAGAAAGAGGGTAGAAAGAGAATGAGTAGAGCGAATGAAAGAGAGAGAAAATGTGAGAGAGAGGGTAGAGAGAGAATGAGTAGAGAGAATAGCAAAGAGAGAAAAGAGAGAGAGAGAGAGAGGGTAGAGAAAGAATGAGTAAAGAGAATGATAAAGAGAGAAAAATAAGAGAGAGAGGGTAGAGAGAGAATGAGTATAGAGATTGGTAAAGCAAGAAGAAAGAGAGAGAGTTTGGGTAGAGAGAGAATGAGTAGAGAAAATAGTAAGAAAGAAAAAGGAGAGAGAGAGGGCAAAGAGAGAATGATAGAGCGAGAAAAAGGAGAGAGAGTGTGGGTAGACAGAGAATGGTAGAGAGAAAAGAGAGAGAGAGAGAATAAGTAGAGAGAATGGTAGAGCGAGAAAAAGGAGAGAGAGTAAGTAGAGAGAGAATGGTAGAGAGAGAAAAAGGAGAGAGAGAGTAGAGAGAGAATGAGTAGAGAGACTGGTTGAGGGAGAAAAAGGAGAGAGAGAGTGGGTAGAGGGAGAATGAGTAGAGAGAATGGTAGAGAGAGAAAAGGAGAGAATAGTAGAGAGAGAAAAAGGAGAGAGAGAGAGGGTAGAGAGAGAAAGTGTAGAGAGAGAAAAAATATAGAGGGATAGAGAGAGGATGAGTAAATAGAGATATGATAAAGAGGGTGGATAGAGAGAGAAAAGGTTGTGAGAGAAAACATAAAAAAAATTGAAAAACAAAATGGAAAGTATCTTTTATTATTTTTTCAATTTGTTTTTTTCTTTTAAAAACACTTTTAAATTTTCAATAAAAAATAAAAAATAAAAATAATAGCAAATATGTTTTCTGTTTTTTTTATAAAAAATAAACAGAAAACGGAAAATTTAATCCATACCAAATAAGACCTTAGATATTTTGTTTTCTATTTTCATTTTATTATAGTAGATAATCTTTTTGTCTTTAGTTAGTCTCATAAAAATATGCCTTAAATATTTAGAAACAAAAATTCATCAAATCGGTGACAATCCATATTTTTTTAAAAAAATTATAGGAATTCAAAATATCAGTTTGAACAATTAATTCTATAAATGTTTATAAGAGAGATACAACAAAATTAATAATATTGACCCAAAGGTAGGATCATGTATATATTTTGATTTGATGCCTATTGCTCAAGCCACTTCAACTAGTAGCAAATTCCATGTTGCCATTCCTGTCACCATGATTCGATCAACGCATGAGGGTGCAAGCCATGAAGGTGGGATTTTGCCATGAAGGATTCTAGTTTCAACAATGTTGGTGTTCACATTGTTTATGTTTTTGTAGTTTAATTTCATTTTTGTAATGGGTGCAAGCTGGTCAAGATTAATTCTGAGATGGAAATAAACAACAAATAGAGCGGTTGATTTTTTTCTTTCTGGCCAACATTCTCCCATTCATGTGAGGAGCGCAAACCCCATTGTGGAATCTTTTTGGTGTTTTCCTCGCAACCGCACGGAAGTACTTGAGACACTGAAGGGTTAACGGGTGAAGGAAGAATGCAAGTCAAAAGGGTAATTCAGTCATAAATTTTCAATCGGCAGCTGATATTTTAAAAAAGAGATATGCATATTTTTTATCTTAAACTTTCAGATTTTTTTATATTTGAATTCTAAACCTTTTTAATATTTCATTTGAGTTTTAAAATTTTTAATTTCTTATTACATCAATCCTTTAAATTACAAAAAGTGGTCAATTCATTAATAAATGAGTTTAACTTAATAAAAATGATTTAAAAAATGCTAAATATATTAATTAAATATTTTTTTATCAACAAAATATGCACATTAAATATTTTTTTTAATTAACAAATATATGAATTAAATAGGCAACATGCATATTTTTAATAGAAAAGAGATTCAATTCATATATTTAATTTTTTTTAAATAATTTTTTATAACGTTAAAATTATTTTTTAATAGATTAATCACTTTTGGTAAATAAATGAACTAATTTGGTAGAAAATTAAAAAATTTAGAACTCCAATGAAATGTTAAAAAGGTTTAGAATTCAAACGTAAAAAAATTTAAAAATTTAGGATAAAAAATATGCATATCTCCTTTTAAAAAGTAAGTTGGGTTACTTTTCTTATCATTTACTTTTAGGGATGACTACCAGTAAACAGTAAGACTTAAAACATTTAACTAAACACTTTAAGTTGCTGTTAGTGGAAAATGAACAACAACAATAAGAGTGAAAAGTAAAACCAAACACCATCCTAAACACTATTTGATCAAGTAACTTAATTCGTGGTGTGTTCTATGACGTGAGTTTTATCAACTTAATACTTTTCCCAATATATCTTTTTCAACCTAGAAGAAATAGCACAAACGAAGTGTACGGGAATGTAAGGAGTCTCTTACTAATTATTCTACAATTCGTATTTAATGTTAGATGAAAATACTGGCTAAACTAATCCAAACTGGTCGCTAGATCTAGGATGTTGTAGCGAACCCAAACACAGTTCTAGACTTACCGCTAACTTCGAGCTTTACTTACTGCCACCATTTTTTTTTTTTATAAAAAATAAAAACAATTGATCAATAGTTGCATGTCAATTTAAGCCATATAATTATTGCTCGTTTGTCGTCGCCTCCCTCACCAAATTCTCCATATTGTCTTGGTCTTGAAGAAATTTGATCATAGGTTCATCCTTCTTATTTAGGCCTCTTTTGTTTATATCTACCCAAAATTTAGTTGAAAAATTCCGTTTTACAAATGAACAATCTCTTTCATACATTTTTCTTTTTTGAGCAAAGAACAATCTCTTTCATACAACTTTGGGGTAATTTGCACGATTCGGCGATTTCCGACTCAAAACTTAAAATGCAATTAAGTAGATTTAATTTTGAGATTACACTTCTAACTCATACAATCACATGTTTACTCTTATCATTTAACTAAATGCAAATGGTTTGGGCAATGGAGGAACATTCAGATTAGAGTAGGTAGGACCCATTTGCTAACTTGGGTGATGGTCAGATTTTTTTTTTTTTTTTTTTTTTTGTTAAAAAATGTGAAAGCAAGGGGTGACACTTTTACATTTCTGCTAAGAAGTATTGCGCTGTGTTTTTATAGCGATACTGCAATTTTGAATGGCCACGACGAGTACAAATATTGAGACTGACATAAGTTTAACACCGCTATATGCTCTGATATTCGGATCTAAGACTTCAAGGTCAACATGCTCAAACGCTTATTTTTAGGCCACAACATGCTGATGTTGAGATTCTTTATTGGGCTTGTTGGCCATTTTAAGGAGTCCCAAATTTTGGATTTAATAAATTAAGATATATTACAAGTATAACTCTAGAATCCCCCATACATTGGTTTGGGTTGTAATTTGCGTTTCGTTCAGCTCAGTTGATTGTCTGATATGTAGTATTTACTAGGAGACCATTTAGAATCGGGACCCATTTGTATTACTGTCTTGCAGCATCTCGGTATTTTAGGTGTTTAAGAAACAAAATAATGGATTGCTTATTAGGCTTTTCTCTTGGTCCAATGAGATGATTTTTGGGGTTGACAAATGTTTTGATTAACAAAAAAAAAGACATAACATTGCAAAAAGCCGAAAAATAAAAAATAGCTTTATTTTACTTATGGAGTGAATTTCTTTTTTTTTGGGGTAATAGACAAGTGCTAAAATTTAAATTTCAATCATTAAAATGAAAAGTTCAACTATGAATCATGTGATAGTGATAGTGATTATATTATAATTTATTATAATTATCTATTTGTCAGCTTCAAGTTATTAAAAAATTATTAATGTATGCATCTAACAAATTAATCATGACAAATTTTTAATCTTTTGGAAAGTTTTCATTGCGCCCCTCTATTTACAAAGTGCAGAATTTGGTAAATAGTTAAAGCTTCATTTTCTCCCCTTGAAAAGGTAACAAACAAAACGTGGATATATCCAAACTGACTTTTTCTCAGTTGTAAAAATCACGTGAGATTTTGAGGGTGGGTTTGAGGTTATGTGGAGGTCCTGGAGGATTTGGAGGAAAAGCGAAGGGGTAAACATTGGAGGACAAATTGAAGCTTTGGAGGAGTGACTGTGAGACTCAATTGCTTCTTTGTAACATAATGCTAAGAGATTTGTGAAACTAAATTTTGTTCTTTGAGTAAGTGACCATGCCCATTGGAAAGGTGTCATTTTGATTCCGAAATTTCCCTTTTCTCCCCCTTGTAAAATTTATGACAAGTTATGAATTATGATACACAAGTTTGGATTGCTAAATTGTAAACATTCCTACTATGTAGGTGGTGGCTGTATTTATTCAAACGTGTAATACAGGGGCCTGAAAGAGTAATGTTGTTTGTTTGAGAACTTGGCAGAATTATTATGCTGTGAAATTCAGCTATTGGAAAAAGGGGGAGATCCTATCTAGTTAGAGAACTTCATAGCTGAGCTTCCCATCATGCCTGACACTTCAGTGCTCTTGTAATTGGTTTTTTATATGTAATTAAATTCTCGACACTTTTAACCCAATGTTAAAAGAATCGGACCGGACTGGTCGGTTCAATCAAAAAAATCGGGAACCGGTCATAGATCCGGTCCGGTTTAAGTCTAAAAATGGAATTCGGACCAAATCGGAAAAAAACCGATCAAAAATAGGAAAAATCGGTCAAAAACCGGAAAAACCGACAAAAAACCGGACCGGTTGAACCGGTTCAATTTAAACCAAAAAATTTTAAATTATAATTTGACTTACAACTTTATCTAAATTATAATTAAAACTCTAATTTTAACTAAAAATTTTAATTTAGTCCTCAATTGATTAAAATTTTCAATTTAATCTTTAAATTTTAAAAATTAATATTAAATCACTATTTATAAATATTATTTTTTCAATTAATTTTTATAAATTATATTTTATTAAATATACTAATTGTAATATCTTTAATATATGTAAATATTAATGTAATTCTTAAAATATACTTTATTTTAAATATTTATTATCATTCTTATATAATATAACATTTTATATAATTATATAAGCTACATAAAAATTTTATTTTTATATATTTAATATTAAATATCGATTTTACCGGTTTAACCGCAATTTTACTGGTCGAACCGATTAAATTTTGAATCTCTCAACTTTCTAATTCAATGATTGGTTTAGTTCTGACAACCTTATTTTAACCACACTCTGTAGACTAACTGATCTATTATGAATTTCATTTTTTTGACTCAGATTAGTATTCCATTCACATTGATTATCCTCGTTTACCAAGCAAAGAGTAAATGATTGCTCAAAAGAAGGTTCTCGTCTTTTTACCTTCTTTTTTTTTTTTTTTTTTTTTTTTTTTTTTTTCTGGTTGGTTGATTTCTGCCTGTTGAATGCTTAAAATCATTACTTCTCCCTACAGGAAATGAAGAAGTTTAAATCCTTGAACGAAGATATTCTATTTCGTGTGCTCTCCCAGTTTCCAACCAAAGATTTGCTGGTACTAAGTTGTGTCTCTAAAGGGTGGCAACGCCTCATATCTGAGCGCAATTTCATTTGGCTTCAGTCGCAGAGAAAAGAACCACTGTCTGGATCCTTCTTCCAGCAAAGATATCAGTTGTGTGAAGAGGACATGAAGACCATCAACTATATTCCAGCTAAGAAGGAAGAAATCAAATTGCATCAAAATGTGTTTGATTTCGTCCCTCAGGACGTTGTGGTTTTGACGGCATGCAATGGGCTAGTTTTGCTGTCGAAGTTGTTTCCCATTTGAAGAGCCTACCATCTACATCTGGAATCCCTTGAACAAGAAATGGATTACATTAGACTGGGCTGAACCTGATAAAATTAACAGCATTGCTTTGGCATATGATTCGTTCAAGTATTTTCCCACGATTCAACAAATTTCGAAGTGGTTAGGCGTGGAAGTCTGAGACGGATGATGAGCAAGCATACTTCACTTTCAATGTTTATTCCTTGGAGACAAGAAATTAGAAGCTATCAAAGGAGATATGCTGGAGCAGTGACATATAAAAATAATGATATTTTTATTGGAGGAATTCTACATTGGCTTACTGATGGGAATCTGATGCAAACCCCGCGGATAGCACCGGAAGGCCCAACGCCTATAGGGAGACGCGAACCCCCACGGATACACCGAAAGACCCACGAACGAGATTGAAATCACAACCCAAGGAAAGCCAAGTCAGGTTTGAAGGAACCTTGACCCAACGTCTATAAAGAGACGCGAACCAAAGGTATAAAAGAAGGATATAGTCGCCACACCCTAGAAAAGGAAGAAGAAGGGTGATAAGACTTGGGTTGAACGCCACAAGGAGGTCTCCTTGATAAGTTCGGTAAAAGAGTTTTGAAACTCCAAAGAACGATTGTTCTCAAATCATAATTCATCAAAATTATTCCATCCTTAAAATAAAAGTGTGACAAGCATTTTATAGGCAAACCCAAATAGTTAGGGTTTTAAACCTACTAAACTTAGAAAACCTACTAAGACTAAAAAACCAAGTTCCTACACAAATAAGGAAAACCTAATTCAACTAGAAACTTGAAAATTAAAACTAATTCCTACTTGCAAACGGATTGGGCTTAAATAAAACATTGTTTGACCCAAAACAACAATTAAAACTCTAAGCTAAACAATCCAAATCAGTCCACAAATAGTCTTGTATGCATTAGGCCCAAATAATTCTTGTTGGCCCAAACTTCCTCAATTTGGTTAACACTCCTCTTCTTGCACTTGGATCACATTGATGTAGACTTGTAGGACCTCCAATCTCCATTGCTTGCTCCACAAGTAAAGCACGTTTCTTGCTCTCCAAGGAAAGTCCACCGAGCCATAAAATCACACCAAATCATGTAGTGAGGGTGCTAGCCAGACTCACATCATTCCCCCTTTCTTCAAAAAGATTTGTCCTCAAATCTTGCTGTTGTTCCACTTCAAAGCTTGGAGGAATGCCTTGAGCTACCAGGAATTGATGTCTCCCATGCCATAGAAATATATATTTGGAGTATTTTGATGCCTTCACTGCAAACCAAAACCTCCTCTTTTTAATTACCACTAGGCGATCAAACAAAGAAAATGAGCTAAGGTGGTTCAGCACCTGATCTGCAATGACAAAATCAACATGATAAGATACTTTAAGCATAGAATCAACAATATCCAATGGCTGTGGTGTCGTTGAACTGATTGGTAGCTCCATAGTAAGGCATATTGCTAGCCCTCCACCATCTACCAATTCAACTTCATGCACGGATTTCACATCCAATTCATAATGTTCAACAAGTTGATCTTCATGGCCTTTAAATGTAGATTTCACATCATCAACCAAAGTCTCCACTTCACCATCATGAACAACTTTCTCATATGATACACAACCAAGCTCAACAACTTCAGTTTCAACCTCTAAATCAACTCCCATGCTTGATACCACACACCTATAGTCAGATGTATGATCAACAACCTCATCTTCAACCTTATGTTCTGGTGCAACTTCTTTGACCACGTCAACGCAAGATTCAAAACTCACATGCTTTGATTTAGAACTCTCCACTTGCCTGATATATTCACTAAACTTTTGGAGAAACTCTTTATCAAAAATCTTTTCCTTCATTGGCACATCCTTCTTACCCTTCTCTTGGCTACTTCCAACCTCCTTACTTTTGTTTGGATCAGACTTGAATTTGTTTGATGCTTTATCCTCCTTTTTGTTCCAATTCGGCTTCCATGCTGGGGAAGAAGTCAAATTTGAATAATATCTTGATGTTGTACTCCTCCCTTTGAGCTGCCTTTCAACCTTCATAGCCATGTGAACCATGTCCTCCAACTCCACAAAATGTCGCAGCTCTACTATATTGGCTATGTTCTTGTTTAGCCCTTGTAGAAATCTAGCCATTGTAGCTTCTCGATCTTCCTCAACATTGGCGCGGATCATAGCTATCTCCATCTCCTTATGGTACTCCTCCACGCTCTTGGTACCTTGAGTAAGCCCTTGCAACCTGCGATAAAGCTCACGATAATAATGGTTAGGAACAAATCGTTTCCTCATAATTGCCTTCATCTCATCCCAAGTGTCAATTGGTCTCTCACGATTTCTTCGACGATTGAGCACCAACTGGTCCCACCAAATTATGGCATAATCGGTGAACACCACGGCTGCTAGATTCACCTTTTTCTCCTCAGAGTAATCATGGCAGTCGAACACAAGCTCTACGTTCTTTTCCCACTCCAAGTAAGCATCAGGATTGCTTTTGCCTTGAAATGGAGGAATCTTCATTTTGATGCTTCCAAGGTTGCGATCTTGTTCCCATCTCCCAATGTTCCTATCTCCTCTACCTCCATGGCCTACTTCACGTCTACCTCTCTCTTCTCTACCACGCGCCATTCTACCCACACTATAATTGGAGGCTTGATCATCTTCAACAAAGTCATCCTCAAAGTGTGCTTCATAACGTTCTCCACCATTCCCACGTGCATTGGGAACTCTTTGGTGCTGCCCCTGCTGCAAATTGGCTATGGCAGCTTCTTGTCTATCCATGCTATCTCGCATTTCATCAAAACATGCAAACACTCGATCAAATTGTTGTTGCATCGCTTTGATCTTGAATGACTCATTAGCTGATCCTCTCTCTAAAGCACATTTGCCATGGTGTGATGCAAACCCCGCGGATAGTACCGGAAGACCCAACGCCTATAGGGAGACGCGAACCCCACGGATACACCGAAAGACCCACGAACGAGATTGAAATCACAACCCAAGGAAAGCCAAGTCAGGTTTGAAGGAACCTTGACCCAACGTCTATAAAGAGACGCGAACCAAAGGTATAAAAGAAGGATATAGTCGCCACACCCTAGAAAAGGAAGAAGAAGGGTGATAAGACTTGGGTTGAACGCCACAAGGAGGTCTCCTTGATAAGTTCGGTAAAAGAGTTTTAAAACTCCAAAGAACGATTGTTCTCAAATCATAATTCATCAAAATTATTCCATCCTTAAAATAAAAGTGTGACAAGCATTTTATAGGCAAACCCAAATAGTTAGGGTTTTAAACCTACTAAACTTAGAAAACCTACTAAGACTAAAAAACCAAGTTCCTACACAAATAAGGAAAACCTAATTCAACTAGAAACTTGAAAATTAAAACTAATTCCTACTTGCAAACGGATTGGGCTTAAATAAAACATTGTTTGACCCAAAACAACAATTAAAACTCTAAGCTAAACAATCCAAATCAGTCCACAAATAGTCTTGTATGCATTAGGCCCAAATAATTCTTGTTGGCCCAAACTTCCTCAATTTGGTTAACACTCCTCTTCTTGCACTTGGATCACATTGATGTAGACTTGTAGGACCTCCAATCTCCATTGCTTGCTCCACAAGTAAAGCACGTTTCTTGCTCTCCAAGGAAAGTCCACCGAGCCATAAAATCACACCAAATCATGTAGTGAGGGTGCTAGCCAGACTCACATCATTCCCCCTTTCTTCAAAAAGATTTGTCCTCAAATCTTGCTGTTGTTCCACTTCAAAGCTTGGAGGAATGCCTTGAGCTACCAGGAATTGATGTCTCCCATGCCATAGAAATAGATATTTGGAGTATTTTGATGCCTTCACTGCAAACCAAAACCTCCTCTTTTTAATTACCACTAGGCGATCAAACAAAGAAAATGAGCTAAGGTGGTTCAGCACCTGATCTGCAATGACAAAATCAACATGATAAGATACTTTAAGCATAGAATCAACAATATCCAATGGCTGTGGTGTCGTTGAACTGATTGGTAGCTCCATAGTAAGGCATATTGCTAGCCCTCCACCATCTACCAATTCAACTTCATGCACGGATTTCACATCCAATTCATAATGTTCAACAAGTTGATCTTCATGGCCTTTAAATGTAGATTTCACATCATCAACCAAAGTCTCCACTTCACCATCATGAACAACTTTCTCTTATGATACACAACCAAGCTCAACAACTTCAGTTTCAACCTCTAAATCAACTCTCATGCTTGATACCACACACCTATAGTCAGATGTATGATCAACAACCTCATCTTCAACCTTATGTTCTGGTGCAACTTCTTTGACCACGTCAACGCAAGATTCAAAACTCACATGCTTTGATTTAGAACTCTCCACTTGCCTGATATATTCACTAAACTTTTGGAGAAACTCTTTATCAAAAATCTTTTCCTTCATTGGCACATCCTTCTTACCCTTCTCTTGGCTACTTCCAACCTCCTTACTTTTGTTTGGATCAGACTTGAATTTGTTTGATGCTTTATCCTCCTTTTTGTTCCAATTCGGCTTCCATGCTGGGGAAGAAGTCAAATTTGAATAATATCTTGATGTTGTACTCCTCCCTTTGAGCTGCCTTTCAACCTTCATAGCCATGTGAACCATGTCCTCCAACTCCACAAAATGTCGCAGCTCTACTATATTGGCTATGTTCTTGTTTAGCCCTTGTAGAAATCTAGCCATTGTAGCTTCTCGATCTTCCTCAACATTGGCGCGGATCATAGCTATCTCCATCTCCTTATGGTACTCCTCCACGCTCTTGGTACCTTGAGTAAGCCCTTGCAACCTGCGATAAAGCTCACGATAATAATGGTTAGGAACAAATCGTTTCCTCATAATTGCCTTCATCTCATCCCAAGTGTCAATTGGTCTCTCACGATTTCTTCGACGATTGAGCACCAACTGGTCCCACCAAATTATGGCATAATCGGTGAACACCACGGCTGCTAGATTCACCTTTTTCTCCTCAGAGTAATCATGGCAGTCGAACACAAGCTCTACGTTCTTTTCCCACTCCAAGTAAGCATCAGGATTGCTTTTGCCTTGAAATGGAGGAATCTTCATTTTGATGCTTCCAAGGTTGCGATCTTGTTCCCATCTCCCAATGTTCCTATCTCCTCTACCTCCATGGCCTACTTCACGTCTACCTCTCTCTTCTCTACCACGCGCCATTCTACCCACACTATAATTGGAGGCTTGATCATCTTCAACAAAGTCATCCTCAAAGTGTGCTTCATAACGTTCTCCACCATTCCCACGTGCATTGGGAACTCTTTGGTGCTGCCCCTGCTGCAAATTGGCTATGGCAGCTTCTTGTCTATCCATGCTATCTCGCATTTCATCAAAACATGCAAACACTCTATCAAATTGTTGTTGCATCGCTTTGATCTTGAATGACTCATTAGCTGATCCTTTCTCTAAAGGACCTTTGCCATGGTCTGTAGACATCTTTAAACCTGCAAAATTATGTTAGAAAGGGCCTCACAAACACTCCCTCACGTGTTTGCACTCCACTCCTCACGTATGACACTCAATCTCTCGTGTTTGCACACAAATCAATTTGGCTTTTCTTTCCAATGCAACTCACACTCTTGCCTTTTTCCACTCAATTGTTCCTCACTCTAAGTTCCTTTGGAGCCAAGAATCAATAAAAATTCAGTTTACAAACTCCTTGCAACAACTAGAACTAAAGGCTGAAGGAAAAACAACAAGGGAAAGGGTTTGGTACAAGCTGCTGTCCACACAAGTAATTTAGCCAAATAGTTTTTTTCTTTTGTTTTTTTAATATGGCCAGAACTCTTTTTTTTTTTTTTGTTAAACTTGCTGGAAAGTAACAAAATTGACTCAAATAACCACTAGGAAACACAAAAAAAAAAAGGTTTAGATAGGGCGGACTAGGGTTTCTCACTTTTTCCCAATCAGGACAGATATTGAGCGCTGAATTCGAACTCGATTTTGACAAAGATTTCAACCGAACTGGGCTTTTCTTAAAACACAAACGTTGTAGCCCTATGTATTAGCTTTCAAACGCAACTGGAATTACTCAATTTGGAGTTGTATAGAAGAAGTTATCACAACAATACTGAACAGATGTCAAATCTGGTGGACAGACGCGCGGAAACACAAAGACTTAGGGTTTTTTTCTTCTTTTTTTTTTTTTTATAATTTTCAGCAAAGAACACACGCACAAAAGACAAAGAACATACTAAGATATAAAAGAAGGATATAGTCGCCACACCCTAGAAAAGGAAGAAGGAGGGTGATAAGACTTGGGTTGAACGCCACAAGGAGGTCTCCTTGATAAGTTCGGTAAAAGAGTTTTGAAACTCCAAAGAACGATTGTTCTCAAATCATAATTCATCAAAATTATTTCATCCTTAAAATAAAAGTCTGACAAGCATTTTATAGGCAAACCCAAATAGTTAGGGTTTTAAACCTACTAAGTTTAGAAAACCTACTAAGACTAAAAAACTAAGTTCCTACACAAATAAGGAAAACCTAATTCAACTAGAAACTTGAAAATTAAAACTAATTCCTACTTGCAAACGGATTGGGTTTAAATAAAACATTGTTTGACCCAAAACAACAATTAAAACTCTAAGCTAAACAATCCAAATCAGTCCACAAATAGTCTTGTATGCATTAGGCCCAAATAATTCTTGTTGGCCCAAACTTCCTCAATTTGGTTAACACTCCTCTTCTTGCACTTGGATCACATTGATGTAGACTTGTAGGACCTCCAATCTCCATTGCTTGCTCCACAAGTAAAGCACGTTTCTTGCTCTCCAAGGAAAGTCCACCGAGCCATAAAATCACACCAAATCATGTAGTGAGGGTGCTAGCCAGACTCACATCATTATCGAATTCTCACCTTCAATGTAGAATTGAATCAGCTTGACTTGTTTCCCCACCAGTCCCAACAAATGAATTAATGAATAATTCTCAGGCGTTTATTAGAGAATCTGAAGGCCAATTGCATTACATAATGACATCTAAATATGGAATCCATGCACGGTTTCTTGAGGATTACTTTGAGCTTAAATGGTCACTCAGGTACTCGAAAACTCCAGAAGAAATGGAAGACGAAAATTCTTAGTTCCTCATCAATTTGTACAACAAAGTGGTCCAGAAGTTGGAAATCCTTAATACCCCATGGATAGATCCATTGGCCTTCAAAGACAGCGTTCTGGTTATGAGAGCAGCAGCCACCATCTATTTGTATCACATTGACACATCTAAGATGGAGAAAATCTCTGACATTGAAAAATTTCGGTACCTATTCTATGTTTTGTGCTTTTTTGCTTCCCTATAGGATAAGCTTGGTTCCATTGTATTATTTAGGCAACAACATGGGTGTACTTTAAATTTTTTTGCTCTGATTGTTGATATTTGAGTCGTTCTCTCTCACTCATGTTTCACTCAATAGAAACTTGGAAGAAAGCAATTTTATTTTAGTGGCAGCGCTAGTACGAGTTACTTTTCAACCAACTGAATGACTTGTTCAAATAGACATCAGATGCTGGTTTATTACACATATGTAATTTCTTCTCCAAACTTACTAATTGACGAAATAAATAAAGGAGATGATTTGTGGCAAAGACGAATTTTGGGATTTGGCCAGCCTTTGCCTACACCCTTTGTGACACTGAGAAAAACATTTTAAAAAAAGAAAGAATGGAATGTATAACGACCCGACAGATTTGTGATGTGGCAGCAGTGACAACAGCGGAAACTTCACATATGCTAGATACTGTGTTTTGTAATTTAGAAATATGTCACAATTTGAGACCACAAAAAGGATAATCTTGTTGCTCTTAAAACAAGCTTTAATGTTATCATGTTATTTTGCTACTGTACATTGACTTTAAGTCAGAAAAAGTTAAAGATAAGTTTTAGAGCTTGATGAAGATTAATATTGAACATTTAAGCTTCGAGCTGATTGACGAAGAGAAAGGAGAAGTTACCGCTGGAGGGAAGAAGCTTCAAAATTTTGTCCTTTCTGGTGCAGCAAGGAGTTGGTGTTCATTGTTAATGTTCCAGCATTTCTTTAGTTTGTTTCAATCCTTTTGTAATGGTTCTTTGTTGCAAAGTTAGGATTTTATGTTCCTTTTGCATTATAACCGAGTAATCATCCTGAATCTGATAAGGCATGGATGTTGCTTGTGATTTTGGTATTACGTTGCTGTCAAGTTACTTGCTTGTTTGAGCATAACTTTGTTGCACCCAAGCATGGGATTGGTGTACTAAAGCTTTGTAATCACAAGATATTTATAACAATTACAAGTAATAGGAACTGCTTGTTGCCCCATTCTCAAATCTTCTCTGCACTTTTCACCTCTGCTTTTCATTTACTGGTTTTTAGCTGAAACATAGGCTGCTAAGCTTAGTTGCTTCTTTCTAAAACCAATAGAGCTAAAACATAGAAATACAAACTTGCAGTTACTGCTCATTCCCACATGAACTTTCCCTTTGGATTTAGTGCCATTAATCTGGACTTCATGTCTATTGATTAGAGATTGGACTCTATCGTGTGTTGTTAATTTGAACTCTTGTGCTTAATTCATTATTGGGTTTTGATGCTCAATTCTAAGCTCAACAGATTCCATCTACCTTATTGTTGTCATGTTGCAAACTCCAACCATTTTAGCAATCAGTGTATGAAAATCATCCTGCTTCTAAATCAGCTTATGCAGAAAATGGATAAACAGTCATATAAATGCAATTTAATGGAAAAAAGAAAGTTGAATATTAAAACTAGTGCAGAATTAGATTAATATCAGCTTAGAAGTTTATACAAACAAATGGTTAAGGGAATTAAATACCAAAATTCAGAAAGTTAAAAATTTTAAAAAAAAAAGTGCAAGGAAAATAAGAGGAACTCATTATTGAAGGTACAGAAACAAGTTCCGGATATAACAAATGGTGTTCTTGTCAGATTTCTTGGTCACCACAAAGTTCATGCAGCAAGTGGTGATTACGCTCCAAGTCTCAATTAGCTTCACCAAGTTCAACCACACCATCTGGTTTGAATATCTTGAAAGAACACCCTGACAAATACATTTGAACATAATACATAATCACAATTAACAACAAATATCTCGAAGATTCCAAGAAAATTTGACCATTTGAGATGTGGGAATTCGTTGAAAATTCGTACAAATCGTACCATTGGCTAGTCCTCTCCATGGCAACAAAGAGCCTGCTGTTGCTCCTAAAGGGGTTGCCATGCCTAGCTGCTTTTGGCGTTAAGGAAAAGAATAGATGATGAGGAAGAAACTAGAGCTCTTGGAACATGTGTTTTTTCATTGGCTCATAACATAGACATCCTTTGTATACGGAGACTGTCTTATAAAGTGTATCGCTGCTTATTCATCCTCTTATCCACAGTAATTTCCGCTTTTCTTTTAGCGTCTTTTATAGTGTATTGTTAGGATAAATTAGTGTTTTGCAAAAACATGCCATTTGATCCTTGCATTTCTATTCTAATCAAATTTTCAGTGTTTTGTACAAAACTATGGAGCATGGTAAACACCAGATTTTCATAGTGCATCATAATAAATCAGAGAAATAGACCTTTTGTATGGAGACAAGGTGATGAGCTGAGGGTGAAAATTAACAAATTGACATTTATAGAGACACAACTTCCTTACTCATATTACTTTCACTGGCAAAAAATTGTGGGCAGTGCAAAGAATATTGGAGAAGTACTTAATCAGCTTTGTCTTTTCGAAGATATTGCAAGCCTTAAAAGCCCCAGTCGGGATTTAATCTGCTTCATAGTTTTATTATTACATTTGAGCATATCTAATCTTTAAGTTCTGCAGTATGTGATGCTGATGGAGGTACTTGATTGGGATGCTTGCAGGACGGCCATGTCAATGCTCTATTTTCAACCCCATCAATTTATTCAGCTGCAAAACATGCAGCAAATATTTCCTAGCCACTCAAGACAGATGACTACTTAACATAAATTCGAAATTTTCAGAAATCGGATATTTTACAATGCTGCCAATTCAATTCATCTTTCGCCTTCACAATGTTAATTGTTTGAATGTATCAGATATGCAGATCGTGAAAATGCTTATTGGAGTGGCTTTTTTACTAGCAGACGTAGCCTTAAAGGCTACCTCAGAACAGCGAGTGGATCCTATTTGGTAAGATTTGTAAGATTGATCTAGCAAAATTTAGAGCATATTATGCTCGCTGATCTCGATAAAATCACAGGCAGTGAGGCAGTTGGATCTTGTTAGTATTAGTGCGCGCAGCCAAAACATAGTTGAAGAGAAAGAAGACAGAGCACCGCCATAATGAAGTTTCTTTTTAGCAGTGGGGCAAGCATAATCAAGTCGAGGTGAACATTGTAAGCTAAGAGAAGTTGCTTTGTAATTATTGCCCATAATAATAGCAATGTTGCAGCTAATCCCCCCATAAACCTGCATGCATTTGTGACCACTGTATTGATATTAGTATTCGTGTGAGAAGCAAACAATGAAGAGACATCGGACCCATCTCTGTGGCCAACAAATTAGAGCGCACAAGAATTGAATCGCTAGACAAAGCAGGCAGTGTTGTGGTGTGCAGTGGGCTCACAAAATAAGGTTGAAGAAGACGAGAAAGGGGGGTGCTGTTGAACAAAGCAGTCTGGGGAATGAACTTTCCTTTGTAAAGATAGAAAATGGATTTGCAGCCGGCCACCGTCGTAACCAACAGAAATGCTAAAGAAATGCAACCAAGTACAACTGAGTGAACACATTCAGGAGGTAATAGCATATCGTTTCATTATCATCCTCTCCTTGTCCTTGTATCGGATTTCCAGCTGATGTCTACCAAAACTACAAAGACTCATGATGATGAACGTAAATCAATCCAACCCAAAAAAAAAAAACAAAGAAAAAACTAACTAAATAATAATAATAATAATAACAACAAGAAGAAGAAGGAGGACGTGAAATCAACAAATAGACAAAGTGCAAGTATGGACGGAAAATATAGACACGTTCTAGATAAATTTGGTTCATGCTGAAGTCAATAATATTAGAAAAAAAAAATTCATTTTTTTGAATTCAAAATTCTCACCCAAAAATTATTGGATGTGAAACAAGACACAACAAACATAAAATTCACATTTTGGTCACGCATATTATTGTTCTTCTTGTAAATTTTGTAATCTTTATTACAAAATTTTAATTTTTTTTAGAAAAAATAAATTGTTATGCGTAAATCCCACTTGCCAGATCATTTTTTTCCTATTCTACGTCAATTTTCTCAGCCCACAAATGTTCTCTCGGAATAAATAATATAATACTTACATTCTTGTTTTCGGCCATGGCACCGAAGATTAAGGCGAGCGCGCCCAGAGTGTCGACAATTGTTCTCATCTGAATCATTGTCATCCCAAGCCCCGCCACTGTTTTCACTTTCCTGACCTTCTGAACTATTAATGTGGGTGCTGAAGCTTAGTGGCTCCTTCGGACTTCTTGAGAGAGTTGAGAATGGAGAAATAAATAGAGAAAAGACAAGACAGACGAGACATATATTTATTTATTTATTTATTTTTTATATTTATAATAAGAATAATAATATATATTATAATTCATCTTCTTACTTTTTGAGTGCAATTAAATAGGTGACGTGAATAATCTATCATTCTGAAAATTTATTTGTAATTTTATGTCATTTTTTCTTTTAAAGACCATTTTTAATATTTGAATCTTTACTTGTTAATAGGTAAAATTGATGCCTCTACATTTTAGAGAAGAAACCCTACGGATTGGATTTACTTAATATCCGATACATCCAAATTCAAATACATAGTTAGTTAAGAAGATATGCTTAAAATTCATCCTTTTTTTGAACAACTCTTAAAATTTATCCAAATCTTTAAAGTTAACCGTCTCCGCATGCATTTCGGACCCACCATTTTTTTTAGTTTTCCCTTTTCTTTGTTTCTTTTCAATTTTTAATTCTGTTTCTACATAAGGGGGAAAAAAAAAAAGATTCCGTGTTATATTTCCCTACAAAAGGCAAACAGCACAAAAAATTTAGGATTTAGTGAAACACTGATACTTAACACATATATAGGATAAAAATAATTTTAGTTCCAAATATTTGAGATGTTTCTAATGTAGTTTTATAAATTTTGTCATCCTAGTTTTATAATTTTCTTTGATATTTCAGTGTTGTCTATGTTTGTAAGTTGAATAGCCTACTCGTTAGAATACTAACAAATTATAAACCTTGTTTTATATTATTTGAGTGATAAGCTTTACCAACATGTATATTGAAATGACATTTTGGATGATGCATGATTATGGTCATTTTTTCATGAAAGAAACATTAAAAAAAAAAAAAGAAACATTATTGAAAAACAATTAATTTGGTTGTAAATAATTTATTATATCAGTATTTTAGGAATATTTGAAAGAAAGAAAGCATACTCTTAAAATCAATTAATTATGAACAACCACTTAAGTTCAATTTCTGATGATATTCTAATTGTTATATCAGTATTCTATTTTAAAATTATTTTGGTCGCTTGTACGTTTATCCCTTTTGGGTATATTTTGTCGCGAAAAAGTTTTGTTTAATTAAACTATTTTTGAACAAAAATACCTACAAATTGTTCTAGGACCAAATGACCACTTTTCCCACAGTTTTTCTAACCAGTAGTATGATAATCAAAAGGTTCTATGTTTTGTTTTTAAGATATACACTTAACATCATCATCTATATATCTATATCTATATAATAATATATTAATTTATAAAGGATAGAGAAACTTCGAGTTTTGCTCTCATTCATTCTGAGGCTCTTTTCGCTTATGTGGCATCAACACCAACAGCAAATCATCCGACTCCAATTTCTGCAAGTGCTCGAGCTCATGCACTGTCTGGTGTGTCAATTGCATCCATTTGTGATTTCAAGTGAAAATCTTAAATTTAATTATTTTCATTTATTTTAATTTCATTATTTTGTTATGATAATAACCAATCTCTGTTAACAGAAAACGGCAAGCTTGAATGAAAAACAGCAGCACAGTAGCAATATCAGCTTGATGAACCTTTGTAAACAAAGTGAAGAGAGAAGAGAGAAGAAAGAAGGTAGAAAGAGAGAGGAAGATCAATTTTTGGGCATAATAATCCCATTTTCAGTTTGTATTGCTTGATATATACAAAGCTTACACAATTTGTAAACTCAAAGTACACACATTCACGAGCCCATACTCTAGTGCATATCACCATGCTTAATAGCACTTTCAACTAAGATACGAGTAATCTCTAACAACAACTACCATGACTACTTTGTTTACAAAGTCAATGCAACCACCAGGTGTTCCATACCTCATTTCACATCATGACTTAATTAAATAATTACATCAAAATGAGCTAACTAATTAGATTAGTTTTGAACACAAACTTGATTGCTCCTTCAAATGCCATAACTGCCGGAAGACTTGAGACAGAATAGTCTTCAAGCTTTGCAATGTTCAAAACCTATCTACAGCAGCTCCAAAGCATCAATCCTAAGAAGCTTTAACGGGGACAAACACCCATAATTTCCACGACCAAAACTCAGCACCACATTTAGCGTTACCAACCTCAAGTTTTTGCCAGTACTCCCATGTCATCTCCTTCAATCAACCTTCGAGCTTCTGAAAGAGGGCCTTCTCTCGAAATCTTGTTTGCTATGAGTAGTTGGACAAAATTTTCTTTCAGAATACATGGAAAAAAAATAATAATAATAAAACTGTAGATGCTAGTCAAGCACTTTATGCAATTCTGAAGAAATTTATCTTCAGTCCAACACATAACGACAAGGGGTTCAAACAGGATTCTCACCAACAGTGCATCCAACTCTACCGACTGCGTGGCTGACGACCAGTATACAGGAAACAGAATGGATTTAAGTTCACTGCCACTATGAAATAAGAAGCAGCAAAATGACCATTATAAATCAAAAGAAAAAACAGAGGAATGACATTAGGATGGCACACATCAAATTGCCATCATCAAACACACACGCACATGCACACAAAGGTGCCATACATTATGATAAAAAAAAGATGGTGAAAAATCTTAATTGTCAGATAAACATGGAAATATTGAAACCATAAACAAATACATTTGGATCTTCCTTTAAAATCCCAATTGTGGTCACAACCTGACCAGTCAAAATTAAACCAGAAAACAAAAAAATTAAAATCATCAAGAAGTGAATCATGCCTAAATCTATAGAACAAGTGGATCCTTGCCACATGCAAGTGTGTTGACTTGTTTGTCAGATTTATTTGAGGTGGAACTTCAGGTGAAAATGCTCTTCTCTACCCACTGGAGTGAATGGCTTTATGTCAAGACTCAGAACTCTATTTCTTGATCTGTGAATTTATCCTTCTTAAGCAGATAATACTAATGTTTGACAAAAGCACATCCCCATATATATTTTGATTATCTCATTGCCATGTTTCTGCAGGTATATAATCTTTTTGTTGACTTGTATTCTAGCAAGCCAACCACTGAATTTTTATCTAAGTTTGATAATTCATATTTATTACAAAATTTGGTAATCCATGTTCAAGGATATTATGTTCAGTAAAATATAACAGAATGAAGAGAAATTTTCCAACAAATTGATCGAACCTCTATATATCCACCACTTTGGGGTCATTATAAGATGTACTCTTCAAATTTCAGATCATTAGAAAGATTGTGGTGCTCAACAAGTTGTCCAGGCAGTACTGCTGCGAAGGATTCAGGTATTTCGTAAGTACAAGATGGACTAATATGCCTATGGAGCACGAGAAACCAGAGTTAGAAAAATTTAACTTCTTGTATATGCACTCGTCATGGTGATATGTGCATGAAGTCGATCTCTAACATAGACTTACATGAAGTGAATAATGTAATCGGTTAGAAATGTGCTGCTCCTTCACTGTCTGCCAAATACCTTTTTTTTTTATATCCCCACAAAAACCAATGTCCTAAAACAACCATGAGAAACCAAAATTATACCATTATCTATGACGTAAACGGGGATTTTTTTTTTTTTTCATTCATTCTTCTTCTGATTTTTATAGCAAACAAATACTTGACTCATGTGTCAAGTTTTTACAGGTTCATTTTTTCATTTACAATACATTTTGACTTCCAGTAAAGTAGACACAAATTACTGATTACTTGCACATCTTCCTGGCTCGGATTGTGGACTCTGATTGCTTCAGGGGATTGTCTTTCGTGTTTGATACCGTGTGCATGTGTTCATGAAACTAGTGGAGACTTTGCTTACACACGGCAAGGCCTTCTCAAAGAGGAATTTTTGACTGCTTTCGTATCTAAACCTCGAGAGACCGTTTCATTTGGTTTTCTGTCAAGAATGTCCACCAGAGAGATTTAAAAATGAGTACATTGTTGAAAAATGCAAGTGACATTTGATCAGAAAGTTCATGAATGAATGCTGGAGAAAATGTGGATGTGACCAGTAGTACAGAGGGCTATTACACGCAACTTGCAGGTAAAATAATTTATGTAATCACCGATAGTGGTTATGCGAGAAATAGACTAATAGTAAAACTAAAGTTGTTAGAATTCAAAAACAGACAGTGGTGGAAAAGACACAGAGAAACTAAATCTTAGAATTTTACCTGTTGAGCCAATTATACTTAAATCATCATCAAGATTTTCAAAATTTTGGGACTGCACCAGAAAACAAATTGTAAAAATTAACTATTTATATGAACCAAATTTACTATTTATATAAACCAAATTTAATAAAAGATTAATAGTTATCCGTAATGAACTTACCGGAGTCTTCCTGGGATATGTCAATGATCATGACCAAGCAGTGATTATGTCAATCTTCATAAAACTCCTCGAAAGCGGACGAGGAGAGACTATAAGGAGATTGAGGACGACTCAAGCAATTCGAACGCCGGCAAAGGTTTGGTGAGCAAAAGGAAAAACTAAAGTGGCCTAAAGAAGGAAGCTGAGAGCTGTCAGTTTTATAATTGAGATCTTCCTTATCTTATCACGTTATTATGCTTAAACACAGCCTAATATATAGGATCATCTTAGACCTAAAATCGGCAATAATATTAACGGAACAGTTCAAAGAAAGAAAGAGACTTTTAAAATATAAAACGAAAAAAAAAGAAGAAGAGATTTGATAGAGATGGATTGATTCATTTGTTTCGAAATTAAATTTTGAATGTGAGATGAATATTATCCGAATATCTTGACCAAGTCTTATCATCACGAACTATGCATTTTAGCTACACCTTCTCCAAATCCTGCAACAAGAAAGATTTGTTTGTCCCCAGTCAGAAATTTCAGATTATCTCATCATCAAAATTTAAACAATTCAGTTCTCAGTCAACAATACCACCTCGAAAATCTCTCTACTTGGTCAACAAGTTTACAGCTCATGCCGACAACGACAAATAGCAACACTCTTAGTCTCTTACGTTCAATGATATTTACTATTTTATATATTTGTCTGTTTTTCATGAATTTAATTATTTAAGGGGCGCATAGCAATCAGTTGCTACATTGAAGCCATTTGATTATGTGGACAATGAAGAACGATTCTTGAGCAAAGCTATTTATGGTTGGTCCTTTTCCAGAACCAGTTATCACCACCTGGAGCTTGGAGAAATTTCGAAATTCATTTTTGTCCAGATACTGAGGTGGTGGGAGACGAAATGACCTCACATGACAATCTCTTGCTTGTGTTTGATCCCATAGCGAAAAAAAAAAAAAAGAGTAACTCCTAATAACATGTTCCAGTCATTAATATTATTAATTAATATTATACCCAAATTTTTTTTTTGGATAATTCAATATTAATAAACTAAAATTTCAAACACTGAAAAAAGATAATTTTAATAAAAGAATTCAATAAATTTAAAAATAACTAGACATTTAATATAGAATCTCATATTTATTATTAACTGAGTTTTCATATTTATTATTAACTGAGTTTTGAGTCCGCGCAATGAGCGGTTTATTCATTTTGTGATACAACATGAAAATTTTAATACAAAAATTAAAAATTAATAAAAAAAAGAAAAAATAACAAAATAGTGCATATATAGAACTAAATTTTATATAGAAGAGATTTTGTCTGGTTGTACAGTTTTTTGATAAGTTAACTTCTTTTTTTGAGAAGTTAGTTATAAATAAAACTCTATACAGTTCGGAAAGAAAAAAAAAAACTAAATTTTACCACTCTCTTGCCTCATCTTCAACCTCTTAAATTAAACAGAGAGAACATACATTTTCATCGTTGCCTTCAAGAACCAGTAACCTTAAAAAAAAAAAAAAAAATTGATTACTCAACAAATTTATTAATCACTCTGGACAGCTTCAAAAGGAACTTTAACGGCGGCCACATTAGATTTCTCTGCCTATTCTCGCACTTCTTGTAGGACGAGAAAGTAAAAACGCAAAGCCAAAAACAAAAACATAAAGCAGGAAAACTAATGCAGGTTCAAAAGTGCGTAAAATATATCTTTGCGCTATGCATGTGTGACACTCGTTCATAAACTCTTTTTCAGACTAATTAAACAAATGTTACGTGTGTTCATTTATAAGAATTTTAAAACTTTTTTTTCATGTAAAATTTTGTTCTTTCCTTTACTTATCTTTCTTTGAAAATACACTACCAATCCCAAGCTTAGTCATCTACAAAAAATGGGCATAAGGGCCCTAGTTTAATATAATTTTATAAGATTGGTGCATCACTGTCATAGTGTTTGCTTCGTATGATACATAAATATACTGATACACGTGCCAGAGGGAGGGCATTAAGGTAGTCAAAATCGAGATCCTACCTAACATTGATTTCAAATATTACAAATCATATAATTGTAAGACTTTATTAAAAATAAAGAAAAATAGATATTAATTAATACTAATATATATAACTCACAATGAAATATTTTACATATATCAACTCAGCAATAATGAAAAGAATTACAATAATTCTCTTCTTATATAAAAGAAAAAAATTATTTCCCTTCTTTATAATCATCATAGAATAATTTTCATAAGTTCAATTTTTTTTTTATCTAATTACTTACTTGCCCATATTTTACTATTTCAATTCAAACAAAAACAAATATTTATAATTTTGTTTGTATTATAAACAAGGATGAGTTTCCGCTTAAAAATTTATTATTAAGTAAATGAAAATTGAAGAATCAGATCGGAATTTTAAGGATCTTATAATTTGGATCATGGCTCTAGCAAAATCCTATCTCAAAAAAATTCTATCAAGATTCAAACCGTTAGTTTTATTTATGATTGGTAAATCGTAAGATCTTGCAATTCATATTAGGATTTTAACAACTTTGAAGGGGATGGCGAGATGAGGAGGAGTCTGCCTTGGGTCCCTAAAAATATGAACGAACCAGATGATATCGCATATATCATTATATTGAAATAATAATCTAATGATTTTTTTGCAATACTTATATGTGTCGGTAGTTGTTACTTTTACTTAATATTTTATAAATATAATTC
This sequence comes from Carallia pectinifolia, assembly GCA_037832335.1. NCBI lineage: Eukaryota > Viridiplantae > Streptophyta > Magnoliopsida > Malpighiales > Rhizophoraceae > Carallia > Carallia pectinifolia. The sequence goes on from CM075446.1 coordinate 11,967,819, forward strand.
ACTTATAATATTATATTATAAAAATTTATATTTTATTTTTTTATTTAAAGTAAATTTTATTTATTATGTGATATAAGATTACGAGTAAGTTATATTTATTAAAAAAATGATTTATATTAAAAATTAGTAAGTCTAACATATTTTACTAACTTTGACAAGTTCACCTTGCATATTAATTAGTTTAAAAATCCGGAACAAATGGAATAAAACCCATCCTATCACGTAATTATGCTACCACTAAAGGTACATCCCAGGATCCTCTGCAAGAAATAAGGAAATTAAAACCAACAAACACAATCAGCTGTATATTGTACGATTGATATACGAATAATGATAAAACACACCAATTATACCTCCCGACTTTTTCCGACTTCCATTCAGACTAAAACCTCGTTGCCTACGTGGCTACGTGACACTTTTTTTTTTTTTTTTTTGACCCTTTTTTTTTTAAATTATTATTTAAAACAATATTGAGTACGTTTATAATCACATTAAATATTATTTATAATTTAATTTATTGTTATTAAAATTGTATTGAATGTAACACTAAATATTATTTAAGAATTTTTTTTGTGAAAATTTAGTTTTAATAACAAAAAGAAAAAGTACCCACAAGACCAAAAAAAAAAAAAAAAGAAAAAGTACCCAAGCCGAAAACCATGGAAAGATAAGAAACACTCAGTAAAGGAGTTCCATCGTCCATGTAAACAAATAGGGAGGAGTCGGTATGTGCAATTTGTGTCATATATCATTATCCTTAACGGAAAAAGTAGACTTCCTAAATATTTTATCCGAATTTTTTATTCAAATTATAACAAATTTTTTACTTTTTTCCACAAATTTTTAACTTTTAATAAAAAAATTAAATTTTTTATTTTAAAAAATAAAAATTATCGTCATAAAAATTAAAAAATTTGTTACAATTCAGGTAAAAAATTGTAGAGGTATGCCCATGTCCTATCCTTAAAATACCGGGTAATATACCTGACACGAAAATTTTGACACGACTTTTCCCAATTGTGCAACGTGGCTTTTATCCTTTGGTGGTTTTGGTTTGGACCCCATTTCCTTCTGTTTTTTTTTTTTTATAATAAAAGTAAGCTTTTACATAAAAAAAAATAATAAATAGAATTTATTGTTACCGTAAAAGTAGTTTTTATAACAAAAACATAAATCTTAAGTAATATTTAATATTATTTTAATATTATTTTAAACATATTAAATAATATTTTAAATAATATTTTAAAAAAAATGGTAAAAAAAATTATAAAAGAAAACTAGCACTTAGCCACGTGGGCAAGGAATTCTTAGTTTTGAAGGAAGTCAGGAAAAGTGGAGAGGTCGGATTCGCGTGTTTTATCGTTATTTTAAAGAGTTCGATTAAGTGGCCACGTAATTTTGTTATACATTTTAGTTATATATTCAGTTATTTTATAATAATATACAGATTTTTTTTGTAACAATATACAAATTTTTTATAACAAAAAAATAAATTGTAAATTTTTATTATAAAAAATATAATTATTATTACAAAAATTATAAACGTTATTGCATATAATAGAAATGTACAATACTATAGTGTGACCACCAAAAATACCAATAAAGAAAGCTTCAATTACATTCTCAAGTTGGAGAGGATCAATTCGACAACAATTTGAACATGCTAAATACACCAGGACCTGGCCAGGTCACACTGCCGGCCTTTAGTGGCAAACCCTTGCGAGTTCTGAGCGGAAACACTTGACACCCAAATATATAAGAGAACGGCGGATGATTTTGAATTGAGTCGACGGCCCACCATCTTATAGCCCCCACTTGGGTCATAAGGTTGCGTAACCAAGCTCTGGAAAGAAACTAATTAAGAGAAATTGGGCTTTGGATTTGCTGTGGATTTTTTTTTTTTTTAATGGTAACTACATTATTTTAGTAGAAACATGCGGGCAATGAAAAAAAATTTAGATCAAATTCCTAACACACCGTTGTTTTCTTTTAATATCATTGTTATTAAAATTGGATTGGACCGTTCGGTCCGATTGATTCAATCGGTAACTGGTCAAAGGTTCGGGCCGATTTATGCTAGTTTATAATACTTAATTTAAATAGGTAAAAAACGGATTAAAATCAATTAAAAATGGTGAAAATTGGACCAGTTAGACCAGTTTAAATTAAATTAAAAATTTATAAATTATAATTTGACCTTAAGTATTATTTAAATTATAATTTAAGCTCTTAATTTAATTAAAAAGTCCAATTTAATCTTAAATTGATTAAAACTTTCAATTTAGTTCTTAAAATTAAAAAATTTAATATTTAATCACTATTTATAAATATTATTTTTTTAATTATTTTTATACATATATCTATAAGTAAGTATATAAAATTGAGGCTGAGGGAAAATTTTAGACTTTCTCTCTCTACTATGTAGCAGTTTCTGATAAATTTGAAAGTTTAAAATATTAAAATATTTTATAATTTTAAATTTCTATTACAATCAAGATTAATATTTTATAAATTTAATTGTAATCAAATAAGGATTCTATTGATTTTGTATAATACTACTTTGACTCTAATTAAATCCTTATAATTATAAATTTGTAAGTTAAAAATATTAAAATATTTTATAATTTTCAATTTTCTGTTATAGTCAGGATTAGTGTTTTATAAATTTAATTGTAATCAAATAAGGATTCTATTGATTTTGAATAGTACTGTTTTGACTCTAATTAAATCATTACAATTATAAATTTTTTGTAAATTAAAAATATTATAATATTTTATAATTCTCAAATTTCTGTTACAATTAGGATTAAAATTTTATAAATTATAGGCTTTCTCTCTCTACCATGTGAGAGTTTCTGATAAATTTATAAGTTAAAAATATAAAAATATTTTATAATTTTCAAATTTTTATTACAATTAGGATTAATATTTTATAAATTTAATTGTAATCAAATAAAAATTTTATTAATTTTTTATAGTATAACTTTAACATTAATTAAATCCTTATAATTATAAAATTTTTTATAAATTAAAAATATTATAATATTTTATAATTTTTAAATTTCTGTTACAATCAGCATTAGGATTTTATAAATTAATTAATATAAATTTAATTGTAATCAAATAAAGATTTTATTGATTTTTTATAGTACTACTTTGACTCTAATTAAATCTCTATAAATATAAAATTTTAATTATAATAAAAGAAAATTTAAAAAAGAATAAAAAATTATTATAAAATTTTTATTCTTGAATAAAAATTATTTAATATAAGAAAATAAAAAAAGAAAAATCTGTTTGTAGTCATAATCTGATTTTAGAAATTATAATCAGATTTAGAACTGATTTTACATCAGATTTTTCAAAATTTAAATAGAATTAAGATTTTAATATACAAATAGTTATCTTTTTCATAATATAAAATCGCAAATATGTTTAGGGAGAATCTATATTTCTCCACATTCTTTTGTTTCTCAATAATTTTTTATCTTCTCTCAGCTATATTTCTCAATCATGGGTAATAATTTCTCACCTAAATTATTTTTATAATAATTTCTACATATAGACCAAAGCAGTCATCATTTTAACTGATCATACCGGTCGGGTCAGTCCATTTTTGGCAACATTGTCCCGGGATTGCATAGAAAGTAAACGAGCGTCTCTGCGTGCACCTCTTTGAATAAATTTTTCTGCGTGGGTAATTGAGGCTTTGATCCCGAACAACCACTAACATACTTATACTCATAAGAACAAAAATCTCTTGATTGACGCGCCCGACGTGCACCTTAAATCGAGTTATTAGGACGAACCAACAAACCACATTGACCCTTTAGAATACACTGACACGAACATATAATACTGACATAACATAATACAAATATAATAATATAAAAATTTTAAAAAAATTAAAAAATAGATACAATGTAGATACAATTATAAAATATATTAAATATTATATATATATATATAATTTAAATATTTTTAATAAATTTAAAATTATTTTTACATAAAAAATATTATATATATATATATATATATTATATGCATTTATGTGGGTGTGTGTATATATATAACAAAATATTTAAACAAATAATATATATATATATAATATACTAATTAAAATATGAAATAAATATAAAAGTGTTTGACAAGTGTATTAGAGATGTTTGAAATGTGAATTAGAAGTCTCTGACACACGTATCTAAATTTTTTTATTTGTTTGTTGGACACGTTTCGGAGCGTCCGACACGTATTCGAAGAGTGTTGGGTAAGTGTCGTGTCCGATACGTGTGTCCGATACGGACACTAATTATTTTAGAAGTGTCCGTACTTCCTCGTCGACCAAAAAATGCTAGAAAATTTACCTTTACACTCTAAATTCAATATGTATTTACACTGCAGATTTATATTGTTTGAAGTTATAAAAATTATAGTAAGGGGCATTTAGTTTACGGTTTATGCCGAAATTGTAATTAAAATCAAACAGAATTAGAAACAAAATGACTTATTTCATAACATATTTAATTTACTTATGAATAAGAATCGAAATCTTTTATAGTCATTTGTTTTATTTCGAAATCAGAATCAATATCAAATATATGATAATATTTATTTTATGATAAAAATAAGAAAAATTTTATTAAAATTAAAAAATATTTAATATCAAATAAAAAATGGTAAACTAACTAATTTTAATATATAATTTCAATTTAAAAATATTAAATAACCATAAAAAAGAATTTGAAAATAATAATAACAATAATAATAATAATAATAATAATAATAATAATAATTATTATTATTATTATTATTATTATTATTATTATTGTGATTATTATTTACTTCACAATAATAACCATAAATGTAAAATCCAAATAACAAAATTAACATAAAATTTATTATTATTAATAATATTAGTAAAGAAGAAGTATTAATATTAATGAAAATGATATTACAAAGATTAAAAAATATTTCATTATCAATAAATAAATAATTATTAAAATTTTGAAATTGTTACTTCCATACTTTTATTATTTATGGGTATTATTGTTAATATAAAAAATATATAATAATATTATTATTTATAATTTAATTATAATCCTAATTTTTTAAATATTTAATTTTTTTAATAGACAAACATTTATTATTATTATCATTAATTATTATTATTAATGTCAATATTTTATTTATAAAATTTTATTTGTATTATTTAATTGCAAATTATTTTACAAATAGAGAGAAAATGTGAGAATGTGAATAATTAATTATCTAATGGTGCAAATGGTGACTTTCATGCATGTTGAATTTCATTCTAAAAAATAAGGGAATGGAAATGAGAATTTTTCCTAATAAATATGGAGAATAAAAATTAATCATTCTTATCCCCATTCTCAAATAAAAAACAGTGAAACAAACACTACCCAAGATTAACAGACCTCCGAATGGAAGAAGTAACATAAATATCAATCCACATGTATAAATTAATATTATTTCCTGCTAAACTTTTTATCTTCACAGGGGCCAATCTTTATCTCTTTAGTTGGATTAAATTGGATCCGCTTCATCAAACGGTTCGTAAGTAACCTCTTCAAATCTTAATTCGATTCAACCGTCCTGATTTATTAGATTTAGATGTGAATTACCAACCAAGTACGTGCTACCATTTGCCTCATTTATTTGTACTTATCATATCTTATACATCCAATTACGATCAGAGTCACGCCAAGTGCTTATGTACCTGGGCATTGGTATGGAGGGAGTCAATTTGATCATATCCATCCACATGTATAAATTAATATTTTTTTCCTAATAAAGTTTTTATTTGGTGCCCAACATATAAAAGTAGAAAAGGTAGCTAGCAATTCCGCTGAAAAACATTCCCCTTTCTATTAAACGTTTTAGTAGAAGTCCTACCCATAGTTTTAAAAACCGGACCGGTTATTGAACCGGTAAGAAGACTGGGTTAGTGGTTTAGCGGTCCAACCGAAAAACCGGCGGTTGAACCGGCGGGTCAATTCTGATTTGATAAAATAATAATTAATACTTATAATTTTTCATTTTTTAATAACAAACAATGAGTATAATCATAAAAAATAAAATATGAGTCTACTTAAATTTAAAATAAAATTAAAATACAAAATATTTATGATAATTTTCTAATTAAATAAATTAATAAAGTATAAATATCAAAAATAAAATATTATAGAACTATTAATCGAATATTCATATCTAAAAATAAATATTATAGAGTCAATATATAATTCAAAAATATTACATTTTTCATTAATATAAATAAGTATTATTTATTCTCATTTTTAATCCAAAAAAATAAATAAAACGACGTCGTTTTGATCAAGATGACATGGTTGCCGGTTCACCGGTCCGACCGGCCGGTTCACCGGTTTTGGAGTTACCGGTTTTCCGGTCCGACCGACCGGTTCACCGGTTTTGGAGTTACCGGTTTTCCGGTCCGACCGGCCGGTTCACCGGTTTTCGGGCGGTTCATTTCCTGTTCCGGTTTTATCAGTGAATCGGACCGGTCCGACCTCCGGTTCACCGGTTTTTCGGTCCGACCGGCCGGTCCGGTCCGGTTTTTAAAACTATGGTCCTACCTCTTAAACCAAACAATTTATCTAATTACCAGAATTCTGTTTCTCATTGGAACGCAAGAATGGCACATATATTAGGTATACTCAGATAATAAAATTGAAAACTGGAGAGACAATGAATAGATACTACAACATTCATAATTCACTTAGAAGGTTTTTTAGAGAAATTATATTGTGCACCTCATATTTAGAGCAAAGTTCTCAGAACCGAACTGGTTATTGAACCGGAAAGCTGAGAGGTTCAAAGTTCAACCGGTTCGACCGGTAAAATCACGGTTAAACCGGTATTTAATATTAAATATATAAAAATTAAATTTTTATATAGCTTATATAACTATATAAAATGTTACATTATATAAGAATGATAATAAATATTTAAAATAAAGTGTAGTTTAAGAATTATATTAATATTTACATGCATTAAGGATATTACAATTAGTATATTTAACAAAATATAATTTATAAAAATTAATTGAAAAAAATTATTTATAAATAGTAATTAAATATTAATTTTTCAATTTTAAAGATTAAATTGAAAATTTTAATCAATTGAGGACTAAATTAAAATTTTTAGTTAAAATTAGAGTTTTAATTATAATTTAGATAAAATTTTGGGTCAAATTATAATTTAAAATTTTTTGGTTTAAATTGAACCGGTTCAACCGGTCCGATTTTTTGTCAATTTTCCCGATTTGTGACCGATTTTTCTAATTTTTGACCGGTTTTTTTCGGTTCGGTCCGAATTCCATTTTTACGCTTGAACCGGACCGAACCTAAGATCGATTCCGAATTTTTTCAGTTGAACCGACCGGTCCGATCCGATTCTTAATTCATTGATTTAGAGTGCAATAACAAGCCACGCCTTCTATTTTCGTTAGCAACAAATTACATTCCTTGACTAATTAAGATTAGTCAAGAATAATGGCACTCATGAAAAGACGTCATTGCCCTTAGTCATATATCGAATCAAATAGACTTTTTTTTAACGAATCGATCGTTATCATGCAAAAATTTTGAGCAGTCTGATATCCATCATTATCACGTCAAATTTTTTCTTTTTACCTTTTTTGGATTTATTTGGAAATTATTTGTTAAATGATCTTATCTTTTGTATTTGACCAATTGCTTGCGTTTGTTTTTCTTTATTATATATATCTAAAGGTATATAGGACAGAATCACAGTCGTTTGGATTTCAGGGAAGTCTCCCATGGATATTACACTTTTTCAATGCGCTATGGACATTTTTATCGCTTAATGTCAATTATAATAGCTATAGAATAATTAAAACAATGGGAGAAACTTATCTATTGGAGATCTCCTTACTAAACCAAGGATTAATTATTGGAATAGCATGTTCGTCATTTCGTGAGCTCGGGATAGCACCACAGTATCTCGGGTATTAACCATTTTTCACAACCTTAGTCTTGGGAATCAATAGAGAATTTTAGTATTTTTGTTGGCTTGAAGAAGACAACGTTCCTCTCTCTACAGCTAATTTTGTACTATCGTGTTTATAACGTTGTGGGAGGGGAGATAAAAACTCTTCTCAACTGCTCCCACCTCTTTTTTCTGTTTAATTTATTTTTTTTCTCAATCAGGTCAATCCATCATGGTTCAATCGACTAGAACCATAAATTAACATTAATAATTTTGTAATTATTTCAAACATTATTTAACACAAACTTCGTAGAAATACGTGGTAATTCTGTCGATTCAACATGCATTTTGCAGCTTCCAGTAACCCTCCAATTCGTTCACTAGACAATTTTTTTTGCCCTCCAATTCCCTGACTCATATAAAGGACCTGAAATAGAACTAAAGATTAGTGAAAGGCTAAAATGACCAATTCTGAACTTCAAACATATTTCATGAATTGTCATCATTTTGTTTGCTCTCTTGAAGCATGCCTAGATCCCTAGAGATTATTCATAACTTACGCATTACGCATCATTTTCTATTTTCATCGGGTGCAGATGCTTAAAGTTAACCAAGATTATTCTGCAAAAAGACAATAGCACAAATAGCATGATGAATCGATGTTCTCTCAGAACTGGTGTCTTTTTTTTTTTTTCCCAGTAGAAAACGGAAATACTACAATAATGCATTAGTAATTCCTTCTGTTACTTTAGTCTTTTCTTTCCACTACAAATTGGTTCTCCTTTTCAATGCACTAAGGACATTTTTATCAGTTAATGTAAATTATAATCGTAATTTTGTAATTATTTCAAACATTTTTTAATAGAAAATTCATAGAAAACATTTTGCAAGAAATTTACATTTTACAAGAATGAGTGTTGTCTCTTACTGCTCCCTAAATACGTGGCGGCGTGGTGCATGATATATTTTTTTCTTATCAACTTGAATTGTGGAGAATGGAGTGAAATAGTCAATTATTCAGAAATCGTAAAATTTGAAGCCAATATCGTCGCCCCAATCAAATAAATAGTTTGGGTGGCAGTAGGTTATGCCTCATGGTTATAATTACTTGAAGCATTTTGGCATGGCAAGCATGTTACGTTCTCAGTGATGTACTATAATAATGTACATGACTCCTTCAAAAGGAGATTTCAATTACAATGAAAGGTTGGACAATTACAAAAAAAGAAAAAGAAAAAAAAAAAAACAGTTCTGCCCTCTCCATATGGTTTGTCGGACATTTGCTTCCTCGATCAATCCTAAAATCCTCTTTCCAGTGATAGTATTTGTCGAAATAGGTGCTCTGACTTCTTTTTTGAGAGCAAGTGTTGCTCTTGTTTTGATGACGAACTTAGGACATTAGCATATTTAATATAATATGTCAACTACATTAAAAAAGAAAAACAAAAATATAGAGATTAGTTATCTAAATTTAATTTAGCCTGAAAAAACCAAGACTGAAATTTGTATGTCATAAACTTAATATAGTGTTGGAATGAACATGATAAGTTCAAACGTCAAACCTTTACAAATTTATGCAATAAAGTTAAAATGATATGTTCAACTTTGCATATTAACAAAGGACTACTTCAATTTTATTTATTTATTTTTTTTTGATAATAATGGCCCACATCAATTTAAATACATATTTTATATCATAAGTCTTGTAGAAAACACCTATTCAAATCTGGAAACTTTTTTAAAGTTAAGATTAATTTTCAAACAAGTAAAAAGGTGACTTCAATTCCTTAAAAAAAGTAAAATACCAAAAGCATACCTGAGTCGTGTGGACTAGCAAAAATGCTGATACTGCATTGATATCCCATGATAGAACGCTTTGATCCATGTGATCAAAGGGACACTGTATGCACCTCTCCCACAATTACCATACATGCCCTGATTAAGGCAAAATGTCCATCTTGTGAATGGTACTTGCACTTGTCTCGTTAGAAGTGTGGCAGCCATTAAATATGCAAATGTCATGTCAGCTGGGCAACAGCAGGACTAATCGACACTTGGCCCTCATTGGTTTACTCGCTGCTCTCATTTTCATAGCAAACTTAAGATATCATCAAGATTTTTCAGAATCTGTCAATAACCACAAAAAATAAAAAATAAATAAAATAAATAGAAATTAATTATCTACAAAGACTAAGCTTAAAAGGTGACTAAAATTTGTATGCTATAAACTTATAGTATTTGAATGAACATAATACGCAATAAAATTAAAATGATATGTTCAACTTTACATATTTTAAGAGAAGAAATTGTCATGTATGGAAAAAAATAATTTCATGCAAGGGCCTACATCAATTTTATTCATTTATTTATTTCTTTTGTGATAATAAGTGACTACATCAATTTAGAAAAGAGAAGAATGTAGTGTTTACCATTCTGTGTGTATAGTTTGCATGCTTAAAAATGTGTGTATTCACTAAAAAAAATTTGCAAGAGATATCAGTTAATGGATGGAAATACAGGAATACCATTATGTACACAGACAAGTTAAACCTAATCAAAACCCCAACTATCATCTACTACTTAATACTTACTCTCCGCATATGTTCCAAATCTAACGGAAAAGCGCATTAATTTCTCCATTTGGGCTCTTTCCAACAAAAGAAATGTTTGAAAGTGACCATTCATCTGTAATAAAACAATAAAAAAAAGGGCACGTTGATATCAGTGGTAAAAATAAAATAATATCAGAAGAGTACAAAAGAAAAGAAATAAAAAAATAAAACAAAAAGAAAAAGAAATAAAACACATCATTAAACAGTAAACAAAGAAAAACAAAAAGAAATTTATCAGATAACGGACAAAAAAAAACACTAGAAATATTTCTTGGCTGACAAAAAAGGACGGAGAAAAGACATTTCTATGAATAGGCGATTCTGAATTCTTACAAATAAGCAATCCATTAATCAGAAGAGCATTGTTTTAAGATGGCAACTTGTAGAACTCGAGGAGCTGAGAATAAGAGAGACTGCGGAATAAGCAGAGAAAAAGACAACCCTTTGACGCTTGAGGGACGGCGATAGATGGAGTATGTGAGAGTGAGCGATATAAGGATAGAGATATACCGGAGATTTAGAGATTATTATAGCAAATTGTTTGGCAGAGGCGGGTTGCTTTTTTCTTTTCTTTTTTTTTCTTTTATTTTGTTTTTTTTTCCTTTACAGTTGTCAAATTTGAGTAATGAAGTAAATATATATTATTATAAATTCATTAAAAACAATATCAAAAAGACAAAAACAATTTTACAATAATATCTTAGACAATAATTTAAAATTTCTTTACATTATATATATATATATATATATATATACACATACATACATAGTAACATTAGGCTAAGTGAGAGAAAATTATAATTTTGTCTCTATCTGTTTTTAAAATTTAAATATTTCTTTTTTGATAATGATAAAAGAATTGATATAGTCACTTCTATTTTTTTTCTAATTGCAATCTAAATCTATTTAAAGTTGATATGATTTCAAATGCTATCTCAATGTAGTTGACCTGATCCTTGTGGTTGGGCAAAGTTTTTTTTCTTCATCTGCTATTTATGCTGCGGCAAAGATTTGTTTTTCAACATACGAAACAGTTCACATATATCTGCTTTATTTGTTATTAATTCTACCAAATTTGAGTCAGCCACTACGGCTGCCTTAAAGAAAAAACATTTTTAATTTTTCCCTCTCAATCCACCTCCTATTCCAGTCCTTCCAGTCAATCCTATCACTGAGTGGTCTGTGTTAAATTTTAACTCGCTGAACAAAGGGGGCTTACACCCCACATTCCTCTCCATCCTTCTATCCTTTTCCCACTACAACATTAGATACGTTGAGACTAAGATCATTTACAGTGTATGTTTTGGAGATCCATGCGTCCTAAGTCAATTCGTACGGTTTACCATACCATTAGTTTTCAAGATATTATACCCAGCCACTAAGGATGGGGTAGGGAGCATATCGACCTTGATGCATGTATTTTTGTTAGAAATAATACGGTGAAACAACAAAAAAATGGTTGCAAATAAAAAACAATAAAATGATATTAAATATTTGAGGCATGTTGAGCTTCTTAAGGATAATTTCTGCTCTTGTTATCGAATTAATTCAGTATAGCAGGTTGCAGTAGATATCCTCTTAAGATACAACAAGACTTTTTCACTAATATTTTTTTCAAATAGTGAGGTAATAAAAACAACTCTAATTTGACTAGCCTAATAATACTCAGTTCTAATCTAACTAATCCAACAATATTTAGAAAGAGATTTTAGAGAGAAAGAGAAGGAGAAGAGAATGGTAATCTGCAATCTAGAAGAAGAAGAATGAGTTATTATATACTATTTTAGGTGTTATGTCTCGTAAAGAAGAATTATGATCATAATGGGCAAGTAATGAGCATAATGGCCTTTTATAAACAATGTGCGGTTTATAAACAAATAAGACTTAATTTTTCTTATTTGCCAAATGTTGACAAGTTGCAGCTCATGGTACAAGTTTGCTTAGGCATTATAGATTATCATTGACCATCAAGGATAAGCTGTATGCTATACAATGTGAAATAAATTATTATACTGTGTAATCCTTTAATACGATAATAAATTGACAATTCTTATAGTACCATTCTCTATAAAAACAAACATAAAAAGTAAATTATAAAAATATTGCATATTTTTTTAAAAAAATGATTTACATTCTCCTACTTAAGAATTAAACATTTTTGATTTAAAAGTTTTAAGTTTTGAATATTCTAGGACGCACGGTGAAACAAAAAGGTATAAATGATCAAATTAACCCTAAAGTTTTGATCAAGCTGTAACTAAATCCCTCCAAGTAACTCTTTATTTTCTTCGAGATAAATTGTTACTCTTAGAATATTCTATCAAGTTGTGTGAATCCCAGCCATAGATGGTCATAATTATTTATGAGTTTTTTTTGTTAAAATATTATTGAAAATAAATATAAATGTATTATTTGTTGAAACAAACAATCTTCAATTTGATGACACTAAAGTTTGCACTTGTGAAAAAAGTGAATGGACATGTTTTCTAAAGAACATTCACGCCTCAATGGGCTTCAAAGGGATCTCAAACCCAAAACTTAGACATATGAGTAAAACCTTATTAGTAAGATGGTTAGTATCTTTAAATATTTAACAATCCATGCAAATAAACGAGCAAATCTGTTATAGCAGATAGACTTTCTTCTTTTTTTCATTTTTCATTTTTTTTGTGAATCTGGATCACTGAAATAAATTTCAAGAGGTTCATTATTTGTTTTTTATCAAGTTCAGTTGGTATTGCCGAGAACGACCAAAGGAGATTAGACCTTTAATAGGTATTGGTCTCACAAAGCAGAGATTATATCATATTAACTTACATGATTATATCCAATTTGCTTATATTTTCTTGCCTGAGATAGAAATTAGAAGTTGATTTTTCCTTTTTTTTTTTGTTCTTTCATTTTTTGAGGGTTCCTTAAGTTTAAACAATACATCAGCTATTATCTTTTTACTTTTGACCCTTGACATAAAGAATTCTATCCTTTATATACAAAAAGGCAATATTAGGTATTTGTTGTTGCTCTTGTCAAAAAATAAAGCTATGGTAGTTATTTACAAGATAATGGGAGCAAGTCAACTTCCTAAGGTTAAACCAAATACTGTTTTCCTAAAAGGTTGGAGAAGTCTAGCTCGCTTGGAATCATATTTGCTGTAAAAGCACTGTAAATATTAACTTGTCAACTCACTCCATATGTATGACTATCAATTTGTTCCTAAAGTGCAAGCTTCTTCATAACTCTATACTTACCCCATATGTATAACCATCAATCCGTTCCAAACATGCACTCTGCTTCATGACTTTATCACTCTGCGCCACAACAATGTGTTGTTCTTTGGGAAGCACATAGTTCTAAAAATTGTCCAGGCAACTCTTCCAAAAGAGCTTGAATAACAAAAAGTTGCCCACCTGTCCAAAGCACACTAAGTTATAAGTTGAACCAGCAAGAATGAAAACTATGATAAAGAAAAGAACGAGGTCCATAAAAGAAAACAAAGCCTTTGCTGGAAGGTAAAGTGAATTCCAATGCTCTAATATTAATTGTAGAGTGATTCAGTACTATAATTGCAAATTTTTGATGCTATGGAAGGTCAAGTGATTTCTAACTCTATGTTGTTCAGGAAGACTTGAAAAGTGCAGCCAGTGATACTTTATCGTATAAATTTGCGCTAACTTTCATCTGTACAATCTTTATCCTCCATGCACCACCATTTTTTCTGGGACGTTAAGCTTAGAGAGGAGGTTTGCAGACGGGGACGAGAGAGAGAGCACGAGGAGAGGGAATTTTGGGAGGAAGAAAAAAAGTAATCTATTTTTAAGTGTCACGTCGTACAAAATATGTGGCATGTATTAGTAATTTGCTACATAAGCAAGAGATTTAATTAGGTTTGCCACATCAAATGACATGTACGCGACACATCATTAGAAAACATTTGATTTGACAGAATGTATGTTACTGACTTACACGATTTACACGTGAATTTTTGTTTTTAATGTTACTGGCCTGAAATAAATTTTTTTTTTTACTGACCTAATTTCAAATTATTGAAAATTTACTACCAAAAAAAAAAAAAACTAATCCCACACTAAAAAGTATAAACTCTTAATCAAAGATGGACGTTTGATCCTTTTTCTTTTTTTTTTTTTCCTGTGAACAGTTATAAGAATATTTTATTCATAGCGAATCCAAAATAATAAGGAACCTCTACAACAAAATCCTCAAAAAAGCTCCTAACACCACAAAATACTCCTAACCCTCATTGAAATCACTAAAGAAAAAACAAATAACACCGCAACAAAACCACTGAACACAACTTATACCAACACCGGACAGTGGCTAAGCGTCACCAAGCTCAAGCAGAAAAAATATCCAATCAAATGCAAAGTTATGCATCCAATGGATGACACGAGGAAGCTGTTCATTTGCACCCAATTTCCAACTCCTACCAGCGGAAAGCATAAGCAAAAGTCCAAAATGTTGCACATAATGACTACACCCCGCCAAAACACAGCCAACAATAATCAGTCCACCTAATTATACCAAGGGAAAATAACACATAACACTTTGCAGGTTGCAGGAACCCACTTCTACCCTTGTACCAAGAGAAATACTCTTACACAGTCCCCTTTCAATCAACATTAGCAGAACGAACAGAACAACTTCCTATCCACCCAAAGTAGCTCCACATGGGATGTAGTGAGGCCCCTGTAGTTAATAATTATCACAGGGATCGTACTCTATCTTCCGCCATCTCCATTGCCACTAACTGTTCTATGAGTTCCTTCTTAGATCCAACAGGGGTTAAACCCAACAGTTTGCTCACTTCTAAAATACTTTCTAGTTCCTTGATGATCGCTCTATTTCTACTACAAAAGTCCTAATCTGATAATGACATATCTTCACTCCAAATTTCCCTCAAGACCTCCTTACCGGTGGCTTTACTTGTCCTTTTCGTACTCAAAAACTTTGAGCGGCGGCCACGTTTTTGATAGAACCAACTCTACCAATCATGCTCTTAGGCTTTAAACCTGATGAAATCCCTCTGACACCTTCATTCCCTATAATCTTTGCCAAATCCTTCTTTGCCTTAACTTTCCTTGTCCTGGCATCACCCATAATTCTATCATGTCCTATCACATGAATAGTTTCCACCATCCCAGTTCCCACAGCTTCAACATCATTTTCTTGGCTGTTGAGAATTTCCCTTGCACATTGAATCAAATCCAAGTCCTCTTCTGCCTCACACTCCTTATTTGTTTATTTTCTAGGAGAATGCTCAAGTTCATCAACATTCTTAGGAGGAATATTAGCGCCCCTAATAGAACCCTCACTATCATCTTCTACTTCATTTACAACTTGTAATACCTATTGGTGACTGCCCTTTTCCTCGTGCACCCTTGCAAAACATAATGATGCCTCTTTGTCACTATGATTAGCGACATTTCTACCATTAGCAAACTCGTTATTCGTCAATTCATCAGCAAAATAAAGTTGTTTGCCAGCATCTTCTAGATTCACTAAGCTTTCCAAATTTTGGGTGGCTCTAACATTAGCAAGTTGTTACAACTTGAAAAACTATCACCAACAACGCCATAGATCCATAAACCCATCCCCTCAATCTCGGTCACTTCAACAACAACACCTTTCTACATAACCCTTCCCAGTCCTCCAATATCACATCAATCATAGCCTCTACGGTACCCAAACCAGAATACCAAATTGTCTACACACCACCTGTTTGACAAATGTCCGCACTGGATGGGGCGCACAATTTCAGTTTTGAAAGACCCAGAGTGCGGATGTTGCCCATTTGTGTCCTTCATCAAGATATTGATATGCTATTGTTTGCATGGCTCCCTCTGATACCGACTTATGGAAAGGAAGGCCGATGGGTAAGTGCTGTTGATAGTTTCGCTTAGCATTTTGGCGGGCCTATTGTTGGAAAGAGATGGGCTTCTCAGTTTTTGTCAACAACATTCTGCAGGCAATAGACTTTCGTTAGCTGGGAATGATCTTTGAGAAGTTTGGAGCATTAGAAGATGTTTTCATCCCTAGGAGAATTAGTAAAAGTGGAAAACGATTTGGCTTTGTGCGATTTAAACATAGATGGAATGCTATAGAGGCTATTAAGCGATTGAATAGGGTCCGTTGCTTTAACAATCAATTGGGGGTGAACTTGGCAAGGTATGATGACCCTTGTAGTCAATTACCTTGGAATTGTAATCAAGAGAAGCAAAGGAGCGATCTTGCATTCCATAAAAATCTCGAGGCTGAGGGGAAGTCCTTTAAAGATGTTGTTTTTGGTAATAAAGACCCAATTGTGGAAGACCAACAACCTAAAGGTCATAAGGAGGCAAAGATTGACGATGCAGATAGTAGCATAGCATAATCTTTTGTTACACAACTAGAGATGACGAATGTGAATGGCTTAGGAGGAGCGCTGTTGCAACGGTCAGAGACCCAAATTCTATTGAGTTACTTGATGATCACTTTCAATATCTAATGGATGGCAAATGTTGCTTCTCAATCAGAGTCATGGGGGAAAGAGGAGAGGGGGGGGGGGGGGGGGGTATGGTCCTCTTAACATTTGACTCTCAAGAAGATATGGACATTACACTATCTAATTGTCAGGAGTTGTTATTGCAACCTTTTTATGGAGGTTTGACTGTAGGATGGAGACACTTTTTTCTATTCTTAAACTTTATTGGACAAAAAAAAAAAAAGGAAGTTTCATTGAGAAGAACAAAAAAAGTGGACGAGCCCTTCTAGCGCAAGGTGGAACTGCCTCTGCTCTTAGCACCACATGTAGGCTCGTTCATGTGCCCGATGCACCTGCACTATGGCGACATGGTTCGCGCCATGTCCATTTGCTCCAGTTTCTCGGAGCTGGCTGCTAGATCCGATTACAAACTACGATGATTAAGTCGTAGACTAGGCTAATTGTGAGTGTCTTGAAGATTTGCACTTGCACTCAGTACTTGCACGTGTGTACTAAATGTGCAAACAAATTGCTAAGTGGGGCAGCGGGGCATCATCAATGTAAAATATTTGAGTTTTATATTCGATACCGATCGTCATCAATCCATTAACATATCGATCAAGGATATTTATGCAAGCATCCACTCAAAGAAAAAAATAGGATGTCTATGCAGCTAAGTTGTTTTTGATCAATCTCTTCCTTAATCACAAGTTGGCTAGTCCTCTAATATGTTATATGTCGTATACATAAAAGTATGTATGTATGTATATGTAAATATATCAAACATTGATATATGATATACATTATTTATGTGAAAGTTAGAAAAAACAAACATGGACTGATTAAATTAGAATTCATCACAGAAATTAAGATAGAAGTATATGGAGAGAGGGGGGAGAGGGGAGAGTTGATATCATTAGACCTAGTTAGTTATCAAGAGTTTTAATTAATTAATTATAAGTAAGAAAAATAATATAACACAGGATTTATTTAATTTAATTCAATTTAATTGCATAATTAATAACAACGAGGACTCTTTTTGTACATAATAACAAGAACATTTTTTTTTTCTCCCATACCGGCGGCTAAGCGTGTAAGGTTAAGAGTGCCATGAAGTATATTTTTCGTTATATTTGTGGCTTTGGTCTTGTTCATCCACGTGGATCCCTCCTCATAAATAAAGGAAAAACTGGGAGGAGATTGAAAATAACAGCTGTAAATGATGTTGTAAATGAACTAGCAGCTCGAGATTCCATCTTAATCCTAATTGCAAGAGAACTCTCAGCCGTAATTGAACTGGCAGCTGTATCAGCACACACCGCTTCTTGGCCTGGTGTGAAAATTCTGTAGGCAAACCGTCTGCATCCCGGAGGAAAATTCCGAATAGTGTGAAACTCCTCGACGCTTATATCTTGGTAGACGAGCGTGAGACTATTTTCTATAGGAGATATGCTTGATTCCGTTTCCCCCATTTCTCTAGTTTCAGCCAACTAGATCAGTAGACATGGCTTCTCCGCTTGGTGCGCAAATCCTAGAGGCCGACTGTCCGCACCCTCACGAGGAAAATTCAGAAAATCAGCAAGCTATACTTAGGACATCGTCAAGATTTCTAAAATTTGTCAACTACACCGCAAAATAAAAAAAAAAAAAAAAAAAGCCATAAATCCACAATAACCAAGTCTGAAAGAGAAAAAAAAAAAAAAACAGAGAGATTAATATTTATACCTGGTGAACTAACCGAATCCTTCTGACTCGGCGGTGGTGCCATCTTGAAAGCAGCAAGGGCCGTTGATGATAAATATATGGATGTCACCGGTGACCCTTTTACTTCATCAATGGTAGCAGTGCATTCACTAGGAATAAGATGATCTGTGAGTTGGGTCTGTGCCGAAACGACATAAACAATCACCGTGATTACTCGTGTGCATCCGAGCCAACTCAAAGGTTCTTTCCAATGAAATCCAAGAGGCTTTAGCAGATATACACCAGCAGGTATTTTAACTTTAGTTGTCAGGTAATCCGGACCTCTTACCATGAATTTGTCTCCAGGTGGTGATGCCCAACCGTTTGGAAAAAAGCCGAACAGCTCCCTTTGACTTAATTTATTTTCTCTATCCATTGTTGCTCACTTCTGTCAGTAAGTGCTGCCCGTGATGTCATATGCAGCGCCAAAAAATCATATGGTGGCAGTAGAAAAGGGAGAACTTATGTTCTCTTTCGCAGCACCAATGTGTATATGAGGTTGGCACGGTCAACAACAATTTTAAGAGCTCTTCTGTTCCATTTTTGCTGGAGATTTGGTATTGTTTTTCGGATAAGTCAGGAGGATCAACCAATACCAACCAAGCCACAGATCATTTAAAGAGGACCCAGTATTGTAGGCTA
This sequence comes from Carallia pectinifolia, assembly GCA_037832335.1. Classification (NCBI taxonomy): domain Eukaryota; kingdom Viridiplantae; phylum Streptophyta; class Magnoliopsida; order Malpighiales; family Rhizophoraceae; genus Carallia; species Carallia pectinifolia. Next base: position 11,987,280 of record CM075446.1, read on the forward strand.
TTTTGAAGGTTCTTTTTTCTTTTTAATTTCAAGGCTACTTTAGAGGCTTTTTCATATTGTTAAAACGTGCCACTAGGATGACTTCATGACCAAATAAACGTCAACATTGACCCACTATTGTACGCTACTTCGAATGGTTTTCATCATAGGTTTGGGTTATATCGACCTAATGTGTCCTCACTTAATTTAAGAAGTCCATTTTTATTGCATTGTGATTAAATGAAGTAAAAAAAAAAATTGTAATTAAATGGCCCTGGCCTAAAGTTCAAAATAGAATTGAACTGGATTAAAATTAAATTTTTAAAATGAACTCAGCTTCGAACATGTCTTTCCTTGTATGCGAGATCTAGTTGATTTTTCACTTGATTTTATGTCAGCATAAAAAAAAAAAAAAAGAAACTCGTTTTTCACTTTGTCTATTTCAAATTAGACAAATCACAAAGTAATCAATCAAACCAAAAAAAAAAAAATTCTAATTATTTGCAGCATGAATAAAAACTTAATATTACTGAAGCTTTTATTTTTCTTATTTAATAAGCTTTCTGTAAAGTTTATATTATCTAGAAGATTATAGTTTGAGAAGAGAAACTATAGCATTTACGACCAAAATTGTTCCTTAATGGTCTTATTACCTCACAAGAAAATGTTAACAAGATCTCCTTAATCTACGGAAAACTCGATTCAGTCCCTGTTGCAACAATAATTTAGTCGACTGATAAATAAACGATAGAGGAGGGGGATGTTATGCAAACCCAAAGTGCGACACGAACCCAACCCAAATCCAATATTTTTTTTGGGTCTGATTATTTAAGTTTGAAGCTGAGTAATAAAATGAAATTAGTATGAACATAAAAAAATATATGTTTTTATACAAACTAATATGTAAAAAATAAAAAATGGAAATAACATTTTCACATATTCTAATATATAAGAAAATAAAAAAAACGAGCGAAAAGTTAAAACTGATTCTTAAAAAGTTACATCGACAACTTGCTGGTTGAGATCTTGAATTAATTTTGAATGTTGAAGAAGATACTAAAGAGATCTCACCTTCCTCATAAATTTATCTTGAATCGGAATCTTTTGGCCCAACCCAAATGTAATGTGGTGCTGCTTTGCCCCATGTATTAGCCATGTAGGATGGGCTTTGGCCCTCCTTTAACTACAAAAAATTTAAAAAACAAACCCGGGTCTTGCATGAGGAAAAAACAAACCGTTTTTGCAGATGTAATGTTAATTCTTTTATCTTCAGGCACACCATCACAGGTCACCGCCTCTTCTCATTTTTTCTTCCACTCATTCTATTATTCTCTCTTCTCAATCCTACCATCTGTTCGTGCCCCAGGTAATTGTTATAATTACTTCTTTTTGTGCTTTTTCTGTTCTGTTTTCTTTGAATAGCAACCATTATTCTCATCGTGCAAAGCTTTCTCTTTCTCGCTCGCCCATTTGCACCCATTTGTAATACTACTTTTTAATTGGATTTCAGAACAGTTGTTCATCCCACCTCATCTCAGTTCCTGCTTTTCTTTGTTTTTTTTTTCTTTTTTCACAAGCTTATTTGTCTAACATACGTTAGCTGTGATGACAGGTATTTGGATGTAGATCCCTTCCACTATTCTTCCATTTGATTATAATTGGGAGCTTCTTTGGACGCTTTTTTCTCCTTTATTTCTTTTTATTTTTCTTTTTTACTTTGTTTCTTTATGCCAGTTGGGGCAGGGATTGGGAGTTTTTTTTCGACAATTTAAGAACAATGTTTTATGTAGCATTAAGAGTTCTGTTTGGTTCATTCGCAGTCCTTACCTGGGAGTATTATAAAAGATTTAATCATGTTCAAATTTAGTGAATATCTCATATATGAATTTTATTTTCAGTTTTTAAAATTTCAGTTTATATGTATTTAAATGTCCACAAGGTATTCTTGCATATAACTTCGTATTATCATATACATGTTGTTATGGTCTCAAGGTCCTTGGGTTTTTGTTTTTACTTTACAATTAATATTCTAGTCCATTTCCAGGTTGTGTGTCTATGTGTTGCTGTTGAGTTCCTAGTTTTAGGGACCATGATGATGTAATAAAAAGTTAGCAGAGTCAGTTAATTATTGGCTATTGTGAGTCAGTTAGCAGATTAGTGGGTTTGATCATGGGGGTATGTCTTTGCCCATGATCTTTAGTTTCTTGTTGCACGTTCTGTTGCTTGTAGCCTATATATATATATATATATAGGTAGCATCTCTTTTAATAAAAAAAGATGGAAAAAATATTTGAATGGTAAAGTCCGTTAGCGGGGCAAAGGAAGGCTAAAATGCGCTTTCAAAATCGAAACTCACTGTTGAGGCTTACTGCCAACTTCAGTTTATCCTTTTATTAATTATCTTCTTCAAAATAGCATCAAAAGGACGAGGGTACACAGGTGGTCATGGCCGTGGAAATGATCAAGGCCGTAACACATTTTAAGTAGTAATAATAATAATAATAATAATAATAATGATATATCTTCTATTTGAAAATCAACAAATCTGGTGTTCAAGTTTGGAGGAAATCCTATGAGTAATATTGCAAAGCTTAAAAAAGATGGAAAGTTGGAGATAGCCGAGATGCTTGATTTCCCAATTAAGAAATTAGAATTGAGAAATTAACAAACTAACTAATAGCTACTGGTTGACTTATCAACTAAACAATATGTTGATCTTTGCTCTTATCTGTATACGCAGATTTCTATTTAGAGTCCCTCCAATAATTTCCTATATTTTCCTCAATTATTAAAGAAAATAATTGAGGAATTTCATCAGTGGCATCTTTTCCATGGCGGCCATGCTGATTTTTCCGGCATTGGAGTTAGTGACTGACCTGATCTCATGCGCTAACTCCGCTTGGAGTTTGGCCCCGGCGCGTCGCAGCCACTTTAGAAGGGTGGGGAAGAAGATCTTCAGTCCACCGAAGGAATTACAGCAATTGGAGAAAAGGATATTATGGCAGGCTTCTTCCCGCGAAATGCCCAACCTTTCGGCTTCATCGAGCACGGGCCCCGTGGCAGAGTAGAGGAAATCATAGAGTCGTTGGTTGTCATCCTTGGGAGACGATCAGTGTGGATGAGGGGTTCCTCCACGACCTTCGGAATTGTAAGGAATTGCTAAAAAAACCAAGTGGATAGGGTCTTTTGTGAAAAATATTGTACAAGAGCCAATAGTGGAGCCCATATGATGAACGCTTGATTTTTTATTGAACCAATTAGATCTCGTTTCGTTGTTCAACATTTCTGTTCACAATTCTGTTTTCTGACTTTTTGCCGCATTGTTTTTTATGCACTGATATTTACCTCCTCTAGTTACTAGTCCTAAAAATTCAGCTCAGTTGTGCATTCGAATTTATGCAAGTCCATTGCCTTTGAAACAAGTTCGGTAGTACTTGATTTTCAAACAATATTGCACTTAGTATCAAAAATCTTTTAGTACTTTGTTATGACATGATGATCCTTTTGCTATGATGATAGAAAGTGATAGATCGGGATTTGAGATCAAGTCTTCAATCCTACTCCTGTCAGGCAGGTTTTTTTATAGTTAAAATTCTTAACGTGCATGAGAGAACTCATTAATTCGATGAAGAGTATTTTGGTGTAATTTTCTTCTCTATAAATTGGGCAGCATATAAGCCGTCGTGTTGTTATAAAATTCTAATCACATGTGTTATGTAAAAGAGCTACAAAGGCCCAATGTTTACGGTTAAAAAAATAAGAATTATTTTGGTTCGTTGAATTGTCATTATTTTTGCATGTGTTGTGTGTTTGCTTGCAAAACCTCACAAATAAGAGGGAATTCTTTTGTGATGAGAAGCAGAAGACCATATTTTATGGGAAAGACGTTTGTATTTTTTAAAATATGGAATAAAGGTCAATTTGGCCTACCATATTTTACTTTATTTTAAATTTTATCTATAACGTTTTTTTTGATTAAATTTAGTCCATAACGTTACGTCCGTTAGTTTAATTTGATCCTTTCGTCCATAACGCCGTTAACTCTGCTGACGTAGTATGACGGAGTTTGACACGTCAGCAATTTTTCCACGTCAACATGCCACGTTAACATCTGTTACTGACGTGGCATAGGTATAAATGTTAATTTAACCCACAAGGTTTCAACTTATTTTAAATTTCACCAATAACGTTTTTTTTTTTTTAAATTGGCCCATGACATTATATCTTTTAGTCTAATTTGATTTTTTCGTATTTAACGTCGTTAACTTCGTTGATGTAGCGTAAAAGAATTTGACACGTCATTAATTTTTTTCCAAAGAGATGGGTCCGTACTGGCAATGCTAATGGTGGTTGGAAGCGGCGGCAATAGTTTGACGAGAAAATAATGATAATAACAAAAAAGAAAAAATTTAAAAATAAAGAAAATAATGACTTTTGTTAAATTTTATTAATTTATTTTTTTTTTGCTAAAAAAACAAAAGTATGAATTTTAGTTTTTTATTTTGTTTAAATTTACAAAGTGTGATTTTCAGTATAAATGTTTGGTTTAGATTTTAAAATTTTACTGCAAACGTGACATGTTGACATAGACGAAAATTATTTATGTGTCAGACTCCGTCGCATCATATTTACTGCGTTAACGACGTTATGTACGAAAAGATCAAATTAGACTAAAAGATATAACGTTATGAACCAATTTTAACAACAAAAAAACGTTTTGGTGAAATTTAAAATAAGCTGAAATTTTGTTGGTCAAATTAACTTTTATACTTATGTCACGTCAGTAACAAATGTTGACGTGGCATATTGACGTGGAAAAATTGCTGACGTATCAAACTCCGTCATGCCACGTCAACAGAATTAACGACGTTATGGACGGAAGGACCAAATTAGACTAACGGACGTAATGTTATAGACCAAATTTAACTAAAAAAAATATTATGGATAAAATTTAAAATAAGGTAAAACGTGGTGGATCAAATTGACCTTTATTCCTTAAAATATTAAGTTGCTGTCTTGTCATTTTGTGAAGACTAGTTAACTTCAAACTTTGTGCTCTTAGATTGGTAGGTCTCCTCGCTTCAAAAGCAAACTTCTAATGATTGTCATCGCTAGTCATTCTAAATGTTATCATATTAATATTTATATTTCGTTTCATAGGAAACTTTGAATTCTATTGTGATGTGGACAAATTTCTAGCTGTGGACATGATGTAAAAATAAGTCAGGAAGAATTGGTATTTTAACATGTATGATATATATTCCTATCTTATAATCTGTGCCTCAAATTAATTTGATTGGTGAGCTTTGATTAGTACACAACAATAATATTTGTACAGGTTATCATAAAGATCGAAGAGCAAGGAAGGTGATTGATTTGGAGGTTGTAAGATTGAACGAGCAAAAGTTTGCAAATTTTAAAGCTTCATGCCATGCACAGAGTATTACAATTAAATCAATGTGTGATATTTTTGGACATCCAGCTGATAGTGGAGTTTTGATGAAAGACCAAAATAATATTAACAATATTTGTTAACCAATTTTATACAAAGAAAGTGAATGAACATTATACGTCAATGTCATAAAATTAGTAATCAAATTTATATGAATAAAATGAATTATTAATTATTTTCTTTGTGATCATTTTATATACTAACAACTGTTTCAATAATAATTTAGCTAAACATTCAAAATTCCATTAATTTTTCTCATAGCATTTTTAACACTGTTACCAAACAATCAATAATTTCGAGTGACTGCACTTTTAATTTCACCACTTTAGTTCACGGTACTTTTATTAGTAGTATTTTATCTCGCAGTATTACCAAACATGACTATAATTGGATCGAAAGAATGAGAGGCAGAGAGGTCATTTAATTTGTTTTGTCTCTCAATTTTGTACTTAATGAATAAAATGTCCACAAAATTATCCCAATCCAATTTGCACTTTTTTTTTTCTTTCCTTTTCATTTTGAATAATAAATAATTTTTCGGCATAAGTCACACCTCTATTTGATAAAGCAATACTTACTTTTTGAGTAATAGAAAAGAAAAATGGGGGAAATTGCGGAAGAGGAAGTTTGGGAGTGAAATTAGCACTTGCCTTGTTAAATTGGTAATTCCATTTATACTTTGTTTGCCTTATATAGTACGTATACGAGTTGTACCAATTAATTAGTTTCGCAGTTTATTAGCTCTTTTTTTTTTTTTTTCAAAATTCGTACTTTATTAATTAGTTAATTAGGATTCATAGTACTAGGAAAATGTTAATCCGATTACTTTTTTTTAAAAAAAAAAAATGCTAACCAAGTATTCTCTTGTTTATTTATTATTCATGCAAAAGTCTTCGTCATCCTAAAATGCTTTGCTTCTCAAATCTCAATTGTTCGGAGGACGGATAAAAGCACCGATGCCGGAAGTCTGAAGATAGGTTTTGGAACCAAAAAAAAAAAGGCCTTCCTGAGTGATTTATGGAACTCTCCTCCCCCACTCCAAAATTAGGAGATTTTACAAATGTTGTAGGAGAGTTTTAGAATTTTATTCTAGAAGTTTCTGATTCTAATCTTAGAAAAGGAAGATATAAAATTTATAAGATGAGAGAGAGTTAATGTGTCTCTTAATAAACAAAAAAAATATAAGACAAATACTTTTCTATTTGTATATCTCAAATAACAAAAGTCACAAAATATAAGTAACTAAAAATTAAAAAATTGTTCACGGAATGGGAAAATTTTAAAACAATCCAGTTTTTATTTGTCTTAGTTAATATGCCTTCTATAATGAATATAATCAAATCAATGTCTTTTGAACGATTTTTTTTTTTACACCAATCAATATTTTATTTATATAATGATTGATATATATTTAGATAATTTGATATATATTAGAATTGATTGATATATATTAGATTCTTTGATTTATCGTGAAATTTAATAAGAATTTTAAAAATAATTTATAATCTAATTATAGAAGAAGAAAACCGGGACTTTATAAGTCTTAGTTTTAATCCATAAAAAATGCAAAATTTATCTTAAAGTATAGTAATTTAGCTAAAAAAAACTTGGCTGATCCATAAATAAATTTTCTCTATTTTATATAATATTGAGGATGAGTTTATAAAATAAACTAGCGGAGTAGTTAGTTTTAAGTTTTTTTCTTTTTTTAGTAGAAGTTAGTTTTTTATGTTACTATAAAACACCCTCTAATCTTTGCCATCTTGCATATCAAAATGATTTTTTAAGAAAAATTGACCATAATATTCAATAATTTACAACGTTGGATTCCTTTTTTGACCGGGCAGATATGCTCTCACTCTATATTTGGAGCAACCAAACAACAATAAACATAAAATATTTATATTGCATAAAATATTTATGCACAAAAGACGCTCATCACAAAAATTCCAGTTTATACTATATAACTAAGGTTTAACCCGTGCGTTGTGTGCGGCTTTTTCACATCTTTTGTCTAATTTGAAGTAAAAAGATTTGATTCTTAAAATTAATTGTTTGTTTCCCAAAAAAAATTTAAAAAAGAATGTTACCAATAAACAATAGCTATTGATACTGGAGACTGCATATCTTAAATTAAAATTCTAATTGCAGTCAATTAAAATAGAAAAGATCAAGAATGTTTGGAAAGTGTACCAAGAATTATGGAAAGGTCCAGATAACAATACTCAACCGGTTAAAATATTATGGAAAATGTCACAGAAATTAATAGATGTAATGATTTTCATAAATAGTAATATTTAGCTAAACAATTTTTTTCAAATTTTCGTAAGAAATAAGTATCAAATATAGATCACATATGAACATTTATCTTCAACATAACATGCAAAACAATCTGAATAATAATCCAAAGCTTTTGATAGTCAAAGCAAGTAGCAATTAAGATGCATATTTAGGAAAGGAAACAACTATACAAATTCATCCCTAGGTAAAGAAAGGAAGCAAATGATCGTCAAACCCTTTTAGGTATTCACCTTCCTTTCACTGGTTAAAGTAATATATAAATTCCAGTGTGGAGGATCAACTATTGACTAAGTTTTTAAGTTCTAGAAAGGAATGTTATTAAGGAAAGGTGGAAACATATAAGCTGTAGTGGACGCCGAGGAAGAAGGGAGAAGAATGAAAATATCCCTCCATAAATCACCCATTAAAATCCTAAGCAATGATACATAGGCCAAACCATAAAACTTCAAAAGCCACACTGATTCCAACAGTAAATAGGTAAATTCAAAGGAAGGAACATGTTTTCAGCAGAGTTTTTACCAATCTCATCCACTGTCAATATGCTTGAAATCATAATTTTGCTGGCTAATCAAAATTTGTTATTAACAATTTTTTTCTTCTAAGCGAGAGAGCATAAGAGGGGAAAAAGAAGCGAAGAAGTGGGGTGCGATACGGAGGGCTGAGAGTGCAAATAGTCTTATGGCTATTGTAAATTACAAATGGTGCATTTAGTACACAAATTAGATAGTAATTAGTATAAGCTAAAATAGTTTAGGGTAGACTTAACTATTAGCCTATATTATGTTTAAATAATATAAAATAGTATAGAATAGTTATCATATATAATGTTTGAATGATATAAGACAGAACAATATAATATAACAAAATGACTTTTTTACCTTTAAAAATAATTGACTTGTATTTATTATTAATTTTAATATTTTTATTTAAAATAATTAAAATTAAATGATAAAAAAAACAATTATCTACAAATATTTGTCTTTCTTTAAAGAGATGGTTATTGTGGACAGTTCATTTATAAGTGTTTTTTTTTTCTTCCAATTTTTCAATGCAGTCAACAGATTTTGGAAATCCTGATGATGTTCTAATTTTAAGTTCACCAATGTGCTATTGCTTGGGAAATGAAGATAGAGAGGACAGCAAAAGTGTAACAAGTAATTAGATGTATCCGAATGATTGACAATAATTAGATGTATCCGAACGATTCCCAAAACCTCCAAGTTTTTCTTAGCAAATAACTTGAAAGGTTGAAAAAAAATAATTTATAATTATGTCATATAAAATATTGAAGGTCCATCCCAATCATTGGCGGATGCTGTAAGGGTCCATTGGCCCCTGGCCCCCTTTTTTTTTTTTTTTTCTCTTTACTTATTCTGTCAATTTGTCCTCTTGAAAATATGTGTTGCATCTCCTAAAAAATTTGTTGCCCATCTAGCCTTGAGTAAGCTTCTCAAAATATTAGTTTTCTTTTTTTTTTTTTTGCTCGGTGGGAGAGTTTAGAAACAAAAAAAAAAACAAAGATTTTTCAGTCTTTTACATTATAAAAAATTCTTAAAATATGCATTTTTTTCTTCTAAGTATACAGTAAGACAAAAAAAATAAAAATAAAAATGCAACAACAACAAACGGGAAATCAAAACCTAGCGATGATCGTTGTGCTCCTTTTTGTGCTCATTTTCTTTAATTTTCTTTTCAGGCTTAATGCGAACCACGGTATCTATTAAATACACAAGAAAAGGGTGACCAAACCAGAGCAACTCATAATGTAGTAAACTATCATTGTCAAGTAATGAAAGTCGAGCTCAAAAAGTTTTTCCATTGTTACATTTGTACATGTAAACTTGCACCTTTTGGAAAACTTTTCTAGATCCGTCTTCAATCCTAATCGCAAAGCAATAAGCTGATGAAATCCACGGAGACGGGGACTTCCAACTTGATTACAATGTTATCATATATCAATATTAAGTTTCCTCTTAATCCTAGCCATGTCATTAATCTTAGTTATTAAAAAATTTTGTTTCAATATTTTTGCTCCAAATTTTGTTTCAACCTGTCAGCTTTCCCATTTCCATTTCTTCATCCTCAATAATAGCAATTTTGAAAATAGCAATTGTCATTGATTTTCTTCAATAATTGTTGGCTATTAACTATTAAGCGCATTTTTAGATACAGATAAAATATACAGATAAAATGTTCATACGAATATAAATGTGCAACCAATTGTCAATTTTGTGTAATCAGATTGACAAAATGCGTAACAATAAAAATAAATATATCATATCTCGTTATTTTATTTAACCAATTTTCGATTTAGTGCAACTAGATTAACAAAATGTAAAACAATAAAAATAAATACATTTTACCTCTTTATTTTATTTTTGTACAAAATTTTAAAATAATTACACTAAGTTAATGATTCGTACCAGAAATCTACATATTGTCAAAATTCATTCTTGCACAACTCATCCATTGCTAAAAAAACAGGCCGTTACACTTTTTGAGGATTTAAAGCTCTCTTTAATTTGGTACCCGCCATTACTATTGACATTCAAATGGCCTTTAGCAACTACAACTCCTTTTTCGGTGTTCATAATTGAACTCTAGACGATTAGGAACTACGAAATGTGGGGATAGTATTCTACAAATTAAGAAATTAATATAAATAAAAAATGCACATAAAGATATGCTTTTTACATAACAGGCAACCCTCCTTAATTACTGAGTTGGTAAATCTTAATAATTATTAATTTTGGGTAACAAAATTTGATAAATTATTTATTTCAATTAATTGTAATAAATTATTTATATTTCACTCCTTTAAATCTCTGCCTTTTCTTTGAATTTGAAAGTTCACTGATGCTCGCCAATTATATAGTGTATTTAATACTTTTTGGTGCATTTGTTTCATGGGATAAAATAAAATAGTATAGACTAGAAACTAACTATTTTATTTTAGCTCATGTTTTGTTACTGGATAGATTAATATGATCTTATTGTTCTATAAATACTAGTATAGTACTATCTTTCCTATTCTTATGGGTTAGTTTATTCCATATCATAAGTTAGTGTTGATAAATTATATATTTATTAAAATATCCTCTTAATTAAAATTAATTTTAAATATTTTTTAAAAAGTTAATACAAAATTTAAAAACTCATTTTGCTCTTTTCTTTCCTCTCTCTCTCTCCTTCCTTCTCTCTCTCACTTCTTTTCTCTCTTTTCCCTTTCTCTTTTCTCCCTTGTTCCTTTCTCTCTCCTCCCTCCTCTCTCTCTCTCTCTTTTCTTGCTCTCCTCCCTCCTCTCTCTCTCACTCCTCCTCTCTCTCTTCCGTTTCCCTTTCTTCACTCTCTCCTCCTCTCTCCCTTCCTCTCTCTCTCTCTCTCTCTCCCTCTCCTTCATTTTCTTTTATATAAATTTAAAACTTTATATCTTAGAATTTATTTAACTTTTTCTTCCTTAAAAAATTGTTAATCTCTTTTTTTAATATCTTTTTTTTATTTGTATCAATAAAATTAATACTTAATTTTGAAAAATATTTTTTATATAAAATTAAAAATTTATTAAGAGTATAATGTATAATAACACACGTAAAATAAATATGAAGGTACATAGTGAACTTGCAGAAATCTCAAATCTTATTAAACTTGGCCGTAATGATGTTGGAGAGCATATCATCATAGTATTTTCGGGTGAGTTTAGTGATGATAGGCAAACAGAATCACCTATAACCAATAAAACACTGAAAAGCACGAGAAAAACCGATCGTACCGGAATATGCACAAATGTGCTCCAGCTTCTGCACAAGTTAAAGCATGAGAAAAATAACGGTATCTTCATGACTAATTGCAAAGGGGAAATTGAAAAAAAGAAAAATCGAATAACAATATTATCAACTCTGGGGTAATATAAACTATGTAAGTATCATTAGTTATTTCTCTTCATTTTACCTAAAAACTTCTTTATCCTTTCAAATTTGAAAATGTTCTTTTTTTTTTCCCAATCGGTGAAATCTCTATCAATCTCTGCATTATTATCACAGTATAAATCCAGACTTTGTCCCCAGCATAATTTATGTCCGAACTCTCTTGACTTGAACATTTCACAATCAATTAATCACAATATTGTTTCACGGAGTGCCTATAAAATGTAATCAATTCTTCCCACTATAGTGAATAACCAGCAGTGCAAAAATAGATCAGTTAAAAACAACATGAAGTCGCCCTTGCTTCTCTCCATAAGCATTATCTTAAGCTTCTTTCTCTTCTTGCCCTCATTTCTTCATGTTTCCGTTACTTCAGCCGCCTCTTTTCTGAATCATCCATTCTGCCAGGGTCACGAACGCCTTGCCCTCCTACAGTTCAAACAAAGCTTCATGATAAGCAACTCTTCCTCTAGCAGTCCTTCTGCCTATCCAAAGATCGAATCTTGGAAGCTCCAAGGCAGACATAGTGGCTGCTGCACCTGGGATGGTGTTGACTGTGATAATAGCAGCGGTCATGTGATCGGTTTGGACCTTAGTAGTAGCTTTGTCCGTGGTTCCATCAACTCCAGCAGTAGGCTCTTCCATCTTGTTCTCCTCCGTAAGCTTAATCTTGCTGACAATAATTTTAATCGGTCAGAAATACCATCAAGTTTTGGCCCTTTTTCTGAGCTAATCTATCTTAACCTTTCATTTGCTGCATTTTCTGGCCCATTCCCATTTAACATCTCTCAATTTTTCCAGTTAACGTCTTTAAGTCTATCACACAACATGTTACAAGGACCCATTCCGGATTCAATTTTCCAACTGGGTAGTCTTCAATTTCTTGATCTTTCATATAATAACTTGAGTGGCACAATGGAGTTGGACGCATTTCTAAAGCTCCAAAATTTGACCACCCTGAACTTGTCATACAACAAATTGTCATTTAAAGCCAAGTCCATCCCTAGCACTACTCATCGAAAGTTTGTTGCTTTACGACTTGGATCTTTCAATTTAGGCCACTTTCTATCTTTTCTGCGAGATCAAGATCGCCTGGAGTTGTTGCATTTATCCGACAACCGCATTCATGGCATGATACCTAGCTGGGTATGGAGCATTGGCCAAGACACTTTAAAGATTATATGCCTGGCAAGCAACTTCCTCACAGGTTTTGAACACCGTCTAGTTGTGATTAGATGGCTTCAATTGGAGATTTTAGACCTCAAGTTTAACACTTTGCAAGGTCCGCTTCCAATACCACCACAAACCATCAGGGGTTATTATGCCTCTGGAAACAATTCACCGGTGAAATTTCGTCAGCATTCTGCAACCTCACAAACCTTATTTACCTCGATTTGTACAACAACAATCTCAGTGGTGTGCTTCCTCCATGTTTGGAGAAATCAAGTGCTTCGCTTGAGTTATTGATTCTAGAAAGCAGCTTATGAAAGAGAGAAAATATGAAAGGTTCGACGCCCGTGTTCGTCAACAATCTTCCGGTAGCTGCTGATGTAAAAGGACTATGGAGTATTTTCCAGCGTTGGGGCCGGGTAATGGATGTCTTTATTCCCAACAAGCGTACCAAGGTAGGCCGGCGTTTTGGCTTCTTGAAGTTTGAGAAACAGCAGGATGTGATCGATGCGGCTCAGCGATTAAACGGAGAAAGGTTGCTGGGTAACCGTATCTGGGTCAAGTTAGCTAGTTATACTGATCCTAAGACGTACAAAGGATCAGCGAGGGACAGTAGTGGGCATGTTCAGCCTGTGATACAAAAGGCGACTACAGTCAAACGAAGGATAGGGAATGGTCTGGTAAGCGGCCAAACCTTCAAAGAAATAGTGATAGAGAAGCAAAGAGTAGGAGTCACTGGTGCAGAAATTAAGTCAGGGGCAGGGGGTTTTTGTCTTCAAAAACAGGGGAGGCAATATTGTCCTATACGACCAAGGAGGCGGATACTGAATGGTTATCCAGAAGCGTAGTCGAGGTCGTCAAAAATCCGAAATCCATTGAGGCTATTCAAAGTCATCTCCAATTTGGTGGCTTTTTTCCTTTTAGGGTCACGATTATGGGTGGATCCGAGGTCCTCCTTACTTTTGATTCCAAAGAGGATATGTTGACATCCATTGGTAATGATACGAGTCTGCTCCTTGATCAATTTCAGAGTTTAAGTCCCTGGACCCCAGAGCTAGAAGGTCCTAATCGGCGTGTTTGGATCTCTGTAGAGGGTCTACCTCTTCATGCTTGGAATACTGATTTTCTGACTTTGCTTGGTGGTCAATGGGGAATCTTCTTGGGTTTAGATGTCCAATCTGATATGAAATGGAGGCTAGATGTCTGTCGATTCATGGTTCTTTTGAAGAGAGAAACTATTGTTCCGTCGTCTGTTGTTGTTAGCATCAATGGTAAATTGTTTCCTTTGAGTTTGAGTTCTGAGCTTGCGACAGCTACTAGAGACCCAACGACAAGAGTGGAACCTGGGTTAACAACTTTCTCCGGCGAGAGCTCAGCGATGAAACCGTTGAGTAATGCCACGACCAACCAAAAGTTTGGTGAAAGGAACATGAACCTCTCGAAAAGCCTTGATCACGTTGCTAATAGTCCTAATCCACCGGTGATGGCTATGGATACTTCACCGGCGTTCCAAGAGCTAGCAACCAAGGACAAATGGGGTAATCATGAAGGAGTTTTGATGTGCGACACGTGTATGGTTTCAAGAGAGGTTAGTAGTACCGGGATAGAAACTGGGAAAGTCTTTGTCAAGCCAGTATCTTGTGATATTCAAATTCAAAATGAGTGGGACCTTAATCAAGGTCTTGGAAAGTGGATCGAACAGATAGATCCAGCTCAACCAAATTGGGCTTTGAATATTGAGACCGGTGGAACTAGGTTGGACCTTGTGGAGTTGACTGGGGTTATAGCGGGTACTAAAGACCAATTGAAAAAGGATGGTTTTGGCCCCGTAAACAATAGGATGTGCAATGATACCACAGTGGATTTGGATGCTGATAATCAGTCCACTAATGAGTTCCAGGGGCATATTAATGATCACCGACAACTATTAGAGAGTAATTGTGAGAGCTTAATTCCAGACAAGGCCGATCATAAGGGCTCCCAAGATGTCCACAATCCTCTTAATGTGGTGGCTTCGAGAAGGGCATCTTCTATTGCAAAATATCGCCCTTTGGCAGATATTAATCCAACCTTCAAGCATCATACAGTGACGATTGGCAAGATGAAGAGGGGTAGAAAGCGCAGGGCAGGGGTCAACTGTAAAACACTTCCAAAGGTTCTTTCCTCTTCCAAATCTCCAGCCAAAGAGGTTCTCTCTGAGGATGGTCAACTCTCTGATGGACATATTCACTTCCGTAACAAAGTGTTGATGCGCACAGAAGCTACCAAAGTCTTGGAAATTGGGAAATTATTGGGTTTACAGCTAGTGGGGGAAGAAGAAGATGTTCTGAATCGGTTAACAGAATTAGAAGAAGAGACATAGAGCTAGTATTTCGCGATGTCTCAGGTATGGACTTTGTGTAATTATTATGCTGATAGCTACTATAATTGTCCGGGGTCTAGGGAAGTCCACTAAGCGGAGGGCTGTTCACAAATGGGTCTCCTCTCATAGGCCAGGGATTTTGTTTATCCAGGAAACTAAGCTTGAAACCATTTCTAATGCTATTTTCAGACAAGTTTGGGGTGGACAGGGGGTGCAATTTTTGGCTTCTGAAGCTAATGGGGCAGCAGGTGGGCTGGTAACTTATTGGGATCTCTCAAATTTTCAACTTCATAACCAGTTAATTACTAGTAGATTTATAGTCCTGGAAGGTCTTATTATACCTCTCAACAAAGAAGCGGTGCTTGTTAACGTTTATGCACCAAACAGCTTCTCTGACCAAATTGGTTTTTGGGATGATTTAAAAAGTCTTAAGGATAAATTCAAAGGTTGGTGGTGCCTAGGAGGGGACTTCAATACGGTGTTGTCCGAAGATCAAAGGGTGCGGGCTACCGATGATAGGTTGGACATTCAATGCTTCAATGATTTTGTTTATGATATGGGGTTGATCGATCTTCCGATGCAGGGTAGAAGATACACTTGGAGCAGTTTTAGGACTCTTCCCTCCTTGAGTCGATTGGATCGTTTTTAATCGACGCGGATTGGTTAAGTTCAATTCCAGGATTAAAATAGTGGGGAGTTCATTGCTCGTTCTCTGACCATTCTGGGGTATGCCTAGGGGTTGATAAAGTCAATTGGGGCCCAATCACATTCCGATTTTTTAACCACTGGCTTTCTGATAAGGAAGCATGCGGGAAAATAGAGGAGAGTTGGGTAAACTCAATTGGCCAAGGGTCTCCAAGGAGATTGTTATGTTTTAAGCTTAAAAGGGTCAAGTCATCCTTAAAATCTTGGAGTTAGGAGGAAAGGAAACAGAGGTCTGAGGGGTTGCAGAATGCTTCTTTAAGAATTGAGCACTTGACCTTGAAACAGGAATCTCTTCCATTATCTAAGGCTGAGAGAGCAGATCTATTTCAAAATAGAGCCACATATTGGCAACTTCTTAAGAAAGAGGAGCTTGAATGGTTCCAAAAATCTAGGCTTAAGTGGCTAGTTGACGGGGACAAGAATTCTCAATATTTTCATATTTTGGCTTCGAATAGGAGAAGTAAAAATTTGATTGATTGCCTTAATGTGGGAGGTGTTACCACCTCTGACCCAAAGCAAATTAGAGAAGCCATTTTCACTCATTTCAAAAATCAACTGGGTTCTTGTATTCAACCTTGCTTGAAAATGAATGAATCTTTCTTCCACATTATCTCAGGTTCAGATAATTTGATGTTAGAGAGTCCTTTTTTAGAAACGGAAGTATGGGAAGCAATCCGAGATTGTGATGGTAATAAGGCGCCAGGCCCAGATGGTTTCAATTTGAGCTTCACCAAACGACACTGGGAATTGATCAAAAAGGACCTAATGAATTTCTTCTTGGATTTCTTCAATAATGGGAAACTTCATCAGTCTTTAAATTCTTCCTTCATAGTCTTGATCCCCAAGGTAAACGGGGCTGTCTCTTTAAATCAGTTCTGTCCAATATCTTTGGTGGGCTGCATATATAAAATATTGGCAAAGGTTTTGGCTAATAGACTCCGAATGGTGATTGGAAAGGTAATTGGAGAGCATCAATCAGCCTTTTTGAAGGGACGTTACATCCTTGATAGTGTATTAATCACAAATGAAGTGATAGAAGAAATGAAGAAGACTAGAGAAGGGGGTGCCATCATCAAAATTGACTTTGAAAAGGCCTATGATACAGTGGAATGGGCTTTATAGAAGATGTGATGAAGAGCATGGGTTTTGGGGACAAATGGAGGCGTTGGATATGGGAATGTATTTCCACTCCAGATATGTCTATTTTGGTTTATGGGAGCCCTACACCGCAATTCAAAATGACAAGAGGTTTGCGTCAAGGGGATCCTCTTTCCCCATTCTTATTTTTGATAGCTGCAGAAGGATTAAATGCTCTCTTCAATAGGGGATTGAATCAAGGATTAGTCAAGGGCTTTAGTATCGGTGGCAGAATACATCTATCACACCTGCAGTTCGCCGACGACACCATCCTTTTCAGTGAAGCTAATGATGAGTCTATCATGAATTGCAAGAGGATTCTGAGGTGTTTTCAATGTTGTGCTGGACTAAAAATTAATTTTTCCAAAACCATGATTTTTGGTGTAAGAGATTGCGCTGCCAAAGTTGAGAGATGGGCTGAGTTTTGGAGATGCGGGGTTGGTTCCTTTCCCATGATTTATCTTGGCTTGCCACTTGGCATCAACCCCAGGGCTAAAAGTCTTTGGCAGCCTATTATTCGCAAGATGGAAGCAGGATTGGCTAAATGGAAGACTAGATATCTATCCAAAGCAGGGAGATTAGTTCTACTTAAATCATGTCTTCAATCACTTCCTGTGTATTTTATGTCCTTATTCAGAATTCCGAAGAGCGTGGAAGCAAAAATAGAACATATTCAATGCTCTTTCTTTTGGGGTGACGAAGAGGGTAATAAGAAGATTCATCATGTCTCCAATTTTGCCAATACCCAAACCACCCCTTAACTTTCTTCTGCACACCTCCTAACTAAGTGGTTGTGGAAAGTTGAAAATAACAGCAACGCATTATGGGTGAAGGTTCTCAAAGCCAGGTATGGGGCTGTACGAATTTGGCCATGGAAGTGGTCCATTATTAATTCTAAAATGTCACCTGTTTGGAGAGGAATATGCTCTATTCCTTCTAAGGTGGGTAATACTTCAGAGATTGTTAAGTCTCATTTCAGATTTCTTCCTTGTGATGGCAAAAGAGTTGATTTTTGGCATCACATTTGGATTGGCAATGCTACTCTCCGAGCTACTTTTCCTCGCATGTTTGCCTTGGCTGTCGTTAAGGAGGGCACTATTGAGAACTTTGGTAGGTGGGTGGATGGAATATGGGAGTGGAGCATTTTATGGGGAAGAGATTTCTTTGATTGGAATTAGAACAGTACGAGGTTTTTAGGAAGGCAATTGACGGTTATTGCTTTTCTCAAGGAGAACACAATCGATTCATTTGGCAACCTGAGAACAGTGGCAAATTCACGGTTACATCCTTCTGTGATGTCCTAGATAGTAGTAGAGGCGCTCCACGTAACACAGGTCCATGCATTTGGCTAGGTCTAGTACCCCCAAAAGTGGAGATTTTTGGATGGCAACTTCTCTTGGGAAGATTACCAGTAAAAGAACGTTTGCAATCATTAACTGGTGGTTCCCTCACCCATGCCACATGTCAGTTATGTTCCTCTGCGTTTGAATCAGTTAACCACTTGTTTTTGCACTGTATAGTTGTTTGGCAGATATAGACAAGGTGTTTAGGATGGTGGGGGGTTCATTGGGTGGCCCCATCGTCGATTAATATGGTCTGGGAATCTTGGCCAGGCATAGGACATGTTCATAAGTCTAAAGAACTATGGGGCATGGCTTTTTATGCGATAGTTTGGTCTATATGGTTAGCGAGGAATGAAGCTATTTTTGAAGGGAAGCCTTTTCTCGTGGAAAAAATTTGTGACTTGATCTGTGTTAGATTGATGTGGTGGTTTAAAGCTAAACAAAGCAACTGCACATATTCTATGAATGACTTTATGTTAAACATCTCCAATATTGCTTCTCCCGTAGGTTGTTGCTAACAGAGAAAAGATAGTTTGGGAAGCTCCTCCGAGGGGCTGCTATAAGTTCAACACTGATGCCTCCATCATTGGCTATGCTGGGGTGGCGGGTATAGGAGGGGTTCTTAGGGACCACGATGAGAAGGTAATATGCATTTTTTCCAAATCCCTGGGGGTTGCAAGCATAAATGAGGCAGAATTATTATCTATTAGAGAAGTTGTGAGTTTGTGGGGACAAAGGGAAGGTGATGAGCTTACAACTTTGATAGTTGAAAGTGACTCTAGAGTAGCTGTGGCTTGGTTGAATAGCCTGGAGGCTAGGCCTTGGCGCTATGCTTCTGTTTTTCATGAGATAGAACAACAGATAAAGGGTCAGATATCTTTTGTTTATAAACCTCAGGAAAGTAACACCTTTGCTGATGCCATGGCCAAATTGGGAACCTCAAGGACTCAGGCTTTTGTGGCATGGCTTTGAGGGTCATTACCAGTTGTTTGGGGATTCTTTTGTGAGGATAGCTGGTTGTTATATGTTGGGTTTTTGACTTTGTGGGGCTTGTCACGTTGCTTTTTATGGGTGGATCTCGACTTGAGATCATTCTACTTTTTGTTTACTTTGGGTTGGGAGACCTTGTTCGGCTGTAGAGTGTTTTTATTTGGCATCAATTGAGGTTTTTTGCCACTAATGGTGTTGGTTTTGATGCAGTACTTAGCTCGTTTTTGTGCAGCTCTGGTATCTTGCAGATTTTGTATATTCTTGTCTTTGGGCGTCCTTGACTTTTTCGGATGTCTTGAATGAAATTATATTTTTATGCTGTTCAAAAAAAAAAAAAAAAGAAAGCAGCTTAAAGGTTCTTATGTTGGGTGGCAATCAAGGGCAGGTACCAAGATCATTGGCATATTGCACAAAGTTAGAGAATTTAGACCTTGGAAACAACCAAACAAATTATGCTTTCCCCTCGTGGTTGGCATCGGTTCAGCATTTGAAGATTCTAATCCTACGGTCCAATCGATTCAATGGCATACTCAGTGATACTGAATCAGAGTCCAGTTTTCCTTTGTTGTGCATAATTGACCTCTCTCAAAACAAATTTTCAGGCCAATTGCCAGTGCAGTCATTCCTCAATTGGAATGCGATGAAGATGACAAATGCAAGTTGATTATCTTACATGCATATAGTCATCACACTTCCATTGGGAAGCTCACTTGAGTTTTATCGAGACTTTTTGTACCAAATGTGGTTAAATAACAAAGGAAAGAAACAACAATACGACAAAATTAATGAATTCTTTGTAGCCATGGATCTCTCAGGCAATAGATTTACAGGAGAAATTCCAACATTCACTGGCAACTTTTGTGGGGTTCATATGCTGAATCTTTCTAGCAATGCTTTTAGTGGTAGCATTCCGATATTGTTAAGGAAACTTGCGCAGCTCGAGTCGTTAGACCTTTCTGAAAACAGACTCACAGGGAAGATTCCTCAGCAATTAACGCAACTGAACTTCCTCGCTGTCTTTGTCGTGTCTGAAAACAACCTAACGGGGCCTATACTACAGGAGGAGCAGTTTGACACATTTCAGAATATTTTATACAAGGGAAACTCGAAGCTATGTGGGAACCCATTATCGAGGAAATGCAGAAATTTAGAGGCTTTGCGGCCATCAAATTCAACTCTAGAAGAAAATGAAGATTCAAAATCTTCATTTGAATTTGGTTAAAGTCCAGTTGTTCTTGGGTTTGCCAACGGGCTCTTAATTAGGTTGATGATTGGACACACTGTGGTTAAATAGAGATTTGAATGGTTAATGATGACTTTCATAAGAGTAAGCTCAGAGAGAGATGAGAAAAGAGAGGCGTAGAAATTGAAATTTTTTTCAGGAATTTGTCTGCCGCATTTGTTTCGATGGATATGTCTATGTTTGTTATCTTTTTTAGTACTCACTCCCCCACTTATATAAATACAATGTTTTTGTTGAAATTAATCCATATTTAATTCTTAATTGTTGTTTGAATAGAATTCAGATTGTTTAGTGTGTTTTCATTATTCGAGTAGAATTAGGATTTTGTTATTGCTAATCTATAAAGACGTGTGATTTATGTTTGTGTGTGTGCTTCTCATTATTGTTACGTGACCTTATTCAGTTAATAAATAGTAGGGTTAAGTTATTGAAATCTAACAGCGGTATTCGGCAGCCAGGTCGATCGAGAAGTTACCGCCACCAAGTTTCAGATCTGACTGATAGAAAATAAAAGTCGCTTTCAAAATTTTGTTGAGCTTGTTCAAGTTCATTGCCAGTGAAGTTGTCGCCATCAGATATCGTGAGAGGTATCTGATCTGAACAAACAAAAAGGAAGTTGCTGGATTACTGTTAGAGTCTCGCAGGCTCGACCGCCGGCAATTCACGCACTGCTGCACGCGTCGCTGTCAATTGTCGATCATCGACAGAAAACAGTCCCCTTGCACCGCTGCCCTCTGATCTCCCCGTTTCTGACACCCAAGAGTTAGAAATCTCACCGGAAAGCAGCAAATTGACCAAGGCTGACAGGTTCCAACCGCTGTTTCCACCCAGATTTTTGCCTCTCCCATCGTCGTCGCGTATTAGAAGCCTCAGACTTCGCTTCCCCAACCACCGATCCTCCTTCCCCAGCTTTCGATGCACTGATTCATCATCGGAAAATGACTGGACAAAGCCATCGGCCCTCTTTCGTTTCTTTCCCGTCGAATTTCAAAGGCTCAGCCACCGTTTTCCATCGATTCAATCGCTGCTCACCACCGTGCCATCACCCATTTGTTCCAAATGCCGTGGAGGTCCCCTCGCCGGCCGGAGTCAGTCAACCATCTGTTGTCGTCGTCGTTGAGCCATCACTAATGTTTGTGTTGCAAGTTTTGTGAACGATGCAAGAAATTTTGCGAAAAAGGAACAAAAATATAAAAATAAAAATGGGCCAGATTACAAATTTCAAAAATATGAGGGCAGATCTAAAAAATAAATTTGGATTGTGATGAATTTCAATATGAACAGCTCGATTCCAGTTTTAGTTCCCATTTTGGATGGAAAAAATTACAACTGATGGTGTGTGTAGATGAAAGTATTGTTTGACTACAATGAATTTTCAGTGTTGTTGACAATGGAGTTGAAGAGCTTGATGCAGATGCAATAAAAGTACAACAGACAACTCATCGAGATATGTAAAAAAAAGATAAAAAGGCGCTTTATTTTATTCATCAGGCGATCGATGATGATAATTTTGAGAAAATTGCAGGCGCAACTGCGTCAAAACAAACATGAGATATTTTGACGACATCTTTTCAAGGTGCAGATAAAATTAAGAAGGTGAAATTTCAAACCTTACGACATCAGTTTGAGTTGTTGTAGATGGAAACCTCAAAAACGGTTTTAGTTTATATCAGTAGAGTTCTTACCCTGACAAATCAAATGAAAGTTTATAGAGAGCATTTTAATGATCAAGTTAAAGTTGAGAAAATTTTGAGGACACTCACATCGCAATATGAGCACATCGTGGTAGTAATTGAAGAAGCATATGATTTGTCACAAATGTCACTTGATGTATTGACGGGTACGTTGCAAGCTCATGAGCAGCGCATTGAGAAACCAGTCGAGCAAGCCCTCTAGAGTCAAGCTCCCATTAGAGGTGAACAGAATGATCAATCACAACAGAGGTAAAATTCCTCTAGTGAAAGAGGAAGAGGACGAGGACGTGGTGGATCTTACAACAATCGAGGTCGTGGAGGTCGGTACAATAATTATGGAGGTGGAGACAATTATCAGAGGAATACGAACCAGACTAATAGAGGTTGTGGTCATGGTCGAGACCAAGGAAGAGGTGAAGGTAGAGGAAAACAAGATAAAACTAATGTTGAGTACTATTCGTGTTATAAGCATGACCACTATTCTCGTGAGTGCTGGTCGAAGGAGAATAATTAGACAGCTCACTATGCATAAGAGAGAGATTATGATGGAAATCAAGCTCTCATGATGGTTACTGCAGTTACTAAAATGCCAAATTACAACACATGGTTCCTAGATACCATATGCATCAATCACATGTGTGGAAAGAGGGAGCTTTTTGTGGATTTTGATGAGCCAATCCGCTCTATGGTTAAGTTTTCTGATGATAGCAATGTTCCAGTGATGGAAAATGGGCGAATTCTCATCAAGTTGAAGAATGGAGACCATAATTATATCTCAGACGTGTTTTATGTGCCAGATATGAAGAGTAACCTTCTCAGTTTGGGCCAATTGCTTGAAAATGGATGTAACATTGCGTTGCGTGATAACTGTCTCTCAATCACTGATGGTAGAGGTACACTTATTCTCAAATCCCCTTTGACGAAGAATCAAATGTTTCGTGTTGATATTGCCACCGATGTTTACACTTGTTTGAGTATTGTTGTGACAGATGAATCTTGGTTGTGACATCTTCGGTTTGGTCATTTGAATTTTCGTAATTTGAAGCTACTTGTGTAGGATAATATGGTGAAAGGTTTGCCTAGGATAGATCACCCAAACCATATACGCAAGGCTTGTGTTATTGCAAAGCAGAGTAGATTGCCTTTTGTGGAAAGAAGGACTTGGCATACAAGGCATCCACTACAGCTTATTCACTTAGATGTTTGTGAGTGTTCCATATGTTGGGAACAATAGGTACTTTCTTACATTTATTGATGATTTTTCGAGGAAGACGTGGGTTTATGTTATGCAAAGAAGTCTAAAGTGTTTGATCACTTTAAGAAGTTTAAGGCATTTGTTGAAAGACAGAGTTGGCATTATATAAAGGTTTTGCAGACTAATGGTGGTGGTGAATATGTCTCTAATGAATACAATGAGTATTGTGAAGTGCAGAGAATAAAGCATAAAGTCACGTTTCCCTACACACCACAACATAATGGAGTTGCTGAAAGGAAAAACAGATCGATCATGAATATGATGAGAAGTTTGTTGAAGGTTAAAGGTGTGCCTAATCCTTTTTGGGCAGAAGCTGTATTGTGTTCTGTTTACTTGTTGAACCGGTCTCTGACAGCAAGTATTCTGAATATCACTCCTCAAAAAGTATGGACTGGTTTTAAGCCTAGTGTTAGGCATCTGAAAGTGTTTGGTTCGATTGCTTATGCACATGTTCCTGCTGAGACGAGGACAAAGTTAGATGATCGAGAAGTGAAGATAATTTTACTTGGTTACTCAAAAAGAGGATATAAGTTGTACAATCCCTTGACAAAGAAGGTGATTTTGAGTTGAGATATGACCTTTGCAGAAGATGAAGCATGAAAATTTGATACTGAGGAGCACAATGATTCTCAGAAACGTCATGTTACTATTTTGGGAGAAGAGGAGTCTCAAGTTAAAGTCCCTCATGCAAATAGGGAAGTTTCCCTAGTTCCTGCTCAGAATCCAATACCACAAGCTCCTCAAGAAAATGAAAGACCGAGGAGAAATCGTCAACAATCGGTTAGATTGCAAGATCATGAGGTAATCTCTGATAATGCAGTTAATGATGATGGGGATTTGGTGCATTTTGTAATGTTTGCAGATTGTGAACTTGTGTCATTTGATGAGGCGATTCAAGACCCTAAGTGGATGAATGCAATAAATGAAGAAATCAAAGCAATTGAAAAGAATAAAACTTGGAAGCTTACTAATATCCCACGAGGTCACAAAGCTATTGATGTGAAGTGGGTTTTCAAGATTAAGAGGAAGTCAAATGGAGAAGTAGAGAGATAAAGGGAAATATTGGTAGCTAAAAGATTTAAACAACGTCCTAGTTATGACTACCATGAGGTTTTCTCTCCTGTTGCTCGCATGGAAACTGTTAGACTTACTATTGCTTTGGCTGCTCAGAATCATTGGAGAATTCATCAAAGGAATGTGAAGTCAGCTTTTCTCAACGGTCCATTTGAAGAGGAAGGTTTTGTGAAGCAACCTCTAGATTTTGTGAAATGCCAGCATCACCAAATCAAGATTAAGGATGGATGTTGAAGTTAATCCAGATTTAATTCTTAATTGTTGTTTGATTAGAATTCGGATTGTTTAGTGTATTTTGATTATTCGAGTAGAATTAGGATTTTGTTATTGTTAGTATATAAGAACGTGTGATTTATATTTGTGTATGTACTTCTCATTATTATTATGTGACCTTATTTAGTTAATAAATAGTAGTGTTAAGTTATTCAAATCTAACAGTTTTGAGCGAGCAAGCAATAAGTTATGAAAAAAAAAATTAACAGCCATAAAATTTCAAAGCCGAAATTTGTCTAAAATATAACCAACATTTAATTTTAAATAATAATATTTATATTTTACGTAATAAAATTTAACATTTATATATTTTATTATATAAAAGATAAATATTGTTATTTAAATTAATTTTTTATTATATTTGAGATAAATTTTAACTCTAAAATATTCTAACTTTAAAACAGAACTAAAAAAACAAATCTAATCCTCATGTCTTGGTGTACCATTTTTTAGATCTCAACAATGATCTCTGTTTATTTATTTATTCATTTATTTTTGTAAAATGATCTCTGTTTATTAAAAGGCTCTCTCACATGTTTTTACGTTATTTACGGGCTCGTGTTACTAACATAACATGTGGCCGCTACGTCACCATAAACTTATTAATAAGAGAGAAAAAGTCCATGTTTATATGTGTTGACGAACATTATCAATTGTTTATATGATTTGACAAGATCATATATTTTAGAAAAAAACTATCACTTGAAATAATAATTCAGTAATAAATTAAGGTAAATTTTACGTGGTTATCCTCACACCAACACTTGCCTGGTAAATGGCTAAATAGCTGCTTTCGTTGGGAAAAAACTGTGGCTTGTTATTGAATTTCAAACTTAGCAATCGTCGTGCTTGTCAGTAAAAGAGTCACACTTAACCCCACCAGTAATCCAGTAGTGGGTGGATTTTTTCTGTTAAAAAAAGAAAAAAAACTGAAATTCTGTCATTTATTTTTTTTATAATTTACGGAATTAAAAATATCTAATATTCTTAAAATTATTAAAAAATAAAAACTGACAGTAACTTTTAATTTGCTGGATGAGGAGCGGGGACGGAGTTCGCGATGGTGGAGGGGGTGGGGTGGCTAATGAGATACCGTATGATGTACAGAAAAGATAAAGAACATAAGAGAAACACAGCGACGAGACATTTGCTTCCTCTTCAAAGAAATCTTCGCCAATGCATATCATCTTTTTTGGTTTGCTGGATCAGGTTTTAGAGACTTTCTTCTGGTTCTTCTTTTTCCTTTAATTTTTTTTTTGTTTTGTTCGGAGTGTTTCTTGATTTATGATCTGTTCTAATTCTTGCGTCTTTTGTTTTTTGCATTGATGAGCAAGAGAGAAAAGACAATGTTTTTGTTAATGGGTTATAAAAGATTCAAGAAGAATTGTCGCTATTTCCTTTTTTCAGTCTCATGGCGTATGCACTGAAAAAAAGTATTCGTAGAACATATGTACAATTGTTTTGTATAATAAAAAATTGATAACAAATACGTTCATTGTTTGTTATAATTATTAATCGTCTGATTAGATAAATCAATCGATTAATTGTTATATATATGTTTTGCATATACTTTTTCTTGTGTAAACGTATATTTTTTGTTTGTTTTATTTCTTCTTTAAATTTCACCAGGCGGCAGTCAAGTGCGTTTAAAAAATTATGCAATTGCTTGGGAGAGGATGAAGCTCTAAAAAAAGAAAAATTAAAAAAAATGATACAAAAATTAAAAAAAAATTGTATAATTTTTCCAAATTTCAAACAAAAAACCTAAAACAAATTGACGCATCATTACGATTGGATAATATGGCAAAATGTTTCTAACATGACAACTTATGTAAGCTTCAGGTGACAAAGTTAATGACTACTTAACAGAAGCGAGTATAATTTAGTTCGCAGGTTGGGTTGAGCGGATTTAAAGATATATCCGCATTCAATCCGCTATCAGCAGGTTGAATAAGTTTTCATCTGCATCCAATTTAATCCGTCATTGGCAGATTGGATTAGATCGATTTTAGTAGATTGTACACAATAAAAAAAATTTATAGTTGAGGTACGGTGCATATTTTAGGACATTGCACATGTTGACACCTAATTAATGTACTGACGGTTGCATCAAGTAAATCAAATGGAAGAAATTACTGAACCTTAAGGCAGTTGTTTAAAGAAATAAGGAATACACCTTAGCAGCCCTTGTTGAATTGTATAGAGCTTGAAGTTGTTGATAACACTAAAATTCAGCTTCGTCAATGATAACGTCTTCATTCCCATAATGCCGCAGGTGTTTCAATATGACCTGCAAAATGGGAAAATTTAAGCCTTACAATATATTACAAGGATTAATCTCAAGTATGGACTATGAAGTGAGCAACATAAACATTTGAAGAGCTTTTCCGTCCACTTAGTTTTTTTCTATATATATATTAGGCGGATTGGATTGGATTGGGCGGATTGAACCCTCAATTCGCATTCAATCCGCCTTTGGTGAGTTATAAAATTTTGAAACCTCAACGAATCCATTCTTTGGCGATTTTGGTGGGTTCGGATTGGATTAGATTGAATTGATCGGATTAGGTCAGGTTGGTTAATTTTTCAACAACCTAAATTCAGCTATAGAAATAATGTTGAGGGTGAATTCTTAAAAAAAAAATGAAGTGAATAAAAATCAAAAATGCTGGAATATGGAGGGTGAATTTTGCTTTTGTCCTAAATTATAACAGTTGATGAACTTCTTGACACAAATATCAACCTTTTAAACTTTTGGTTAAGGTTGTAAGAACCGGACCGGCTATTGAATATTAAACCGAAATGTTTAAGGTTCAATCCTTTTAACTAAAATTGAATCGGTAAAATTGACATTTAATATTAAATATATAAAAATTATCTCTAACAGTATATATAAAAAATTAATATATAAATGTTATATTGTGATATATATGTATGTATTAGAATATTATTTTTAAATTTAAAATATATGATTTACAATCTATTAGAATGCAAGATTAAAAATTAATAACATTAATATTTTTCTTAAAAAAATAAAAGAGAGATAAAAAATAGCAATTGTCTTTTTTATAGGAGAGAAAATAGTAAATATATTAAATTTTTTAGTTACATAAAGCATAATTACAAAGCAAATAGGATGGTGGGTGTATTATGGAAGAAGTTTGACAAAATAATAAGTTAAAAAAAAAATTACAACAAACTACAAGTTACTGTAATGGCATGTCGCTCACCTTTCTATCAAGGGTTCAAGACCAAAATTGTACATAGTGTGGGATTTTTTTTTCTAATTCTTGAGGGTTAGGCAACTCTGTTAATCTGAAACCAGTTTACCAATCCGACCAGTTGAACTGGTCCATTGATCAGGTTTTGACCAATCCAGTCTTCCACTAATTCTAGCTACAACCCGAACCCGACCATAGACCGATCATCAGTCTGACCAATTAAACTGATCGGTTCGATCCGAGTTTGATAGCATGCTTTTGATATTTGTTTTTTTGCGAAAATACATTAAACCCACCTGTTACTGTTTCGGTTGTCTTGATTTTTTGATTTTTTTTCATAAAAATAAGAAAATATGAGTAATACTTTTCAATCTTATCAAAAAAACCAATGCTGGTCATATCCATAATACCAAACAAGGATAACCAATCTCTTTTAGAACTATATAGATTACCATTGTAAAGCGTAAATTTCGAATCTAAAACAATTAAACTCGAAAATACAAAAATAAATTACAAATAAAAATTGTAAAAAAAAAATGAAAGGAAATTTACGTGGGGTCGATCTCCGCAGATCCTCCGATTAGTATTCCATTTTTGACTCCGTCAAGGGCTGCACGAGCTTGAGCTTGACAGAAATAATTTCCACAGCTTTTTCTTGAACTGGGTAGACTGAAACTGGATCTGATTTGGACGTTTTGACTACGGTTAAGAACCGCAGAGACCTGATCTGAGCCGATCTGGTTTAATTTCACCGAGGGTCGAAGGGACTTGTTCTCGGATGAACTGCCTGGATTTTGCTGAGGGCCGTATGAGACTTAATCCAAGCTGGATTTGAAGTAATTTGATATTTTCATATCTATATTCTCATAAATTCAGATCTAGGGTGATCGGAGAATATAAATCTAAAAATAACTTTGGAAATGGAAACAGCAAATTTTTTGGGCCTTACTCTTGAAATATCTCTCAAAAAGGAGTTAGGAGAGTATACTGCAAAGTAAAAGCACGTAAGAAAAGAAGAAATTTTCTTGAGAGATTTTCAAAATTTTCTTTTTCTCTCAAAATCTCTGAATTTTTTTGTTTACAGATTTGTTGAATATCTTTTGAACTGAGGGACATGGGCCTATTTATAGGGTTCCATTCAAAATTGGCAACGCCGGCCATTGAATTCAATGGCCATTGAATTCATTGAATTCAATTTTTTTTTCTTTGTTTACAAATGCCCCCACTTCAAGGGTCGGTAAGGAAGAACTTTACGGGCGTAATCCGAACCGAATCTTGAAGTCCAGGTTGAAACTTGAGATGTTCTGACGAACATTGAATGTTGAAATCTCCTATCTCCGACTAATCCAACTGTTATTGGATCGCAATGGAAACCGATATGATCTTGAGGAAGTTAGCAGTCCAGCCAATATAAAAATTTAAGTCTTGGCTCCAGGTGCGTTCGAGCTTCCATGGCTCGCAAAGGCTGACAAAGGTTCTCTGAAGTTCCAAAGCTCTGGTGAGGATGATCCAGTAGGCAAAGAACTTGAACATCCCCAAGAGGAAGGCCCAGGACGTTGGAACTTCAAGACCGGCACACAGAGAGACTGACTGTAGTGATGATTTTCAAGTCTGCTTCGATGTAAGGAGAGTGGTTGGAACTTCCCTGTACGTCGCCGCATCCAAAGAAAGATTAGGATGATTGCAGCGTCTTATCCCTCTGTGGTAGTTGTGAACTAAGGAGAGTAGTTGGAACTCCATGACACCGATGGCGTTAGGGATCCCTCGAGGAAGACTACTCCTTCTTTTCTTAGCTCGTGCGCCTCCAACTTCTTGATCGAAGAACTTCCTGAGACAAGTGCAGAGACTAGCCATTTTCTTTTGAGAATGAAGAGCTGAGGGGTGAGTATTACAACTCGGGAATGCAATATATATATACATACGATAAAGTTTTTTTTTTTTTTGAAAAGTCAAAAAAGAAGGTACGCAGATTCGAGTTGGGCCATCCACGTCCCTTTCCTGCATAAGAGACAAAAGAGGCAGCGGCTGACGCGTGACACGAAAGTCGTTACCGTGTGTTGTAGAAGTCGTTACCGTGTGCTGTAGAAGTCGTTACCGTGTGCTGCCAAAGTCGTTGCACCTTATCTTGTCGGCCGTCCTAGCAGGGCCCAAGGCGCAGCTCCAAGTCAAGCTCGGCCTCGTCTGGTGGGCCGATGATGTTGACGTCGCTTTCCGGCTGGTTGATGCTGCCGGAATATTCTTGAAAGAGAGGCAAAATTTCGCCGGAATAACTCTTTTCTGCTAGAAAAATTCCTCCTAGACTTAAGTATCTAGGAGGGATGAACCCTTGGCTGACTCCGTAAGACCACCAGGACCAGCATGTATTCTCCCATGGGCTACGACTTTGATGAACATACCGTGGAGAGACCATTGCAGTGGAAGAACTCGGACCTGCTTCATTTGAGGGCGAAGCTGTACCAGTGGGATTTACTATCGGAACGACAGACTGTTCTTTGGAAGAAGCAGTTCTCAATGCTAGTTTCTTTCTGCTTCTCCGATTCTGGAACCAATAAAACACATTTTTTCCTTCGATTGCCCCAAGCGGGCGCAATCGTGAGACAAGTTGGTAAATTTGAGATGCACTAGGAATAATACCTCCATTGTTGTGGAAGACTTCCTCCAAAATTTGCAGTTGTGCCATGGTCGGTTGCCACCTTGTGCGGGGTGATCTTTCTTCTCCCTTGTCTTGAGGTTCTGCAACTGGTTCCATCTTTCTTGTGGCAGAGGAGCAAAGGTCTTGGTATGTGGTGAAGATCGGTTGAGACTGATGCTGAGTTTCAGACTCAAACCCTTCGTCGCTTTTATATTTTTGGGCCGTTCACAGTTTATACTCATGCGGGCCAGGAGTTGGATTGGATTTTGAACTTGGGTTCTGGACTGTATTTGGGACTTGGAATTTTTGAGTTTTGGGCTTTGGATTGGATTTGGGTCGAGTGTTTGAGTTTTGGAATTGGATTTTTGGATTTGGGTCGAGTGTTTTGGCTTCTAGACTTGGATTTTTGGATTTGGTTTTCAGGCTTTTGAGTTGGACTCTGAATTGGGCTCAAGTGTTTGGGTTTGGATTTTCGCTTGGTCTTTCAGATCGGGACTTCGCAATTTTTTTTTCTTTTTTTTTCTTTTTTTTTTTTCTATTTTTTTGATTTTTTTTTTGATTTTTTTTATTTTTTTGATTTTTTTTTTCTTTTGATTTTTTTTTTTAAAAGTATATTTACACATAATACTGTTTCAGAAATTTAGCATTGATCGGGCCGATTCGGACGCCTTCTTGGTCTGACAGCATGTAAGCGTTGTGAGTGTAGGCCTCCTGCACTAAGTATGGCCCGTCCCATTTGAAGGTAAGCTTGTCACCAGGCCGATGCTTCATGTTGATGGGTCGTCGCACTGCAAGAACAAGGTCTCCAACTTGAAAAGATCGAGGGCGGACCATGCGGTTGAACGTGTTGGTGAGCCGAGTTTTGTAGCACTCAAGTTGCTGTTGTGCCTCAAGTCTCCTTTCATCAAGGGCTTCTAACTCATCCAGACGTAGGCGAGCATTTTCCTCCTGTGTGAGTCCTTCCAGAACAGCCATGCGCAGAGATGGAATCTGTGTTTCCAACGGTAGTATTGCTTCGACACCGTAGACAAGTGAGTATGGCGTTGCCTGTGTTGGAGTCCGATAAGTTGTACGATACGCCCATAATGCCTCCGGAATTCTGTCATGCCAATCTCTTTTGGATTTAGAGACTACCTTCCGCAACAGGTTGCATAAGGTCTTGTTGAATGCTTCAGCCAAGCCATTTGCCGGGGCATTGTACATGGATGACTTGTACTGCTTGAACTTGAACTTCTCGCAGAGCTTGTCAATTAAGCTGTTGTAGAACTGCTTACCATTATCAGTGATGATGAATCGAGGGACTCCATAGCGATAGATCAGCTGAGTCCGGATGAAATTGGCAACATGCTCCTTCTTTACCTCTCTAAGTGGAATAGATTCGGCCCATTTTGAGAAGTAGTCGGTTGCTGCGAGGATGTACAGGTGACCCAGGGATGACTTTGGTAAGGGCCCCACTAAGTCAAGACCCCAAGCTTCAAAGGGCCAGGATGAAACAGTTGGATGCAGTGGCTCCGGTGGTTGATGTATGTAATTCGCATGAAATTGACAAGCTTGACAGGTTTTAGCAAACTCAATTGAATCACGTACCATAGTTGGCCAGTAGTATCCCATCCTTCTGAGTTGGAAGTGCAACTTAAGCCCCGATTGATGTCCGCCACAAACACCTGAATGTGCTTCAGCGAGAGCTTGTTTTGCCTCTTCATTGTCTAGACAGTGAAGCAAAACTCCATCAAAAGATCTTCGATATAGAGAATCCTTGAGATATATGAAGCGGGGAGCTCGTCGTTGAATTTCTGTCTTATGACGACGATCTTCGGGCAGCTTCCCGTGCTGTAGGTAGTCAATGATTGGTTGGCGCCAATCTTCGTCCTCCGCGAGACGTATAGATACAGCGTTGGCTGCTGTAGTTTCTTCATCATCCTTCTGCGGCACTATCCATTTCTGGCATACGGCAACAACTGTAGCCTGGATTTCTGACTTTGCAAGAGAGGTGGCCAGGTTAGCCAATGTGTCTGCCTGAGTATTTTCTCATCGAGGCACATGCTCCAAGGTGATGCTTTCAAATTCATCCATTAGCTGTCGAGCACATTGATGGTAAGGCGCAAGATCCTCTTTCTTTACATCATACAGCCCTGTAAGTTGGTTGATGACGAGCTGGGAATCTCCATGGACTTCTATAGTTGGAATCTTCATATCGACAGCCATTTGAAGACCAATGATCAAAGCCTGGTATTCAGCAACATTATTTGAATAGAACTCACCGAGAATGATAGCATATGGTAGTATTTGTCGTTGAGGAGTGACAAACACTATGCCGGCACCAGCACCATCACGCCTTGCTGCACCATCAAAGAACATCGTCCATGGTGGCAGTGTCTCAATGTAAAAGACCTCTTCATCTGGAAGATCATCTGTGAACTCCCAATCGGATGGAATAGGGTGATCTGCAAGGAAGTCTGCTAGAACTTGTCCTTTGACTGCTTTTTGAGGCACGTAGACAATGTCGTAGCTTTGTAGGATTACTGCCCACTTGGCAAGTCGTCCTGACAAGATTGGTCTAGATAAGATATATTTGACAGGATCAGCTCTAGCAATGAGACGTACCGTGTGAGCTTGCATGTAGTGCCTCAGCTTGTCAATGGCAAAGAACAGTGCTAGACATGTCTTTTCAATGGGCGAATAACTCAGCTCCGGACCGTTTAGTGTTCTGCTCAAGTAGTATAGGGCAACTTCATTTCCCTGCTCGTTTTCCTGTGCAAGCAAGGCTCCCAAAGATCTTTCCTGCTCTGCAATGTAGAGAATCAACGACTTTCCTTGAATTGGAGCACCTAGGACCGGTGGATTGGAAAGGTACTTCTTTATGCTCTCAAAGCTTACTGCAAGCTTCGTCACACTCGAAGTTGACATCCTTCTTCATCAACCGATGGAAAGGTTGACATCTCCCAGCTAAATTGGAGATAAAACGGCGAATGTAAGCCAGCTTTCCTTGTAGACTTCGCAGTTCGTGGAGGTTTTTAGGTTCAGGCATCTTTTGAATTGCCTCAACCTTTGACTGATCAACTTCGATTC
Organism: Carallia pectinifolia; assembly: GCA_037832335.1. Lineage (NCBI taxonomy): Eukaryota > Viridiplantae > Streptophyta > Magnoliopsida > Malpighiales > Rhizophoraceae > Carallia > Carallia pectinifolia. Next base: position 12,021,103 of record CM075446.1, read on the forward strand.
CACGATGGCGCACCACGAACCCAAGAAACTTCCCTGATGTGACACCAAATGCGCACTTGAGAGGGTTCATTTTGAGCTGATGCCTCCGAAGTCTTTCGAACACTGTCTTGAGATCCTCGAGGTGGTCTTTGCGCTTCTTAGTCTTTACAACTAAGTCATCAACATAACATTCTAAAATCTTGTGCAGCATGTCATCAAAATTTTTTTGCATAGCACGTTGATAAGTGGCGCCAGCATTTTTCAATCTAAACGGCATAACTTTGTAGCAGTATATACCTTTTGGAGTGCGAAATGCTGTTAACTCCTCGTCTTCTGGTGCCATTCTGATTTGGTTATAGCCTGAAGAACCATCCATGAAGGACAATGCTTCGTGACTCGTTGTTGCATCGACTGTGATCTCCGTTATGGGCAGTGGAAAGTCATCTTTCGGACAGGCCCTGTTAAGATCTCGAAAATCAACACATACTCTCAACTGTCCATTCTTCTTTCTTACCGGAACAATGTTGGCAATCCACGTTGGGTAGGTGACCTCACGGATGAAGCCAGCATTGATCAGCTTGTTAACCTCCTCCTCAATTTGTGGAATGAGTTCCAGGCGGAACTGTCGTTGTGGCTGCTTGACAGAACGAACACCCTTCTTTACTGCTAGACGATGCACAACAATTTTCGGGTCAAGTCCAGGCATTTCTTTGTAACTCCATGCGAACACGTCCCTGTATTGACTTAATACTTGAACATATTGTTGTTCCTCTTCTGCAGTAAGTAAAGCACTTACAAATGTAGGTCGAGGATCTTCCGGAGAGCCAAAATTGACCTCCTTGAGTTCATCAACAGTTGCTTGGCCACCATCTTCAAGTTCCGGGGGCGCTTCCTTTACTTCACCGTCAGATGAGTCGGACTCAGCCTCCTCGCTGATTGTGACATGAAATGTAGAGCCTTTGACTTCACCTTCTTTGTTTGATTGGATAAGCCTGTCTTGTTTGGTGGTGGTGGTGATGGCACGTGCATCAGCTGCTCAGCTTCGGCTCTTTAGCGTGATCCGCACAGGTGACTTCTCCTGATAGCCTAGGCCAGGTCGGGACTATGATGATTGAGATGCGGCGCCATGTGTGGACGGCAGCGTACCCATTGTACTCGGGTTTGAGAAGTCATAGCCTGCCTTGGCCAAGAGCTTGTATGCATTAGGATCGAATCCTTCGTGTGTTCTTCTTTCTGGAAGTGAGCCGCCTTCGACTGCCCCCGTGTGTGGTTTGACGAAGCCTTTTAATGGTTTTGAGGACAAAACCGGCTCAATCTTTGGTATCGGCAGAGTGTAAGTCTCCTTCAGGTTGTGCAGTTCCTTTGTTTTGGGTTGGCTATGTCCTTGCTCCTGTTTAGGATCAATACAATAAGAGAAAGGGGGTTGACCTTCTGAGCATCGTGACTTCGGCACATAGCGTAGGACTGGAGTGGAGCTTGAAGATGCAACATCCTTCGGATGAAGTTCAGCAGGCTGTGGCAGCTTTTCATTTGTCGGAATCTGGGATTGGGCTTTGGCAGGTTCTTCAACAGCTTTTCCCTTTTTATGGATGCCCCCAGTCTAAGTAGCTTTTGATGGAATGATCTCCAGATTGTCTGTGTCAGTGTAGAAGACTGCATCCGCTAAATGTGATTCAGCATCATCAAACGGCTTTAAATCAGCATTGACCTTTTGAACACCACCATTGTAGTACTTGAAGCACTGATGCAGGCTTGAGAGCACAACTCCATTTCCATGAATCCACGGTCGTCCTAGCAACATCTTATACGTGGTACGTGCATCAATCACATGAAACAGAGTGCTAGAAGTGAGATTACCGATAGTTAGCTCCAAACGAATCATCCCAATTGCTTTCTGTCCTCCTTGATTAAAGCCATGAATCATCAAGCGGCTGTCTGATAATTCATCAATGCCGATGCCGAGCTCCTTTATGGTGGATTTTGGGATAATATTGACTGCTGAGCCATCGTCGATCAGAATACGTCGGACCTTCTGTTCTCTCACATAGCCTGATACATAAAGCGGCCGATTGTGGGGTTTGGACCCCAGCAGGAGATCCTCATCTGAAAATGAGATAGCAGAGTAACATCCAACGTGATTTTGGTCCACCTGATGCTCCGTCAAGCTGGAATTACTTGATGGCAAAGGTTCAGCTGAGGTCTGAAGAGTATTGCCGACTTGATTTTGCCACACTTCTGTTGTTTGCAAAGCTATAAACAGCTGAGGGTTAGCGAGAAGGGTTTGGAGAGCTTCATATACCTTCTCCGTTGTCGACTTTTTGTTGTCGAGCGGCTCCTCCTTATGGTGTGTCACTTCTTCTGATGGTTTTGAAGTGATGGTGGTCTGGTTTGCAGAAGTTATGCCTTCTTGGTCCAGAATGATTTTATTCTGGCTCTTGAGCTTCATGATCAACTCCTTTAGGACGAAACACTTCTCGGTTGTATGACTTACTATCCGGTGATATTTGCAGAATCTCGGATCGCTGACTCGATCCTTTTCATTCGGCCGCTTGCACTCTGGGAGTTCGATCAGCTTCGCCTTCAAGAGTTGTTCAATAATGTCGGGACGTCTGAGTCGGGGAATGGATACTGCTTTTGCTCCAACTCTCGCAATGTCACCTTCCGCCTTTCCTGTTGTTTTGGCTGAGTTATTTGGTTCGGAGGATTTACCTTAGCTTTGGCGCCCACTTTTACTGGTGCGGCTTCAACAGTCATCACTTCTTTTCCTTTTCCGGAGCTGTTGGGTTTCTTAATCTCGTTTCTGCCCCCTTGCTGGTCCAACTGGATGGGAACCGTACCTCCGGAAGTCTGGATGCTTATCTCCATATCATGTGCGCGGGTCGCCAATTCTTCGAAAGTTCGGGGTTTGACACCCTGCAGGATATATAACAGCTCCCAATGCATTTCCTGGATGCACATCTCTATGGCAGAAGTCTCCGTCAGGCGATCTTTGCAGTCCAAGCTGAGGGCACGCCATCTGTTGATGTATTCGACAACGGGCTCTCCTTTCCTTTGTTTGGTGCTAGTAAGCTCCATCATACTTACCGTCCTTCGAGTGCTGAAAAATCTGTTGAGAAACTCTCGTTGTAGCTGTTCCCAACTGTCGATCGATTCTAGTTCAAGATTTATGAACCAGGTGAAAGCGGTCTCCCTAAGTGAACGAACAAACTGTTTCACCAAGAGATCTCCGTAAGTCCCTGCGTTGTTGCAGGTTTCAACGAAGTGGGCGATGTGCTGTTTGGGATCGCCTCGTCCGTCGAATTGTTGAAATTTGGGCGGTTGGTAGCCCAAGGGCATGTTGAGACTTTCGATCCGTCTGGTGTACGGTTTGACGTACATCTGTGATCCTTGGAAAGATGAAACTTGTTGCAGTCGGATCGTATTGGCTATCATTTCCTACAATTGTTGAACAGATAGCGAAGCTACAGAATTTGAGGGTGGCAGCTGTGTAGAACTACCTGGTCACTTTTCTGCAGTGAAGACGTCGGCTGGTGTGGCTTCTGGAGTGAAACCGGGTGGATATGGTTGCTCCTCGCGGATCTCAGGATCAATTTGAATCGGGGCTTTTCCTTTGAGAGCGGTGATCTGTTGATCTTTTTCCTCCACGACTCTGATCAGCTGCAAAATCTTGTTCTCCAATTCTGAAATCCTTTCTTCTGTACTGGTTGTGTTGGTCATCATGACGGCAACAGATGAGGCTCCGCGAAAGACTGGGGGAGAGAACTCTTCTGATTCCTCTGTATGGATCTCTACAGAATGAGTTGGATTCTATTGAGCAGGCTTCGTCGTGTTGCCCCCGACTTCGATCGGGGTGGGTGATCGACTCCTCCATGCGGCAAGAGAGTCAGAGGAGAGATCCTGCTGTACAAGTTGTGGACTCTCCGTTTCGATATTTTGTCGGGTTTGGACGGTAAGAAATTGTGTCCGTCCCCGGGTTTCTGGACCTGCGTACCTAGGTAGGGTAGTTGATGCAGGCAATGGAGCCGTTGCCTTTTTGTTGGTACCGGCAGCTGTATTTCTTTTTGGTGCCATTTGATGTGCTGAACACCTGTAAATTTTTTTTTTTTACCTTTTTTTTTACTTTTTTACTTTTTACTTTTTTTTTACTTTTTACTTTTTACTTTTTACTTTTTACTCTTTTTTTTTACTTTTTACTTTTTACTCTTTTTTTTTTACTTTTTACTTTTTACTTTTTACTTTTTTTTGTCTTTTTTTTTCTTTTTTTTTTTCTCTCAGCTCCCCTTTTACCTCTTCTTTTTTTTATTTTTTATTTTTTAGGAACAAGAGATGGGAGGTGAAGATGTCACACCGAGCGTGCCAAAAATTTGTAAAGCGTAAATTTCGAACCTAAAACAATTAAACTCGAAAATACAAAAATAAATTACAAATAAAAATTGTAAAAAAAAAATGAAAGGAAATTTACGTGGGGTCGATCTCCGCAGATCCTCCGATTAGTGTTCCGTTTTTGACTCCGTCAAGGGCTGCACGAGCTTAATCTTGACAGAAATAATTTCCACAGCTTTTTCTTGAACTGGGTAGACTGAAACTGGATCTGATTTGGACGTTTTGACTACGGTTAAGAACCGCAGAGACCTGATCTGAGCCGATCTGGCTTAATTTCACCGAGGGTCGAAGGGACTTGTTCTCGGATGAACTGCCTGAATTTTGCTGAGGGCCGTATGAGACTTAATCTCATCTGGATTTGAAGTAATTTGATATTTTCAGATCTATATTCTCATAAATTCAGATCTAGGGTGATCAGAGAATATAAATCTAAAAATAACTTTAGAAATGGAAACAGCAAATTTTTTGGGCTTTACCCCTGAAATATCTCTCCAAAAGGAGTTAGGAGAGTATACTGCAGAGTAAAAGCACGTAAGAAAAGGAGAAATTTTCTTGAGAGATTTTCAAAATTTTTTTTTTCTCTCAAAATCTCTGGATTTTTCTGTTTACAGATTTGTTGAATATCTTTTAAACTGAGGGGTAAGAGCCTATTTATAGGGTTCCTTTCCCATGTGAACATCACATGGGAAAGAAATCTTTTTTAAAAAAAATTTTTCTCCATTGAATTCATTGGATTCATTTTTTTTTCTTTGTTTACAACCATAACTTTTAAAAATTATTTATAATTAGATATATATTTAATCTCACATAATATCTTAACAAAAATTTAAATCTATAGCATCATCCTATGAATGAAATTCTTTAACTAATAAACTACAACCAATACGATGACCACTTCTTTTCTTTTTTCAAGAATGCTTGCAACGTTATTTTTCGTCTGTCAAAATTGGCCCTCCACACGAACACACTCTTAGAACTTCAAAATTGATTTCACTAAAGAGAAATGATTTACGGCAATATCAAATGTAATATGTAATGAGTATGTAGTAATATAACTCGTTAGATTATAAAAAATATATTAAATTTAAAAAAAAAAGAAACAAAGTAATAATTAAATACTATTGAATTCACAACATATTTTCTTGTTTCTATTCTTACATGTTCAAGTAGCCAAGCTCTTCATTAAAATTGCAAGGAGATTATGGTTGACTTTTTTGAATAAAATAACAGAATCTAATACACGCCGGTTGCTCTTTTCTAGTCATCCAAATAATTTGCAACTGTTGTTTATAGTCGTCAGAAATATTTTCACATGTCGTTTTACAGAAATAACTAGGGGTCGATGACAGTTACCTGTTACTATCCCGTCTCAACTGCAGAGAAAAGGAAACGGGCAATGGGCTAGGTGGTTAGAAATTTAGTTTTTGATTCGTTTTATTTTAAAATGTCCTTGTCTAGACTGACTTCGTGTCAACGTTAATTAATAACGGAAATGTTAGGTGCAACCAATACATAATGCCTTTATTTAAGATGTACTAATATGCCGAGTTGCCGTAAGTTCCTAGGAAAGCTGATGTGTCGCGTGGGTTCACAAAACTTACGAGTCTGTCTACGTCCTGTCCACGCGTTTAATCCGATTTTGTAAGAGGCAAAGAGTTGGAAAAATATATATAAATATAAAAAATTACAGATAAAAAATAAATATTAATCAATTAATTTGTATAATTAAATAATTAATATTTATAATGAAAATAAAAACATTTTTTTATTAATTTTTAATAATAAACAACACTTATTATTCACAATTGGACCGTGAACCAGTTAATTAATCCGGTTTTTCCAGTTTGGTTACTTGGTTAGTGAACTTTTTATGCCAGCTAAAAATGAAAGTAGCACCTACCAGCCACTTTGACTTTGGAAGTTTGCATGTTGCACCAGTACACCAAGTTCTTTGATGTTGCTCCTCCCTTTTTTTTCTTTTTATATTTTAAGTTAAAATTCACAATCAGCCAATGAATACCCCCACTCGTTGTAAATGCATAACTCACAAAATATACATATATTTCGTATATATTTTTTTAAAATCATCAACTAAGATATAGATATTTATATTTTAAGGATAATCCATAAAATTATGTACTACGAAATATTCGGTAATGATTTTTTTTAATTTAATATATTTTTTGCTTAACTTATTTGACTTATTTGTTTGACATCCATTAATACAACCCACAAAATTAATTTTCATATTATCATATATCATTTTGTAAATTATATGATATTAAAAAAATATAATATTATATTACATGTAACACTTATATATATACACCACTTTCATGAAATATATCAAATTAACACTTACATTTTTCTCTATTATTATATTTTAGCTATTAATATTCTCATATAATATATATAAATATTAATTTTTTTATATATCTAATATTAAATACCTGTTCAATCAGTTAAATCTTAAACAATTAATTTTTTTCAGTTTGATAATCAATCTGGTTCTAACAACATTGACTTAAAGTGAGAGACTAGTGCAAAAATTGAAGATCCCAATGGCAATTTTCTGAGAATAAGATATTTTTAAGTCTTAAATTTTTACAATATTTACAAATGAGTCTTAAATTTTTTTGAATTTGCAAAGTAGTTTTAAGTTTTTAATTTTTATTTCATTTGAGTAATTTTCAAGATAAGCATTGGTCAAACTAGTATATAAGTAGTTTGACTATAATGAAACCATATAAAAAAAATCCAAATACATCCTTAAAATATCGAAATATGAACCTGCATATTTCACTAAAGTTTTCTTTTTTCTTCCATGTATAAAAAACAAAAACCGAAAATTCTGATTGAAAAAATTTAGGATTTTTGTCTCCTTTATCTTTGAAAAAAAAATTAGTAAAATATGTATGTAAATGTAAATATGTGTTTTTAGGATATATTTGATGCTATATAATCTTAGTTAAGTTAAACTACTTATCTAAAGGTTTGAATAATTTGTATCCCAAAAAAGACTTATATGGACTAAAAATTTAAGATTTAAGATTAATTTAAAACTTTAAAATTATTTAATACTTAATTATGCAAATTTTAAAAATTTTAAAACTTAAAAATAACTTGTCCCCAATTTTCAGACACTGAGAGATAGTAATATGTCCTTGTCTAAACTGACTTCGTGTCAACGTTAATTAATAACCGAAATGTTAAGTGGAACCAAAACATAATGCCTTTATTTAAAGATGTAAATATGCCGAGTTGCCAAAAGTTGCTAGGAAAGCTGATGTGTCGCGTGGGTTCACAAAAATTACCAGTCTGTCTACGTCCTGTCCACGCGTTCAATCCGATTTTGTACGAGGCAAATAATTGGAAAAGTATATATAAATACAGAAAATTATAAATAAAAAATAATTATTAATCGATTGATTTATATAACTAAATAATTAATATTTATAATAAAAATAAAAATATTTTTATTAATTTTTTATAATAAATAATAATTATTTGATTGTATAAAATAATTAATCTGTTACACTATAATTATCCTCTACTGCAATTTAATATATTTGTTTAATAGGCTTGTGTTGAGCTTTATCTAATAATTTTTAATTTTTATATTTATACAAAAAAAAAAAAAAAATTGTACCTACAGTCCCGAACTACGCACAGGTTAAGGTTGAGTCTCTTGGTTGTCTCCCAGTGCCTCAACCATGCCCAAGGATGTCATTTGTTATGGCCCACTATATACATTGGGAATAAAAGCAGATTGCACAAATTAAGTGTCACTTGCCGAAAAGCACTGGAATCCATTAAAACCACGACCCTGAGTTATTTTGTAGTGTGTTCGTTCTCTTAAATAAGTACGTGAACAATAAATATGATTAACTATTTCTCTTCATTTTACCTGCCAAATATATTTTTTTATCATTTCAAAATTGATTTTCATTTTTTACAGTCATTTAAATCTCTATCAACCTCTGCATTATTACAGTAAAAATCAATACATCGACCCCGCCACAATATAATGCATGACTCAACTATTTGGCAAACAAGGGGGATCAGAGTACCGTTTCACAAAGTGCCTATAAATTGTAATCAATTCTTCCCACTCTTGTGAACAACCAAAACATATCAGGCTAAAAACAACAGAATGAAGTCGCCTTTACTTCTCTCCATGTGCATTATCTTAAGCTTCTTTCTCTTCTTGTCTTCATTTCTCCATGTTTCTATTACTTCAGCCGCCTCTTTTCTGAATCATCCACTCTGCCAGCATCCTGAACGCCTTGCTCTCCTGCAGTTCAGACAAAGCTTCATAACAAACAGCTCTGCCTCCAGCAGTCCTTCTGCCTATGCAAAGATCGAATCTTGGAAGCTCCAAGGTGGACATGGTGACTGCTGCACCTGGGATGGTGTTGAGTGTGATAATCGCACCGGTCATGTGATTAGTTTGGACCTTAGTAGCAGCTTTCTCCATGGTTCCATCAACTCCAGCAGCAGCCTCTTCCATCTTGTTCACCTCCGTAAGCTTAGTCTTGCTGACAATAATTTTAATCAGTCGGAAATACCATCAAGTTTTGGCAGTCTTTCCGAGCTAATCAATCTTAACCTTTCCCTTGCTGCATTTTCCGGCCCAATTCCCTCAAATATTTCAAAATTGTCGAAGTTGGTTTCTCTTGATTTATCCCTTAATGTCTCTTCCATTGGTCAATTAGTGCTTAAGATGCCTGATTTTCAAATGTTATTGCGGAATCTGACTAGCCTAGAAGTTCTTCATCTCAATTATGTACACATACCCTCCACCGTACCTGGTTCCTTGGCCAACTTATCCTCTTTAGCATCATTTTCTTTAGCATATTGTGACTTGTACGGTGATTTCCCTCCTGCCGTTTTCCAACTTCCAAATCTACAATATTTTTATGCGAGAAGGAATTGGGATCTAAGTGGTTATTTACCCGAATTTAACTCAACTAGTCCACTTTTGGTTTTGGATCTTGCAGAAACAAGTTTCAACGGAGAGCTACCAGCCTCAATTGGAAACCTTCGTTCCTTGCAATTTTTTGATATCCTATTCAGCAAATTTTCTGGAAAAATTCCTGCTTCATTTGAAAATCTCACAGAGATTGTTCACTTGACCCTTGATGGAAACTATTTTGAGATTCCGAATATTTCTTCCTTATCATGGCTTGGTAGGAAGACCAAACTCAGTCATCTGGTCCTTAGGAATGTTATATTTAATAGCGAGTTTCCTCTTTATATTGCCAATCTTACCCAACTTGAAGATTTATATTTGGACCAATGTCGAATATTTGGTCAAATCCCAGTCAACGTCTCCCAATTGTCCCAGTTAAAGACATTGAGTCTACTTGATAACATGTTACAGGGAACCATTCCGGATTCAATCTTCCAAATGAGTAGTCTTGATAGTCTAATTCTTGCTGATAATTACTTGAGTGGCACACTAGAGTTTGACGCATTTCTGAAGCTCCAAAATTTGACCCACCTGCACTTGTCAGACAACATGTTGTCATTTCATGCCAAGTCCATCCCTAACAGTACTCCACATAAGTTTGTTGCTTTAGGACTAGGGGCCTGCAATTTGGGTGGCTTTCCGCCTTTTCTGCGTGATCAAGATCGCTTGGAGTGGCTGAACTTATCCGAAAACCATATTCATGGTATGATACCCAGTTGGGTAGGGAACCTTATCCAAGGCACTCTCAACGAATTATACCTTTCGGGTAACTCCCTCACAGGTTTTGAACAAGGTCCGGCTGTACTTAGACGGTCTCAACTTGTCGCATTAGACCTTCATGATAATACGTTCCAAGGTTCTCTTCCAATACCTCCACAAACCATAAGGGCTTATTGGGTTTCTCGAAACAATTTCACAGGGGAGATTCCATCAGAATTCTGCAACCTCACATACCTTAGTGGTCTTGATTTGTCTAACAACAGACTCGGTGGTGTGCTTCATCAATGTTTGGAGAGTTTAAGTGCTTCGCTTGAGTATTTGAATTTAGGAGGCAATAATTTTCACGGCAAGATTCCTCCGATGCATCCAAATGCCTGCAACTTAAAGGTTCTTAGGTTGAGTGGCAATCAATTTGAAGGGCAGGTACCGAGATCGTTGGCAAATTGCACAAAGCTAAAAGTTTTAGACCTTGGAAACAACCAAATAACCGATGTTTTCCCCTCTTGGTTGGCAGCACTTCAGCAGTTGACGATTCTGTTTCTACGATCCAATAGATTTTATGGCATGCTCGGTGATACTGAATCAGAGTTTGGTTTCCCTCAATTGCGCATAATTGACCTTTCTCAGAACAATTTTTCAGGTCAATTGCCAACACGGTTGTTCCTAAATTGGAGTGCTATGAAGATATCGAATGCAAGTCCATTGGCTTACATGCAGATGTTAATCGTACTTCAATCGGGAAGTGCAAATGCATTTTGGCTTCAAATGTTGTTAAATAACAAAGGAAAGAAACAACAATATGACAAGATTCTACGTTACTTTGCAGCCATGGATCTCTCGGGCAATAAGTTTACAGGGGAAATTCCAACATCCATTGGGAAGCTTTCCGGGCTTCATATGCTAAATCTTTCTAATAATGCTCTTAATGGAAGCATTCCGACCTTCTTGGAGAATCTTGTAGAGCTCGAATCATTAGACCTTTCTCAAAACAGGCTTACAGGGGAGATTCCTCAACAATTAACAAAATTGAACTTCCTTGCTGTCTTTAACGTGTCTGAAAATAACTTGACAGGGCTTATACCACGAGGGAAGCAGTTTGACACATTCCAGAGCAGCTCGTATGAGGGAAACTTGGGGTTATGTGGGGACCCTATATTAAGAAAATGCGAAAATTCAGAGGATTTGCCACCATCAAATTCAAGGCTTAAAGAAAACGAAGATACGAGAGCTTCTTTTGAATTTGGTTGGAGGCCAGTTGTGATAGGGTATGCCAGCGGGCTCTTGGTTGGGATGATGATCGGACACGTAATGGTTACACGGAGATACGAATGGTTTATGGAGACTCTTAGGATCATCCCGCAAAGAAGGTAGGGGAGCAGGAATGGGAGACGTAGAAATTGAATTGGAATTTTTTGAGACAAACCTTTTTGTATTTATTGTCCTTCAAATGTATTGTAAAAGTTATGTCTGCTATGTCTCTCTATAGTTTAATTTAAAAACTAAGGTTATAATTAATTGTATAACTTTGAACTAAATTTGTAATTGTTCGGAGGAAAGCATATAAAAGAATATGTGATTGCATTTGCTTATGAATGTACATTATCTGCTTTTTCAATAAGAGCCAAGCAACGAACTAAGAACTTACATTTCTTAACCTACTAAGTCCCACGATATCAGCCATTCAATCAAAGGATAAATGACACCCCAAAAAGGGGGGGAAAAAAAAGCCTAGAGCTTTACTCCAGTGATCTTTGAGGCGAAAAAATGAGATATATCTATTTATATATATATATATATATAGAGAGAGAGAGAGAGAGAGAGAGAGAGGAATATTATTGTAATATAATGACAAGGTTAATGAGTGAAAATGACCGAGAGAGCTCGGTGACACGACAAAGGGAGAAATAGATAACAGTCATACGACAAATAGGAAATAAAGGTTTTTTTTTTCGATAACAAGAGATAGAAAAATAAAAACACCACTCGACCATCACTTAAAAGAGCTCTAAAGAATTTAAAAAAAAATACACTTTATTGAAAATTTGGAAAAGATTATATAGACAAAGAATAACACTCGATGAATGCAAATAATTAAAAAAAAAGTAGGAGATTATACTGTTAATTATATATTCATAATTTTTATTTTTATTGTTAACTTGACTCAATCTTGCCAAACTCGGTTGATTTTTTTTTTTCTTGTCTTTCCTTTCATTTCTTTTTTAGTGCTTTTTTAGGAGTGCCGTGGATTCCAAAATCCTCATCGAAAAAGAATAGTGAAAAGTTTCAAAATTTTCATTGAGAAAATTAACTAAGCAACTTTCTTAAGGGACAAATTGAATCACAGGTCATGTAGGTGGTTCATTTATCTCAATTATATAAACCATGTGGAATAAATCCACCCTAATGAAAATAATCCCTTGTAGTATTTTCATCATGTGCCAAATGATGTCCCGAATTCCCCATTAATCCTGCCATTGATTGGAAAAGCCACATCAAGCGATTGGGTTCACAGGGGAAGGGCTCCACTGAATTGGGAGCTTCGGCGATTGAAACGAGCACAAGAAAAATAAGAGAGGTTAAAGTTTAAAATTTTTATTATAAAAGTTTTGAATTTAAATTTTGAAAAGAGAAAGATGAGGTTTATAAAAGAAAAAAGTTACTTTTATTATATAATTTATAATCTAATAAATCTCTTAATAGATAAAAATAAAAAATAAAAAAGGGCGACTACGACCCACACAACGGCAGCTGCAAGCGTCCAGAAAGCTTAGGCATCCAATATGAAAAAAGGAGAATTTATTAAAGATTTAAATAAAAAAGAGTAAGAAAAGAAATTACATATAAGATAAAAGTGTAAAAGTATATTGAGTGGGCCCACTTGTTATTGCTTTCATTATGCTTGCTGCTGTATTACCAGAAGTGTATTGGAAGAATATACATAACGACAAACACGTACATTAAAGGCAACTGAAATGAAAAAAATGAGGGTTTTTTTTTATTTGTTTTTTTTTATTACAGTACATAGTTTGATAGTTTGTTTGTATTTAATTTTTTTAAAAGATTTTGGAATTGAAGAAATTGTCCCTACAACGTTGTCCCGAATATGTATCAAAAAATAATCAATTATTAACTTTTGTAACTATGTATATATTTTATATAAATAAAAAAATTTAAAGTGATAAGATATATTTTATTTTTTATTATTCTTTTTATCAATATAATTATAAAAAATTAATAATTAATTAATTTTTGAATACATATCAAAATAAAATCTCAGGACAAATTTATTTGGATACCAATCCACGCCCCTAATTTTTTTTATAAACTGAGTTGTCCAACCACTTATATGATTGTATTTGTACTTGAGGATACCTAAGTGATGAGACTAATTTTTTTTAGTATAAATACAAATTTTATCTATTTTCTTTCATCCTTTTTTAAGATTTCAACCGCAATATTTTTGTTTTTTTTAAATTTACCCTTTCCAGTCTTGCTGTAAAATTTTTTTATTCTTTTATTTTTTTTATTAATCAACAATTAAATTTAACATATAACTGATTATTCAACGTCACGTCATTTAAATTAGATGTTATATCAACAAAAGCTGATGATTGGTGATATATAAAAAATTTAGCTTTTTTTTCAAAAATTTATATTTTTAAATTCCTATTTTTTTCCAAAAAATATTTCTAATAAATGGCCACTGCATAGGGCCACCGCCGCCAGCCAAGCCTTCTCTTCCAAATACGACGGTGATCAAAACCGTGCAAAAGGTAGAGAAGAACTTGGGATGAAGACGTGCAAAGCATAGTTGCCTTCGATGTATTGAAAGATTTGGTCGGTTCCAAGAAAAGGAAAAAATGGAGGAGAGTTTTGAAAGTTAAAATCTGGAAGTAGACATGTATTTTTCTATCGTACGGATCGCCAATGCTGTCCATAGATAGTAAATAAAGGCAAGAAGTTTCTTTCAATCTTGGCAGTAGAAAGTTGTTAGAGACAAACCCAAATTGATTATTGTAATTTATAGATACTGGGACACCAAACATTCCACCGTTAATGTTGTTGACCGCAGCGACACCATCTACGATTTAAAAGGCAGAAGGTATCGAGAGAGTTGGGAGGCGTAAGAAGAGAGAGCGGAGGAGGTGGCAAGACGACGGTTGCCACTTCCGTTTCCGGCATTGAGACTGCTTTGATCACCGTCGTGGTTGGAACAGAAGGCTAATTTGGTTGTCGCGGTCGCCTCGTCGTCATCCATGGAAATTAAAGTTTTCCAGCCTTTTATATTTTAATTATTATACTGTTTACCAAAAAACAACTTTTGAAAAATATGAATTTAAAAATAAAAATTTCTGAAAAATTTTGGAAAAACCTTTTTGATGCAACGCCATTACTTTCTACTCGCATGACGTTTGATTCAAAGGACGCGGTGCTTGTTGAACTAACACATGTTAAATTTAATAGTTAATTAATAAAAAATAATAAAAAAATTTGACAGTAAAAATGTAAAGAGTTAATTCTATAAAAAAAAAAATTTATTGATAAAATTTTTAAAAGGGACAAAGATAGTGGATGAAATCTATATTTATACTTTTTCTTTTGTGTTTCTTTTTTTGAAATTAAGAATTTGACAAAATGGAAAACTTTGTAGAAATAAATAAACAAGAAAAAAATTTTAGTTGTTTAGATAGGTTTAAAGTACAAGAAAAAGTGCTAAGGATTGTTGGATGGTAAATTTTATTTTTAAGAAAAAATAGATAAACTGTCGGGACATATATTCCTCATAAAATATATCTTCGTTTAATATTAAAATACAATAATTATACTAAGTTGAAATAATTATCTTTGATGGTGTTTCATGGGGTATATCATCATAAAACTATAGTATAATTTTCCAAAGTATCGTATACTAATAAGATGTGTTGTATTATTTCATCAATAGTGTCATATATTAGAGTCTTCTAAAACCTTTTTTATCAATTCAAATCTTAATTGATGCAAATATTTTTTTAAGTAAGTGGGTTGGTTCAACCAAAGTGGGCGGCAGTAATATGTCTGAATATAAAAGGCAAGGCAATGGTAAAAGTAAGACTATCGTAAGGTTTATGGTGATGGTTGCCTCAACAATGAATGACGTTGTGCGTAAAATTTGATCTTATTGCGGCGGAACAATATTGTGCATACTATTTCATGTGTCATATATTTTCAAATTTGTGTTGTATATGTAAAATAATTGTGTGTTATATCTTCATTTAAGGGCGTCGTATAATTAAATTTAATGAATCATATTCTTCCAAGATTGTATCATTTAGTTATTGAAGGTTGTTGTGTATGTGACAAAAATGTCATTTAATATTTTATTTATTGTATAGTTTAGCCAATTGGGTTGTATATACATTATTAATAATAGATAGGACCTAAGTACGACTAAGGTTGTACGGACACGAATACAGATATAGCGAACACATATACGACAATACAATTAATCTAAAAAAAAAATTAGAATATAGACACGGTATAGATATATGTGTGTATATATATACATATATAAATTTAAGTAAATATTATATATATATATATATATTTACGTTTATATATATATATATATCTAAATAAATATTATTTTTAAAAATATAATGTAAATTATATTTTAAATTTTAAATTAAATTAAATTTTTATTATTAAAATAAATTTTATAATATTTTTCTTGACTATATTTAAGATTTTATAATATAAATTAAGTACTAATAGAAGATAGCAATAGAACTTCAAAAAGTCTTCTATCCTTGACGCCTTTTTCGAAAACAAAAAAAATAAAATAGTAGGCACATCTTTCGGAAAAAAAAGGGCCTACATGCCATTATTTTTTTTAATTTTTTATTATTTTTAAAACATGTCTTAATAATGTCTAACACACCCCTTCGTGTGTTTTGCGCGTGTCTAAATTTTTTTAAAAAATTTTTTAAATACTTTTTAACATATTAAGCATGTGTTTAAGATATATTAAACATATATTCGACACAATATATTTCTGTAAAATAAAGTGTCTATGCATTTTAGATTATGACCGTCAAAATTGTAGGCTAACACACAACCTGACCTAAACGAAAAGGCTTTTAGAAAGATTCATTCGTTGATTGCTTAATCATTCAAATAATATTGATAAGTCTGCATGTAAAAGACATGTCCATTATACATATTGTTTTGTACTAATATAGGCAACTTATACCGACTTTGAACGGTAGATCTATTAAGGGTTGAGGGTGCCCATTTATCAGCGATTTTCATTCGAGTGGAGGGACTTGACGTACGACTCATCACACAAATGATTTTTTATCAATTTTTAATATGGATGGTAATTTTTATTATTTTAATTTTATTATTTATTTATTTAATTTAGCTTATTTCTGAGTTCTTGTTGAGATTATTCAAGAGTATTTGTTCATAAAGTCTTCTCCAATAGGAAAACAGGTAATAGTTTGATTTCGATTCCTTCATCTTTTTTACTTACTCAACAAGTATATTTTTTATTACTTAGCCGTTTTATTAAGTGTTGGTCTCAAAAAGTATCTAAGAGGATGGGTGAATTGAGCAGTCAAAAAACAGGTTACTAAAAATTGAGTAACGTGAAAAATAAAAATTTAAATGTAAACTGAGCCACAAAAACTTAAGAATAAAAAATATGAATAAGCAAAGCAATAAACTTTAAGAAAAGAAATTATTATGACTATAACATAAAGAAAAAATATATAACAAGTGATATCAATTATACGATAATAGAATTAAAATGATCAATGTCAATATAGGAAGATAAATAAGAGAATAAAGAACTTGTGATGTGTGTGTGTAATAACAAATATTAAAGAGTATAAGGAAGAGAAGCATGACAAGCAATTTATAAAGGTTCGGAATTCTTATTCCTACATCCTTTCTCCAAGACCTTCCGTTTTGGGAGTTTCAACTCCACTAACAAAACAACTCCCCAATCGTGAGGAGAACAACAACAACTTTGTGATCTTTAGATCACTATTACAACCTCGAACACTTGTATAACTGGACAACACACACACTAGCCTTCTCAATCAAAGAAACACTTTTTTTCTTTCAATACAAATACCCCCTCTTCTATTTCAAAAGCTTACTCTTACACACCACAAAGAAAAACATTCCTCTTACATAATAACAAACTAACACAATAGAGAGAATGAGAGGAATGGAGAGAGGGATGAATAGAGCCTTGGTGGAGACACCTATTTATAGGTGAAGGAGGGTGTAAAGGCTACTGTAATGCATTAATGAGGGCTGATTTTCCAGCCAATGAATCCCCAAAATCATGACATTTAATGATGATTATTCTTTTGACAGATTTGACAGTTTTTCAGAAAATCATTCATATCTCTCTGTATATAGCTCCAAATTGCATCCTGATTCATGAGTTTGAAAGTAGACATCTAGAGCTTTCCGTCCATGTAAAGGTCATGGTCTGATTCCACTCCAGCTAGCCGTGGTGCCTTCTGGAAGTTGACTGATCCCGCTGGACAAGATAGGACAGGCTGTACATCCTTCAGTATTTTGGCGATATCTCCTTCTACAGAAATCCAATTTGCGCGATTCTGGTCAATTTAGAAACTAGATAGAATTATCTTTGTATGAATATAAGGCTCAACAGCTAATTGTTTTCTATTTAGTCGCAATCATCTCTTAAAGTGGACTGATCTTGTCTGCCTTGACAGATTGAGCACCTTTCAGTTCATAGATCATAACTTCCTCCACAAATATCCAATTGAGATGATTCTTGAGAATTTGGAAACTAAACAGAATTAGCTTTCCATCCATAGAAGATTCATCACACGATTCTTCTCCAGCTGTCCACAGTGAATCTTCAAATGTGGCAAATATAGTGTTACTTGGACAGCTTGATGTCTTGATTGAAAAGAATAATATGCAAGTAGGTTCCAGCAAGTTTGGGGCCTCAAATTTGGACCACATGTGCTTCCATTTTGTGTCAATCTATTGTTCCTTTGGGCCTTCAATTTTGGACCAATAATATTGCTACATAAAGCCTTAATTATGCATCATTGTTCATTTCTTTCATACTCCAAAAAATTGAAGCTTTGCTAGCATGAAAGCATTAATGCTAAACTTGTAACTGCACAAACTTAAATGAATATATTAATAATTATCAATGTTTTGTAATCAATCAAAACCGAACAATGAAACCTTAGGATCTCAATATTAAGAATGGAAGCCTATATACAACATGTCAGCAAATTTATATGACACCCTAAAATAACCATAAATCAAAAACTTCGACACAAAATGCTAATATTACATCGCACACGGACCTAGCTGAGGCATTCGTGTGAGCTTCTATTTGTCTTGATATTACTATTGGTACTCGCCAGACATCTTCATAAATTTTTGTCATAGTTTTCCTTCAAGAGAACTACGCCAACATATACATATTACTATGATAAGCATGGTAAACAATGTATACTGGATTCTTGTAGGTCATTTTCATAAACAATGTATACTAGATTTATAGACACCATTTAATATTTATTTTGCATTACCATGATTTTATATTCAGTATATTCTATGGTACATCACAAAATGATTTGATGATTGTGATGATATGATACGACTGCTGATATAATATATCTGACATTTTCATTGAATCATATGAATCATTGGAGTTCATATACTACTTTCCTATATTTATACAAAACCAACGCTTTTTTTTA
Organism: Carallia pectinifolia; assembly: GCA_037832335.1. Lineage (NCBI taxonomy): Eukaryota > Viridiplantae > Streptophyta > Magnoliopsida > Malpighiales > Rhizophoraceae > Carallia > Carallia pectinifolia. Next base: position 12,039,901 of record CM075446.1, read on the forward strand.
ATAGAACTCGTCGATACAATAATACAACAACTTGAAGAGTGCCATCTGTCGTATAATTTCATACAAGTTTGCAAAAATAACTGATACAAATAAAAACAAAATGCTTCAAAGAGTGGGAGTGGGAGTATAAGCAAGATTTCCATGGTGAAATAACTCATCCAACGAGCCGCTTCCATCATCAATCAAAGAGGTGTGTTCTCATTTGAAATTGATGTGTTTCCCAACCATTGGCCAAATGCAATATGATTAATTCTTTTTCAAAACAATAATTTTACGTACATCAAAAATTAGGGTTAGAGAAATTTACCTACATAATTGCTCCACCGATCTTTTGCAACGTCGCCACTAACCCACTCAAAAATCTCTTCAACTTTCCCTAAATCGCTTTGTTCTGCACTTTACCACCTTAACCCTGTCTGCTAAAATGCCAATTTTGCCCAACTTTGGTGTAATTACCATCTCGTCCCACCTGCTTATTAGCATCTTATTGATCCACTTGACTTGCAGCTCTTTGTGGATACCTAAGCTGCAGACAAATAGTTTTTCTGTATATATATATATATGTGTGCTTTGAGGGGAAAATGAGCTTGTGCAAAGGTATTCTTATAAATCCATAATACCTATAACAAGAGGCAATTTGTCTTCCATTCCCAACCTTTTGATTGAGACCGACACCACTGTGTTGCACTTTTAAGAAAAGTGGCGATAGACACAAGTCAAGGAAATTTGAGGAATTTTGTCCTTTTTATGTTAGAGAGAAAACGTAAGTATGTATTTTTAGGATATATTTAATTTTATACAATCTCAGTTAAGTTAAATTACTTATATACTGATTTGAACAAAATGTATCCTAAAAAAGACTCATACAGATTAAAGATTAAAATTAAAATTTAAAAATATTCTAAACTCAATTTTAAAAATTTAAAAGTTAAAAGTTACTTATACCCCATTTTCAGATACTGAGAGATAGTGATTATTGTCTTCCGATGACCGGTACATGTCCTTGTCTAGATTGACCTTGAGTCAACGTTAGTTAATAATGCCTTTATTTATAGACTTCCGATACACCGAATAGAGGAAATTAATTGATGCAAACAAAGATATAATTATTTTTTTTTACATATTACATATTTTTATTATATATTAATTTTAATATTATTACACATCATAACTTAATAAAGTTAAATAATTACCAAAACTTATAAAATTTATAATTCAACTTGAGGTGTAAATAATATTTAAATAATGTGTACAATAATTAAATTATGTCAACTTCCCATCTCACTTTTCTACATTTAACTATTATTTTCCTTATTTACAGGAACTAATGTGCCAAGTTGCCGATTGCTCTTAGGGAAGCCAAAGTGTCACATGGGCTCACAAACATTACGATCTTGTTTGTGCCCCTGTGCACACTTTTAATCCGATTTACGTATGAGATGGGTGACGGGTCAGATAATTTTAAGTTTTAGCTAATAGTTTTATTTTTTATTTCTTTTATTAATACAAATGAAAACATATAAGTTGTACTTTACATGTCAAGTAAGATTTTCTTTTTATACGACACAGTAAGCCAGTTTCCGAAATAAACTGTAAAAATTATTCTCAAACCAAAAGTTTTGAGTATGAAAAAATGAAAACCATTTCCAACGCAGGCAATGCTGAAGTCAATCAATTCGGGCATTCACTTAACCAATCTTACCTTTAGAACTTTCTATGCTACCAGACCGAACCGGAGAAACACGAGTCAATGTCCTTTTATCTTTATAGCCGCCTCTTTTGTTGCTTTTGTAATTTTTTTAATAATTCAGTTAATTAAAAATTTCAATTCGATTTTCATTAATCAGATGTTTAAAAAAAATAAAATTCTTATCTAAATTTAAAATAAATATTTTGATATAATTTTTTTAAAGAAATTGATAATTATCATTATATATAAAATAAATAAGTGATTATTTAAAATATAATAATACTTCCTTACTATTTATTTGTTGCTAATAATTGTATTAATAATATATTTATTATTATAAAAATAAATAAATAAATACATATGTATATAATAATATTTAGATTCAATCCGGTTAACTAATTTTTTTTTACATTAAAAACTAAAACCAAACCAAAAATTTTAATTTTTATTCAGTTTAGTTAATCAGTTATAAACTTGATTTGGTTAACTGAAAATTCAATTCAATTTAGTTCGATTCCATCGATTAACCGAAATTTTCATTTTTTATGGACTGAATACTCGAAAAGAGAGCGAACTCCACACAGGTTAATTCTTTTGGTTGATTGGTTTCTTGTCACTAAATGCCTTGATTGGCCACTATATATATTGGGAGTAAAAGCAGATTGTACAATTTAAATGTTACGTGTAAAGGCAGGGCGTGTGAATTGCTGTGGGCTTTTATTTGATAGTCCACGTTGGTTTATTTGGAAAGACCGAAATCATTGTATTTTCTGTGGAGGGGGTACCTGACATCCACTTCTTGCTTGAAAAATTAATAACTTTCTTGTGGATGACTACTCTGTTTTTGATTTACCAAGTGAGGCTACTGTCTCTGTGCCTAGGCTGGTGGGGTGGATGTATTCTCCATTGGGATTCATTAAGATAAATACTGATGGGAGCTCTCTTAGCAATATGGAGAGAGCCAATTGTGGTGGCCTCTTAATGGATGAATTTAGTGCTTGGCGAGGTGGGTTCATTGGTTTGGCTAGCATTGCTACAAATATGGTGGCAGAACTATTTGGCATGAGACAGGTTTGGAGTTAGCATGAGAGATTGGTTATCGGAAGGTTATTTTGGAAACAGACTTTTTAGAGGCTTTGCACCTAGCTTCCAATTGTACAAAAATCTAGGACATCTGGCTATTACAGGAAAGGCTATACGTCGTGGGATTGTAGCGTTTATTGCGGGAAGATAATTCGTGTGTAGATTACCTTGCAAAATTAGGTGGTTCTATTATAGAGGAGATATCATTGGTTCACTCTCCTCTCCTTGTTGAGTCTTTTAGACGATGATTTGAATAGTGTGATTTTCATTAGATATTAATTTCTTTTCTTTTCTTTTCAATGTACTAAAAAAAAAAAATTTAAATGTCACATGTTAAGAAGCACCAGAATCCATTAAAAACATGACTTCGAGTTATTTTGTAGTGTTTTCATTCTCTTAAGCACATGAACAGTAAGTATCATTACCGATAACTTTATATTTTCCAATCAAGTTTTTTGAAATTATGTTCCTTGCTCCTTAGGCTTCTTCTCATTGGACTGTAAACTTTGATTTGTTCTTTTCAATTGATTGATAAACAACATTTTCAATTATCATCCGACGTGAAAAAAACACCAAAATTTTTTTTTTCCTTCAAAAACATTAGAGTGTTTGTTTAGTTAAAACTTCAAAATTCATTTTACTAAAATTGCAAGGAGATTATTGTTGACTTATTTGAATGAAATAGCAGAACCTAATAAATGCCGATGTCTCTGTTCTAGTCATCCAAATGATTTACACCAGTCGTTTGTAGTCATCAGAAATATGTCTACGTCATTTTACAGAAATAGTTGTGGGCAAATGACAATTCCTTGTTACCATCCCATCCCAAATACAAAGAAAAGTAAACAGAAAAGAAAAAAAAAAGTGCGAAAATTGTGGTCATGGACTCATGAGCGAGAATGAGAGACCAGTGCAAAAATTAAAGATTATGATGATTTTCAGGGGATAAGGTATGTCCTAAAATTATGCAACTTTTACAACTGCAAATTAAACTTTTTTAATTTTTAAATGAGTCCTAAATTTTTTATGTCATTTCATATGAGTCATTTTACGTTCTCATTAACCAGCTAGCCCTATGTATTGATTAGTGGCCAACAAAGAGAAAATTTGAGCAATACTAGCAAAATCAACCTTTGCGTCTTTATTATAATTTTTGTAAAATTGAGTCGAACCTTGATTTGGAGAAGGATCTACTTTGGTGGGTCATAACCTAGTGGTCCGATTAGTAGGTCAATTCTTTCATTTAAAAAAAAATTATTGATAGTTTTATATTATATAAAAATAAAAAAAACTAACTATTACTAAAATAAAAAGCATATATATGCTGGTCATCTTACTAAAATGATATAATCATATACAATTTTTTTCCAAAAAGGAAATAATTTTTTTAGAAACAACTTGCACAATTAATCGGGTCTCAGTATCTGAGTTTGATCAAGTTGAACAATTTTTTTCAATTCAAGGTCTTATTTAGTTTTTTTTTTCTTTTTTACCGAACCAGACGGTTGATTCATCATTTTTTTTTTTGGTCTGACTGCAGGCCTTTTAAAATTTTGTCGTTAGGCTTCTTCTCATTGGACTGCGTTTTGAATAAAATAACAGAAACTAATGCATGCCACTGTCCATAACAAATACTTGAATTAATTTCACAGGCCTAATGTAGTCATCTCTATAATTTCCACCTGTAGTTTGTAGTCATCAGAAATACTTCCACATGTCATTTTATAGAAATAAATGTAAGTAGATGACAGTTGCTTGTTACTATCCCGTCCTACATAGGAAGAAAAATAAACAGAAATAAATGGCCGAAAATTGTGGTCTTGGGTGAGAGCCCAGTGCAAAAATAAAAGATCCTAATGGCAACTTTCAGATGGGAAAAACTTGGTAGAATTTTTTAAATAAGATTAAAATAGAATTAAAAGAATATGTGCTATTGAGTAATTAAAAAAATAAATAAATTATTAGATATTATTAATTAAAAAGTATAATTACTTTATATCATTTTAAATTAAATTATACAGTGAAATTATTTTTAGAGCACTTAGTGATGGTCTTCCAATGACAATAACAATGACAGCGTCCGAATTTGTTTTGGCTGACTTCCAGTCAACGTTAATGCCTTTATTTACAAGTACTAATATGACTAATTGCCACTCGTTCTTAGCGTAGCTGACGTACCACATGGGTACATACCAATTTTGGGCGTGTTTACGGCCTATGCTTTATTTACGCTTTGGAAAAAACCAGTGCTCTTACGCTTTTAAGTCCATCTATGTATAAGGTAAGTGTTAAGAGTACACGAATGATTTTTAAGTTGAATTTTATTGAGCAGCTTAATTTTATATAATAATAAAATTATTATATAATTTATGTAATGATATAAGAATAATTTATTTAATTTTTAAATTTATATTATTTAGTTGTTATTTTGTTTTTACTTAAATATTATTTCTTAATATTTTCTTTTTAATTTTTACCTAATAATTTTTTTTGGAAATGTTTGAGAGCCATACATAGTAATCATACCAACCTGCCATACTGAAGTTAACGAATGTAATTACTTACTAATAAAATGTAACAATATTGATATTTTATGAAAAAAAATTTTAGCTCATACCATGTAGTATTTAGACTTTAAATTTTAAGGTAATATTTATTTAATTTTAAATTTAATTTAATTTTTTTCATTTTTTCATTTTACATTTTATTAATGCAGTTACTTTTTATTAATAATTGATTGCATCGGCTGCTTCCAATATGATGGTTTTGTATAGATGATATACATAGAAGAGAAACCGTGCTTTAATTTTTTTATTTATTAAAATAGAAAACTAAGACTGATACTTTATCCAACTGTCTAAAAGGACTGGACATTCAGAGCACAAAATAAAAATTATATATATATATATATATATATATATATATATATTTATTTATTTATTTATTTATTTATTTGGTCATATGTTTTGGGTTTCCTCTCGTCACCAAATGCCTCAGCCATCCCCACGGATCTCATATTATGCGAAAATATTAGTGTGTTAAATTTGTATATTTTAATTGATGTCTCAAATGAGTTTAATATTGATAATTTTGAAATAAAAATAATAATTTTTTTAGATCAAAATTAAAAGTTGTTTTTTTTTAATTATAAAAATTATAAATTTTATTTTAAAATTATCATTTTTAATTTTAATCAGGACACTAATTAAAATACCAAATTTTAGCATATATATTGGCAGCTTGTTGGGAAAATCCCACACCGAAAACCAAATGGCTTAAGTCATTTTGGTGAAAAGTGCATCTAACATTGAGTCCACCATTAAGCCCAATGCTCTAGTTCAACATCAAACTTAAGCAAATCAAGTCCATGAAACCTGAAGATAATTTCTTACTTAGGTAATAGGCCAAGACTATCCTAGAGACGTGTAGATGAAATAAGATTCAAATGAACAACCCACTAATAAGAAAGTAGTAAAGAGGTGTTGCCCTTGGACGAAAAAGCAAGAATCTTATACCAAGAGCCAAGTGAACATTTTACCAACAAGAGAGTAACTAAGATATTGCACTTGGATAAATAAAAAAGAATCCAGATTTTGGAGATTTATGGACTACAATTTCAAGCCTGAGGCTAATGATGAATGTCTGAAAGGCTAATGAATGAATGACTAAAGGAGACTACAGAGCCAAAAAAGCTACACCCAAACTAGTCCAAATTTAAACAAGTGACAATTACACTCGAGAAGCTCCTCCTCAAGTGCAAAGCGAAATCCCAAAGGACATTTAAATCAATGATGAAACCAAACTAAATGGCTTAAGCTATTTTGGTGAAAGCTGGATCTAACATCGAGCCCGTCAAGTCCAATGTCATTGTCCAAGTAAATCAAGTCCATAGAACCCAAAGATGATCTTCTGCACAGGAAAACCAATGTTGAAATCCAAAATAGAGTAATGCAACAATTAGACTTCTTTTTTCGGATATAGATTTATAGCAACTAAACTTGCAATGCCATTGTCTATAACTTGTAGTTGCCAAACTTAGTACAGATGAAATCTAAAAACCCGACTATGCAGCACAAATTAAAACCAGTATTTAATGCATCAATGATCACCCCAACAAGGAACATATGAAATCAAAATGCTAAAGCATATCTAATAAGTGGGATAATAATCCACTGTAGAAAACAAGGTCATTGCAAATATTATTGATTATAAATGCCCCTGAAATGTACTTGTAACTCCATTATTGATTGTGGTGTTGTAGTTGTTGTATACTACAAATAAGTGTTTTCAGCATGCTAAACCATCACTTAGAAATAACACTAGAAAATCATCAAAAGAAACCAGAATGCAGAACTCCAATACACTTCAAATAAATTCAGCAGCAAGACAAAATCTGACAAATATACTGTCCCTTAACGTGTGGCATTTTCACTTAGGTGCACATCCTCTTTGACCCCTGGTCAAAATGGATCCTGTATGCAATAGTAATGAGGCTCATCATGCTCACAATAAAGAGATTTTAATTAATGATTAATAAAAGGGGTCATCATATTCAGGGAAAAAAAAAAAGATCAAGGCACATAAGAAGATACACAAAAGAGCAGAGTATCTTTGACACCTCGTTGACACGAATCCTGCATCTAATAGTTATGAAACTCAGATGCTAATTTCAATAAAAAGTTTCAATTAATGGTTCATAAAAGGGGCCCCACAACTTCACAAAAATTATTAAGTCATGTAAGAAGATGCACAATGGAAATATGACAGTAGGATTGTCTAAACATCTCCTGCAGCATTGCCCAACCAGCAAATTAGACCAAAATACACACACACACACACACACACACACATCTACGCATACCATATGCCAATCTAAATGTGATAAGACATAACAACAAAAGAAAAAGATAATTTAGTTGATAAAAAAGAGTTGAGGCTACCCTCAGGAAACAACAAAACTAAATGGAAACCATGTATAATTGCAACAAATGTCAATGGCTAGCAAGACAAGGTCATCTTAAGGTAATGACCATGCTCTTCATCTACTGCAATGACAACTCAATGCAAAGTTTGTGGGGGGAGTTATACTGTGAAAATTTGGTGGGAGAAAATCTTCACTATCACTTTTAGTACAAACATCTAAAACATAACACAGAGAAGAACCCAAAAGTGGAAAAAAAAAGATCAGATCCAGAAGATAAAATCACGACTAAGCTCAACAAATAACTAAATATGATATAATTTCTGAAATAAAACTTTCCCCAATAGCTACATGATGCTAGTTGAGTTTTACTATGTGTTAACCTTCTTTGCCACATTTTGGAAAAAGTAGAAAAGAAACAAGGGTTCTCGTGGACTACTTAATCTAGCTTTTCAATCAATCAACACAAAAATCTACTACGACAAGTTATGTAGCGATAATGGGGAAAAAAAAAAAAGAAGTATGACAAGTAGTTTTAACAGAGATGGTAGATGTGCTCCAAAATCTAGAGAGAATAAGTTTCTTGTTTGGTAGTGGTAGCACTAAAATTTAACTCCTTTGGCATTCATAAAAAGGGAAAACAATTATAAACTTCCCAGGTAAAGAGCTCCATGATCAAAGTTTCCTTGCTCTTTCATTGAACTTTTCTAGTTCAAAAAATTAGTCAGTTTTAGTGCCATTCCCCTTCTTTATTTTCTCGGGCCTGAATGGGACAACAACTATTATGTAGATTGGCATTTGGAGAGTATCAAATTCCATTCTAAGCTGTAACGAGGAAAATGACAATTAGTAATGGTATGAATCCTCATATGAGAAGAAAAACAACAAGATTAAGTTGCAAAACAAACCTCCAGTCCCGAACCAGAATGGCCTTCTCTATTAGCTAACCACAAACCTCGGGATTAATAGATAACCACCGTCGTCTTATCTATACTGGAAAATCAATCTAGAAAAATAAATTCCTTTTAGGGATTTCCCCCTTGCTCTGTCAAAGCAATGTCAGTAGATCCTATATTAGCTAATCTTCACTCTGCTATGTCTTGAAACTAGATAATTTAATTTAAAAAAAAAAAGGAAAACATAATCACCTAAGGAATAATGCCACTTCGTTGTGCAATGCCTCCAATGAGTAAAAATGGCACCATAAGAAGATCAATTCTTCGGCCACCAACATAAGCGTCAGTAACAATCATTTGTGAAAATAATCTATTACTACTGACTTGGGAAAGGAATAAACAGTGATACTGCATTATGTTTCCTTCCTCGTAGATTCTAAGGAAATTAACATGCAAGTCACTTTTAATAATTGGATCTCAAAAACTTATATGGCAAGGAAACAATATAGAATATTCAAACTACAATTTAATGATCATAAGTTTTCTACCCATGGTAAGGAGTTCCATCAAAATAATTTTCTTTATCCTTCGGAGAAATCTCAAACACGTAAAATATTAGGAAATTTGCAAAATAATTCACCTGGTTTAAGGTTAAGATACCCGTTTTATCACAGGATATAGTTGTTGCAGAGTCATTATTTCACAGGCATAAAGCCTCCTCTGCAATTTAAATTTTATTAGACTACAAAGTTTTCACACAGATAAAAGCACAAAGAACAAAGCAGACTTGTATATTCCAAGTCTGTAATCGCTTTCCTCATTGAATAACCAATACTATATCAAATAAATAGGAAAAATGCAGAAAAGCCAAATGAATAAATCAAAGTAGGGAAAAGAATCCAAAAGTAGAGCATGCTCTACCAGAAATGAAAGACCAAAGCTGATATGCTGCAAGGATCAAATAATACATACCCTGAGAAATCTTAAATTCAGTGGGGAACAAGTGCAACCCCGAAAAAAAAAAAAACGGAAGTAAGCATTAATCTGTCCCTTGCTCTGCTAACTCAAATGCCCAAATTTGGTGGTGCTCAAATCAAATTTCTAGCTGTAAAGTGCATAATATGATTGGCAAGTAGAGAGAATCAATAACAAGCTAAAGCAAGACCTTGAGGAACAACAACTACAACAATAGTGACACACACAGTTAACAATCTGCCTACCGCAACAATAACAATGCTAATTATCAATACCCGCTGGTTTTGCCCACTTTAGACTGAACTTTTTTATTTGGGCTTTTGGAATGGTCGGTGAAGAATGTGTTAGAATGGGAATACTGTGCCAACAGAGACACAAACGAAAACATATGCACACACAACCAAGACAGTAGAAGCTGTAGCCAGTCCAACTGTACCAACAGTGGTTGGAACCCCATTTAAGCCTACCTAGGAACAGTAACTTACAAATAAGTGGCATAGAACATGAGATTGAACAGTAAATTATCAACAAAACTTGAAATTAGCGTACCTGCAATTTGACTATGGTAACAGCTAAAGGAAGCCATTCAGGAACAACATTTACAACATAGTGACCTAGAGCACAAACATTATTGGCTAAACTATCTGTATTAGTAGTTAACAACCTACTTACAGCAACAGTGAGAATTTTAATTGCTCCATCCACTGTGTCATTTTGCTTTTTTTTTTTTTGAGCAAAGATTAATATATTTCACTCATTCAAACTTCTTACATGACGATTGATTAAAGAAAAGACTGATTGGATACTATCACAAGTCCAAAACGACTCTCCTGAATATGACAAGGCAAAGCTAACAAGAGCACGAGCAACCTCGATAGACTGTCTGGGGACATGGGAGATAGAAAAAGACTCAAAACTAGAAGATATAATCCTTATATTCTCAGCTATAATGCCAGCATAAGAATGGACAGTTGCGGAGGATTTGATTCTTGCACTGCTGTCAAATAATCAAATTCCATGAGAACAGAGGGCAGCTTCAAAATATTAGCTCTTTTCAAAGAATCCTTAATAGCCAGAAGTTCAAGAATCTCAGGTGAATATAAGCCATCTGTTGCGTGTTCTTTGCAGTGCAGATTGGAGCTGCAGCATTGACCCTCAAGTTCAAGAGTTCTGTTGCTCAGTTTTTCCTCCAAAATCCAAGTGTTAGTTACAACCTTTTGGCGCTAGTATCTTTTTAACGTAACAGCAAGAATGTTGTGGTCTGAACTGCAACGAGAAAGATGATGCACAACCGCTTCCGGATAAAAATCAAGAAAATCATTAGTGGCAGAGAACCGATCTAGCTTTTCATGTATATTTTCATCGCCAACATGCCTATTGGACCAAGTGTCCGAGATCTGCCGCCAAGCTTCTCATGGGAAAACATAATCTCATTGAAGTCTCTCCCACATAACCACAGTAAATAGATTTGTTGATCATATAGAAGCGTCAATAGATCCCATGTAAAGACTTTTTTATCGCCTTCTGGCCATCCATAAACACCTGTAAATCTCCACTCTAAATTGAATTTTGAGTCAGAAATAACAATATCAATATGTTGATCCGACATAGTTTGTAATTTTGCAGAGATAGCATCATTCCATAAAAGTGTAAGGCCTCCACTACAGTTGCGCGCGAAGCCAAAACAGTCTGTAAAGATTCCATTTTGAAAGTATAGCTCATGTTTTATTTTTTCCAATTCAAAAGATTTAAGTCTAGTTTCCATCAAGAATACTCGACTAAGAACATGAAGTTGTGCCATCTTTTTTATTCTATTAATTGCTTTTGAAGTCCCCATTCCCCGGCAACTCCAACAAAAGAGATTCATGGCGACCAGCGGGGTTGCTCCGTAACCTCTGCCAATTGAAAAACTGAATATGAAGCAGCATCATCACCAAACTCTCCCCTCCTTTTCTTCACAGTCTTCCCACTTGCAGAATCGTTAGAAAGCTCAACATGAAGCGAAGAGCAATGTTTTCTCACAATAGAAGCATACTTTCTTCGCTGAAACAGGCCTCTCGTCGAGCGATATGTTGTGTTTTATGGGTCTTTACCTTTTCTTGCTGGCTTTTTTCTGGTCCAGAGATGGTGGGCTCAATCCCTAAAGAAGCATCTCTGGCCTATTTTGATATGACAATATCCTTTAGCCTGAGACCGGTTTGCTACTAGTATTCAAAGCATAATTAAAGGCATGGGAAAGAAAAGGGCGTAGGGAATTAGTAGTGGGTAAGGGAATTGTTTTAAAGGCCTGCATTGGGAGGTTTGGAGAGTTTTGGGTAACTAGGCTTGAAGAATTAAGGCATGTGGGCTTTTTGGAAGGGTTGGCATAGTGGGTAGCTTAAATTAAAATCACAAGGGAGGTGCAAAACAAACAAATCATAGGAGTTTAAATGCACATAACTTTTTTTTTTAATTTGTCATGGTTCTTAGATGTCACTGCCAATTATGTGTTGATTTTCAAAGGGTTAGCAAATTGTTAAAATGAATAGTTTTAGTTTATTTGAAGCCTAAATTTTCAATAGCTATAGGCCTAGAATAAGGCTATAAAGTATGGAAATCCCCAAACTTCGTTTTTGGTTTTGAAATTTGGAGACGGTAAAGACAAGACTCATAAACCGTTGGAAATAGTAAAGACAAGACTCATATCATTAAAAACAAGAAATTTGCGTACATTCACCTACCATGCTACGGTTGGTTAGTCACTGTATTTCAAATTTAAAAAAGGAATATTTGGTTAAAAAAATTTCAATTTAAGATGTGTTAATAAATGTAAATTTAAAATAATGGGGAGCCCACATTTTTCGAATATTCAATCTATCCGTCTTCAAATGAAATATAGTGTTACTCCTAAATAAGAGCGGAGGCTATCTGTTGCCACTTGGGAACATCTAGGGTAAATTTAAAATAATGGGGAGCTCACATTTTTTGAATATTCAATCTATCCGTCTTCAAATGAAATATAGTGTTACTCCTAAATAAGAGCGGAGGCTATCTGTTGCCACCTGGGAACATCTAGGGTACAGTTGCTTCTAGAGAAAAAACATTACCAATAACGTCTGAAAGATAGAGCTCCATCAAATAGTGCCAATTGATGGAGAGGATCAGCATGACAATGCAATGCCAAACACCGAGCAATGTGAAAAGAGAGAATGGTACAATGTATCAATCCATTTGTTATTGAAAACCCTTCAATTATTGTTTGTTAATTTTAAAATTAGTTTGTTGAGCAAACTTATAGATAAACATTTAGAATATCAAAAGACTGCTGATAAAAGTTTATGAGCATTAATTTTTTGATTAATTATAAAGGCTTTAGAATATTAAAATACTTACTAAAGATACATGGGCATTTTCATAATTTCACAACAAAAATGTGTGGTTTAACCATGAAATCGTCCTCTTATATAGTCAGCCCAATCATTGATAGTTTTTGATTATTCACCCATTTCTAAAATCTGTTTTTTTTTTTCTTTTTGTTTTCTGAAAATTATCATAGTAAATTTGTCATTGTCAAAACAATTCTATTGTGCCTATTTTATAATACTATTAATGTTGTAAGTTGATTTTTCATCCTCAAAAAAGCATATTAGAGTCAACAAAATTATGTTTATAATTTATTATTTTAGGAAAATAAAATTGAGCGTAGCGCGGATAAGAATTTAGTTTATTAGTATTTATTTTTAAAGTACCACACAACACGGCTGTTCCCTTTTTTCACACTTAAATTTGAGATTCATGTGGATGGAAAGACACTAAAGTTACAGAGGACTTGTGTGAACATGATGACTGAAAAAAATATATTAATTATTTATTTTAAAAAAATAAAAATTGAAGAGTTAAATTGAATCATTCTCCAACCTAACTGATGTGAGGATAAGAACTAACTTGAATTAATGAGAATATTACGGTAATCCAAACAGTTTCAACCTACCGATATTTTATCGTCCACAAAAATCTCTAAGATCGTTGTTGATTAATTCAAATGATACAAAGTGTGCCACAGGCACCAGAATGTCGGTTGGACTCTGTAAGTCCAATAGTCCCTTTGCCATATTTGCAAAACTGTATTCCTCGCTCTCTCACGTCAGGCTCCTGCTCTTATTGGAGTACGAAGTAAGTTTCCGACGTTAGGCAAGATGTTGGGTTCTGCCGGGTCCGAGGTATGTACACATATCCTTCTTCTTCTTCTTCTTCTTCTTCTTGTCCAACATCCATTGAAATCGTTTGCAGTTTCTTTTGTTATTACTATTCAAATGTCCTCTTGTCTTGTATATTTCTATTAAGTCCATATTAGTGGTATAACAATTTTTTTTTTGGCCTATTATTAATGGCTTATTTTTTTTTTCTCTTGATGATTCAGCCATGAAGGAACCCGTTTTCATTGTCAAGCTGCAGAATTTCAGTTTTATTAGCGATTCGAGGCTTGGATCAAGGGCCTCTCCTTTTCTTTCAAACATGAATTCAAGCAACTCAGTTTGAGAAATTAGTAAGAGGAACTCGCAGAAATCTTGACGAAGCCCTGAGTATGTTCAAACAAATGTTTGAGTTTCAGCGTCATTCCCTCAATGGCAAGTTGATCACCCATCTGTTTGAACATAAGTAGGACTTCATTAAGATTATTGCATATTTTTCTTACAAATTTCTCAAACTTGGATGTCGAATTAATTTTTTTAGAAATTAAATAAAAGGTTGGCCCCTTATTATTATTATTTTTTTCCTCTTGTCGTGTCAATTGTTGATTGTGGTTCTTCATATATTGTCATCTGAGAGATTTTTCAGAAATTGAACGAGCCGATTTGAGGCATCGATCCTTTCTCCCTTACGTGCAATCGTTTCTCTTAGTTTGAGATTTGTCGCTTCAGTCTTATTCTGTTTCAAGCTTCAAATAATCTTAAAAGTAAAATTTCATTTGGTCGACAACTTTGTAAATGATTCAATTTCGATAAAGTTCCTCTTAGAATCAAAGGAAGAAAATGGCAACTTCTACCGTTTGATGCTCTAACCCCAAAATTATTAACTTACTGATGGGGTTGGTTACAGCACATTTTATATAAATAAATTTTAGCCCAGAAAAAAACATAAAGCACAAGTGTTTTTTTGGTCCATCATAAAGCACGAATGTTGTCTGGTGGATTATTTAAAAATATAGTTAGACCACAACCTTTCAAAAACTTACAATTTAATGTAAAGAATAACTTGTAATCATCTTCTCAATGCCTGTATTTTATTTTTGTTCAACTCATAAATGCAAGGATTTTAGTCTAAACTAATTGAAAAAATAATTTTTGACATAAAACTAATTGAATAATTGACTTTGAGATTTGGTTACAAGTCATTAATACATGGATTTTTTTTTTTTTATCTTATAAATCATAAATGAATGAATTTTAGTTAGAATGTTCGATATGGCCTCAAAGCCATAAATGCATGGATTTTCTTTTGTTTTACATCATGGATTCCAAAAATCCTGGGGATATTCGTCAATAATTGCAATTCTACTTTGTACAACCGTTACCTTTTTCAAGTAAGAATCCAACCTGGGGATAGAGAGTCTCTTGAACAAGAAAAACAAAAGGACTGCTGTTTATGTGATTTAAATAACTAAAGAGATTCGGATGGATTCTGATCCCCTAACTAGATTCAATTGTAGGGTTAAACTCACCGTCGTGTAAGAAATTTTGCAACCATCAGGAAAAAAAAAATCTAAAAGCACCTATTCCTCTCACATTGCATTTAATGAGTTTAGAATGAAAAATGCCATATTTTAAATTTCAAAGTACTATACACACACACAACTATTAGCTAGTGTGTGTGTATAAATATATATATATAATCAAAACCAAGAAAAAATCTTTAGTTTTTCTCTCTCTTGTCACGTAAAAAACTCTTATTAATTTATAAATTAGGAACAATAAAAATACACATACTCTTTAATATCCTCTTTAAGAAATTAAAAAATGTATGGTTTATTTATAAATTCTCCTCTCTAACAAATGAAACTTAAGGCATAGACTTCTATCTTCTCATGCCGTCACTCAAATCCCACTCGAAATTAAGAATCCACTGATTCAATATGTCAGATACTATTTTGAGTGTCCTAATTTCAGACTAACTAAATAAGACAAGCAACGTTAGTGGTGAGTGTCAAAGGTGAAAAATGTTTCCCAGTAAGGTAGGTAGTAGCACTGTTGTAACATATTGGCTTCTTCAATGACCCTCAGACTCGTCACCTACCCATTTGTAACGTTACGGGAAAAAGCAATATCAACACTGTCTAAACCAAACGAAAAAGCTGATAGGAATTCCACATGATCTGAGTGCAAAAGAGAATGTGTTTTGAACAACGAAGCAGGAAATTTGTTTATGCATACAAGAATGAAGTTACGAATATAATAAGGACATTATACAAAGATAAATAAGCACACAAAGGTGAAGATTGGTACGTAAGACTAATCACTGAGGAAACTGGTACTGAAGCTTGTGTTTTTCTAATGTATTTTTCTTCGTCTCCATCCTGTTCTTTGGATTTCAGCAGACATTATGAGCCAGTAAAAAATCACAGCAAGGAAGTGAAAAACATAGATATTCACAAATGCCATTCGATTCAGTGGTTGGTAAGTGATAGTATCAAGCGCACGTACGCTAACTCTGACTGAAAAGGACTAAGCAATATGATGTTAACATCAAAATATAAAACAAGCGAGGCAACAAGTGATTAACTAATTACCAAACAAAACATTCTGCAAAATCCAAGCTACCAGCATCCATCATGACCAAAGTCTTCTACGGAAGAATTTATTCATAAAAAAACTTCCAACCTGATCGAAGATAATATGACCAGCAAAAATTAATATCAACGGTTTGTTAAACAAATCAAACAATTGAAGAAGAATTTAATGCTGAACGTTGTTCAATTATTAGCCTTCCTTTTTCTCTGTGCTTGAACAGAGGATTGCAAACTGTGTTGGATCTTATCAAGAACAAGAACGGAGAGACCCTTTAAAATTGAATTTGCTACTCCAATGGATGGTTTATATCTATAGTTACATGGACAGAAATTAACTGTGTACCATGGTGAACTGCACGATATGGATAACCTGAAATAAAGATGACATAGGAGAACATTTAGATAACAGAGGAGAAAATTTTCTCAGACATGAAATGAGAAGCAGCTGATTGAAGTCATTGACATAATAATTATTTAGTATAAAAAAAAAAGAATATAACCATGCTTATTTTTCATTGTCAAAAGCATGTCATGTTGCAGGATCTTCATTACAATATACATAGACCCCATGTCAACCTTCCTTTGAGGGGTTGGATTACTGTTAGTTGAATTGAAGAACAAAACCAGATATCTACAAGGTTTCTGGTAGAAGTACTGTTCCAGAGTTGCAGAAGCTTGATAAGAGAAAAAAAAAAACAAAAAAGAAAAAAAGAAATGAGAGAGACAAGAATAAGAGAGAGAGTTTTTGGGCCAAAAAGCAAGCAACCCATTTTTAATTGTCATTCACATATACATTGTAATTACAAAGTATTTGGTGCATTAAGTACAACAGCACCTTACATTTGGCCATCTACTTACTTAACCAAGTAGTTTAACCAAAATAGCAAGCAACCTCCATACTTTACAGCATTACATAGTACTTTGCTCGAAAAAGACAAGTAAATGGAACACCATACTTGTCCCTAACAGGTAATTACAGCTGAACAAAGTAACTACAACAGGAAATTGAAGAAAAACAAAATATTTAAAAGATTGTCCCTGAACAAAAACTGGTTTGCTGGGAATGTTGTTCTAACTGTCATAACTGTCACTAAAATTTCCCTTGTTCAAAGACCAATCTCCATATTCTTGATCAATTACCTGGCTCTGTCTCACTGACCGAAAAAAAAAACACATATTTACAGTGCATGGAATAATTGCAGTGTTACAACGACTTTGATCCTTGCTTCATTTTCAGAACTTGAATTACTGGGATGAAGTGGAAGGCATATCTGTGCTTCACCTTCGGCTAAGACTGCATCATTCAAGGCCTCCATAGCCTCTGGTAGTAGTACCGTTCTCATCTCACATTCGGTGGCTCAATCTCATTGGAAAGATCAAATGGGAGTGGTCGCTCTTCTACATTGGACGCTCTTCTACATCGGACGGCACAGGATTATTTTACTTAGGACGTCATCAAGATTTTAGAAATACTACACCAAAATTTACAAAAAAGAAAAATTATAGAAATGAGTTATCCACAATAAGCAAGTCTTAAAAGATAATAAAAGAGATGGTCATTTGAGACTGTAATTTGGACATGCTTAGACTAGCCTATGAATGCAACAGCTCAAATAGTGGTCAAATTCAACCAGGGGAACAAATATGGTTGAGTTTAAAATAGAGGGTGATCAAGAGAAAAATGTACTGCAGTGTTGTATAATTGTGTGAATCTAAAGATCTAAGAGGCAACTTTGGGAAACCGCTCTAAAAGCATAATGATAGCGCCAAACTCCTTCCTTTAATTGTATTATCTTTGATAATCCAAGGTTTCATGAAACCAACTTGTTTGAGAAACTAAAGTTATGTTTAGTATTGAGATAAAAGGTGTGTTGTGATGTAGTAAATGTGTTTTAAATTAAAAGTAATTTTTTTAATATTTGGTAATTCTTTTTAAACGGAGTTTTGTAAATGCTTTCAAAACTATGGTTTCACAAAAGCACCTTAAATATGCTTTTGAAGAAAGTGACAAAACTCAATAATCATACTATGAAGCTGTAAATTTCGAGCCTGTAACAGTTAGACTCAAAAAATACAGAAACAAATTACAATAAAAAAAATTGTAAAATAAAAAGAAATTTATGTGGGGTCGATCTCTGGGTAGATCTTCCGATTAATGCTCCTGTGTAATTTAGTCAAAGGCCGTGAAGGCTTAATCTTGACCGAGAGATGGTGAATTTCCACAGCGTGAACTTGAACTATAGGAAATGGATCCCACTGAGGGCCGAGACTTGATCTCAAGTGGATTAGTTGAACTTCGGTGAGGGCCGTAGGAGGCTTGATCCCACTCGGACTGTATGGACTTCGGTGAGGGCCGTAGGAGGCTTGATCCCACTCGGACTGGATGGACGCCGGTGAGGGCCGTAGGAGGCTTGATCCCACTCGGATTGGATGGACTTCGGTGAGGGCCGTAGGAGGCTTGATCCCACTCGAACTGGATGGACTTCGGTGAGGGCCGTAGGAGGCTTGATCCCACTCGAATTGATTGGACTCCGGTGAGGGCCGTAGGAGGCTTGATCCCACTCGGATATTTAATATCTTGGGTTTTTGATCTAGCGGATCCAACTTAGTGGCAGTTAGAGAGCATACACCCAAAATATTTAGAGAGAGAAAGGAAGAGATGCAAAGCTTTAGAAGATGAATGATTTGCTTTGCTTGGGATCATTTGAAAGGCTTTGAGGGGATCCCTATTTATAGGGTTTTGGGGGAGGATGGATGCCAAAATTGTATGACTTGGATCATACATGGCAAGGGCCCTCTTTGGTGGTTGAATTTTGACATTTTGCAATCAAATGGAAATTAAAATTTCCATATGATTTATCATGAGTAGGATCCTACAAGGCAAGGACCCTCTTTGGTGGTTGAATTTTGACATTTTGCATGGTCATCAACCAAATGGAAATCATCATTTTCATATGCATGCACTTGTTGCTTTCATGTAGGGCATGCATTGATTTTTTTTTTTTTTTGGTGTTTACAAATGCCCCCACTTCAAGGGTCGGTAAGGAAGAATTTTACCGTAATGATCCGAACCGAGTCTTGAAGTCCAGTTTGAAACTTGAGATGTCTTAATGAACGTTGAATGTTGGAGTCTTCTATCTTTGACCATGTCCGCTGTTGTTGGATCGCAATAGGAAACCAATATGATCTTGAGGAAGTTAGCAGCCCAGCCAATATAAAAATTGAAGTCTTGGCTCCAGGTGCGTTCGAGCTTCCATGGCTGGCAAAAGCTGGCAAAGGTTCTTTGAAGTTCCAAAGCTCTGGTGAGGATGATCCAGTAGGCAAAGAACTTGAACCTCCCCAAGAGGAAGGCCTTGGACCTTGGAACTTCAAGACCGGCTCACAGAGAGACTGACTGTAGTGATGATTTCCAAGTCTGCTTCGACGTAAGGAGAGTAGTTGGAACTCCATGACACCGATGGCGTTGGAGACTGAGTTTCGAGGATCCCTCGAAGAAGACTACTCCCTCTTTTCTTAGCTTGTGCGCCTCCAACTTCTTGATCGAAGAACTTCCGTGTGTGGCAGAAGTCGTTGCCGTGTGCTGCGGAAGTCATTACCGCGTGCTGCGGAAGTCGTTGCCGCGTGCTGCGGAAGTCGTTGCCGCGTGCTGCAGAAGTCGTTGCAGAAGTCGTTGCACCTTATCTTGTCGGCCGTCCTAGCGGGGCCCGAGGCGCAGCTCCAAGTCAAGCTCGACCTCGTCTGGTGGGCCGATGATGTTGACGTCGCTTTCCGGCTGGTTGATGCTGCCGGAATATTCGTGGAGAGACCATTGCAGTGGTAGAACTTGGGCCGGCTTCATTTGAGGGTGAAGCTGTACTGGTGATATCTACTATAGGAACAACAGGCTGTGCTTTGGAAACACCATCTCTCAGCGCCACTGTTTCCCTATGTCTCCGATTCTGGAACCAAAAATATACATTTTTTCCTTCGACTGCCCCTAGCGGGCGAAGTCATGAGACAAGTTGGAGAATCTGTGTAGAGTTAGGGACAATACCTCCATCGTTGTAGAAGACTTCCTCCAAAATTTGCAGTTGTGCCATGGTCGGTTGCCACCTTGTGCGAGGTGACCTTTCTTCTCCCTTGTCTTGAGGTTCTGCAACTGGTTCCATCTTTCTTGCGGCAGAAGAGCAAAGGTCTTGGTATGTGGTGAAGATCGGTTGAGACTGATGCTGAGTTTCAGACTCAAACCCTCCGTTGCTTTTATATTTTTGGGCCATTCACAGTTTATACTCATGCGGGTCAGGAGTATGCTGAACTGTAGTGTCGCCTTTTATACTCGTGCGAGGCAGGAGTGTTGAACTGTGGTGTCGCCTTTTATACTCGTGCGAGGCAGGAGTGTTGAACTGCTGAGCTGTTGAGCTGGCGAGCTGGTGAGCTGTTAAGCTGATGAGTTGTTAAGCTGCTTGGCTGCTGAGCTGCTGAGCTGCTGAGCTGTTGAGCTGCTTGGCTGTTGAGCTGCTGAGCTGCTTGGCTGCTGAGCTGGTGAGCTGTTGAGCTGCTGAGTTGTTTGGTGAGCTGCTGAGCTGTTGAGTTGGTGAGCTGCTGAGCTGTTGAGCTGGTGAGCTGTTGACTTGAGTTTTGATTCAGGGTCTAGGCTTTGCCCCCGAATCTGGATTTAGGCTATGAGTTGGAACTTGGATTTGGGTTTTGAGCCCGAGTTTAGATTTGGTGAATTTGGGCTTTGGGCTAGGGTTTGAGTTTAGGCTTTTTGGGCCTGGATTTGAATTTGGGCTTTAGGCCCGAGTTTGAATTTGGATTTGGATTTTGAACTAGAATTTGGGTTCGGACTTGGATTTTGCCCCCGAATTTGGATTTGTTGGGTTTTGAATCGGGGTTTGAGATCTGCCCCCGAATCTAGATTTGGATTTTGTGGAAGGGTTCTGAACTTGCACATAAGTTTCAGACATTTTCTTTTTTTTTTTTTTCTTTTTTTTTTGGTTTTTTTTTTGTGCTTTTTTTTTTTTGCACTTTTTTTTTTTGCTTTTTTTTTTTTTACACAGTAAATTTTAGAAGTTTACCGTTTGATCGAACCAAGTCGGGATGCGTTGACAGCATGCAAGTGTAATTGACGTAGGCTTCTGAATCAGGTATAGCCCGTCCCAGTTGGAAGTGAGCTTGTCGTAGAGTCGGTGCTTGTGTCCCTCTATTGGTCCAGTTGGATGAGAACTGTGTCCATGCACGAGTTTGCGAACCTACGTACTCAAGTAGGATGATTAATGCAGGCGATTGAGCTGTCGTCCTTTTATTGGTGGCGATAGTCTTGTTCATCTTTAGTGCCACCGATGCGCCGGATTCCTGCCCTCTAGAGTTGTGTTGGTGTTGGCCATCTCACGGCCCATAGGCCATGAAATGGCCGTTGTGCTACCAACTTTTTTTATTTTTTTTCTAAGGAGCAAAAGATGGGAGGCGGAGAGGTCCCACCGAGCGTGCCAAAAATTGTGAAGCTGTAAATTTCGAGCCTGTAACAGTTAGACTCAAAAAATACAGAAACAAATTACAATAAAAAAAATTGTAAAATAAAAAGAAATTTATGTGGGGTCGATCTCTGGGTAGATCCTCCGATTAATGCTCCTGTGTAATTTAGTCAAAGGCCGTGAAGGCTTAATCTTGACCGAGAGATGGTGAATTTCCACAGCGTGAACTTGAACTATAGGAAATGGATCCCACTAAGGGCCGAGACTTGATCTCAAGTGGATTAGTTGAACTCCGGTGAGGGCCGTAGGAGGCTTGATCCCACTCGGACTGTATGGACTTCGGTGAGGGCCGTAGGAGGCTTGATCCCACTCGGACTGTATGGACTTCGGTGAGGGCCGTAGGAGGCTTGATCCCACTCGGACTGGATGGACGCCGGTGAGGGCCGTAGGAGGCTTGATCCCACTCGGATTGGATGGACTTCGGTGAGGGCCGTAGGAGGCTTGATCCCACTCGAACTGGATGGACTTCGGTGAGGGCCGTAGGAGGCTTGATCCCACTCGAATTGATTGGACTCCGGTGAGGGCCGTAGGAGGCTTGATCCCACTCGGATATTTAATATCTTGGGTTTTTGATCTAGCGGATCCAACTTAGTGGCAGTTAGAGAGCATACACCCAAAATATTTAGAGAGAGAAAGGAAGAGATGCAAAGCTTTAGAAGATGAATGATTTGCTTTGCTTGGGATCATTTGAAAGGCTTTGAGGGGATCCCTATTTATAGGGTTTTGGGGGAGGATGGATGCCAAAATTGTATGACTTGGATCATACATGGCAAGGGCCCTCTTTGGTGGTTGAATTTTGACATTTTGCAATCAAATGGAAATTAAAATTTCCATATGATTTATCATGAGTAGGATCCTACAAGGCAAGGACCCTCTTTGGTGGTTGAATTTTGACATTTTGCATGGTCATCAACCAAATGGAAATCATCATTTTCATATGCATGCACTTGTTACTTTCATGTAGGGCATGCATTGATTTTTTTTTTTTTTTTGGTGTTTACACATACCACACAAATTTTAAATTAAATGGATAAAACTAACTCTACCAATTTAAAAAATTATTAAATATTTAAAATTTAAATTTTTTTATAACTTTTCTATAATTATTACCAAACAATTTGTAACTTTAAATAACAGTACTTTTAATCACAATATTTTGCTCACAATATTTTTATTCACAACATTTTATCTCACAGTATTACCAAACAGACCTTAGATATTATCATAAGAACAGAAAAAGGATTGAGAAGTCACCAAAAAGGCGACTTTCCAAGGATCCAAGGCATGTATTCATAGACAAAAGTTCCCATCAGCACAGAAGCTGATTAAGTTGACAACATTAGGATGATGCACTAGAGAAAAGCACGATGCAGAGTACCTTCGCTAGAAATTCCTGGTCTCCTTGGAAACCTGATGCTGATGGATCTAGCTGTTATAACATAACCTGCAAATAAGTAGGTTAGTTATAGCAAAAAAATGACTTCATTCGTCAATCACATTGAAAAATAAGAAATAATTTTCCCTGATCATTTTTTTTTTTAACTGCACAGTGTGTATGCACTTACACACTGGACAAACTCTTTGTAGGCTGGCATGCTCCGAGGAACAGGTAGAGGAAAGAGATAAGAGGATTTGCTCTATGTGTACAGTAATTTTAACTTCCCACAATTGCTACAAAGAATCTCGTAAAAATCATTGATTAATTCAAATGACGACAAAAGAGCACCGGGGCGTCAATAACTCTGATTTTGCTATCTCGAAATTATAGGAGACCTTATCTAACTGAAGGGCATGAGTACCGGGTCAGCAACTACCTTGATATATTCAATTGAAATGCTCTTGCTTTTTTCTTTTTTTTTCTTTTTCTTCACCTAAATGATTGTCGACAGTTACTTGTGGATTATTGTTTATCTTAGATAATATTTGGCAGAGAACTGGTACGGGCTCGAACCCAGTAACAGAATTTTGCAGTCTAACACAACTAATTAGCACAACTGTTTTTTAATAAAATACAATCACATTTCATGGATGGTAAAACAGAAAAAATTTAAATTTAAATTTAAAATTTAAAAGTAGACAGATATTACTTTATAATTTAAAATATAAATCTTACATAATATATATTAAAAATTAATTTTTTTCTTCAAAATTTTTTTTTCTGAGAATAAAAATTTTTACTTAAAATATCAAAATGATTACGTTTTTTTAATAAAGTGTTGCATTTTAAGACATACACTGAAATGATTTGGCTCCCAAGTTGGGTGCGAACCTTTTCTGTATTTGGCATCCCATTCTTACACATGAAAGAATTCCTACAAGTATACTTTTAAAAATCGGACTAATCTGGCCGATCCGACCAAAAAAATTGGTGAATTGGAGGTTGGATTGGTCCGGTTTTAATATAAAATTAGGGTAGGAAACAAACTGCTAGAAAACCACATGAACCGGCCTGAACCGGTAACCCAAAAACTAGTGAATCGAATAGTTCAATATTGACTCGGTTTATTTCTCTAAAACGACGCCATTTTATTTTTTTTTATTTTTTTTAGTTAAAAATGAGAGTGAATCACACTTATTTATATTAATAAGAAATATAATATTTTTAGATCATATTTTGACTTTATGATATATTTTGTTCTATAATATTTTGTTTTTAATATGGATACTCTATTGATTTATTTAGTTAGGAAATTATTTTAAATATTTTGTACTTTAATTTTATTTTGATTGTAAGTAGACTCATATTTTATTTTTTTTATTGTTATACTGATTATTTATTATTAAAAAATAATAAATTATAAGTATTTATTATTATTTTATTAAATAAGAATTGACTTGCCAGTTCAACTGTTGAGTTTTTAGTTGGACCACTAAACTACTAATCCACTCTTCTCACTACTTCAATAATCGGTTCGATTTTAAAAATTATGCCTACAAGTCCTATAAGTTTTTTTTAATTGAAAATTGTTTTATTTGAAATAATCTAACTTTTGGCTGGATGATTGTTCACATTTTCTCCCGGATCCCTGACTATTTCGGATGTAAAGTTGGAATTACGCTCCAGATTTATAGTGTGTTTAAATTGATAGAAAATGGTGAGAAAGAAAATAAATAATAATTTATGAGATAAAAAATAAAAATTATTTTTTTTTTCAGAAAATTCATTCATTGTAAAATCATAGTGTCTAATTATACAAATCAATAATAAGCAAAATAGAAAATTGGAGAGGGGGGTGTGTAATCCAGTCTGGACAGTATTATTGATCTCGAACAGACTTTGCCACTCAATCTGTTACTTGATTTGCATCTCTCTTGTTTAAATTCAGCTCTACATTTAAAAGTTAATTTTTTATATTGATAAAAAATGAATAAAAAATAAAAGGTATTAAGAAATAGTATAGTAATAATAATATTTTTTAACCTTTAATTTTCCTTTCCTTTTTTTTTTATCTAAATCTTTTATCTAAACAAAACATTAAAGTATGTTTAAATACTATCTGAGGTAGTAATTTAATAGTAGTTCAGTGTATTTACATCTGTAAGGACTCGAGTTCGAGGTCCTGTATTGTTGCTCTCCCCTGAAAATGAGGATTTATGTAAAAGCACAGTTGTATATTCAGAACTCGTTAATATCATGATCGAATGCGAGGAAGGCCTGTTGAACTCAACAGTACTTGAGTAGTGAGTCTGTCCTTTTAAAATAGTTGAATGAGATATTAACAAACAGAAATTATTCTGATCTCGACTCACATATCTAATTACTGATATACCTGCGATAAATTTTTTTTTTCAAAAAATAAAAAAAAAGTTATGGTTAAACCATTTGAAGTTTTGAATGGATATGAGAGACAATTACCTTTCTTTTCTTTTTTTTTTTTGTTCGCATAGACAATTACCATCTTCAAATCCAATTAAAGCATAGTCTGACTGACATACAATAAGACTGGCCCGCAGATAATTATCTCAACCAAAACAAAAACTAAAGCCCATTTTCATTATTTTTGGTTCATTGACCCAGCCGCTATGTGATTAATTGTGCTTGAAAAAAAAAAAAAGTATCTCGAGTCTTTTTGACCGAAAGAAAAAAATAAAGAGTAGCTTATGACTCTTTCAAGAGATACTAGTATTTTTATTCCAAATGTTTCATATTCTAATCATAAGAATAGAAGATGTAGTATTTTTATGGGAGTAAGAGAATTATTATATTTGTATATCTTATAGTTTAATAGACCTTTTGGCAAAAAAAAAAACAAAAAAAGCTAAGCGAGTGTATGAAGAAGAAAATGAATGAAAAGAATACAAAATTAATCGTACCCAAATAGTGTTAACTGGAGGCTTGTTCAGGATCTTCAGTAGTCTTTCCAATTGTATCTTCTCATCTTCCAAGTCCACAGACTCCAAATGTTGCTCGTCATTGTCAATCAAACTGCTGCCACCTATGGTGACAAAACTCAAACACAAAATAATAGCCATTAGCGCGAGGAGGACACTTCTAATTTCTGCAGCCATAGAAGACCGAATAGTTTAATTTGATTATATATGTTCACTGTGGAAGATACAAAAATACTACCCTCTATATATGCTATTGAGGAAAAAATTTGGTAAACAGAAGAAATTTTCTTACTACATCTATACGTATTTTTTTTGTGCAAATACGATTATTTTTTATGTAACCGCAAGGATAAAAAGTGATACAAAAAGTATTACTGTTTTTTTGTTTTACATTTATCTCTTATAGTTGTATAAAAAATACTCGTAGTTACAAAAAAAAACGTATATAAACACAATAAAAAAAATTTTATTTGCCCATATAATACAATCCTACTATTAAATTCTCACAATAAGATGGAAAAAAATCATTTTGCACAGCGGTCACTGACCATCATGGATGTTAATTTTTTTAAAATACAGGACAAGTCAGTATGGAAACAAATCAATGATTGACAATAATTTTCTTATAAAATAGCAAGACAAGTTCATGTTATCCCATATATAGTATTATATGTAAGGCGAATAGAAAAACAAAAGCAAATATCTATTTACCACATTTTCCACTCTTGTTTCAAAATTTACTTCTTTTATCTTTTTGAAATTGCCCTTGCATGTTAGATACAATATTGGTAACATAGGTGATTAAGAATGAATTTCTGGAAATCCAATAAATTATTATTCTAGAATCCTCAATAATCGTTCACCGCTGCTTAAAAACATTTGTAGACATTTCATTTTTGGTAATTTAATCAGATTGAATTATTTTTCTAGTTTGGTGTCAATGAATTTATATTGGATTGAAATTCCTTAAGTAAAAAGATATTTGAATTTATTTCTATAAGAAAGTTTGTCTTCCATATTCATAAGTATTTGGAAATAAGAATAATGTCTTCAGTATATATTTATTTCTCTCATTAATGACTCAATTAGAATTGTTCTTCATGTTAAGATTATTCTCGAAAATTTTTCTTTCCTAATAGAATTAGGATTTTAAAATTAATTATTAGATTAATACCTAATTTGACTAGAATTAGACGCTGTAACATGAAATATAAAATAAATTAAATTTGACAATTCAATTTTTTAGGGTTGTTAATTTTAAATTGCATATAAAATCAGTAATTAAAATCAAACATTTGTTTCTCTTTTGCTGAATTACATTGCATTATTTTTTTTATTTAAAAACACTTTAAAGCTTCATATAAGTAATTTCAAAGAGTTTCAAAATGATACGAACTGCTAAATGGTGGAATTCAAAAAAATTAAAAAAAAAATCATACTTTTTTTTCTTTTTTTTTTTTAAAACTCATTTCTTGCTTATCTGAGTATTGAAAAAATCATTTTCTTTTCTCTCATCTTCTTTCTCACAATTTTTTACTCACAACTTTTTTTAACTTTTAACTTTAAAGCCAAACAAAGCTTTAAACTTGTGCACCGCAGACAAAGTCATGTTAGATTGCCTCTTTACCTTTTTTTTCTTCCACTTACAATTTTTTTTGGGGTGCCATTTGATAATGAGTCTACCATTCTTGACTTTCCTCTTTATAATCTTTTTTTTTTTTTGGTTAATATTTTATTTTTAGCACTATTATAAGTATTAACATCAAACCATTGGCTTATTATCTCACCCAATCCCTGATGGAGTCCCTTCCCCACGCCTTTTCCCCTTCAACCATAGCCCAAACTTAATCCTCCAACATCCGGCCTATAAAAACCAGCTCCTTTGTTTACACAACATAACAATCTTCATACCAAGTCTTTACTAACAATAATTGGGCTTTGAGAAATAATATTGTGTTTGTTTTGTAACTCATTTTCAGTACTATAATGTAAACATGTTTTATTCATAAAAGAGTGGCCTTCCGTTCAGAAAATTGCCCAGCTATTATGTCTCTCGATTCTAGTATTTAACAGTAGAGATAATTAGGATTAGTCCATCTAGTCCAAGTTGAAGAAGGTTGACTCAGCCATCTCAAACGAAATTTAGATCCAGTATCATAAGTTTTGGCTGAATTAGCACTAAGCTTCATCAGTACAAAATGGGGCTGGTCTGATCATGAACTTCTGTTATTATCAAACCCAACTCACTTGGCTGGTTATTCCTACTACAGTTTGAGATTGGGCTTCAATTAAAAAATATATACAAGTAAAATTTTCATTGTCATTAAATAGGAAAAATTATCTAAATTGTACCATCTCAAATTTACTTGTCTTTATTTTGTTCATTCAATCGAAATTGCTCTTGCTTCTTTTTTCCCCTCCTAGATAGTTGTCAACAATTACTTGCGGATTATTTTTTGTGTTAGATAATATTTGGCATCCCATTAATGCAAATGTAAGAATTTCTACAAGTCTTACAAGCTTTTTGAATTAAGAAATTTCCAATACAAATCATAATTTGTAGGCTTACAAGCTTTAGGAATTATTTCTCTCTCTCTCATATCTGCACTAAAAGAAAATGGTTGGTCCTCTTTTTGTTTTTCTTTTTTTTTTTTGTTTTTTTGTTTTGACATAAGGTCGTATTTAGAGGGAACAGTCTCCTGATATACAGTTTTGTATTGACATTTGCTCAATGTTGTCACCAGTTTGTGAAGGCACCTGTTCAATGGAGACCAGATCAGGACTTGTTGGCTTATATAAACAAGTATATATCTGTTTACCACAACACAATTGTTTGTTGGTAATGTTGTTATCAGGTTAGAGCTAAGATTGGTTTTGATGTCTTGTTGATTTTGGTTTGCAAATAGAGAAAGTGCAATGGACAGAAAATTTTTGCAGCGAAAGACTCTCCTTTCATTCATCTCTTGTTCATTTATACAACAAGCCATCACTTGACTTAGCTGTCTAAGTTTTTACAGGAATATTTAGCATTTCAATACATTCAATTCTCCAATAAAGCTGCTGCATCTGGTAGTTCTTGATTGGTCCTCTTGGGAGGCACTTTGCAGCAGATTTGGTAGCTGCTGTCATCCTCTTATTGCTGCAGATTACTTGGTGTTGAAGCTGCTGCACATGCTACAGAGGAGGTCCTCCAACTTGCGGCTTTCTGCTTTCAAGCTGCCTTACTGCTACTACTGTTGGTGCTGGTCTGCTGCCCCTCATGCTTCTACTGTCCCAGAAGCTACTTTTCTGCTGCTCCTCCTTCAGAAGATGTCCTTCTACAGCTGCTACTGGCAACCACAGTTGCTGGTGCTTTTTGTGAGATGTTATTGCCGCTCCTTGCTTGCTGTTGGAGTTCCTGAAATGCTGCAACTGTTGGTGCTGCTCCTTTGATCTGTTGTGGCTGGTGCGTCTCATTTAGCTCAGCTGAAGCTTTTGCAACCAGTCCAAAAGTTCCAATCTCACCTTCACAAGCTCTGTAACAGGTAGAATAGCTTGATGATCACTAATTCATTCGAGGTATCTGTACCAACTTCTTTTGAATATCCTGTACATTATGTAACACACGGCAGCGGGAAGTTGTGTAAGATACAGGTCTTACTATAGAACCATCATATATCAGGTAAGTCTTTTTCAATCATCAGTAATAATTCTTCTATTATAAAATTTTGACGAGACGGAGATTGATCTCACTGTTATACAATAAGATTAAAGTATTAGAAAAAATTTATTCAAAAATTTTCTTGGATGCAACAATACCCTAAATTTTTACAATTACTACTATATTTTTTATAACAAAAAATAAAAATACATAAAAATATTTTTAAATTATAAAAAAAAAATATTATTACTTTCAAGTAAAATTTTAAAATAAAATTTTTTAATACTATATCAGCGCCTATATACTATAATGGCCTGTTACTTATTTGCCAGACATGGAGATGTATGTGAACTGACTCTTAAGTACTATTTTGACAGGTCCAGAGTTTTGAATTGGCAAGTACCCTTTGGATACGTTGTACATGCATTCCTGTTTCTTTCTTTTCTTTTTGTCACGTCGGAAAAATAATTCTTTCACAGTCAGACTTATAGTCCAAAGAAACTCCACATGGTTTTTATTTTATCTTTTTTATTAATTTTTTTTTAAAAGATTCGTTCAATCGTGAATTATATAATAAAAAATATTTTTTTTATTATCATAAATTTTACACTTTATTTTTAACATTAAAATTTAAAATCTTTAAATGAGAGTCTTAAATTTTACCCAATATTTCCTATTCATTTTTTTTTTGTGCTTATCATTTCTGTTTTTTTTTTTTATTTTGTCAAATGTTTATCATTTCTGTTGACAGCCATCTGTTGCTGCTTGATATTGTCCCAGATGTTACTGTAGAAATGGAACAAAATTTTCAACAGTGTCATTACCTTTTTTTACTTCCAACTTCACAGGGAGACTCGAATGCGCTATGAAATGCCGTTATCTGACGTGTTGTTGTCCTTTATTTAGTTGCTAGGAAATGGCCTCAATATAACATGGAACAAGAAAAAATTAGACGATCATATATCACAATTTAAACAACCTGACTTTAGATATCAAATTAAATAAGAAACATACGACAGAAACAAATTTAACTAATTGGCATGGTCGAAAGCAAGTACAAAGTTCTCAGATGTGTCTATACATGCATACATATACTCAAACACCCCCACAAAGAGGAGCCTAGTACTTTATGTCCCTGGACAAACAAGCCCTCAAAAGCCAGCTCACCAGCACTGCCTCTGGAATACTAATGTCCTAATGGAACCCCTTAAATCAAATGAATTAGGAACCTTTGCATCACCACGGATCACTCTCACAAGACTCTTTGCATCCCTGCTATTTTTTAAAGCACGATTGCCTCGTGTAAGCCTTTGATCTTCAGGTTCTTTCCCTCGATAATTAATGTTGCCTCCTTGACCCAGGTACCTCCTTGACCCATATATATCAAGGCATTTTTTCGTTTGTAGCATCATTGTAGCCCCCAGATGCTACAAACACTTGTTGCTAGTTACTCCCATCTATACTTAAGCCATCATCAAGATTTCTAAATTCTCAAACGCAATCGTGTAAGTCTCTCTTATCAGAATTTTAGTGAACCCTTTTCAATGACCAGAGTACTGGTTTTGGCGAAGGATTTTGGATGGAAGGCGCTGGCTGTGGGGTCTTTTTCTGCTGGAAAGCTGGTTATTGACGTTTCTTGTGTAAAATAGAGAGGACTTGCGATAAAAATGGGATTAAAAATAAATATTAACTATTTAATTTTTAAAATGAAAATTGAAGAGATAAAAGTGAATCACTATCGAATCTCAACCACGTAACAGAGAGAAAATGTCAAGATTGTTGTTGATCAAGTCAAATGACGCCAACTTTCATGGAATATATAATATACAAAGTTCCACAAGCAGCAGAATATCGGTTGACTCCGTAAAAGTATATATAGGTAGTTAGAATTGATTTGTGGTTAGAATCTTTGATTTATATTAGATTAGATTAACATGTAAGATTCTTTGATTTATCCTAAAATTTTACAAGGATTTGAAAAATAATTTATAATTTAACTATAAAAGAAGAAAACAGGGAGTTATAAATATTAGTTGCAACAGCAAACCAATGGAAAATTAATCTCAAAATAGAGTAATTCAGATCAAACGAAAAACTTTGCTAATCAATAAATCAATTTTCTTTATTTTATATAATATTGAGGATGAGTTATAAATTAAATATTTGTCATGAATCTGAAACAACCGAATTAGTTAGTTTTAAGTTTTCTTTAGAGAAGTTAATTTTTTAAATTATTATACAACAGTCTCTAATCTGCTCTATCATATCTATGATTAGGATTTTCAGATTTTGTAGGACAATTGACCATAATATTTAAGAACCTAAAATGTTAACCCCTTTTTGTGCGTGGGTAGATATGCTGTCATCCCGTGTTTGGATCGACATAACAACAATAAACATAATATATTTATATGCATGAAATCTTGTGTTTTTATTATAATTAATTAATTAAGATGTTTTGCTTGTTGCAATCTCTTTATCTTATATTCCAGTTTGATTATTTTTAATATTATTTTTTGACTTTTCAGCCTTTTGTTACAAAAATCGAGTTATTAACTTTAAATCCGAAACCAAAAAAAAAAAAGTCATTCCACCAGCTTTTCAATAGATAATATTTTCATAACTGAAAATCTCTCTACTTTCTCATTCTATTTCTTCGTACTTTTCTCATTCTATATGTTTGTACTTAAGAAGATATCCCTCAGCCATGATTATTCACATGAGAGCATAGTAATCAATTTATTGATCTGAGGTTCTTATTTACAAGAGTTCCCACTCATAGTCCTGCATCTTATGTGTTTGTGGATCGGGTTCTAAGGTCGCGGTAGAACTTGGTGACAAGCGACTCTGCAATGTATCGTGGCTGCGCCGTTCCTCAACCTCTCCATACCAAATAGCTAGTTGTTCGTACTCCTTGGCTAACTTCCTCATTGAAGTAAAAGTGCCCCGGATTTTTTTCTTCAAAGAGAGGAAAAAAAAAAGGAGTTTTAGAATTGATTTCCTAGGCCATTAGATCATTGCAAAGCACAAAACAATTTGTCATAGACGTGGTGGCTTCAGTCTTTCATCAACGTAACATAAAAGAAATAAGAGATTTATAAGCCATACTTTTCTTGAAAAAAGACAGCCTGCGAGCGGTTTCTGTTGTATGTTCAAGTAAATAGCTTTTTTTTTTTTTTTTACTCCTACCAAATTATGTTTGAGCATCGCTGAAATAAGTATAGAATATACTTCTAAAGTAAACCAGATCCAATTGATTGAATCAGCTTCTAATCCTCCCAAAAGATGAATCAGTTGACATACAAAGACATCACTGGTATTCTTTTTATATATTTCCTTTCCCTGGAGGCATGCATAAAACTTCACAAATGTTATTTCTAATTTTCCATTTAGTGGGATGAAACAAATATATATGAGAGTGACTACTTCAGATAGAAAAGGGCAGGATGGGGACAACCTTGTATGATCTGAGTTTGCGAGTTCAGCGAGAAACTTCATGAAGCATGCTATCATGAACAATGACACAGCTTTCCTCAAGATTCAACTTGTCAGAAAAACGAACAGCTTCCATTTCTGTATATCATCACTTCTATAGCCAAAATCATCCGATCATCCTGTAGATAATTTTATGAATTAGCAAGAATAATATGTTTCCACCATAGGTGAAGTTCAAAATCAACTATATATTGCCGACCAAATGAAATGAAAACAAAAAGAAACGTGCACATAAACACATCGAGGTCAGAGTTGTAAGATAAAATTTCTTCAACTCAGATAAAATAAGAGGAACATTCATTTCAAGACCGGGCATATTGCATCTAGCATACATGCAAATTAAAGCACCTCCATGAAACTGACTGACATGACCTTAGCATTGCATAAACATGAGTGAATCGTAAATGTGATCAGGAAAGAATTCTTCAAAACAATGTCTATTGGAATAGAAATCAAATTTCTTCACGTTTGAAGATCTTGGCTTCAACTATCCTCCCAATGCAAAAAAAATAATTAATGGATAATGTTTGACTACTTCGTGCCACCAATAAAAGTTGTAAAAATCGATCTCCAGAATAATAAAGATACAGGGTTCCCAGATAGAAAAACATAGTCTGTAGTCTTTTTTCTGTCTTCGTTTTTCTTTACATGATAGAAGAGGTAATTTGTTTATGAGAGAGATAAAGGAGAAGAAGAAAAACTACAAAACATTAAACATCCTACTCAATAAGAGACAAAATAAAGAAGAATAGGATTATAGAGTAAATCCCTGCTTTTCTGCAGACAGAGGACAAAAATGTAGCAATCCTGCGTTAGATGAATTACATACATATATGTAATATATAAAGAATTTAATATTGCATTGAAAATGAAATTTAGCAACTCTGAACCTATTGTTTCCGACGAAAGAACACTATTGTCGAAGGTAGCTGCCATATCTCCACCCTTATTCTCGCTGCATATAGCTGGAGCAGACTTAGAAGAGCAAGGATAAGCAGCTATGTTGGTGAACTCAGGTTGATGACCTCCTTCATTAACAGGGTTACCGTAAGGCTCTTTTATGTTGCAGAGGTTGTTGAGTGAGCTCTCAGACATTGTAGGAATTCCTGCCATTGTGGAAATGTTCGCCAATCCAACTTCTGCCTCTGCCAAAGTTTTCTCATTAGACGCAACTTTAGAGGCATTCAAGGATGAAAGAGTGTCAGAAGCATCAGAATTAAGGTCAAAGCCATCAGCAAAGTTATCACAAAGTCTTTCGACCTTTTCAGATGATTGGAACTCTTCTCCATGAAGCGAAGTTGCTGGTGACACCTCATCCAGAATTCTCCGCTGTCTTCTGATGATTGCAATTGATTAATTCACTAAGCAATGATGCCACCGGAGTTTCTCTCTCACCAGAAGAATGTGATTCAAATACTTCATTTGCAGAGGACTTCTCCCCTATTGCATTTTCTTTAGGGGCCGCATCAGAGTTCTCATCAGTCACAGAATCTTTATTATCTGGAGCTAAATCAGATTCTGCATGTTTAAGGGGTAGTTCACAGGCCAGAGTAGTTGATTCATTCGCAAGGTGTCCACTAAATGCAATAACAGCCTCACTCTTAAGAGCAACAGCATTATCTAAACCAATGTTAGCACTTCTGTTCAAAGCCAACACCTTAGCTCTACATTTTACAGGATTAACAATTGGTGGAGTTAAATCTTGAACCACATCAGCCCAGAAATTTTTTACATTCTTACCAACCACACGTACTTTGTTCCAAACATATTTGACTGCATCCTGCACAATAAAGCAGTTCAAGAACGCTAATTAATAATCCTGCATATCTTTATACCCGCTTCCTTAAATTGTTCTCCAAATTGATATATACACATAATTCTTTAAATTGCTATGGCACAAGACTAATATCAATAATAACAATCTAAATAAATAATTATACATTTCGAATAGTGGAATATCTCACCCAAAACGATATCTTTTCTATTTTTTGTTTGGGCTTAACAGATATGATAGCCAAAGTTACAAACGAGCCAAGCCAGATTTCAATTCGTTTATTAAACGAGTTTAAAAATAAGGTTTGGTGTTAATATCATTTATTAATGAGAAGAGTTTGAACTGAGCTTGTTATTATTGAACCGAATTTTTAAATTTTTAACGAACTGTATTATTTAATTTTATAATACTAGCAAAATATTTAAAATTAAAAGTTTCTATTATTATATATAAAACAAAAGGACAGTAAATGTTTATTTAAATAAAACTAGTCAATTAAAAATAAATAATTAAAATTTAATGTACAAAAGTATATATATATATATATAACATATAATTTTGAAAATAAGCATAACGAAATTACTCTTATATTATAATAAATGAATTTATACAGACGAATTTTTAAATAAACTATTCACGTGCCTAATTAATTTGAGCATGTCTTTGCTTAAGCTTACTTGTTTATTAAACGAGTTTTAGATGTAGACTTGTATATCGCTGGTTTAATTAAATAAACTAGCTTAAACTGAGTTCTTACGAAGTCGAGTCATTGAGTTATTAACGAATATATCGACTCATTTGTAATCCTAATGATAGCAATGTTATAACATACATAAAATTTAAATGTGAGGAATGAGCACTCTTGTAGCAAAATATGCGTAGTATCCAATAAAGAGAGGATCAGATGAAATTAAAGTGTACATATAGGTCTTGAAAGCATATATATTTATTTATGAGGAAGTAATATTTTTTAAATATCAATATTAATGAAAATATAAAGTAAAAAAATATTTACGAATTATTAAAAAATAAAAGTATTATGTTTATATAAATATTGATGAAATTTAATAACTACTAACAAATCATATTTAAACGTAAGTAAAAAAAATTATGAATTTATATAAATATTATTTGAGAGTATTTTAATCTATATAAATTATTATTAATATTATAACCTGAAAAATAACTGACAAAGTAGCAAAAAGTAACATTAAGTTATTTTTTAATTAACTACTTTTAAGATATTATATAAGTAAATAAGTAAAATCAAACAGCAGTTAAAAAAATTAACTAAATACTCATCTCCTATTTTTTGAAAATGAAATACAAATCAACCGTTTTAAAAGTTAATCCAAATAATCATCTAAACAGAATCGAGGGAAACCACACATCTTTCAAGCCAAAGTAACCTCTAAATATGTAAAATCTGTGATTGCAAGTCTTCCTAATTATTGCCCTTTTATCGCCCAACAAGTAGTAAGAAACAAAACGTGTGCTTTTACCTCGGCTTATTTTCATTTGGAAACTAACAAATATTGTAATAATGTGTTCTAAGGGACAATGACAGAAAGCGGTGGGATTTGTTTTAAGAAAAAAAAAAAAAATGGAAGACAGTCGGTTGTATTGGTAATTTATGAGGGCAAAATGACCGGTTGCAGTTGAGTGGCTAAATAATTATAAAAAGAAAATAATTATTAATAATATTTAGATAATTAATCACACAATTTATTTAATAATATTTAATAATTTATTTATTTTTTAAATTTAATTATTTAATAATTTATTTTATTTTATTTTTAATTAAAATTAATTTGCATAGTAAAAATTATTATAAAATAAAAAAAATAAAGCTCGATGATATGTGTATTTGTGGGGAAGTAGAATGAGAAAGGGAAAGTGTTAAGAGAGGGGGGAGTGGATGTGGAAGGTGAAAAAAATGACAATGGGCCTCAAGAAGGAAGGACTGGTGTGTGAAGTAAATTTCGCGTGCCAAGCAAAGCAGACCAACCCTTCTATGATTCGCATCAAAACATGAAAGATTCCTCTTGTACATCTACGTCCATTATACACGTATAATAAAGAGTGCAATTAAGTATAACAGAGATTATGTATTAAAATTTTGTTTTGAGTGAAATATAATTATTATTTTTAAAATTACAATTAATATTTTTAAAATATAAAAAAATAACTATTTTAAAAATATTAATTTTAATTTAAAAAATAATAATAACAATTTTATTCAAAATAAAAATTGACCCATAAACACCGATACACTAATATTTACTCTATAATAAAAGCATTGGTGTAGTGTCTGAAAAATTGGATAATTTGAAAGTCAAAAAAAAAGAAAAAACAGAGACTAATGGTAGTAATAATTGGAAAGACGAAGCAGCGGGAGCGGGACTTTGGTTTTGGTGTTGCTCTTGTTCTGGGACTGTTATTGAGTGTTGCAGAGATTTGCAATGGTGGAATAACAAGCAGCTATGCAAGAAACGATGATTTGTCCCTTGATATGCCACTGGACAGTGATGTGTTTAGAGTACCGCCTGGCTATAATGCTCCCCAGCAGGTGCGTTTCTGTTGGGTCACTCTCTTCTCCTCTATAGACATATACGTAATTAATATGCTTTCTTCTCTCTTGATAGCCTCTTCTCTTCTGGATTTGTTGTTTCTTTATCTGTACTGTTTTTACATTCTGAGAATTATATGGTTATACTTATAGGCTTCGTTTTTGCTGAACTTGGAATGTTTTGTGACCTTTCCAAGCTTGGGAAACCTGAGTTTGCTCCCCGTTTCACAAATTCATTACTGTCTAGTCTACCGTGTGCTATTTGTTTTATTATTAAGTGCAATTCGATGATTAAAGGTCCACATAACTCAAGGAGACCACGAGGGAAGAGGTGTGATTGTCTCTTGGGTGACCCCTGATGAACCTGGTTCGAGTACGGTGCTTTACTGGGCTGAAAACAGTGAGATAATTAATCAGGCTGATGGTTTTGTCACCAAGTACAAGTACTACAATTACACTTCTGGATACATTCATCACTGCACTATTATTAATCTGGAGGTGAGCTTCACCAATCACCCATTATTTCTGTTCAGTGGACGTTTGATTTTATGAACTCTGAGAATGTATACGTGGGGTATGTATCAATCAAAGGTCGGATTTTGAAGTTCAGTTTTGTTATGGATGCAGTTTGATACTAAATACAACTATGAGGTTGGGTTTGGAAACAGTACACGAAGATTTTGGTTCATAACTCCTCCTAAACCTGGGCCAGATGTCCCCTATACTTTTGGCCTTATAGGTACTTTTGTTGTTATGTATTGTATTTGTTTGAGTAAACTCTTTTGATACTGATATTGTGTTCCTCTAAGGTGCTGTATTCATGTCAACATATCTGAAAATTTGAGCAGGGGATCTTGGCCAAACTCATGATTCAAATAGGACGCTTACACACTATGAATTAAACCCGATAAAGGGGCAGATGTTGCTGTATGTCGGGGACCTCTCTTACGCTGATGATTATCCATACCATAACAACATAAGATGGGATACATGGGGAAGATTCATTGAGAGAAATGCTGCTTATCAGCCTTGGATTTGGACTGCAGGGAACCATGAAATTGATTTTGCTCCTGAACTTGTATGCTTCTGTTACCAACCCTACATCTATTCCAATGGAGTTTATTGGCAGTTTCTTCATACTATTACTTGCAATTTAGGATTCTTATGCTTGCCTTGGCTACATTTCATTCTAGATGTATTTGACCATAATAATTTTGTATCAGGGTGAGGCTGTACCGTTTAAGCCTTATGTTCATCGCTACAATGTTCCATATAAAGCATCAGATAGTACATCTCCCTTCTGGTACTCAATTAAGAGAGCTTCAGCATACATAATTGTCATGGCGAGTTACTCAGCTTTTGGTATGATAGTTCACTCAAAAATTTTGTTGCAATATTTGTGTATCTTATGATGCTATGCACCATAACAATTTTCATGGAGAGCTCATATTTTTTCACTTCCCCAACTGTGGACACCATTCTATCAATGCAATGGTTGTCATTCTCAGAAACTGAAGGCAATTTTGCCCTTGTTCACTTTAGCATCCATATCTGCCAGGGACTTGAGGGTGCAAAACCCATATTGAAGATCATCTGCACATTTGATATAAATGCTCCTGCTTGTTAGAGCATAAACTTGTGGAGATTCTCGACATTACACATCATTTTTTTCCTGCAGGGAAGTACACTCCTCAATATGAATGGCTAGAAAGGGAGCTGCCTAAGGTGAATAGGACTGAGACGCCATGGCTGATTGTTCTTTTGCATTGTCCGCTGTATAGTAGTTACCTACACCATTATATGGAAGGAGAAACCATGAGAGTCATTTATGAGAAATGGTTTGTGGACTACAAAGTTGATGTAATTTTTGCTGGCCATGTCCACGCCTATGAACGATCTGTAAGTGCATAAGTGCAAGCTTTCTTTCACAATGTCTCTTTAACTTTTTAGAACCTTTGGACGGAATTTTACCCATTGAACCTCAGCATCTATCTTCTCTCGTGTTATTTTCACAATTGTCTTTAATGGTTGATTTTCAGGTCTCCTGGAAAATGCAAGCCACATATTGAAGTTTATTGTTTCTCATGTGCCCATTTTTGTTCTCCCACACATCCCCTGTTAATGACACTTAAATATTCTTTTATCACAGGAGCGTATATCAAATATTGCATACAACATTGTAAATGGGTTGTGTACGCCCATAAGTGACCAATCTGCTCCAGTCTACATAACCATTGGAGATGGAGGAAATCTTGAAGGACTGGTGACAAGGTAATTTTGACTTTTATTAGTCTCACTTTTGCTCCATCGTTGATCTCAGCCAGCGATTTTGATCAGGATTTCTCTTGTTCATGCAGCATGATAGCACCACAGCCAAGTTACTCGGCATATCGCGAACCTAGCTTTGGCCATGGTATCCTTGATATAAGGAACAGGACCCATGCCCATTTCAGTTGGCATCGTAATCAAGATGGAACATCGGTAGAAGCTGATTCCATATGGTTGACCAACAGATTTTGGAACTCCTTTGAAGAATATTCTGTAGCGGTGATGTGACGGAATAGTATTCCGCCATTTCCTGAGACCTTGGAGAATGATCGCAATGTATTATCTTCTCTACCTTTCAATGCTATTTTCCAACATTTTTCACGAGGTATATGTTGTATCGATGCTCGGAAAATACCTAAAGAAATTTGTTGCTTTAGTACGAAAATCTCAAGACATTTGTACCCATTATATGTTGAATTAGCTATGTAATTTGTGATGCTAGCTAATTCTTTTTAGGCCGTCCTCAAGTAAGTTAAAAATAGTTCTCCGCGTGTTCTTTTATGCAAAGCCCAATATTCAAATGGGGTTTATGTATCTTTCCGTTTTAATTTCTTTGCGAATCTCGGTACTGTAAGAGCAGTGTAGTTTGTGGAAAAGGCTGAATATTATTCATTGACTGCAGGATACATTTATACATTATATACGGTGCTGGTTGTCAAAAAATTAAGACAAACAAAGAAGTTACATCTATAAACTATAGTATTTGTATAAAAGAGAGAAAAGTTTAGCTTTGTTCACACACCAATCAATTTTAACTTTATTTAACCACAATTGCTAAAATCTAATCTAATTTATTCTTTGATACCATATAGATATAGATACTATATAGATATCATCAGTTGATCTAATCTATTCTTTCATAGATATCATCAGCTGATTGGAACGACTACTTTCTTTTTTTGAACTATTTTGAACTAAGTAATGTCATGCGCGTAATGAAGCGCTCATGCTAATAGTGCATAAAAGTAGCATACATTTTTTTTTTCTTTCCTTTTCTTACGTACTGATTATAGAAGCTCCTTCTCTCAAACTCTTCTTTTTTTCTTTCTTTTTTTGCCTCATGCATTCATTTCTAGATTGTCCTTATCACATTTTCGGAAAAGATCTTTCTTTTTATTTCTCTTGAACAAAAATCACATTTTTAGGTGCGAGCTAACTCTTGGATCAAGGCATGTGAATATAATTGTCCCTTCACACAGTGTTTATTTCTCATAGGC
The DNA here is from genome assembly GCA_037832335.1 of Carallia pectinifolia. Lineage (NCBI taxonomy): Eukaryota > Viridiplantae > Streptophyta > Magnoliopsida > Malpighiales > Rhizophoraceae > Carallia > Carallia pectinifolia. The sequence continues at coordinate 12,081,100 of CM075446.1, forward strand.
CATCTAACTCTTACCCAATGGTACTGTGATCTTGCATCAGTTGTCATACTAGAGCCAAATCTAACTCAATTGTATAGAAATCTTGTATCTACTTCTAACTGGCTAGTAATAATAAATTCCCAAGCACTGAATCATATGCTAAGTCCCGATGAAAGCATTTTCGTGCTTTGAGCATTCTTCCTTAACTCTTTTATGTAGCATTGCTAACCAATCCAAACGCATGGCATGTATGCATGCTCATGCTTCATTAGATATCCATGCAACTCAAAAACACACAGTAACCTAAAATTCTCATGTAGCCACATAATTTTCATTATTCTCCTTTTGACCCTAATGTTGCTGTTCTAAGCTTTTAGGGTCCGTTTAGCCATGACTTGCTTTACGAGCCTTTACAAGCTAATGATTGTTTAATCCCTCAGTTTATGAATCAAGAATTCTAATTCATTCAATTCTCTCTTTCGAGTGCCAAATCAAATATATATGCTCACAAGTACCAATTTCGATATCTCTACAAAAATTAGAAAATTGGCGACTTATTAAGTACTATGATTCTCTTTAACAATCCCACAAAACCTAAACTCTCTCGAATTATCTACAATTTCATGTCATGATATCTGGGTCCTATTCACAATTACCTCTCTCAAGCGTCAAATCCCAAATATAAGATCATTTAATAGATGACCAGCAAATTGAAAGCATTCAGTATAGGATAGCACAAATAAACTGAAAAGACTATCAAATCATTAACTTGCAAAACTAAATCATAAACATCAATGTAAGATCCATCTACCCTCTAGAAAAAAGAGTTAGTTGAACATAAACATAATAAAAACATCATAGAGTATTAAAAATAAAGGGTTTATAATGAAAAAAGAAGAAAAAAGACAAATAGATGATGAACACAAGAAAAGTTGTCTTTCGATTCTTGTCTAAGCCACCTCCTCTTGTAGCAAAGCCGTCAAAAACATCTTCCAAGCTTGCCCAAAAACGTCCTCCCTTTGTTACAAACGTCCTCTCTTTATATCTCTTCCAAAATAGGGTTTTTAGAGTCCAAAAGACAACCCAATTCTTGATTTTTTCATCAGCCACGTAATAAAATAAAAACTTTCTAAATAGCTAGAGCCACAGTCCAAAGTACCAGTGCCGTGATGCTAGTACTTCTGCAAATTTCTGAATCCTCAACGCCCCGACGCTCCAATCCACGACCGTGACACTCCAATCCACGGTCTTGGTGCTGGCCATTCTGCCTTCCTCATCCATATATACTTTCTAGCGCCACGATTCGAAACCACATGGCCACGGTACTGTCTAGTAACTCCGAATCTCTCTCATTTATGTGCTATTTCTTCCATCTTCACCTAAAGCTCCAAAATGACACTTTATAGGATCAAAACAACCTAAAAACACAAAAACTCTGCATTAAACTACGTATAAAAGCACGATTATAACTCTATTTTCATAGAGTTATCACCCATTCAATCAAATCCAAGCTTCTTAATTAAGTGCAATTAAGTCCCTATTAGTACCCAATGAAGTGATTAACGTACGATTAACCTAAAAAATATTATTCCTTCCTCTCTCTCTAGGCTGAGCCCCCTCTCATGTATTTTTCTATCATTTTTGAACTAGTCTAGCTTGTTGAAATGAAGCTTAAACATTAAATTAACTCACACACACTTTAAACACATCTTTAGACGCTAAATCACTTAGTTTTTATATTAAATTTAGTTTCTCTCTATTCATCTCTTTAGGCCAAATTATCTCTCTTTCTCTTCCCCTCTCCCTTAAATCCATCTTTCTTTTTAATTCTAACTTGCAAAACACGTAAACAAGCACATAATAAGCTTTACAACATCTAAATATAACCTCTAAACCATCAAAACACATTCAAACATCAAGTTTTCATGAAGAAATAATTAATGACCAAATAATCATTCCAAAAATAAAAACCATGTCACAATAGTTGGCCAATTACTCATTGGATATATAGACATGTGCAGAAATATATGCTCTTTGTGTAGGTACCTTTGGTATAATTTTTTGATTTTTAATTTTTTTCTTCTCTCTCTCTCTCTTTTTTTCTTCTTTCTCTCTCCTCCAATGCTCTTTCTCTCTTTCTCTCTCTCTCTCAACCCCTTTTGATTCTTCCTCCTTTTATCTCTGTTTGTTAAAGAACCATCTAATCATTTATCACCATTTCGTGCTTCGACTAAGCTTAATTAAGCTAATTAAGGTTGATTAAGCTTAATTAGTCAAACTTAACCTCAATTAGTTCATCCTAATTTCAATTAGTACAAATTTTAGCTTAATTAACTTTAATTTTAACTTAGAGAAAATTAATCTAGGTTTAGGGTTAGCTAAGCTTAGTTTAGTGTTTAATTAATCACGATTAACATTAATTAATCGTGATTAGTTACCAACTAATCACACTTAGGGATTAATTAATCTCAATTAGTGTTAATTAAGCACAATTAATCATTGCTAATCATGCTTAGTTCAAGTTAATCTAAGCTTGCTTAAGGCTAACTAAACTTACTTTAAACACAATTAAACATGTCTCTTCACATTCTCATTCCTAAATTGACCTTTATACGTCGTACGCACATAACAAGCATCTGCACATGCTGAAAAAAACATGATGGTCCTAATAGGGGTAAAACCGAACGTTACACTAGGGGCCTCTTTTTTTTTTTTTCCCTCTTTTCTCTCTTTTTTGTGCACATTTTTACAATTTGCAAAGGTTTTTTAATTTTCGTTTCCATGTATTGAAATTATTGGTGAAATCGTTGTTAGACTTATTAGTTTTTATATCTAATATGATCTTTTATTTTGAATTCTCATATTTTTCTATTATAATTGTTTATGATTAGATGGTTTGATTGGTATGATGCATACTAGACTATTACGCTTTATGATCTAGTGCTAGTTCAGAACTCAAGTTCGTAACTACTTGATGATTCTAATGCTAAGTTGCAAATAGAAATCAACAATTATGGTCAAGTTTCTATCTGATTTTTATAGAAAACATGACCTAAGTTAAACAAATCAACTTGTGATTTTGTTATTTAGATTCATCTATCTTTTTATCATAATGTTATTAATAAATTATATCTAGAGAGCTTATCCTAGATAGTTTAATTGATAAGAGGTTAATTGTAGAACTTGTCTCAATTAACAACAAACTAAGGAAAGATTTGGTGTCATATAACTTTTCATTATTCTAGGCTAAATATTCAAATAAAGGATTGATGAACATTAGTGTTAATGATCAATGTATGATTCCAATGGTGCAAATATCCTTGTTACTGAAAATGTGTTCATTTATTGTTTTTATTTGCAATTAGTTTTCTGTTTTGATTTTTAGTGGTATAGTTAAAACTTAATTTACCCTTTCTCTTTCAGTTATATTTACATGGATTCAATTGGACTAAGATTATAGATCAACTGATCAATTAGAAATCATTCTTTGTGCGTGGTTCGAGTTCTACTCACCCCTAATTGCAAACTTGTTAATTGAGTGATTTAGAGTAATTTCTTTTGGTGTATTAGACACACATCAAATTTTTGGTATCGTTGCTGAGAATCAATGGTTTAATTAATTTGTTTTCATGTGATTGTAGTCCTACATAACTTGTGTTTCAAGTTCGTATGTCAAACGAAGAGCCTAACCAAAAGCTTCATTGAACTGGAGATTGTATTGAAGGCAACAAGTATACGATTTTTCCACCTCCACTAGGACTTGATCTCACAGCCAACTGTGCATCATTAAGCTCCTCAAGTGACATTGAGTCAAAAATGATTGCTACAAACGCCAACAACAACCAAACTCTAAAGCAATTGGCAGCTCCTGATTTAAACCAACAATCTCTTTGCATAGATTATCCTAATGTTGATGTTGCCTTCGAGTTAAAATCTGGTCTGTAGCCCCCGGTTCCCTTTTGTTAGGATCAAGTTGTCGGTCAAGTTACATACATATGCTTGATTTCATGCATTTAGATTATAAATAACTAACCTAAGATGGGGAAAGGGAAAAATGGGCCTAACTACAGTTTTAAATAAAATTAGTTAGTTCCGCGAATAAATAAATCGACCTAAAGCCCTAATTTAACTCGATAGGGCAAAACGTGACCTGTAAGGACTACTTAGGGTTAAAACACTAACAAATGAACTTGCTTAGGACTTAAGAAAGGTTTGTGAACCTTTAATTGCCATTTATCTTAATTATGAATATTTGGTGCAAAATGAAATCTGGAAAACCCTAATTGAAAACATTTTAGGATTAATTTAGCTAAATGCAATTTTCGGAGAGAAAATTAATAAATAGGAGAATTGATTTTAAATAAAAATACTCTAAAGTCTTAATTAAAAGGAAAATAGCTGAATAATGATAAAATAATAATAAAATAAAAATAAATAAATAAAAAAGGAGACAACGTTTAATAAAAGCAAGGTCGGTAAACTGACCATGCCAAGCTTCATGAAAGCACGCAAGAGAAGGAGAAAACGAGAGAGAGAAAGAGAAAATGGAGGGGAGAAAAAAAAGAGAGAAAAAACTGAAAGAATTAATGGGAAGCACCTTGGGACTCAGGATGACGAGCTTGACAACTTGGCATAATGAGTGAGTGGTGTCTTTATTGCTGCAGATTACTTGGTGTTGAAGCTGCTGCCCATGCTGGAGAGCAGCTTCACCAAATTGCAGTTGCAATTGTTGACTATTCTTGTTGCTGTTCTGCTGCCCTTCATGCTTCTGCTATTCCAGAAGTTACTTTTCTGCTGCTGTTCCTTCAAAACATGTCCTTCTATAGCTTCTACTAGCAACCACAGCTGCTGGTGCTATTTTTCTGGTGCTATTTTTGAGATGTTATTGCAACTCCTTGCTTGCTGTTGGAGTTCCTGAAATGCTGCAACTGTTGGTACTGCTCCTTTGTTCTATTGTGGCTAGTGTTTCTCATTTAGCTTAGCTGAACCTTCTGCAAGCATTCCAAAAGTTCCAAGCTCACATTCACAAGCCCGGTGACAGGTAAAATAGCTTGATGATCATTAATTCATTCAATGTATCTATACTAACTTCTTTTGAATTTATCCTGTACATTATATAACACACCAGTGCAGGACATTGTATAAGACACAGGTCTTACTACAAAACCATCATATATTAGGTAATTCTTTTTCTCTCATCAATAACAATTCTTCTATTATAAAATTTTGACGAGATGGAGATTGATCTCACTGTTATACTATAATGGTATGTTATTTATGGCCAGACATGGAGATGTTTGTGAACTGGCTCTTCGGTACTATTTGGAGAGGTCCAGATTTTCGGGATGGCAAGTACCCTTTGCAGACGTTGTGCATACATTCCCTATTCTTTCTTTTCTTTTTATTATGTGAGAATAATAATTCTTTCGAAGTCAGTCTTGATAGTCTAAAGAAATTCCATATGGTAAGGCTTTTATTTTGCCTTTTTTATTAGGATTTTTTTTCCAAGAGGCTCGTTAAGCCATGAACTATATAATAAAAAAATATTTTTGTTTATTCTTGTAAATTCCACACTGTATTTCCATACTCAAAACCTTCAAAATAGGAGTCTTTAGTTTTATTTACCTAATGTAATTTTTTTTTTTTTGCTTATCATTTCTGTTGACACGCATTTGTTGGCACCTTGATATTGTCCCAGATGTTACTCTAGAAAAGGAACAAAATTTACAACAGTGTTATTAGCGTTTTTTTTTTCAAAAATTTTAGGTGGACGCGAAAAAGGAGGACGCAGAATAAACGAGAAACTTTGTTTATGCAACCAGCTGGTATATTTGTGCAACGAGACGCTAAATTATTGCAACAAAATTTGAGAGTATTTTTTCATCTATTTTTTTGTTGTAGAAATTAAGGGTCTTGTTGTACAAATAAACTATCTGGTTGCACAAAAAAAATTTTCCGCCTATTTCGCGTCTTCTTTTTCGCATCTATGTAACATAGCTCTTTTTTTTTTTTCTTCCAACTTCACTTGAGACTCGAATGCGCTATGAAATGCCATTATCTAACTTGTTGTTGTCCTTTATTTAGTTGCTAAGAAATGGCCTCAATAAAACATGGAACAAGAAAAAATTAGACAACCATATATCACCATTTAAACAACCTAATCTTAAATATCAAATTAAATAAGAAACATATGACAGAAGCAAATTTAACTAGTTGGCATCGTCGAAAGCAAGAACAGAGTTCTCAGAAGTGTATTTACATGTATACATGTACTCAAACAACCCCACACAGAGGAGCCTAGTACTTTATGTCCCTGGACAAACAAAAAGTGCCAAAAAAAAAAAAAACACACACACACACACACACAATAGTGAAGTAAAAATATTCAGAGCATGGAGAGTGCTGTGAACAAGTTTGTAGAGGAGGTGGGCTTGCTTGAACCGAGCAATAAGAAAGTCAAGTTTTCTGGTCATGTGAAAGGGAATGGGAATCAAACCTATTCCTTGGAACAGAATCCTTCCCAGGATGGTGAGGGTGGAGGCAGGAAGGCAACGTCCTATCATGATGCGTTTCTGGCTTCTAACGTTCTACAAGCTACTTGTGATGAGACGTTTAAGGAACTGGAGGTCGAGGAGGAAGTTGTTGTCTCAGATGCAGCAGGAGATCCAGGACTGCATGGTTGCCCTAAGGTGGATTATTCTGAAACTCAGAAAATCATCTTTAAGGTTAGAGTTCATGACTGTCTTTTTTAAAGGTCTTGAGTTCAAATCTTGGGAAGAGATGTGCGAGATTTATGGGAGGGGAGAGTTACTTCCATTGTGTAACTCACGGCCCAATGAACTTCCTAATGGAAAGAAAAAAAGAAACCACCTTAAGGGAACCGTTGAAATGTACCTTGATTGTCAAGCTTTTGTGTAGGACGTTAGGGTATGCATATTTGCAATGACGCCTGTCGCAGTTGTGGTCTACGTCAGGACTTCTCCCACTGGTTGACTTGAGTAATGGATTCTTTGTGGTAACATTTAAACTTCTGAGTAATTAAGAATATGTATTGCATGGAGGTTCATGGGTGATCCTTAGCCATTACTTGATAGTGAGACGCCGGCAACTGGAATTAGCCTTCCGCAATTATCGGTGGAATACTACCATCTAGAAGCACTTTGGACTATTGGTAATAGAATTGGTAAGTCTTGAAGATCGACCGTACAACTGAAGAGGTGTCTAGGGGGAAATATGCTTATCTTTGTGATGAGATTAACTTGTCTCAGCCTTTAGTCATGCACTATGAACTTGCCGGTTAAATTTGACGGATTGAATTTGAGAGTATACAGTTGTTGTGTTTTGGCTGTGGTAAGTATGGCCACAAAACCGATGCTTGTGTGTAGGCTGATACTAGCGGTGGGGGTGCAGACCAGCAGTAGGCCAGTCATTGTCCAAAGAACCTGAACAAGAATTTGCTTACGGTGGTTTAATGCTGGTAGAAGTAAGTAAATAATCCTTGTTGGGAAGGATGGAGGTGAGAGTTATGCGAAGGGGTGACGCTTTTCTGCGTTGTTGGAGCATCGAGATGAGTCGATGGCGGGTTAGGTTGATGGTGGCATCGGGACTGTGCCGATTGTTGTTTCAGGGCATACGGTGCCCCAGCATAGAGTCAGAATTACCCAACCACGTGGCAACAAATCTTCAGAGCCTAATCAGAATCTGATGTTTTGAATGTCCTCGGGATAATAATCTTCAGCAACTTTCACAAGATGTTTCTAAGAAACATATTGACATGATGCGAAAACAGCGCCCTAATCTTAGGCAAGAAGCTTCTTTTAATTCTACTGCAATTAAAGACTAACTAAATGGGCCTATGGGCCGGGCTTTAAGCCTTGCCTCTAATCCATTGCCCAGCTTAATGGGTTTTAATGAGCCTAATGGACGAGAAGGGACGAGTACTGCCCATCTTTCACAAAGGCTTGTCAACAACCCGTTACCCAAGCAACCAAACCCTTTTGTGGATATAGATTACGAAGGCTTAGAGGACCTGGGGGTGGATTCAGTGTCTTGGGTCCAAGAAACACCAATGCTGATGGTTGTGTTTGAGGTGTCTTAGGATGGCCAGGACTTATCTTCGAATTAATTTATTGAAGCAGGTATTTTGCTCCTCTTCTTATCGTTGTTAATATGAATATGCAAAGTATTTTTGTTTGGAACTGATTCGGTGCAGCAAAGGAGGGTTTTCACTCTACTCTTCAGCTCTTCTTGAAATAGCATAAACCAAAAATTGTTGTTTTAGTTGAATCGAAGTTGTTGGCTCACAGGCAGAAAAAGTTTGCAAGTTTTTTGGATTTTTAGGTGTGCTTTGAGAGGAGGCTGATGGGTATAATGGTGGCATCTAGATCTTTTGGGATTCATGTATGCTTGATTTGCAAATTCTAGAACATAATGATTAGTTTGTTCATCTATCAGTCTCCAAGCAAGGTAAAGAACCTTGGTTGCTTACTACTGTCTATACAAGACCATATGATGACACTAAGAAGAAGCTTTGGGTAAACCTTCGTGATGTGCAAACCAGCATTTCTAGCCCTTGGGTTATTGCAAGTGATTTTTATTTTTTTAGTTCACTTGAGGAAAAAGCAAGAGGGGGCACTTTGCCACAATATCATTGGGCTCCTTTTTCACTGTGGATTAATGAAATAGCTTTGATTGATCTCTTCTTCCTTGGTCCTCGATCTACTTGGGTTAGCGGAAAGATGCTATAGACTAGAGTCACTTGTAGGCTTGACAAAGCTCTCTGTAACATGGATTGGCGGATGCTGTGTTGTTTGTCATTTTCCACAAGTCAAATCAGATCATTGCCCGATTCTTTTGAAGATGGATAGGATCCAATGCCTTTCACAAGGGTCAGAGCGTTTCAGGTTTCGTGCAGCGTGACTTCTCCATAATAGTTTTCATAATGTAATCCTTGAAGCAGGGAAGCCGTAGAGTTATCTTCCCTCGGCTCTTGCAGATTTTTCTGTGGTACTCTCGTCTTGAAATAGAGAGGTGTTTGGGCATATTGAGCTTCAAAAGCATAGGCTCTTTCTTAGACGTCGGTGATGCAGCAGCAAATGAAGACAAATTGTGAAAGGAAGAAAATTGTCAAGATAGACGTTGGTGATACAGTAGTAAACCAAGACCAATTGTTGTAAAGTCATAGAAGCTAGCAAAACAAGTGTGCCAAATAGTTGAAATTGTAGTGAGTAATAATATCTAGCTTGCATGTATATATGCATGAAATGAGTGGTGGGTGTTGTTTGTCTTATGTGCATGGTAGTGTAGTCAATCAAATTAGTTTGTTGAATATTAAAAATGTAGCATGCAAAGTCTTTGTTCCTGTTTTGTGTTCATATCTACAAGTCAACATGTGTAGCCGAAATTTATGGAATTAGTTCACATTTATTTGTAAACCTATAAAAGGCATGCAGTGACCAATGTATGAGGTAGAGAGAAAAAAAGGGTTCAAAAGTTATATGTTTCTAAAACTCTCTCGTGCACCAATTATTTTTGTTCCATTCTTCTTGCTCTATATAACATTTATTTTACTACAAAAATAATATTTTCTTCTATCAAGCATTTATACACGTTTTAAATCATTATATCAACAGTGGTATCAGAGCTTAATAAAGTCTTAAGGGACCTATTTGCATCACCCAAAATCAACTAAACACCAACATTTATAGCCATGACGAGATCAAATACATCTAGAGTACCAACAAGCTCTAACAATTCCACAACAGCCTCCACCAGCACCAGATCAATTTTTGGGCCATTTAGCATTTCATTTCCAACTCCACAACCATTCGCGGGCCAGAACTATGATTTCTGGGCAGTAGTTATACTACTAAACTTAATCAAATTATTTTTTTGAAGATAGTCCAACACTCTTAGTTGAGGGTGTCCTAGTCACTTATGCCAGACGTCTTCAGTAGTCCTCCAAAATTTGGAAGAAAATAGTGCTAGTCGACGACCTTTACCTACAGCATATACACTATTTCTTTTAACTCCTATTGTTATTATTTGACCCGTTCTCCTATCCTTAATCACACAACTAGTATCATCAAAAGAAATTACGTATGGAAAATTAGAGGTAAATTGGCTAATAGAAAGCAAATCCCTCTTAATATCAGGAACCAAAAGGACATCTCGAAGAATTAAAGATTGTGGCTAAGATTTGATTTATGCATCTCTAATATGTGTAATTTTAATAAAATCACCATTGCCAACCATAATACCATCACCTCCAATATAACTTTTCAAATTGAACAGTTTACCTAGATCACTGGTCATGTGCATTGTCACGCCAAAATTCAATAACCATTCAGATGTTTGTGCATCGGAGATGTGTTGTAAGTGTATGGGACGTGCTCTATTCCTCATGAGCATAGTTATACCTCTGAAAACATTTAATAGCTGTATGCCCATTCTTATCACATATTTGACAAACAACATCGCTATTTGGTCTAAAGGGTCATTGAACGTTGATACCTCGTCCATGGAAAATAAATTGATTTCCCCCACGATTACCTCCTTCTCGATTGGCTTCCTCACCACACTTAGCCTGATTGTTTTTAGCAAATTGATTACCTCCACATAAACCTCCATATGAAAAACCTATTCCTCTTGAGTTAAAGTACTCATGACCTCTTGGGCTTGTTCCACGCCCACACTGTTGCAGGAGTAGGACTAATTGATTAAACATTGGTACTAGAGGCTTTAACATAGTGATTACAAAATCTTCGTAGCTTGAGCCAAACCTCAAAACAATGTAATCCCCTTGTTTTTAATCTAGAACAGGCTTTCTAATAATAGCAAGATTATCACATAAATATTTAAATTTGCATAAATAAGCCTCAAGTGCATTAGTTCCTTTTGAAATTTGAGTAAGATCAAAATTTAAATTCAATTCTCTTTTAAGAGAATTTTGGGCACAAGTACTATCAACAGATTTCCAAACCTCTTCAGAAGTTTCAAGACCAACAATTAGGCCCAACGTTTCTTTGCTCAAGGTACTGGTGATCCATCCTCTATACAGCTGATCCGTCCTCTTCCATTCAGTGAAATCTAGATTTGTGATAGTCTTTGGGGTAGCATCTGAGTTGCTTGTGGGACTGTCGATGAATAGATCTGGTACATGAGTCTTACCATTTAAAAAACCTTGTAAATCTTGACTTTCCACCATGGCCATTACCTGTGTTTTCCATAGAAGATAGTTTGATGAATTTAATCAAATAGAAACAAAGTTTGCAACATTGAGTGTTGTTGGGTAAAGATATTTAGGGGTAGATCAAGTTATAGTGGCCATTGCCTATAGCTCTGATACCATAAAGACTTTTATAAACCAATGGACAAACAAACAATTGTGTCGTTGTATTGCTGAGAGTCTAGCCTTAAGGACCTTTATGTACATTGTACAATCGTAAGGCCAAAGAAATAAACATATAGAACTATATACACAAAAGGGAATAAAATAACAAATTATAATTCTTTGTGATCTTCTCGTTATCTACTAGCTAGCATTGACAAGGTAGACAAACCTGACAGATGACTTTACGAACAAAGCGGATAACTTTGCGGACAAGGTGGCTGATTATTCTGAGATGAAATATCTGTAGTGCAATTTTGTTCCTCATCAAAATTATCTCTATCAATACGGAGTCCTTTTTTATTTGAAAAAGATTGTTTTTTTTTAATCGAATGGCAAGTCTGGCGCATCCAACTCAAACAAAGCCAACACAAAACCAAATTAAAAAAAAAAGTAACAAAAACAAAAAGAAATGCTATATTTAAGTCTTTTTGTAATATTTGTTTGAACAAATTCTAATTCTTAAATCTTTTTAAATATTTATATATGTTTTTAAAATATAAAAAACCTTTTAGTCCTCAACTTTAAAAATAGACATTCAATGTAGTTGTGATATTTAAGTTTTAAGTTGGAAGTTTCGGGATCGACCATCAATCAAAAAAAAAAAAAAAATCAATCCATAGAAATCTATACTCTTTAGTGGGGTGAAACCTGAAAGCCTGAAAGGCATTGCATCATGGAACCAAGAAAAAAAAAAAGCATGTCTTTATATCGATGACTGCCAACTGCCGCCATCTCCTCTCGTCGTTGAAGAGCTTTGGTTATGCTTCCCCATTCGAGTCTCAGACTCGGAGAGTGCATTTCTTCCCACGAAATCAGTTCTTTATCATTAGATCCATGGCTGTCATAGAGCGCAAACTTCCCTCTCCCAACAATCCAATCACTTCTCTAAGTGCTTCTCTCTCTCTCTGCGCAAGTTTTCCATTTATTTATTTTTTTCAAAATAAATCTTGCTTACTTGTTTGGTTTCCGAGAAATTGTTGGAAAAGAAGGAATTGCGATTTGTATTTAACAAGAAATTTCTAATAATATCATCCTCTGTCTAATTTTAAATTTTTCTATATGCACATGAGCCGCATTTTGTAAATATTCTCACATTTTTATTTAGTTTTCTCATTTTTTTTATGCGTTTTCATTTGTTTTAGAATTTTTTAATCCAGTCAATTGTCATTTTTAATGGTCAAACCTCATTCTGTCTAAAGTAGGAGTTTAATTGATATAGATTTGTTAACATTTAGGACTTAAACAAAGCAATCTTCATGTTTATAACTCAATTGAAAAAATTTCAAAGGTGTAGGATTAATTTTTTGTTTATCCTAAGGAACAATTTAGTCATTTGGTATGCTGCTTGAAAGTATGTAAGCACAGTAACAGTTAACCTTCAAGTAAAGTGTGACTAAAAATAATCTTCTTATGCAATAAAGTACAACGACAAAAATATAAACCTGACACTCTATGCTTGAAACAGCAAGTTTCACCACATTATATTTGTTATTAGAGACTTCCTGACATATGCAAATGACAATAAGTGTTGTGAAATTTGTGCTATCTTGGCTTTTCAATATCCAAAAGAGGCTTCCGGACATATGCAAATGACAATAAGTGTTGTGAAATTTGTGCTATCTTGGCTTTTCAATATCCAAAAGCTAAAAAAAAAAAAAAAAAAAAATAGAACCTCATTTCTCCTAACCTACAATCAAATCATTACGAGTATAATTTCGATTTGGATTTGCACATTCTAGACTTTGGTTTCAAAACCTCCTGCTTCATTAATAGGTATTACATTTAGTTCTATAATTAATGAAGGCTACGCACACAACTTAATCAACATCACAACACTAGGGATGGAAAATGAGTTGACTTCCTTGAAATAAGGAGATATGAATAAAAGTAAGTTAGAAAATTATAAATTAGGTTTCACAACAAAATATTGGTAACATAGTCAAAATTGGTCAACAATTTTTCAGAAAATGTAATGAATCTATGTATTTAGCCAATCCTGTGGAACCACATTTATTACACAATTAATAGAGAGCACAAGAGAGTAGAATGCTTTTCTTATCATCAGTTCTTCAGCTACCTTAAACTATCTACTTTTTTTTTTTTTCTTTTTGAGCAAGACCTTAAACTATTTCCTTAGAGTGGAAATAATATGCAACCAATTCATGAATCAAAAAACATTGACTTGGTATTAGTCATTTAAGTTTGCAATGCACCAATCACCAAAAGTCCCTTACTTGCAACAAACTGGTGCTCCGTCTGCTGCTTAGGAGCCAATGCCAATGCTCTATGCATAAGCATTGACACAGCAAGGACACAACATTTTTTTTAATTTTGCCTTTCATCATTGAGACCACCTACAAGCAGAAGACAAGTAATATCTATCAATGCTTCTAGAAAACATATATGCTGCATAAGTTCAAATTAGAATTTGATGTACATAACTAACTCTTACAACTAAATCGAGGTTGTCATGCAAGATAATGATATCAAAGCTATCTTTAGCAACTTCTGCACACTAAATGCCCCTTCAAAACCATGTCCACCAAAACTCTAAACAAGGAAGATAGTAAAAGCACAATAGTGCAACAAAAACTAAAATGATTACCATCACAGCTAATGCTACTAAAACGGAAAAGTAGAAAGTTGATCGCTGTGAAAGTTAATAGTTGTGTGGAAAAGATTGTTTTGTCATTCATTCCTTAATTTGTACAACAAAAAATATATACATGGGGTGCATAGAAGAGATTATTATGAGACCCTAAAAATATGAAGAATTTACAATAAATTATAACAAGAAAATCAACCAAAACTGTATATTAAAATGGTTTAGTGCTTGTCCTTTAACAGCCCCCCAACAAACCGATGGCCGAACTAGCAAGCGAAGCTTGTCAAGCTATGCAAGAAATCGTGTGAAAGGCAATGGTTTGGTAAAAATATCCACTAATTGATCAGCTGTAGAAATGAATTTCACTGTAAGGAATCCCAAGGCCACTTGCTCACACATAAAATGATAGTCAATTTCAATATGCTTTGCATAAGCATGAAAGACAGGATTTGAAATAATATAAACAACCTTAATATTGTCATACAAGAGACTAGCCTTCTGAGAAATAGGAAAACCATGTTCATGCAATAAAGATTTTAACCATAACAGCTAAGCAATTGCATTCATAATGGATTTGTACGCATTTTCAATAGAGGACCGAGCAATAGTAGATTGTATTTTAACCATCCATGAAATCAATTTTTTACCCAAAGCGATACCATATTCATTTGTAGATCGTTGATCATCCAGGCAACCTCCCTAATCACCTTCACTAGAGTAGTACAATTGTATATTAGAATCCTTGGCTAGAAATAGACCCATTTTGGTGGTGCCTTTCAAATAACACAACAAGCATTTGATAGCCTGCCGATGCTCATCTGTAGGACAGGGCATATATTGAGAAAATTTGTTCACAAAAAAAGCAATATCCGGCCGAGTCATGCTCAGGTACTGTAAGGGCTGAACTATTGGTTTAAAACATCCCCATTTGAAAGTGGAATATTAAATGTCTTTGAAAGAGAACAAGAGGGCACCATGGGAGTAGGACCCAGCGTGGCAGCTTGCATATTAAGGTGAGTAAGTAAATCCTCAATATACCAATTTTGAGAAAGTAGAAAGCCAGTCGGAGGCCAATGCTCCTCCATACCCAAAAAATAATAAGGTGAGCCCAAGTCACGAACACGAAACTCCTTTTCAAAGCTTGAATAAAATGGTTGAGAAGTTGAGAAAAAGAACCAGTGAGAACCAAATTACCACCATAGGATAAAAGAAACATTTTGCGACCTCCTTTAAAGAATATAAATAATGAAGTGTCAGCTTTGAAGGTTTGAAAGCCACATGAAAGTAAAAAATTACTCAGGCGATGAAACCACACTCTGGGAGCCTGTTAAGACCATACAATGACGGACATTTAGAATTAACAAAGCCTTGCGGTTGCTCCATATAGACCTCATCAGTCAAGTGTCCATGAAGAAATGCACTGGACACATCCAGTTGAGTTGGGGGCAACCCATGGGCTGTGGCCAATGTAAGGACTAGCTAGATTGTATTAGCCTTGATAACAGGACTAAAATTTTCATCGCAATCAATACCTAATTGCTAAGTGAACCCTTGAGTAATTAGTCGAGCCTTAAAATGATCAATAGTGTCATTGGTCTTCCGCTTGACACGGAAGATGCACTTATCACCAACAACATTCTTGTGAGATGGACAAGGAACCAACGTCCAAGTTTGGTTGGCAAAGAGAGCATGTATTTTATTAGTCATAGCAGCCTGTCATTCACTATATTTGTTTGCTTGATGGAAGGAAACAGATTCAGTTTCTAGGTAGTTCAGTTTGTAGGTGTCGGTGGTCGTTAAATTGGCCTGTCGGGTATGCATGGTGGATGAATGTAGGGTCATAGGGTGAGTATAGGTTGGTAGAATAGTTTATGATTGTCTGTTGGGAGAGAGAAAAGGAGGATTATTATATGAAGATAAGTCAACAAATAAATTTAGACTTGGGGATTTTTTATAGTAGGTGCTAGAGCTGGTGTTGGTGAACTTGTAGGATAAGGATAAGAGTTTAAGAGATGAGGAGATGTGTCATGAAAACTAGAAAGAGGAAAAAAACGTGAGGCCGGTGATGGGATAGTAAGAAGATTAGAAAGAGGATGGGTACTTGGATTAGTATTAGCAAAGATAGGATAAGTATTTTTTGAATAAGAAGAGATATGAGATAAGGGAGCATTAGGAGATAGATGAGTGGGAGATGAATTGGTGGGAGCAATGAGAGATAGATGAGAAGAAGGCGTGGCCAGTGATGGCATAGTTGGAGGATTAGGAAGAGGATGGGTACTTGGATTAGTATTAGGAGAGATAAGATATGTATGTTTTGAATAAGAAGAGATAGGATATAAGGGAGCATTAGGAGATAGATGAGTAGGAGATGAATTGGTGGGAGAATTAGGAGATAGATGGGTAAGAAATGAATTGGGATAAGGATAAGATGATGGAGACATACCTAAAGTAGTGCCCTCAGAAGAGTGGATTGGTGTTGTTAATTGCAACCATGGACTAAAAGAAGGCGAGTCCTTTGCTGAATAATGCCGACTAGAAGAAGAAGCATAAAGGAAGAGGGATCCATCAAACGTTACATGCTTAGTTACATAGACACGATTTGTTTCAATGTCCAAACAAAGATGGCCATTGTGATTAGGAGCTTGCCCCAAATACACACATTGTTTGCTACGAAATTGAAACTTACGATTATTATATGGTTGTAAAAGAGGATAAATGGCACACTCAAAAATTTTTAAATTGGTATAGTTTTAGATATCACGATTTGACACTTGATGTCTGCTAACAGCACATCGACCTATTAACATCGTGTGGTAGGAAGCTCATCGTTAAAATAAGAGGCATCCCCTTTTAGCTCCCTGCGGTTGAAGTCTCTTGAGCTCTTTATCCTATGGACTCCTAGAAAGGTTGAACCTCTATATCAAGCTTATAATCTAGTCCATGAATTCTGGATCAAAACCTAAAGGCAAAGGGAACATAACCCCAATTGACTAGCTCAAATGTCTAACCTAGGCAGCGAAACCTCCTAGGTCAGCCTCTTTGGAAACTTCTCTTTTGGTTATGACAAAAGTGAGTTCTGACTTTTCCTCAATAGATTGCACATATAATAAAAATTAATCACACAAACCCAAGATTTGCACATGATGTATGATGTTTTTATAACGCAAAGTTTTCAATATATGGAAGTTTAAGTACAAAAGCTTCATTAGTTCAAAAAGAAACCTCATCATATAGAGAAAAACTATTCATTACATAAAGAGACTTCACCATGCATGGCTTTGTAGTTGAGAATATTAGCACTAGTTTACTAGATGGGGAGGTTGTCGGGGACAGTAACCAACTCATAAACCTGACCACTTTAGTCAACAGTCCTTGGGGGTTGCAACACAAGTTTCATAAGGGCCAAAAGTGACCGAATCAAGTGTTGATAATTCCAATGAAACTAAAGTTGTGAAAGATCTAGAAGAGCCCGAATCTCTCTCAACTATACCCGATCAGACTCCTGGGAATTTTCTTGAGGTAAGTCCTTCAACCCACATACTTACGATGAAACAAATGTGTCTGGTTATAAATTGCCACCTAGATAGAATAAATGTATTCCACCAAGCAGGTATTTCCCTAAAGTGGTGACAAAGGAGGCGAAGTACCTCATTGCAAATCAAGTCAGCACAAAGGAGTTGTCTCCTTCATTAAAAATTTTTGTGAATACATTGTCCTCTAAATCTGAGCTAAAGACTATCCAAGAAGCGTTGAATCACCTAAAATGGGTCAAGACAATTAATGAATAAATGTCAGCATTAGAGAAAAATAACACTTGGAAACTGGTAACTTTACTTACAGGGAAGAAGCAGTGGTATGTCAATGAGTCTTCTCAATTAAATACAGTGCAAATAGATCAGTAGAGAGGTACAAGGCCTAACTAGTTGCAAAAGCATATACTCAAGTATATGGTATTGACAACCAAGAAACTCTCTGTCTTGTTGCAAAGTTAAACACAGTGAGGGTATTATTATCTCTTGCTGCCAATTTGGTTTGGCCCTTGCATTAATTTGATGTGAAGAATGCCTTCTTTCACGGGAGTTTGATTGAAGAGTTATACATGGATGTTCTGCCAGGCTTTACACCGTCTACAAGGGAGCAAATTGTTTGTAAGCTCGAGAAAGCACTAGACGGGCTTAAGTGCTCGCTGCATACCTGGTTTGGTTTGGTTCAGCTTGGCTATAAATGGAGAAGGTTACAAAAAAGTAACTCTAATCGTACTCTATTTTTTAAGCGGCGGAATGGGTTGGTGACTGCACTCATAATTTATGTTTACGATACGATCATCATCGGGGATGATAAAGAGGAAATATCTCATTTACAAAAGTAATTGGCAACATAATTTAAGATGAAAAGTCATGGAGGTTTGAAATATTTTTTTGGGAATCCTATTTCGAATATTTAAATATCTCAAAGGTGCTTCTAGAAGAGATACTTTTTAATGAAAAATAATCACTTAGACATCCATAGTTATATAGATGCTGATTGGGCAAGAAGTTCCTTAGATAGAAGATCTACATTTAGGTACGTTACACTTGTTGGAGGTAATCTTAGTACTTGGAAGAGTAAAAAGCAGAAAGTGGTGGCTCTGTCAACCTTGGAGGCTAAGTTCTAAAGTATGGTTACGGTAATCTATGAAATTTTATGGCTTAAACAATTCTTGGAAGAATTCAGATATCTCACCTTAGAACCAATGAAGTTGTTCTGTGATAATAAATCAGCAATAGAGATTGCTCAGAATCCAATTCAGCATTATCGAACAAAACATGTTGAAGTGGTTCGTCACTTTGTCAAGGAGAAACTCAAGGGAAAAATAATTCAAGTTTTTTTGTACGCTTAAAAGATCAACTAGTTGATGTGCTAACAAAGGCGGTAACCAAAAGGGCATTTTATTGCTCATTATCCAAGTTGGGCATCCAAGATATATATGCACCAACTTGAGGGACAGTGTTAGCATGAGAATTAGCGAAATTAGCGAATTATTTAACAGAAGTTTTTTCTGCAAAACTCTTGCAATATGTTTTTAATTATTTATTTCCTTGTATAGATAAATTATGTGTATAGTGTATTTTTCTTTATTTTGTTTTAGACAAAAACGATAGATATGTTGTCTTTATGCAATTGAAAAGATCAATAAAAACGAGATTTCATAATACCGTGATCATGAATTTTTTTTAGCCTAACAAAATTAAAAAAATAAAAATAAAAACAATAAAAAAATGAATTACATGCCGACTCCACCGACATATAATACTGAAAGGGCTGTAAATTTCGAATTTGCTATAATTAGACTCAAATATACAAATATAAATTACAAATAAAAATTTTAAAATAAAATAAAATTGACGTGGGGCCGATCTTCGTATAAATTCTCCGATTGATGCTCCTTCGTGATTCTAGTAAGGGCTGTTCGAGCTTGATCATGACAAAATTAAATTCCACAGCTTTATCCTGAACTGAATAAGTTCTACTAAGAGTTGAGGCTAGATTTCAAGCAGATGCTTGGACTACAAAGAAGACCGTAGTGACTTAATTTCGATCGAACTAGCTTAATTTCACTAAGGGTCATAAGGGCTTATTCTTGGATGGACTGACTGAACTTTACTGAGGGCCGTAGGAAGCTTAATTTTAGATAGATTTTCAATATTTTAATATTTTGGATTTACACCCTAGTAGATCTCAATCTGAGGCGATCAAAGAGCGTACACCAAAATATGTTTGGAAATGAGTATATTATATATTTTGGACTTTATATCTGAAATATCCCATTTAATGGAACTTAGGGAGTATATGCTTAAAATATGAAAACGTAGGAGGGAGGGAAATGTTTAAATGTTTTGCAATGGTATTGCACAATTGTTTTCCCCTGGGGATTGATGCTCCCAAAGGCTTTGCCCATTGTCTATTTATAGGCAATAGGCAGTGAAATAAGAAAAACATAGTTGGCCATGTTCGGTGGCCAACCATGAAAAATGTTCATGGCTTACAATTGGCCGGTGGCCGGCCAATTGCCAACCATTTCAATTTTTTTTTAAATCTTTACAAATGCCCTCACTTCAAGTCTTGGTGAGGAAAAACTCTTGGGGATGTGATCTGAATTGAGTTTTGAAATCCAGTTTGAATCTTGAGACATCTTGACAAAAATTGAATCTTGAGATCTTTAACTTCGCCTAGTTTAGCTGCTGTCTGGCTTCTATAAAAACTGATACAACCTTGAGGATGTTAGCCTTCTAGCCAATATAAAAATCAAAGTCTCATGCTTCCGATGAGGATGATGTAATAGGTAAGAACTTGAACCTTCCGATGAGGAAAGCCTAGTAATATGACACAACAAGGCCAACTCACAAGGAGATGGGCCATAGTGATGATTCCTCTGTATGTCATGATATAAGAAGAGTAGTTGGATTTTTCTGTCCGTCGCCATATCCGTGAACCCACGAGGATAATCACAACTTTTCTGCACGTTGTGATAGATGTGAACTAAAGAGAGTAGTTGGAACTTCATTGATCACGACATTGATGTCGTTAGAGGCTGAGATTTGAGGGCTTTCAAGGATTCCTTAAAGAGAACTACTCCTTCTCTTTTTAGCTCGTACATCTCCAACTTCTTAATCAAATAACTTCCTGAGACAAAAAGTGCAGAGACTAGCCATTTTCTTTTCTTCAGAGAGAAAGAGGAGTTGAGATGTGGGTTTCATGACTTGAGAATACATGAAATATATACACAATAGAAGTAGCTATTTTTGATTTTTTTCTTTTTTTTCCTTTTTTTTTTAACAAAAGTTAAAGAAAAGGATATGTTGGATTAGATGGGGTCTCTTTCTATCATAAAGAACAAATAAAATAGCGGCCGATGTGTTGTAAAAGTCATTACCGTGTGCCACAAAATTTGTTGCACCTTATCCTTGTCGGCCGTCCTCACGGGGCTCAAGGCATAGCTCTGCAAAAGTTGTTGTGCCTTACCCTTGTCGATCGACCTTACGGGGCCCGAGACGCAGTTCCAAGTCAATCATGTCCTCATTTGGCAGGCTGATGACATTGACAGTGTTAGAACTTTCCAACCAATTGATATCGCCAGGACGTTTCAAAAAGAGAGTCAAAATCTCACCAGAATAGCTCTCTCTTAGTGTAAGATTTTCTCACGAATTGAAGTACCTATTCGGGATTGGCTCCATAAAACCACCAGGACCAATATGTGTAGCCTTACAGGCCATAACTTTGGTTGAAATAGCCTTAAAAGACCATTGCAGTGGTAGAGCTCGGACCTACTTCATTTGAGGATGAAGTTATACTGGTGAGATCTACTATGGGAACAGCTGTGGTGGTAAAAACAGGCTGTATTGTAGAAATAGCAGCTCTCTATGTCGTTTTCTCCCTACTTCTACGGTTCTAAACTAAAAATACAAATTTTTTATTTTGACTGCTCTGTATAGCCGCAGTCGTGAGGTAAGTTGGGAGTGCTATGATAAACTGGGACAAGCACCTTTATTATTGTGGAAGTACTCCTCCAAGATTTACAGTTGCATCAGACTTGGTCGTCATCTAGTGCGTGGTAACCTATCCTTTACCTTCTATTGAGGTTCTATAACTAGTTTCATCTTTCATCCTGAAAGGGAGCAAAAGCTTGACATGCGGTGAAGACGAGTTAAAATTGAAACAATGATTTAGACTCAACCCTGAATCGCTTTTATATTTTTAGGTCGTTCACTGTTTATACTATGCGAATCAAGAGTTTTGGATTCGATTTTTAGCTGTTTACAGTTTATAATCATACAGGCCAAGAGTTTTGATCTGGATTTTGGGCTTGGGTTCTGGACTTGGGTTTTGGATTATGGGCTCTGGTTTGGACTTGGTTTTTTTTTTGGATTCAAGTTTGGACCTAGCTTCGGGTTTTTGGGCTTTCGATTTGGACTTGGATTTTTAGGCTTAAATTTGGACTTTAGATTTTTTATTTCAAGTTTGGATTTGGGCTCAGACTTCGAGTTTGGACTTGGGGTTTTAGTTTCAAGTTTGGATTTGAGCTCGGGGTTTTGGTTCTTGGATTTGGACTTGGGTTTTTTGGCTTTGGATTTGGACTAGAGTTTTTGGGCTTAAATTTGGATTTGGGCTCAAGTTTTTGGGCTTTAGATTTGGATTATGTGCTTCAGATTTTTTTTTTCTTATTTTTGAATTGTTTTTTCTCTTTTTTTTTATTGAGTTTTTCTTTCTCTCTGTTTTTTTTATTACATATCTATATATAATAATGCTTTATAAATTTACCATTAATCGGGCCAATTCGGACGCCTTCTTGGTCTGACAGTATGTAAGCGTTATGGGTATAGGCCTCTTGTACTATGTATAGCCCATCCCATTTGCAAGTGAGCTTATTGCCAAATAGTGCTTCAAGTTGATGGGTCGTCGTATTGTAAGAGCAAGATCCCCAACTTGGAATGATCGAGGGCAAACTTTGCGATTGGACGTATTAGTGAGTCGGGTCTAGTAGCACTCAAGTTGTTACTGTGCTTGGAGTCTCTTTTCGTCAATGGCTTCTAACTCATCAAAACACAGTTGAGCATTTTTTTCTTGTGTAAGGCCTTCTAAGATAGCCATGCGGAGAGACAACATTTGTGTTTCCAGTAATAGCAATGCTTTGACAGCATAGACAAGTGCATACAGTGTCGCTTGCGTTGGTGTCTGATGAGTTGTGCAAGATACCCATAATGCCTCAAGAATCCTGTTATGCTAGTCCCTTTTGCATAAAGTCTTGTTAAATGCTTCAGCCAAGCCATTCGCTGGGGCATTATACGTCGACAACTTGTACTTGTACTACTTGAACTTGAACTTTTCACAGAGCTTATCCATAAAACTGTTGTAAAACTATCTGCCGTTATCAGTGATGATAAACAGGGGAAATCTGTAGTAATAGATTAGATGAGTCCAGATAAAATTGATAAAATTCTCTAAGTGGAATAGGTTCGGCCCATTTTGAAAAATAATATGTTATTGTAAGAATAATGACCCAAGGATGACTTTGACAAAGGCCCCACTAGATCAAGTCCCCAAGCTTTAAAGGGATAGGATGAAACAGTTAGGTGTAGCAGTTCTAGCGGTTGATGTATGTAATTTGCATGGAACTGACAAGCCTGACAAGTTTTGGCAAATTTCAATGCATCGCGTACTATAGTTGGCAAGTAGTATCCCATTCTTTTGAGTTGGAAGTGCAACTTAGGTCCTGATTGATGTCTGCCACAAGCGCTATAATGTGCTTCTTGGAGAGCTTGTTTTGCCTTTTCATTGCCGAGACAATAGAGTAAAACTCCATCAAAAGACCTTTGAGATAAGGTATCCTTGAGACATATGAAGGGAAGCTCGATGTTGAATTTCTATCTTGTGACGACGATCTTCAAGTAGTTTTCCGTACTGTAGGTAATCAATGATTGGTTGACGCCAATCCTCATCCTCAGTAAGACGCACAGAGATAGTGTTAGATGTTTCACTTTCTTCATTATTTTTCTGTGGCATAATCCACGTCTGACATACAATAACCACCGCAACTTGAACTTTTGATTTTGCAAGAGAGATAGCCAAGTTTACTAGCGCGTTTGCTTGAGAGTTTTCTTGACGAGGAACATATTCCAAAGTGATGCTTTCAAGTTCGTTCATCAGCTATAGAGCGCGTTGATAGTAAGGTGCAAGGTCTTCTTTCTTCACATCATATAGACTAGTAAGTTGGTTAATGATGAGTTGAGAGCCTCCGTATACTTCCATTGTTAGAATTTTTATATCAATTGCCATTTGGAGACTAATGATCAATGCTTAGTACTCGGCGATATTATTTGAGCATAACTCGCAGAGGATAATGGTATAAGGTAGTATTTGTTGTTGAGGAGTGACAAATATTATGCCGGCACCAACACCATCGCACCTCACTGCACCATCAAAGAACATAGTCGAAGGTGCTAATTTCTCAATGTAAAAGACTTCTTCATCAGAAAGATCATCTGTAAACTTCCAATCAAGCGAGGCGGGATAATCTGCAAGGAAGTATGCTAAAGCTTGCCCTTTGACTGCTTTATAAGGCACGTAAACAATGTCATAGCTTTGAAATATCACTACCCACTTAGCAAATCGTCTTGACAAGACTGATGTAGACAAAATGTACTTGATAGGATCAGCTCTAGCAACAAGGCAAATTGTGTGAGCTTGCATGTAGTGCTTTAGCTTATCAATGGCAAAGAAGAGTGCTAGACATGTCTTTTCGATGGGCGAGTAGTTCAATTATGGGCTGTTTAATATTCTGCTCAGGTAGTATAGGGCAACTTCCTTTCCCTACTCGTTTTCATATGTAAGCAAAGCTTCCAAAGACCTTTCTGTGCGGTAATATAGAGGATCAACGGTCTTCCTTGAATTGGAGCACTTAAGACTGGCGGATTGGAAAGATACTTCTTTATGCTCTCGAAGGCTTTGCCACAAGCTTCGTCCCACTCGAAGTTGGCATCTTTTTTCATCAATTGATGAAAAGGTTGATACCTCCCAGTTAAGTTGGAGATGAAACGACGAATGTAGGTTAGCTTCCCTTATAAACTTTGCACCTCATGAAGATTTTTAGGTTCAGGCATTTTTTAAATTGCCTCAACCTTTGACCGATTAACTTTGATACCATGATGGCGAACTATAAATCATAGAAACTTTCCTGATATGACTCTAAATGCGCACTTGAGAGAGTTCATCTTGAGCTTATGCTTGCGAAATCTTTCAAACATCGTCTTGAGATCCTCGAGATGATCTTTGCGCTCTTTGGTCTTTACCACTAGGTCGTCAGCAAAGCATTCTACGATCTAGTGCAGCATGTCATCGAAAGTTTTTTGCATGGTACGCTGGTAAGTGGCGCTAGCATTCGTTAACTCGAATAACATAACTTTGTAGCATTATATTCTTTTTAGTGTGCAGAATGCCATCAACTCGTTATCTTCTGGTGCCATCCTGATTTGATTGTAATCTAAAGAACCATCCATAAAGGATAACGCTTCATGGCCAGTAGTTCCATCGACCGTGATTTTCGTTATGGGCAGCAGAAAGTCATCTTTTGGGCAAGCTCTATTGAGGTCTTGAAAGTCAACACAAACCCTTAGTTGTCCATTCTTCTTTCTCACTAGGACTATATTTGCTATCCGCGTTGGATAGGTGACTTCTCAGATGAAGCCAACATTGATTAATTTATTGACTTTTTCCTCAATTTGCAAAATAAGCTCCAGACGGAACCGTCGTTGTAGTTGCTTAACTAAACGAACACCCTTCTTCACTACTAGATGATGCACTACGATTTTTGGGTCAAGTATAGACATTTTATTATAGCTTCATGCAAATACATCCTTGTATTGACTTAATACCTGGACGTATTCTTGTTCCTCTTCAGGTATGAGTAAGGTACTCACAAATGTCGGTCGAGGATAATCTAGAGAGCTAGGAATGACCTCCTTGAGTTAATCCATGGTGGCTTGGCTACCACTTCGAGTTCTAGGAGAGCCTCTTTCACTTCGCCATCCGATGAGTCAGATTTGACCTCCTCACTAATTGTGGCATGCAATGTAGAGAATCTGAATTCATCTTCTTTGTTTGATTGGATAGGTTTCTCCTACTTGCTGGTGATGGTGATGGCACGTGCACCAACTAATCGGTTTTGGCTTTTTAATATAATTCACACAGGTGAATTCACATTATAGCCTAGGCTAGGTCGGGATTTTGAAGATTAAACAGTAGTGCCATGCATAGATGGTAGCGTGCCCATTGTGCTAGGATTTGAGAAGTCGTAACCTACTTGGCAAAGGGCCTGTATGCATTAGGATCAAATCCTTCATTTGTTCTTCTTTTTGGATCGAACCACATTCAATTGCCCCAATGAGTGGTCTAACAAATCCTTTCAATGGTTTTGAGGCCAGGATTGGGTCAATCTTCGGTATTGGCATGGTATAAGTCTCCTTCAGACTGTGAAACTCCTTTGTCTTAAGTTCAGCATTCCCTTCCTTTTATTTGAGATCATTACAATAAAATAAAGGAGGTTGACCTTCTGGACGTCGTGACTTTGGGACATAGCATAGGATTGGAATGGGGCTCAGAGATACAGTCTCCTGTGAGCAAAGTTTAGCAGGCTGCTGCAGCTTTTTATCTGTTAGAGTCTGGAGGCGAACATCGACAAAGTCTTTGGCAACTACAACCTCTTTAGGGATGCCCCCATTGCAACCTCTTTATGGATGCCCCCAATTAAGAGAACTTTCGATGGGATGGTCTCAGGATTGTCCATGTCGGTATAGAAGATTACATCCATAAGATGTGATTCAGCATCATCAAACGGCTTCAAGTCGGCATTGACCTTCTAAATGCCATCTTTGTAGTATTTAAAGCATTGGTGTAGACTTGAAAGCACAACTTCATTTTCATGAATCCATGGACGACCAAGCAGCATTTGTATGTGGTACGTGCATCGATCACGTGGAACAAAGTGCTGGAAGTAAGATCACAATGGTTATGTCTAATCGAATCATACCAATTGCTCTTTATCCTTCTTAGTTGAAGTCATGGATCATCAAGCGGCTTCTTGCTAATTCTTTGATGCTGACGCTGAGCTCCTCCATGGTGGATTTTGGGATGATATTGACTACCGAACCATCGTCAATCAAGATGTGTCAGATCCTCTACTCTCTTACATTTCCCGACACATAGAGTGGTCAATTGTGGGGTTTGAATCTTTACAAAAGATCCTCATTTGTGAATAAAATAGCCGAGTAGCATGTGACGTGATCTTGGGCCATCTGATCCTCCATTGAGTTGGAATGAACTGAAGGCGAAGATCCTGCTGTTGTACGAATAGTCTTGCTGACTTGGTTCTGCTAGACTTCAGATGATTGGAAAGTTGAAAGCAGTTGAGGGTTGGTGAGAAAGCTTTGGAGAGCTTTAGATACCTTCTCTAATGTTGACTTTTTATCGTCGTGTGGTTCCTCCTTACGGCGTATCGTTTCTTTTGATGGACTTGAACAGATGGTGGTCTAGTTCGTCGAACTTATGTCTTCCTGATCCAAAATAATTTTATTTTGATTTTTGAGCATCATGATCAGCTCTTTCAAGACGAAACACTTCTCAGCTAGATGACTGACTATTCAGTGATACTTGTAGAATTTTGGGTCGTTCACCCGATCCTTCTCATTAGGCCGCTTGCACTCTGGGAGTTTGATCAATTTTGCTTCCAAGAGTTGGTCAAGAATATCTAGGATGTCCAAGTCGAGAAATGGATATTTCTTCTGCTCCAATTTTCGCAATGTCACCTTCTATCTTTCTTATTGTTTTGGCCAATTTGTTGGCGCTGGAGGGTTCAGCTTCGCTTTGCTCCCACTTTTACTGATGTAGTGTCGACAGTCATCACTTCCTTGCATTTTCCTTGGTTATTAGGCTTATTGGCTTCCCCACTGTTGGTCCAATTGAATGGGAACCATGCCCCTATAAGTCTAGATGATTATCTCCATATCATGCGCGCGAGTCACCAATTCTTCGAAAAAGTGAGATTTGATGCCTTGCAGGATATATAACAGCTCCCAGTGCATCCCTTGAATGCGCATTTCCACGACAAAAGTCTCCGTTACACGATCCTTGCAGTCCAGAATAAGAGTTTCCCATCTATTTATATACTTGACAACGGGCTCTCATTTTCTTTGCTTGGTGCTAGTAAGCTCCATCATGCTTACCGTTCTCCGGGTGCTAAAAAATCTATTGAGGAACTCTCGTTATAGTTATTCCCAACTGTCAATCGATTCTAATTTGAGGTTTATGAACCATGTGAAGGCATTATCCCTAAGTGAACGAACGAGTTGTTTCAGTAAGAGATCTCCGTAAGTTCTCGCGTTGTTACAGGTCTCGATGCAGTGAGCAATATGCTGTGCATTGTTACAGGTCTTGACGCAGTGAGTAATGTGCTGCTTAGGATCACCTCGTCCATCAAATTATTGGAATTTGGGCGATTGGTAGCCTAGAGGTATGCTGAGATTTTTAATCTGCCTGGTGTACGGTTTGACGTACATTTGTGATCCTTAGAATGATGTAGTTTGCTGTAAGTGCAGTGTATTAGCTATCATGTCCTGTAATTGTTAGACAGATGGCGAGACTATAGAATTTGAAGGTGACAGCTGTGTGGAATTACCTAGTTGCTTTTGTCTAGTGAAGATGTCAGCTGGTGTCGCTTTGACATCAAACCGGGTGGATATGTTTACTCCTTGCAAGTCTAGGGATCAATTTGGATCGGGGTTTTTCCTTTGAGGTGGGCGATTTGTTGATCCTTTTCTTCTAAAGCCTTGAGCAGTTGGAAAATCCAGTTTTCCAATTCTGCGATCTATCTTTCCATGCTAGTTGTATTTGTCATCATGACTGCAACGACGTGAGTGTTGGTAGATGATGCTTCGTGAAAGATTGGGGTAGAGGGCTTTTCTGCTTCCTTTATGCTTGTCCTCGTGGAATGGGCCGACTTCTGGTGTTGTGCAAGTTTTGTCGTGTTGCCCTCGACTTCGATCGAAATGAGTGATCGAGTTCTCCAATCGGCAAGAGAGTCGGGAGAGAAATCTTGTTGCTGTGTAAGCCACAAATTCTCCATTTCGATATTTTGTTGTGTTTGGACGACCAGGAATCGTGTTAGTCGCGAATTTCTGAACCTGCATACCAAGGTAGGTTAGTTGATGCAAGTAATGGAACAGTTGCCTTCTTATTGGTGGTGGCAGTCGTTCTCCTTTTTAGCGTTATTGGTGCGCTGGATGGTTGTCGGAGATTTTTTTTTCTTTTTCTTTTTTTCTCCTTTTTTCTTTTTAATTTTTTGTCTTTTTTACTTTTTTGTGCTTTCCCTCTTTTTTTTCTTTTTTCATTTTTTCTTTTTTCTTCAGCTTTCTCTCTGTTTTTTTTTTTAAGGAACAAAAGATGGGAGGTAAAGATATCTCACTAGGTGTGCCAAAAATTTGTAAAAGTTATAAATTTCAAGTCTGCAACAGTTAGATTCGAAAATACAAATACAAATTAAAAATAAAAAATTTTAAAATAAAATAAAATTAACGTGAAGTTGATTTTTGTACAAATCCTCCGATTGATTTTCTTTCGTGATTCTGTCAAGGGTTTGTGCGACCTTGATCTTGACAGAATTAAATTCCACAATTATATCTTGAACTGAATAAGTTCTGTTGAGAGCTGAGACTGGATCTTGGATAGATGCTTGGATTACGGTGAAGACCATAGAGACTTAATTTCGATCAAACTGGTTTCATGTCACCGAGAGCCGTAAGGGCTTGTTCTTGGATGGGCTGACTGAACTTTACTAAGAGCCGTAAAAGGCTTAATTTCAGACAAATTTTTAATATTTTAATATTTTGAATTTATGCCTTAGTAGATTTCAATTTGAGGCGATCAGAGAGCGTACATCTAAAATATGTTTGGAAATGTGTATATTAAATATTTTGGAATTCATATCTGAAATATCCCCTTAATAGAATCTAAGAAATATACGCTTAAAATATGAAAATATAGGAGCGAAGGAAATGTTTAAATGTTTTGCAATCCTTTGGCACAATTGTTTTTCCCTTGGGATTGATGCTCTCAAAGGCTTTGGGCAATAAAATAAGACAAACATAGTTGGTTATGTTAGGTGGCTAACCATTAAAAATGTTCATGGCCGACTAATTAGCAATCATTTGAACTTTTTTTTTTTTAATCTTTACAAATACGGCAGGTTACCTTTATATATAACAACAGGTAGGTTTTTTTTTATAAAAAAAATTAAATGTATTTGGGGAGAGTTCTATTAAGATCTTTTGTCAAGATTACATACGTAAACATAATAAAATTTTAATAAAGGTTAAAGTATTGAACGAAAACTATTTTATCCATTACAACAAAACACATAATTTTTAGATATGCTCCAACTAGGAGGCAAAAAGCTAGATAGAACACAATGATGGAAACCTTGGATAGTTAGTTTAGACTTAAAGCTTTTTAAGGTTATTATGGAAGAATTAATTTAAAAAATAAACAATTGAATCCTTAAAAATAGGGATTTTTCCACATAAGTGAAAGAGGACTCCAAAATTAAGGAGATTAAAGTTAGAATTTTCTCTCCCTTAAATAAATACTATATATTGTATAGATACCAATTTTAATCCAATTACACATTTTTCGTCAAATTAAAAATATTGCATTAGATATATAATCAATTAGTGTGTACTGCAAGAACCGCGAGGCTTCTATCATACTGTCCACTCCTTACCTCATTAATAGTGATTTTTTTATTCTTACGAATAGTTCAATTCCATTACGTTTGCACACATAGTCTAGATGAAAAAAGTTAAATCAATTGTTAATCTTTAATGGGACTCATTGGTTTCGATTTCTCATCTTTATCGACAAGCAAATTGTCATTAAAAAAGTTATTTTGTATCTCTTAGGGTTCTTACATTAGCAACTTTGTCTCCATGAGTCAAGTTTTGATACAATAGGTACAAATTATCAATGCAAGACTAACATCATAATCTAAAAGCGCATCTTTTGTAGCTTTTGTTTTGATCTCAAAGTACGTGAAAAAACCACTTATCGTTATGATATGATGATAAAAAGATTTTGTTGTACTATAGGGTTATTGGTTTGCATTTTCGTTAAAACGTTCAACAGGGGTAAATGTTTGTTTGACCCCACATAGTTGTATGAGAAATTGGTGATTCTTATTAGATATCGTAGAATTTACTCCTTTATCGGTTTGGAAGAGCGACTTAGCCCACTATGTGGTAAAACTAGCTCAATTTTTTATGGTAGGACTATGGGGTATCACCTCTATGTTCCTTTTCCATTGATAAAAACAAAAAGTATGTGTACATCAAGGTTGTCAGAACCGGACCGGTTATCGAACCGGAAACATTGGTGGGTCAAGGTTCAACTGGTCGAATCGGTATTTGAACCGATATTTATTAATATATATATGTATAAAAATAATTTAAAAAAATAATACTTATACATGATTATTAAATATTACTTTTTTTATTTTTAAGGATTAAATTGAAAGTTTTGATAAATTTAGGGCTAAATTGAAAGTTTTAATTAAATTTAAAACTCAAATTATAATTTAAATAAACATTGGGATCAAATTATAATTTATAAAACTTTTATACCGGTTTGAACCGGTTGAATCAGGTCCGGTTTTTCACCGATTTTTGCCGGTTTTGACCGGTTCAGACCGGTTTCGATCGGTCTGAGTTAAGGGGCAACAGTGACTATAAACCAGCCCGGACCTTTGGTCGGTCACCGATTGAACTGGTCGGACCGGCCGGTTCGAGCCGGTTTTAACAACAATACAACATTGGTGTACATAGAAAGAGAAATTTGACTTTTTTTTTTTTTTTTTGAGCAAGTTAATATTCGGCACGTTCTTTGGATATTTATTTGACGCCTAATGAGAATGACAATGACAATAGAGGGCAAAGAGATGGAAAAAGGATAATTGGCTCGTGTTTACAACAGTTTTACTAATGCAAATTGGAGCTAGACTAGGAATAACAATAACCCACTATCAGTTTATATATATTCATCCTCATGATCATTGTTAGTCACGCATTCTCGTAAGTATTTTTAAGTTTTATTACCGAATTAATGCTTGTACCAATTGAATTTGGAATTACGATTTCATTGTTTTTGTTGTTGTTGCACCGAATTAAATCATTAATGCTTAACGGACCAATAATTCCACAATGATATTAATTAATTGCATGATTATTATTGTTGCATGCATATTACCTATCATTAAATCATTCCTATGTTAAAAAAACTATGTACATGCAACATTTCTCTTTTAATTTCACTTTTATCAAATATAAATTTAATATCATTAAAGATCAAATCAAAATCTCTATAATAATATTTATCGATTGCTTTCATTATATGTAGAAATTCTTCCTCAAGATGCAAGATTGTTCTTTTGTGGTTAAAAAAAAAAAAAGGGAAGAAATTGAGCAAAACAATAAATCACACCCACTATTTTGGGAGCAGGAGCTTGAGACAAACGTTTTGAATTAAATTCAACATCCAGCTTCTTCAATTAAGTTGTTTGCTTAAAAATGGAGATGAAAACTTGAACTTCAAAGTTTTAACTCTCAATCTTCTCATATGAAGACCACTAGGATTGTAACATATAATTAACTATTTTAATTATATAATTTACAGTCTAATAGATCTTATTCATGTTTATATTAAACACATATGAACATGTGGTGCACAAAAAACGTGTATTAATTAAGCAACACTACATAACTTTTAATAAATAATAACACAATTTAATATAATATTATTTAATAATTTATAATTTATAATTAATTCAATTATCTAACAGAATACAACATGTTATTACAAATTTAAAATCATCTAAACAAAGTCACCGTACTTTTTCCGTATTGATTAGCAACCGTGATTACCGGTAAAAAACCAACCTTCATTGGTTTAAGTATAGCTCGCTTGGAGTTTCAGTTTGTGGAAGGTTGTCGTCATTGACGACGTTTTCATACAAAAGACTTTTGACTAAGGTACTTGCATGTCTTATTCAAAAACGTGTTCTTATTGCATATAAGAAATAAACAGACAACTTCTAGGTGTTGTCAAATCCCACGATTATCAACTTGGTACATTAAAATTTTCTACCATGCACGTGGCTCAAAACATCGATGCCGTAGGAAGCACTTAAGCATTTTTTAAGGAGAAATTTTTTTTTGACATTATTAGATTTATTAAGATAAAATTATCAGAATCGGATCAGATATCAAATTGAAAATATTAGTGAGTCAAAATTTAATCGGTTGAACCGATATGTAATACTATATATATGTATAAAAGTAATTTAAATAAATAATATTATATATATATATATGTAGTAATTAAATTAAAAATTTTGATAAATTTAGGATTAAATTAAAAATTTTAATAAATTTAAAACTCAAATTATAATTTAGACAAACTTTGAGATCAAATTAAAATTTTTGAATTTTTATATTTTACTTGGACCGATTGGACCGATCTGGTTTTCACTGGCTTTTACCGGTTTTGACCGGTTCTGACCGGTCGAAATTTCAGTTAATTTTTACCTTAAATCAGACCGGACCATCGGCCGGTCACCGATTCAATCGGTCGGATCGATCGGTTCAGTCCGATTTTTACAACCATGCATTAAGCA
This sequence comes from Carallia pectinifolia, assembly GCA_037832335.1. Classification (NCBI taxonomy): domain Eukaryota; kingdom Viridiplantae; phylum Streptophyta; class Magnoliopsida; order Malpighiales; family Rhizophoraceae; genus Carallia; species Carallia pectinifolia. The sequence goes on from CM075446.1 coordinate 12,114,325, forward strand.
CGTAAGTACGTAAGCAATTTTTTTTTTTTTAAGGAGAAATTGTTAGATTGATTTGATTTGTTACTTATTAATGAATTGAACTCATCGGAGAAACTGTTAATCTATCCTTGTTTTTAATTTTTGTTTCTTTTTATCAACAGGGGTCCAATCAAAAATATATAATAAAGAGTAAATTGCCAGCACCCCAAACCAAAGGACTTCGTGTCATTAACAATGACATCAGTTTTTTTTTTTTTTCTTATTTAACAAGATGTATTCATTTTGCTATAAATGAAGAGTACTTTTTCTCTTGTTTTTTGAACCGAACTTTTCTTCTAGTTAAATATCGGGCAATGCACAATGACATTTTCGTCCACTTCAAAGCAAGAACATAGCCTTCCAGCTTCCATGGTTGCAAATAAGGGCGAGGGATCTAAAAGCTTTTGGTCAGTAAAAGCTCCTAATCAAGGAAACTTTAGTGACAAAATTCGCAATTTCTAGTCCTATCCCCATAAATATATAAAAATTCCTATTAAATTCACCCTATGCGAAGTTTTATCATATTTATTGAAAATTAAATTTTTGCTACAATTATATTTAAAAAGAAAAAAAAAAGAGACTTAAATTAGGACTTTTTTTTTTCTTTTTAAGAGTACAAAGGAAATTCATAAATATATTTTTTTATCTAAGCAAGCAAAAAAAGAAATTTAAGAGTATTTTTTGAAATTATTTTTTTTATTTCCTTGAATTATGAGTATTTGCATTGTGCAGATTTCAAATGTATATAAATAATTATTAACCTGAATTTAGTTAATTACAGTACATTTTAGAATGCAAATGCGTAAATAAGTTGCATGTTTAAATTTTAATTCTGTTAAAATAATGAAAGAAATTGCTAACCAACTAATAAATTAATGTCAAATACAATAAAGCAAGGGATTATACTAAGAAAATTAAAACTTGAATCAAATACTTAGATATTCCCAAAATTAATCAAACACCACTACAGAAGCAATTTTAATCGATTCAAATAATTAATGAGAATCTCCCCAGTTTTCCCTCATCTTCGACAACTTATACTTCTACTAATATTAGTTTGGCCTGATGAGCAAGTTTATAATATTTGTTAAAAGCATTATTTTTATTGATGTTTTATTTAAAAGGGAATTAAAAAAAACTTAAATTTTGAATATCATTTTAAATGTATTTGAATAATCATTAACTTGAATTAAGTAAATTGCAATACGTGTTAGATTATAATTGAGAAAATTAAGTTTTTAACTATAATTTTTATTATAAATAATATCAAAAATTTCAAAGATAACTATACTTATTTAAATTTGTAGAATTTAAATTTTAATTTCACAAAAGTTCCAAATCAATGTGAAATAAAAATAAACTAAATTGAATAATTAGAAATAACAATAATATGCAATATCATATTTTTTAAAATTTATTTTCATATGAAATTTTCGATAATAATTAATTGGTTACATAAAAAATTTTCCTTCACTAAGGTTTCCTTTCTTAACACTAAAAATATTAAAGTCTTCTAATATTACTAGTTCTAAAATAAAGAAAGAAATGGTATAGTTAACAAAGATAGATTCACGCGATGCACAAATTTATCATATATTGAGAATTGTATTTTCACTTATGTTTTATTTAAACAAAAACTAGCACTAAAAGTTAGTTAAAGTAAATTAATTTTAGGAGATATTTTTATTTTTTAAGGGAAAAAAAAAGAAAAATCTTTTCATTCTTTTAATTTAAGAATATAAAAGAAAGATTTAGGAGTATTTTTTTTCTTTTCTTCTTTTTTGAGAAAATTTAAGAGTAGTTCTTTTTTATTTTTTAAGAAAAAAAAGGTGAATTTAAAATACTGATAAAGGCTACAAACTAACTATTAAATTAATGTCAAATATTTAAAACTATAAGAATCTACAAAGAAAATCCCAAAATTTAGTTAACGGTTTTGCATGACAAAAAGATAACACTTGTTCTCGACTAATTTCCTCAAATTGTGCAACAAATGTCTTTTTATCGAAGGATGCCATGGAATTGTGACAACCAAATTAAAAATTAAAGAATGATGTGAAAAATCTTGTTCTTGTTTAATGCAATAAACAAATTTCTATTTGAATGATTTGAAAATCAAACAATTATTAATAAGTACCAATCAAAGACATTCCTTTGTGAAAATTACTTGAAATGGAATAACAAACTTCTAATGCCAACAAATATTTTTATATAATTATATGTAAAAAAAAAATTATAGTCATAACATTAAATAACTAAAATAAATATTGAATTATAAGCAATAATCTTGAGGAGAAATTATTTGGGTGAAAAAAATAAAATCCAAAATTGAAAAATTGTTTGTCACAAAAAGGAAAGAAATTACCAATATGTACATCTATATGTAGATTTTTATTAAGGTTTGCGTTGACCTTAGCGGATTTGCTGTCTCAAGTAGCGTGCTGATCATGCTCTCTATTTCGGGTCATGACAGGTGATTAATGTAAGTGAGCTTGAAACTCATCATTCCTTGATTTTATGTTCAAGGTCAAATATAATCGGGAATTATTTTTAATAAATCTCTGAAACATGCTCTTAGTTTTTGATAGATTAAGTAAAAGTCCATATTTCAAATAATGAGAATTTAGATTTGAGGGGAAAGTAAGCAACCACATGTTAGGGAGTCCAAGGGACAATTTTATATGTTATATTTCTATTTTTCCTTTTCATTATCTTGATATTATTGTTTAAAATACTACTTGTACTTTTATAGGGTCGACGGAGGCCGCACTACCTTATTATCAACTATAGCCGTTATAAAAATTTTGTATTTGATTTATTTTTGGTTATAATATGTGCAATATATTAGGTATATTGTCTGCAGATTTATTTAAGTCAATGTTTACCATTAAATAAAAAGAGAATCATTCTTTTTTAAATATGATTAACTAATGAATAATTGATTTGACAATTGTTTCTAAAAGAATTAGAAACCCATAGGTAGAGAAAAGTGGTTTGTCAGAATAAGTTTTTACATATGTATAATTGACTTTCATTTTATTGTGATATAATTGGATGGTTTGTGAGACTTTTGACAACATTGAGAACTTTATGCTGTGTTTGGGAGGGGGGAAAGTGGGGAGAGGGAGAGGAAAGTGAGAGAATTAAGGTAAATTGTTGTGTTTGGAAAATGTTTGAAAAGTGGAGGAGAGGAAAGTTTCTAATTCCTCTAATCCTCCCTATCCCACCAAAACCAATCCTCCCAAAAATGGGAGGAAAGTTGTTAGTTCTCATACTAAATTTATTAAATGACTCAATTACCCTTACATAATTTAAAAATTACAATTTTACCTAAACAAAATATCTTAATAGAATTTATTATGAAGGATAAAATTGTTATTTCAACATATTTTATATTCTTCTCCCTCACTTTCCACCATTTCCCAAACAAAAGAATTTATAATTTTCCTCCCTCTCATCACCTCTTTCCAAACACAAGAGAGGATAGAAAATATTCTCTTCCTCTAATGATCCTCTCCTCCACCTTCCTCTCCCTCACTTTCCTCTCTCTCAAGAATTTTATCCAAACACAGTGTTAAGGTATTTGTCGATTGATTTTTGATTCCATTTGACCCATATATGTGATGTTTATTTAACATTTTATTATTGGATATGAAAGTTATGAGGTTAAAACCTTTCGGTGGCTTATTTTCTATTAAAAGATAGTTTATTTGATTAAAGGAAAATATTTTTATAGTTAGGAAGAACCTTTCGAAAATAAGAAATGAAAAATTCATTTATTTATAATCACTATATTTTATTTTATATATATATCACATCATGGCTAGCCAGTCATTCATATCTGAATCTTCCCCATCACACCAAGGCTCAATACAGACATATAAATAATTGCAATGTGCACATCGATTAGCGCCCTATCTGGTAGCTGAGCGTCGAACAATCACAACACAATCCAGATATATCTGTGAGGGTTAATAAATATATATAATTGGATATAAATATTTGTCCTCGTTGCTTCTCTTCTTCTATTTTCGGAGTTTTGCATATTACAAATGTGCATATATATACGAGTAGTACCAATTATATTTCTAACTGCTATATTTACATTCCGCCATATATACATTTTTGTATAGTATAATATTATATTTTATTATGTTATTTTTATCTTATTAAGCCCCTTTCTTATGTTGTACATATTATAATTGTTTACTAGGTAGTTGTATTCATTATATAATTTTCTAACATTTTTCAACTAGCTAGTGATTGATGTTTTGAATTCCTCACAAAGATTTGGAGTATTGTATTACAGTTTATTTTGAACGTTTTCATCATTAGTACTCCGCTAGACTTTTCGCATTTGCAATCATGAGATTGAGAATTTTCGCGGTGCTTTTTATCATTTTGGGTTATGAATTATAGGTTTAGGCCTATTGACATTTTGAATTTATATTTTGAGATTATGAATTATTTTATTATAGATTTAGTGTTAGTCCTGGTGCAACCCAAGAGAGAGGGTTGAATTGGGTCTATTTTGATTTTGGTCAGTTAGTGATATTTTCTGGCTGGTCGGGTAGGTATAGTCAGTTAGAGATTTGGTATGATCAGTCACAAGTCTCACAGTAAATAACACAACTTCAAAATGTTAGTGCGAACAACAGAAAGTAAAGGAGTTTGACAGAGAGAAGTGTGCACAAAAATTTTATACTGGTTCGGTCCAAACTGGGATCCTACTTCTAGTCCCCAAGGTTCTTTCTTTGAAATTTCCACTAACACCAAAACTTCTTCTTTTGAGGATGAAGATAAACTTTTACAAGTTTTTGACTTTAGCATCCGTGAAGCTAATACAAGAACACATAGTTCTTCAACAACACAAAGTTCACTAGCTTCCACTTAGAATACACACACATTCTTTTCACTTTTCACTACACTTAAATTTTCTCTTTTAGCGCAATCTCAAATATAACGTTAAAGCCTTTCTCACTTCTATAAACTCACGCCTCCCTAACCCTATAAGACATCCTCTTATAGGAAAAAGAGTCAATATTAGCCATTGGATAGTAATTCTCTATCATATAAATAAGAAAACTGGATAGCTACACTGCTGTATCTTCCGTGATTGACTGCACCTTAGGTCTAATTGACCATAATCTGTATAACAGCCTGTCACCAACGAGACTTTCCTTTTTCACATGAGACCCACCTTGATCTCCACAAATAACTTTCTTAAAATAGAAGTTGGTAGAACTAACAGGATTCTTGGAGAATAATTAGCTCATATTCAAATTACATGATAGGACCTTACCATAATAAGTATGATAACATATAATATACTTACCAAGGTAATCACAATCATTAATGCAAGAATATCTCTAATATAAGCTCAATAAGTAAATAATCAAAACATAATGGGTCCATTTGCATAGTCCTAAATGATATGGAGACATATCGAAACATAATGCTATAATTCCTAATCTCAACATTTAGTAGATAATAGGTCCATTTTGCATAGTCCTAAATGTTATTTTTTATATTCCATCCTGGTGCATTAATTAATTGCCATTTCTTTTTGAGGTTCACGTTGCCCTTTGCAAGTCTACTACCTCGGGTCGCATGCCAATCACAACCTCTATTTCGGGTCGCGACATGTGATTAACATAAGTGGACTTGAAATCCATCCTTTTAATTCGTAAACAAATGGTCTTAAGAGTTGATCGGATAAGAAATCACACGAATTTATAATTTTACCAATTAAACCAGTAGGTCACCATGGTCCACGGTTGTCATCAGGGACGTAGTCAGAAAGAAATTTTATGGGGGAAATTTTGTATGTATTGTTACAATACTATAATTAATTTATATAATGAAAAATAAAAAATTATGTTAATTATTTAAAGCCATATATATTATGATTATATTTTGTGATTTTTAATGATTTAAAACTATAGTTTTTTATACATAATTAAATATATTTTTTTCTATATAAGTAATTATTGATTCATTTAGTCATTTATTTCATATGTGATTGCACAATAGATTCTTTAGGATATTTATTATTGAAAAAAATAATTTTTTTGCGTAACTGTTGTAACTAGTAAAATTAAAATCAATTTTATAAATAAATACATATTCAAATATACAATGTGTTTTTATATATTTTAAATTTTTTAATGTCCATCATTAATAATTTTTTTCAATAAAAGATTATATATTCTCAAAAGATTCTATACAAATAAGAAAAATTTATTTAAATATTTTTGAGAACAAATGAAATAACTTAAAAGGATAACTTAATATATGAAAAAGGAAGCAAAAAATAATAGGAGAAAGGAAGTAAAAAAATAACAAAGAAAAGGCCCCCCGGGGGGGGGGGGGGGGGGGGGTTGGGGGCATTTAGCCTCCGGCGCGCCCTTAGAGGAGGCAAACAAAGGTTATATTTTTGTGACCGCGATTCTCAAAGAAGGGAAAAAATAGCATAAAGCATTTGGCCCAAAAAAACGAAAAACATAAAAGCAAACACATGGAGCCATCGAGGCTATTATCCATGGCTATTAGACCTCGAACTCGTGAAGCCAAGGGAGAGGGGGGAAAGATGCCCTTTGCGAGCTGAGCTGTTGGTGTGCTCGATTATAATGCGGTCGACAGTTCTAAAAAAATCAAGTCAAGGTGGGACAACTGTCCCTCGTCCCTGGTTGTCATCATTGATGACGTTTTCAAACAAACAACTTTTGATTAAGCTATTTGCATGTCTTTTTTTTTTTAAGAAGATATTTGCGTGTCCTCTTCAAAAACGTGTTTTTAATGCATAAAAGAAATAAAAAGACGCATCTACAAATCATGTTGTCAAATCCCACATTTCACAACGTGTTCCAAAGAATTTCCACAATTCACGTGGCTCAAAACATCGATGTCTTAGGAAGCACGTAAGCATTAATTAGGGAGAAATTATTAGATAGAAAAAAGTAGCCGCATCAGAATTTTTTTATTTAAAATTATGTCTAAATGTAATAATTTTTAAATTTTTTATAATTATTGTAATATATTTTATAATAAAAAAATATATTTAATTTTTTTATTACAAAAAATATTACAGCAGTTGTAAAATTTTAAACGTCATTACATTCGACCACAATTTTAGATATAAAAGTTTTTAGTATTGTAATAGTGCTCTTATTGGATTGATCCCCTTTATTACTTATTAAAGAGTTAAACTTATCCAAAAGAGTGTTAATCTACCCTTTTTTTTCTTGTAGTTTGGCAGGTTTCAATGCATGCATACAGAGTATAACAAATTTATCCAATAATTCCTCTTATATATTTCAAAGATAACATTGATAGAAAAATATAATTTGATTGGCTAGATTATTGTTTGCATGATTATAAAAAAAACCGAGAGAATGTGTGGTTTAAAGCAAGATATCCATGTAACACATGCCTGTCCTAGATGTAACTGGACCATATTATGTTACTCATGCCGTCAGTACTTCTTTGGTTTTTGGTGTATGTAATTTTGAATTCATGCCACTTGGTTGTGTAATAGGCATCTTATTAGTTATCATCATATTTCATATACATACACGAGCATAGCAAGGATTGGACAACTGATCCTAGTGTGCACGATACTTCACCACCGCAGCTCTCCAGTTAAAACATATATATATAAAATTCAAATCTAATATCGTGTGTATAACCCATACAATTACAAGTTCGTCTTTACCGGTAGGCTAATTATAGGTAATTAATTTTTTTGTTCATATCGTGGGGCGGTAAGGGTAAATTTGGTGTTCAAAATCAATTTTGTGGGTTAAGTGTACAATATCAATTTTGGATGCCCTTTATATATTATGTGAGTTAGATATACCATATCAAGCTCGAATGCCTATTCTATGTTTTAAATAGGAGCTGAGTGCGAGAAGTGTACTAGTAACTGGGAGTTTACATAAATGAAATTCCTCTTACTGTAGAATAAATATAAAGTCACCAGACCTCAATTAATATAAACTATTTATGGCTACGCAGAGTGTTGAAGGTAGTGTTAGATTCACTGTAGGGAATTTATTGAAGCCATTAAATTCGAAATATGGTAAAGGAAACTTTCTACTAGTGGGCATAGGAAGAATGTACAGATGTTGTTTAGTTAGGTTAATGATCAATTTTATTTGAAATATTTTTCGGTTAATCGCTTATGACTTATAATCTTTTTTTTATTTTAAATTCAGTCTATCACATTATTTTGATTAAACTAATTTTACTCAACCTCACTTTTTTTTATTATACATGCGTGCGTGGCATCCAATGATATATGACGTCAAGCCAATCATCCAACTTCAACATGTCAGGTCAACAACAAATATGACATTTTAAATTTTAATTAAAATAAATTTAAATTATTTTTTAAAAATTTATATAAAAATTAAAAACAATTATTTTCTCTCTCCTCCCTTCTGTTCTCTCTCTTGTCCCCTCTCTCATTTGGATACAGGGGCTTCTACCCCTCTTGAAATCCACAATGATGCCTATCCATATCAAAGATTTGGAGGGTTGTCTTGTTGCCGTGGAAACTTACTCTTGGCTCCACAAAGGCTCCTTGTCCTGCGGCATCCAGCTTTGCAAAGGATTTCCCACTTCCACGTATTTCTCTCTCTATACTTGTATGTGTGTTTTTGTGTTTTTTTCTTCTTTGTTTTTTTTTTGTTTGCTGAACATCTTGAGATTTAATCGGTTTGGTGTAATAAGAGAGGAAAGACCGAAGGAAGGAGAGGGGGTGAGGAGAGAGAACGGGGAAGGGAGGAGAGAGAAAATGATTTTTTTTTTATTTTTGTATAACTTTTAAACAAGATTTAAATCTATTTTAATTAAAATTAAAAATATTACGTCAGCACTTGTTGATGATATGTTAGGCCTGTTGTTGGATGTTACGTATGCATACTTAATAGAAAAAATGAGTGACATGTAAAATTAATCTAACGGAAGTAATAATGTAGTGGGAAGATTTTAAAACTAGAAAAGATTATGGGCAATAAATAACGAACGGAAAAATGTTTTTAATGAAATTAATTATTCAGCCTATTTAGTTTGAGTAATTATTTTGCCACACTTTAAACTATAGAAAAAATTATCTATAAATTTTCTAGCACTATATAACTATCTTGAATTTTTTTAGGAAATTTTTTTCAAAGAAAATAAATTTTTTATTTAGCGTATATTAGGTGAGATCTACACTTTAAGTTTTAAAGTAATACTTATTTAATTTTAAGTTTTAATTTTACAATTTTTTTGAATTTTTTTTCAAAAAAATTTAAGATGGTTGCATTTTATTTACACCTAGTTGCATTTTATAGGTAGTGTCCGGACGCCACCTTTGACGGCCAATACTAACCTTTGTTTTGGGAGAAATCTAGAAATTTGTAAAGCTGTGGGATAGTAATTTCTGATGAAATCTGGAACCAATGCAGTATTACTCTACCAAATTCAACATTATTTTTGACCAAATATACCAGAAAAAAAAGACTATAATATAGTAAAAAGTCTTGTGATCAAGTTTAAGGTTAGATCGCTTGTCTTTGCAAATCAAAAAAAAAAAAAAAGAGACAGATCATGTTGAATGAAAGTAAAAGTTTCATTAAAAAATCAAATATGGAAATCTAATCATACTTTGGAAAAAGAAATAAAGAAATATTTACTCTTTGCATGGCTACAAGATCTCAACTGTGTTGTGCTAGGATTTTGACGCGAAAATCTTGCATTATTTTGTATCCCTTGCTTAAGCATAAAAAATTATTTCATTCACCCAACAAAAAAGATGTCACCTTTAATCTCAACCTTTAACACTTGATTATTATCTTCATTGAAGCATGTGCGTAGATTTGAGCTAAAAATGGGCGGAGAGATTGACGATAAGAGTCCAGTTGCTCTACACTCTTCCCTTGTGGTCATTGGCAGCGCACTATTTACCTTTTGTTTCCAAAGACTAGAGATCAAAACCCTAAATTTGAAGTCAAGAGTTCACATAACTATGTCACTAGATCTTGTGTTTAGATATTTCATTCGTACCATGTAACTTATGGGTTCAAATTCTCACTAATCTATTCTGTGAGGCTAAATATACGTATAACTTTACACAATTTTAGAAGAAATTAGTGATTTTTATTAGGTACCAAGAAGTTTGCTTTACTGTAAGTTTAGTATAGTGACCAAATTTACTATACAATGTGATTAGCATAATCCTTACCAGTGAAACTGTGGAGCATAAACCCTATTTTATTTTTCAAACAAAATTTTTATTTTTCTAACGAAAAAAAAAAATTGAGTACTTTCATGAAGATTTCAAAGGCACAAGTTCCATATATCACGTTGCATCATCATTTTTTAAACTCACAATGAAATGACTTTCTCATTAATTGAATTAATTCTGGTTCATGAACAGAAGACAATCCTTTCCTTACTTTTGGAATAATCATCGTGAAATTTTTTTTTCTCCTTTCTTCTTTCTGATATAAGTGTCGTTTAGAACTAGAAACTTCTCAATTCAATCGTAGCCATTAACTCAAAATGCCATTCGTAATAATACTTTCAATTGTTCGTCACGAGGCCAAATCTCACGTGTAAGAATAACGTTGATGCTTAAAGTTAGGGTGTGCCTTGGTTAATTTGCATCAGGTTCAGCTTTGTATTTGAATTCCATTAGTAGTAAAGATTTGAAAATTTTCAAAATTTGTTATCAAACTAATATAAAAAGGAAACAACTCAAAATGTCATTTGCGGTTGGAAGTTGATGCAGTCGATTCGGTGGTTTGAACCATATTCATTTGAATTAAAATTGTTTCTCATGCTTTCTATTTTCTTGTCTAATAACAAAACAAGTTCTATATTTAAACATGGACTTTTCAAGTATCAAAAAAGAGAAAGTAAATTTACAAAAAAGAGATAAAAGGATAAATAATTAAATATATGACAAACAAATTATGTCAATAATATATTTATATGGGTGTGAAAGGGCTGTATACTATAAGTAATGGTTGGGGTTTTTTGTGTGATAAATGCCTTCACAAAATGCGCTTACGTTTAGACTTTGGTACTGCAAGGCAATTCGATTTTTGATTTTGCCTATTTTTAAACTCCTAAAATTGTAACCAAACTATCAAATGCAGTTTACCTAAATTACAAATCATGTCCACACTGTTCTCTACTGTTTTAGCGATTTTGATTTGGTTTTGGTCACATTTAATGGATTCGCCGATTTCAGTTGCACCAAATTAAACTTATAATTTACAATATTTAGCAATTTTTGTGCCTATATAAGCATCTGCCCATAGATGGTTGGAGTCGTATATTAGCATTAACTCCCAAAATACTTAGCAATGGCATCCTCAAAACCAACTAGTTTTGACGAAAATTTAGATTCGTTTCTTAGTGTTCAAGAGCTCATTAAAGAGCCCATGATCTCAATTCCAAAACACTATCTTCGTCCCGATCAAAAGACCCCAACTTGTTTGAACACTAATACCTTCACTATGACCCCCGTTATTGACTTCAGTCGGTTGGATTCAGTGGAAACCACAGATTTGGAACTGCAAAGGCTGCACTCTGCTTGCAAGGAATGGGGCTTCTTCCAGGTTGTATTTACCTTTAAAGTAGATGATGACCTAATTGCATATGAAGTTATAAATCGTTAAAGCTTTAGCCTAACTCATGGATTTCTTTGGATCATTTTTATGGATACATGCACATACAAGTTAACAAAACTAAAATGTGTATTTGTTTAAATACATGTTTGTGCTTTGATTTCTATATGACATAAAATATTAACAGTTATGATGTTTACACAGTTGATGAACCATGGAATTAGCACTTCAGTGTTGGACAAGCTGAGATATGAAATTGAAGAATTTTATAAGCTTCCCTTGGAACAGAAAACGAAATACAAGGTAAGGCAAGGGGACGTTGAAGGGTATGGGTCCATAGCGAGACCAGGAGCAAAAGGTGACTGGGGTGACAGGTTTTATATGATTACCAATCCTGTTCACAAAAGGAAATCACATTTATTCCCAGAGCTCCCTTCATCCCTTAGGTACCTCTCTCTCTCTCTCTCTCCCTCTATTTTATCTTTATCATTCATTTGAGTTTTTTCATGAGGATTAGTGAACTTACCTGAGAGATGAGTCCAATGACCCGTTTACAGGCGTTGACAGAGTCATTAGTATGTTTTAAATGTCGATACGAAGGGTGATTAGATTAGGACCTGTGGGATGATCGCCCTGTGCGAACTAGGAAGTCTTAGGTGGAGCAGGCCATCCAGAAAGGGATCAGGTCCAAGAAGAAGGAATATCACGGAGTTCCGCACTTCCGTTCAATGGCCGCTCGATAGCTCACTCGCAGGGTGTTATGAACGGCTGATTAGGCAGGCTTTGGACCAGTTGAGGGCACAAACACTAATCAGCCAATTCCTTACCATTCATGATACAATTGCACTTATACCCAAACAATCGTGTTTTTTTTTTGTTTTTGTTTTTTTTTTTTTGATGTTATCATTAATACATGAATGCAGGAATGACTTGGAATGTTACATATTGGAAATGCAAAACCTTGCCAATAAACTTCTGAAATTTATGGCAAAGGGTCTAAACATAGAGCTGAAGGAGATGGAGGAAATGTTTGACAATGGAATGCAAGCAATGAGGATGGCATATTATCCCCCATGCCCGCAGCCAGAGCTAGTTTTAGGCATACCGCCTCACTCTGATGGAAGTGGCATCACCATCCTCAATCAGCTCAATGGAATTGATGGCCTACAGATTAATAAGGATGGGGTTTGGCTTCCTGTACACTTCCGGCCAGATGCCCTTGTTGTCAATGTGGGAGACATTCTTGAGGTTGGTCAACATTTTCTCTATCATCCTCTCAACTTTGAAAGGAACATAAAAGAAAAATAAGAATAAACAAAGCAAGTAGCCTTATTTAATCTAGTTAACTTCAAAGGTAATTAATCTGGTTTAGTATATAATTATACCAAACATAGCAACGGCAAGCACAGATTAATTACGATTAATTCTGGAGTTCAACTCTCATGATAGATTCCAGTAGAGCCTAGGTGTTTATAAAATATGTGGGTACACTTTGATTATTATATGTTTTGTGATCTAAATTTCAACGTGGATTTTCAAAGAATATTTTGTGTAAACCGATAAAATTGAAGCTAATGGGTCATTTTTTTAGTAGGAATCTTTCAAGAAATTTAATTTTCTCGTATTGCATCGTGGTTCTATAATGGTCTGCCAAATGCATCATAATTTAAGGATGTTCAGCTTGACTGTAATTTGAAAATTTTCTCTAGATTTTTAGCAATGGAGTCTATAAGAGCATCGAGCACAGGGCAATAGTAAATTCTGAGAAAAAAAGGATCTCCATTGCTTTCTTCATCAACCCCAAGTTTGAGGCAGAGGTTGGACCAGGAAAAGTTCTAATCAACCCACAAAACCCACAAACATACAAAAGAATAATAATGGAAGAATATGTCAAGGGATTCTTTGCCCGCAACCTCGACGGCAAATCATACCTAGACCAACTGAAAATCAAAATACCAGAGGGAGCAAAAAGTCAATAATGGCACTTGGTATCCGTAGCTATAAAAAAAGCAGACCTTTAAAAATAAGCATCCAATCCATATGTCATGTGGATGCCTTGTGTTTGTAGTACTGATGTTGCATATTGCTCTGGACTCCGAATGAGTCCTGTTGTACGTTTTATTTTATGTTGAAATGATCCAATATTGAATAAAGCATGTGTTTTCCCTTTAGTTCCTCCTCTATTGGCTAGTGACTTATTGTTACCATTCTTACAAAATTTGTGCTTTCTCAGTTAAAAGAACAAGTGTGCGTTAAATTTTTATGGGTACAAAAAAACATTTAGATAAGCATTACCCTAAAATGTAAAGAGTCTATAGCATATATGATTCACTACAAAAATTTTTTTCCTTCGAAAATTCTTTTTTCTAAAACAATACAAAAAATATTAAAATAATTGGTATGAATACTATTCAGCATACAAACTCAGTACACGTAACTTTTGCCAGTTTTTATTTTGGAACTGAAAATGTACATCAAGCATAAAAAAGACAACAAAAACGTGCTCTATGGGCAGCAAAATCCAAATGGACGGCTCAAAAACAATATTCCCTCACTTTGATCCTCGTTTGATTGAAAATTGACGCATAGAGTCTCTCCTTTATACCTTTCAACCAAGCAATTCACTTTATATCCTCATTTGATTGAAAAAATTAACACATAGGGTCCCTCCTTTTGAATCATTCTACACAATTAGCTTGCTTTCCTTATTAGCCCTCGTCCTAAGATGCCACAAGTAAATTGCCTTCAACTATACCAAATTATAAAACCATATAGTTTCAATTTCTGGTAAGCTGCGTCGAACTGTTTTATAATCTTTCTATTGGCGTGCTATGCGGATTGGTGGAAGAAAAGCGGGTTGAGGGGAAATGGGATTTGTAGGTGTGAGGAACTATAAGGTCTGTTTAGTTGGAGTTTGTGACTCTTGGGGATGACTGGTGAGTGCAGTGTGGTTGTGTATTCAGGGTGGTTAGGGACGGATCGAGAAAAAAATTTTAGAAGGGGTAAAATTTATATGTGTAAATACAATGATAAAAGTCATATATAAGATAAAAAATTAAAAAATTAGGTTAATTATTTTGAATAACAAATATTATAATTATATTTTGTGAATTTTAATGTTTTAAAATTATTTTATTCACACAATTTTGAAAATAAATAGAAAATTTTAGTGAATTAATTTTTTTAATTATCATTGCAAGCCTTAAGAAAAAGAAAATGTTCTGTCAACATTAAGGAAGGAACAAAAAAAAAAAAAAAAGGGCCTTCAGGAAAGGAAAAAAAAAAGGTGCATTCAAACCTTCAAACATGAAAGTAATTAAAAAAAAAAAAAGCATCAATTGCTTATAAAAAGTCTTGAACGAGGGACAAAAGGGACAACGCACGGCTGAGGGGGTAGAACATGCTTACCACTGGATTAGGCCATGTTATGAGTCCTCTTTCTCCATAGATTTCTAATGATTTAATAAACTTCAGGGGGGGACAATTGCCCCCCAAGTCCTTAATTAAATCCGTCCTTGAGGGTGGTTATATTGTCTTCAAATGCCAAGTTTATGTACGCGGCGCTTATAATCTTCAAGTTATACAAAATTTGTTGTTTTTACTTGCGAAAATGGAATTCTGGGAAGGCCGCGAAAGAGCTCAAAACTATTATTATATGTACGGAATTTTCAGAAAGCTTTCGCGTCGAAATAATTCTCTTGTTCTTAGACCGTTTATTTAAATCTAGTTTGTTTTTTTTTTTTTTTTCCAACGATTATATGAGAATACTGCATAACCTATGAAACTTTGAGAAGAAAAAATTACTACAAATTTAGCTTGTAGCAGTCAAAGCACAGAAGTCACACTAATTGTTGTGTTAGTTTAATGTCAAAACAAAGCTTTGCTATCTCCCAAATGCGTACTCTTTTTTATTGGAATTAATAAAGATGGATAATTTTAAATTTGGTGCATCTCCATGGCATTAGAAGCGCGAGACTGACTACAGGGGTGCAAACGAACTAATACATTTAATGAAAGTTCGGTAATTCAACTCAATAAAAGTTCGTTCAAAACTTCATATCAAAACTCATTTAATAAACAAACTAATCTTTAATAAAAATAAATTCAACTTGATAAAATTCATAAACAACTTGTTTAAAAATCATTTAGGACTCATTTAAAATTTGCTAAAAGCTTTATTTAGTATGTAATTATAATATATTATTGGAGTTAAAAAATTAACTCTAATACCTCTATGTGTGTATTAAGGAGATACTCTGAAGAGTTAATTGTAGTGAGAGGATAACGTAAAAAACACACTTATCTTATACAAAAGATAATCATTCTACACTGCATAACACATCATATGAACCCTTATTTATATTATGCTTTTCGCATACATTTAAGCTCCTTAGTCGTAATTAATATTCTAGAAATTTTAAAAGACATCTCAATCCACTAAACACATTAACATATATCTTATTGTAAATCTAAATATTTTGAATACACACACTTAACAAAACATTGACCTTACATACTAAAATATTTTTAAATTCATGTTTATTTTCAACACCATCTCATAAACTTTAATTTTTCTTTTTCTGCTTCAATCTTCGCTACAAGCTCTTAAACTAAAACTTGAAGGAAAATCATGAATTGCACAAGTTTCTTTTTTTGTACGAGAATTTGTCCTAACCTCATAATTTCCAAAAGTTTAAATTTCTCTCACTTGCATTTTTACAATCAATTCATTCAGCTCTTTGACAACTTCATCATAACTCTTCTTCAAATTTTCATGCTCTTCACAAAATCTTTCGTATCAATCTTGATTTCTTTTGAACATGAATATCTTTAGCAACAATGTTGTAAAGTCCTTTCCAGTATTTGATTTCAAGCAGTGCAACATCATTCTCTAGATCATTTTTCATGGAACTTGTACGACTAACAATCATTTTGATTTCTATCAAAATCTTCAAAAGTAACTGTTACCACAAAGATTGGTGAATGATTTGGCCTTAACTTCTCACACAAAAAATTTGCTTTTTTTTTTCAATGGCAAGTTATTTTATTCAAAGGCCATCTAAAATAGAGTAGCCCTTAAATTAAGGTACACCCAAAGTGATACAGCTTAGTTCATAATATAGTTTATGTACAGCTTCTTACACTCCCCAAATAAAATGCCTCTTAAATGTTGGGTCTTGGGTCGCCTATTATGTGGAGAAAGCTCAAGTTATGTTGTGTTTAGTGTAATCCAATGAGGGATATTTTAGTCCATAGCTCAAAATACTTAATTAGAGTATAAATATATGTTTAGGTTGCTAAAAACCATAATCTGAGAGAGAGGCTGTAGAATTGAGAGAAAAGATAAAGTTGTGGCTGTTGAAAATTTTCTAGCTTGAAGCATTCATCTTTGACTTCATGATGAGAATGAGAGTCATGCTCCAATCAAGCCAAAATTCAGTGGGCTGATAGAAGACAGATAGCACTTGATTCTGAACAGTTGACATCAATTTTTACTGACTGTAAGTTTGTGTTTTTATCAATTTTGTGGGTCTATATTCTGGGCTATTTTTCTACCCACAGTTTTGATCAACCTTGCAATCGGAAGGCAATTCGTGGTCTGATCAAGTTGATTCTTGGTCAGTAGGTAGGGGACACATATATCTTGATTGTGGATGGATCGTCGTTTAAATTTTACAAAGGTAGGTTTTTAAGTCAGAACTGAGACTCGAATTTTTGGTAATACTCTATTTTCTCGTTAGTGACAGTTTTGGTAAACCTTGTTGATGAACAGTCTAGTTCGATTGAGCTGAAATTTGGTCAGCTGGTAGGGGACATATGGAAGTTTAGTTTGAACGGTTGGATTATCATTTTGAGCTTTGCATCTTGAGTTGTTGTTGACAAAATATGGCTAGTCTATTTTGGAGAACCCTTTACCTTTTCTGTGGTTAGAAATCGAGTTTGTTCAATTTGTTTGATGTGTTTGAGCTTGTGTACCTCATGTAACCCATTTATTAATTATAGTGGAGTTGATTTATGGACCAGAGTATCTTGTAGTTTTTACTCTTTGATTTAGAGAGGTTTTTTCACGTAAAAATTTAGTGTGTTCTCTTTTGTGATTGTTTGTTTGCTATATTTGTTATTCAAACGGTTTCTCATAGGTTCAAGCAAGCATGAGAGATTTTATGGGACATTTGACTTCGCTGTCCCTCTCTCAACATAAAAAGTTAAAGTTCTACTAGAAAATTAATCCCTGCAAACCCTTTAAAAATTAAAGATCCAAAAGAAAAACAACAAAAACAACGTAACAAAAATAAATTGCGACCAACAAATAAATTGTCCCCGAAAAGTGACTAGCCTATCCTCTCATATTTGCATCCTCTCACAAGAATAATTTGCTAGAGGAAACCCAAACTTTTACAAGTAATCCCTTAAGCATCAATTTGAATGGCAACCTCCATTTCAAAGACTTATTTTTGTTTGACAGAGAGGTCTCTTTTTTCAACCTCACAATTTTGAAAATTTTGCTCTTCTGCGACTTCTTTTACCCTTTCTTAGTGGGCTCTCTTTTGTCTTTTCTTGACAGGCCTTCATTCCTGGAGATAAAACACTTGTCTTTTCTCGATTGGTCTTCCTTCCCTAAGATGCAACACTCTGACTGGTCTTTCGCTTTCTTAATGAGATTTCTCTTTGGACTTTTTTGAGAAGGTGGTACTGCTTTACTAGAGTGTTGATGCTTTTCTTCTTCTCACTAAGATTTTCTTCGCTTTATTCATATCTTTTCAAAATCTATCACTAAAGCTCTAATACCATAATGTTGGAGTTAAGAAATTAGCTCTAATATCACTATATTTGAATTAAGGAAATGCTCACAAGAGTTTCTTAAAGTGAAAGGATAATATAAAAAATACACTTATATTATATAAAAGATAATCATTCTACACTACATAACACATTATATGAACTCCTATTTATATTGTACTTCGCACACACATTCAACTCCCTTAGTCATAATTAATATTTTAGAAACTCTAAAAGGTATTTCAATCTACTAAACACATTAACATATATCTTATCATAAAACTAAAAACTTTGAACACACACATACTTAATGAAATATTGATCTCATATGCTGCGATATCATTAAATTCATGTTTATCATCAACATATATTTGGGGAACTTATTTAAGTCATGAAATAATTTCGTTACAAAAATAGTGATAAAATTTTACACATTTAATCCTTGATAAATCTTGTAAATATGGACACATTGTGTATTAAGATGCTCTGTTATATTTATAATTATACGTTAAAATAATTTTTAAATTTTTAATTAGTAAATTATATAAAGTGAACATTTTTTATAATTTAATTATGTGTAAAAAATAACCTTTACAATTTTAATTATTTTTATTAGTACTATAAAACTAAATGATACTTCATGAAAAGCTCAAAATTTGGCTCAATGAAAGATAGATTTCACTTGGCTCGACTTGTTAACTAAACGAACTAAGCTTAAATAGACCAAAACTCAGCTTAGCTCGTTTACATCTCTAATTGACTTCTTGTAAAAAGAGTAAGTATGGGATACAAGAAATCTGCAATAGACATGGTCTGCACAAGAATTTTTTAGCACGTCTAGCAACCAACCGAAAAAAAAATTTAGGAGCTAAACTAATGGTAAAAAAAGAAAAGATAATATTCAATATTATGTAAGTTAGGTATTATTAATTCATTTTTTGAGCAAAAACTATTATTAATTTATTAGTTAACTATTCTAATTAATGTTGTAGCTTTAAAGCAACACCCTTGACAATAATTTATTCCAAAAAGTTTAAGATTATTGGATGTTCTTGAAAAGACTTTACTCAAAAAATTGTGTAATAGGCATGAGCAGACTTAATTATGGTTGTATGTAGTAGTTTTCATAGGGTGTAAGATTGAAGAAACTGAAGTAGACAGGTTTGGAACCACCAAAGTATGTAAATATATTATATATTACCTTTATTAACCATATATGTATGTTTCTATACATTTTTTTATTTCATCTTTTGCTTTGATGTTCAAACAAATATATATATATATATACACACAATATATATCATAGTTTTTCCTTCAATTTGATACTATATTTTTCAATCAATTTTAATTAGTTAAATCTCAAAATGGTTTAATCATCTATTGATCTATTGGTCATTAAATTTTAAATTAAAGTGATTTAATTTTTTTTAAATGTAATTATAGCGTGATTATTTTTTTATTATAGCTATTTATTTTTTATTTAAGTATTTGATTAATTTCCATTATAGCGATTATTTCTTTTTTAAGTCGTTGACTTAATTTCATCTTATTCATTATTTTGTTTTTAAGTCCTTGATTAATTTCTATTATAGTCATTATTCTCCTTCTTTGATTCTATAATTATTACATTTTTTTATGGAAAACATTAATTTTCATAATTAATTTCCCTTATAGTCATTACTTTCTATTTAAGCTCTTAATTAATTTCCATTACAGCTATTATTTCTTATTTAACTTCCCAATTAATTTTCATTTTAACCATTATTTCTTATTTGAATTCTTGATTATGTTGGTTTTGACAACAAATATTTAAAGAAAAGTCTAGCCCAATAGTATCTTTAACAATTTTCTCTACATAAAGCTAAATGAATATTATACATATATAAAAATATATACCAAGCTATTTAAATTTATATAAAAAAAATTCAACCAACACAATGCACAAGCTGAGCCCTAGTGTATTTAAACTTTACATTAATTATCATCATTGTTAGTTACACACTAATTGTGCCATCGTTAGATCTTGTGTTTGGCGTTGTTGGTTCCAAGCCCAGATAATGGAAGAAGGTTGCAATAGGTTAGCAACCAGTGCAGAACTAGCCAAACTCTCATGATATGAATCATTTAAGAAATTTCATTGAGGCATTCCCTACACACGACGTAATACATTGAAGCCCAAGTGTAGTGAAGAATAAGCAAGGGTCTAGCTACGTATCATGCTAGCGCTCGGATATGGCAAAGAGAATGCAGGGGTTTCCACATATTTATGGATAAATGCAAGTAAAGAAGCTAGTCCAAGATAGGAAGATTTAGTGAGTGACCATGTTTGTGCACTTACAGGAAAGCTCATGGAAATGGTAGATATTAAAACTAGATTGGGGTCAACATAACTTACTTACAAGAGACCAAGTGGACCGGAAATAAATGCAGAGAAATAGAAGTACCAATTTCAAACTCTGGTATGTCGCAGTGCTTTTAAAGGATTATGAAGGAGTGGTAGCAGTTAGAAGTGTAGAAGATAAGAATGTCTTGGTTAAGTTAGTTGGTAGGTAAAAAAAAAAAATTAATATTATTATCTATACCCGACAAATAGGTCTAGTTGAAGCCGAAAAGAAGAAATTTCAGAATTATATGGATGAACTTCAACAAAATATTCCTTTTCATTAGAGGGGACTTGAATAAGCATGTTGGAAGTGATATCGAAGGTTTTGAGAGAGTGCATGGGGGTTAGGTGTATGGACAGCAAAACGAAAAAGATAAAACAGTTCTGGAATTTGTTGTTGACTATGACTTGGATTTAGTCAATACCAACTTTCAAAAAAGGGAATCACATTTGATTATCTTTGAAAGTGGGTATAATGGCAATTAGATTGACTTCTTCTTAACAAGACATACTAACTGTGTTTTGTGTAAGGAGGTAAAGTCATACTGGGACAAGCGCTCACCACACAACACACATTAGTTATCTTAGATCATTAGATGTGACACTAGGAAAAAAGAAAAGGGGTTCCAACAGTGTAGGACTAAGTGATGAAACCTACATAAACCATAGAAAAAGTTGATCTTCCAAAATAAAATGTTGGAAAAAGCAAATTGGGGTACCAATTGTGAGATCAATGTGATATGGTTAAGTATGGCGAATTGCATGCGCAAGGTAGGGACAGAGACTTTAGGAGTGGCCAAAGGACATAGCCCCCCAACAGAGGAAATTTTGGCGGTGGGGTTAGGAGGTCTAAAAGGCTATTAAAAAGAAGAAAGAATACTACAGAAGTCTCTTGAAGCATCGGGACAACAGTGGGTACGAAAGATACAAGGTAGTAAAAAAGGAAACAAACATAGCTACAATAGTAGCCTGAGCCAATGCTTGCAATACTTTGTATAACAAGCTTGACGTTATGGAATGATATAAGGAGATTTACAGGCTAGTTCATGCTAGGGAACGGAAGCGTCAGGACTTTACCTATGTCAGACGTATTAAAAATGATGTACAGAAGGCCTTAGTGAGAGAGGATGAGATTAAAGAGAGATGGGAAACCTACTTTGACAAACTCTTTAATGAGAATAGTTAAGGTAATTTTGAAAATCTTAGTGGTCCACTAGAGAAAATCATTTACACTAGAGGTACTTGTCTTTCTAAGGTTAGAACAGCTCTAAAAAAGGCGAAAGGGGGAAGAGTGTGCAGACTAGATGAAATACCTATTCGAACTTGGAAAGTTTTAGGTGAAGGCAGAATAACTAGGTTGACTAGGATTTTTTATAGGATTTTGAAAAAGAGTGAGATGTTTGACGAGTGGCAGATGAGCACACTGGTCCCCACCTTTAAAAACAAGAGAGACAAATAGGTTTGCTTTAACTATTAAGGCAAAAACGAACGAGTCACACTAGGAAGCTGTGGAAGAGGATTATAGAGTGATGATTACGAAAGATTGTCTCTATTTCCAACAATCAATTTGGGTTTATGTCAAGTAAATCTACTATTGAAACTATTTTTCTCCTTAGAAGATTGATGGAAAACTGTCGAGAAAGGAAGCAAGATCTATACCTGGATTTTATTAATTTAGAGAAAGCCTACAACCGAGTCATTAGGCAATTGATATGATGGGTGATGAGTAAGAAAAAAGTCCGCACATTATTTAATAATTTAATGAAGGATATGTATGAAGGGACAATGACTCACATAGGGATAGTGGGAGGTAAGTCTGTTGACTTCCCCATCACGGTTGGCCTACACTAAAAATCAACTCTAAGTCCTTTTTTATTTTTGTTGGTCATAGATGTCCTGACAAGTAATTTAGGATGACATGCCATGGTATTTGTTGTTTCCAGATGATATCGTTCTTATAAATGAGACGCAAGAGGGTTAGATCACAAGCTAGAAGTTTGAAGAGACAGTCTAGAATTTAAGGGTTTTAAGTTAATTTGTATAAAAAAAGCATATGCATTGCAACTTTAGTGATCTTAGGGGTATAATAGAGTAGACCATTAGCTTAGGTGTGGTGGATGTACCAATTTTGTTATTTTGATTATATTATTCAGAACGATTGCAATGTAGAGGAGGATGTGCTACCGTGGTTCTATGTGGTCATTGTATCCCCCTTAAGTTGAAGGGTAAATTTTATTGTACGATAATTCGTCCAGCAATGCTTTATAGTAGTGAATGCTTGGCTGTGAAACAGCAATATGCACAGAATATAAGTGTCACAGAAATGAGAATGTTTCAAAGGATACATGGCCACTCTTGAAAGGACTGAATTAAGAATGAAGATATTTGTAATAAAGTAAGTGTAAGACTTATTGGTGATAAACTAAAGGAGTGACATCTACGTTGGTTTGGACATGTATAGCATAAACAAGCAAGTGTTCCTCTTAAGAGGGGTGATAAATCCAAAATTTTCATAAATATAACGTAGTTTATATGTTTAAATTGATTTATTATTTGTGCAATTTGGATGATTTCAGGTGGATTTTATTTCTTTTATTATTTTATGCTTTTTAGGGCGTTCTAACGAGAAAAAAATAAGAATTGTTTGTTGATCAGACCTAACAGAGAAGCCGTGAGATCGAAGATTACTGTTTGGGCTAGTCCTCGCCCAATTTGGATTAATTCTAGCCTTAGTTTGGTTTAGTTTAGGATTTCTTGACGGTTTTCCTAATTCAAGTGGAAATACGAGTTTGAAAGACTACCTGGGGATATTTTTGTATATTCAGAATATTATATAAAATCAAAAAATCGTAAGGGGCCTTATATTTGTTTTCCTACCCAACACAAAAAAGAAAAAACAAAAACTTAGAGAGGAACACTTAACATTGTAGAGGAGAAGAGGAGAAAGAAAGCGGAAGAGACTTGAAAAAGGCATCTAAACGAAGTTTTCTTCTCTCTTCATATGTTTATGACTTCAATTGCATATTTAGCTCTTGTTCTTTTGGTTTTTAGCATAAATTGCTAAACTCCAAGTTATGGTAAACAATGTAGCATAGCTTTGGGGGTGTCAAATTACTTAGTTTCCATGAATGTTTGTTTTTATTTTTGAATTTATTTTATTTTATTTTCAAAACTTAAATTTGATTTATCTGTTTTGAATTTATTGTCGCTTTTATGCCTAATCACCATAAAAGTAGTCTTTAGGTTATGTTGAGATCAGAAGATAAGACATTAATTGTGTACTAGATGGATGAACATGCAAATTTTGAAATCGAGAGATGAGAGATTTGTATGATGCCAATTATTTCTTTGTTCTTAATGAGCTTAATCTATTTTCGTGTTAGTTTAGAAGAAGATCACAAGAAGATTAGATACGACTTAGTTGCTCGAGAGAAAGTGAAAGTTACTTAGTGAAAACTACGTTCAAATTACGAAATTTATAAAACACTAGTGTAATTTTGCCCCCTACTAGATGAAATCCTAGACCCTAATCCCTTCTCAAATTAAGAAAATAGTTACGCTACTATTTTAGTTGGTTAAATTTCTTTATTTAATTGCAATTATTTATTTTTCAAGGCAATTACAAATTCAAATTTTAATTTCAGTTTAGTTTAGTTTTCATAAATCTTGATTAATTTCCACTCCCTGTGGATTCGACTCTTGGAATACTTACCACAATTTTTATTATTATAATTGGTCTGTGTACTTGCAGGTTTTGCCCGATCGAGGGGTGACCTGACTTAGGTGAATGGAGTGAAGAGTGAAAGAGGTAGATCTAAGTTGATTTGGATTTGGTAGTTGGAAAAGATATAGAATAACTAGGTCTTACGATTGATTTAGTATATGATAAAACAAAATAGTGAAAATAGATTCATGTAACCGATCTCAATTAAAATTGAAATTAAGGGAACTAGCATTCTAACTTTCTAGCAAAGACAATATTTCATAATATGAAATTAGATATGTCTAATCTGTCGGGCAAAATATATGGGTAATTCGAGGGATTTGCCATAAGAAAATGCTCTTATTGAAGATTCCTCAAGAGGTAAGATTGTACTTTGGTCCTTTTCTTTTTAAAAAAGAAAACTGAACAAAACAAGTTTAGTCACAGTTGCTATTTGGGGCCAAGAACTTGAATTAAACATTTTGAATTTAATTCATTATCCAGCTTCTTTACAGTACTGGGTGGGGGTTATTTGTTTAGAAATGTAACCAAGCCATATAAGATGAAAACTTAAACTTCTAACTTTTTGTTACTCTCAATCTCAAATGAAGACCGATAGAACTTATATAAGAAATAAAAGGCAATTTTCATGGTATAACTTAGGGTCTAGTAGATCGTACTACCTTTTTTGCCCCCGCGGAACTAAAGCTCTTATATTAACGTTGGAAAACAAAATGTTCGAAAAAGAACAAAAGTAAAAAGAACAAAGTAAATTTATATTGCTCGCAACCTGAATATTTCTACGTCTACAACCGCACTAGAATTTTGCTATTTAAAGAGTTAAAATTACATAGCTAGTTTAAGTCCTCGTCCACTTGACTAGCAGAGTTTCAGTGTGTCGAAGGTTTTCATCATTGATGACGATTTCATAAAAAGGATTTTTGGTTAAACTATTTGCATGTCTTATTCAAAAACACGTTCTTATTGCATATAAAAAAAAAAAAAAAAAAAAAAAGATACATCCACAAATCATGTTATCAAACCCCATATTTGATTACTTGCTACACAAAATTTTTCACTATTCACGTGGCTTAAAACATCGATGCCTCATCATACCTCACCCTTACGCCATGATCAAATCTTACTCGCCCGTTTTTATTCTCATTGTAAAGCGTAAATTTCGAGTCTAAAACAATTAAACTCGAAAATACAAAAATAAATTACAAATAAATATTTAAAAATAAAAGAAAATTTACGTGGGGTCGATCTCCGTAGATCCTCCGATTAGTGTTCCTTTTTCGATCTCCGTAGATCCTCCGTCAAGGGCTGCACGAGCTTGATCTTGACAGAAATAAATTCCACAGATTTTTCTTGAACTGGGTAGACTGAAACCGGATCTGATTTGGATGTTTTGGCTACGGTTAAGAACCGCCGAGACCTGATCTGAGCCGATCTGGCTTAATTTCACCGAGGGTCGAAGAGACTTGTTCTCGGATGAGCTGCCTGGATTTTGCTGAGGACCGTATGAGGTTTAATCCCAGCCGAATTTGTAGTAATTTGATATTTTTAACTCTATATTCTCAGAAATTCAGATCTAGAGCGATCCAAGAATATAAATTTAAAAATAACTTTAGAAATGAAAACAGCAAATTTTTTGACCCTTACCCCTGAAATATCTCTCAAAACGGAGTTAGGAGAGTATACTGCTAAGTAAAAGCACGTAAGAAAAGGAGAAATTTTCTTGAGAGATTTTCAAAATTTTCTTTTTCTCTCAAATTCTCTGAATTTTTCTGTTTACAGATTTGCTGAATGTGTTTTGAACTGGGGGGCAGGGGCCTATTTATAGGGTTCCTTTCCCATGTGAACATCACATGGGAAAGGAATCTTTTTAATTTTATTTTTCTATATATTAGGTTGGCCACCATTGAATTGGTGGCCAGCCAATGTTGAATTGCCGACCTTTGAAGTCGGCAATTGCTGACTCTTCTTTTTTTTTTTTTTTTTTTTTTTGAAAATGATGTTTACAAATGCCCCCACTTCAAGGGTCGGTAAGGAAGAACTTTACAGACGTGATCCGCACCGAGTCTTGAAGTCCAGTTTGAAACTTGGAAACGTCCTGATGAATATTGAATCTTGGAGTCTTCTATCTTTGACCATGCCTGTTGTTGTTGGATCACAATAGGAACCCGATACGATCTTGAGAAAGTTAGCACCCCAGCCAATATAAAAATTGATATTCTGGTTCCAGGTGCGTTCGAGCTTCCATAGCCCGCAAAGGATTTTTTATATCTCTTAAAGTTCCAGAGCTCTGGTGAGGATGATCCAGTAGGCAAAGAACTTCAACCTCCCCAAGAGAAAGGCTCAGGACCTTGGAACTTCAAGACCGGCTCACAGAGAGACTGACTGTAGTGATGATTTCCAAGTCTACTTGGACGTAAGGAGAGTAGTTGGAACTTCCCTGTACGTCGCTGCATCCAAAGAAAGATTAGGATAATTGCAGCTTCTCATCCCTCTGTGGTAGATGTGAACTAAGGAGAGTAGTTGGAACTCCATGACACCGATGGCGTTGGAGATTGAGTTTCGAGGGCTTTTAGGGATCCCTCGAAGAAGACTACTCCTTCTTTTCTTAGCTCGTGCGCCTCCAACTTCTTGATCGAAGAACTTCCTGAGACAAGTGCAGAGACTAGCCATTTTCTTTTGAGAAAGAAGAGCTGAGGGGTGAATATTACAACTCGGGCATGCAGGATATATATACAAATAATAAAGAGTTTTTTTTTTTTTTTTGAAAAGTCAAAAAAGGTATGCAGAATCGGGTAGAGCCATCCACGTCCCTTTCCTGCATAAGAGACAAAAGAGGCAGCGGCTGACGCGTGTCACGAAAGTCGTTACCGTGTGTGGCAGAAGTCGTTGCCGTGTGCTGCGGAAGTCGTTGCCGCGTGCTGCGGAAGTCGTTGCCGCGTGCTGCAGAAGTCGTTGCACCTTATCTTGTCGGCCGTCCTAGCGGGGCCCGAGGTGCAACTCCAAGTCAAGCTCGACCTTGTCTGGTGGGCCGATGATGTTGATGTCAACGTCGACGTCGCTTTCCGGCTGGTTGATGCTGCCGGAATATTCTGGAAAGAGAGGCAAAGTTTCGCCGGAATGACTCCTTTCTGCTAGAAAATGTCCTCCTAGACTTAAGTACCTAGGAGGGATGAACCCTTGACTGACTCCGTAAGACCACCAGGACCAGCGTGCATGCTCCCATGGGCTACGGCTTTGATGAACATACCGTGGAGAGACTATTGCGGTGGAAGAACTCGGACCTACTTCATTTGACGGCGAAGTTGTACTGGTGGGATCTACCATCGGAATAGCAGACTGTTCTTTGGAAAAATCAGCTCTCAGTGCTGGTTTCTTCCTGCTTCTCCGATTCTGGAACCAATAAAACACATTTTTTCCTTCGATTGCCCCGAGTGGGCGCAATCGTGAGACAAGTTGGTAAATCTGAGATGCATTAGGCATAATACCTCCATTGTTGTGGAAGACTTCCTCTAGAATTTGCAGTTGCGCCATGGTTGGTTGCCACCTTGTGCGGGGTGACCTTTCTTCTCCCTTGTCTTGAGGTTCTGCAACTGGTTCCATCTTTCTTGTGGCAGAGGAGCAAAGGTCTGGTGTGTGGTGAAGATCGGTTGAGACTGATGCTGAGTTTCAGACTCAAACCCTCCGTTGCTTTTATATTTTTGGGCCGTTCACAGTTTATACTCATGCGGGCCAGGAGTTGGATTGGATTCTGAACTTGGTTTCTGGACTGTGTTTGGAACTTGAAATTTTTTTGGGTTTTGGGCTTTGAATTGAATTTGGGTTGAGTGTTTGGAACTTGGAATTTTTTTTTTTTTTTTGGTTTTCGGACTTTGGATTGGATTTGGGTCGAGTGTTTGGGCTTTGGACTTGAATTTGGGTTTTGGACTTGGATTTGGGTTGAGTGTTTGGGTTTTGGATCTAGATTTGGGTTGAGTGTTTGGGTTTTGGACTTGAATTTGGGTTTGGGTTGAGTGTTTGGGTTTTGGACTTGAATTTGGGTTTGGGTTGAGTGTTTGGGTTTTGATTTTTTTGGTTTGGGCTTGAGTTTTCTGATTTGGGCTCAAGTGTTTGGACTTGGATTTTCGGGATTGGGTTTTCGCTTGGACTTTCAGATCGGGACTTCCGAACTTTTTTTTTTTTTTTTTTGATTTTTTTTTCTCTTTTCTTTTTTTTTTATTTTTTTGATTTTTTGATTTTTTTTTTAATTTTTTTTTTAATTTTTTTGATTTTTTTCTTTTTTTTTTTTATTTTTTATTTTTTGATGATTTTTTTTTCAAACATATTTACACATAATATTGTTTCAGAAATTTACCATTGATTGGGCCGATTCGGACGCCTTCTTGGTCTGACAACATGTAAGCGTTGTGAGTGTAGGCCTCCTGCACTAAGTATGGCCCGTCCCATTTGGAAGTAAGCTTGTCACCAGGCCGATGCTTCATGTTGATGGGCCGTCGCACCGCAAGAACAAGATCTCCAACTTGAAAAGATCGAAGGCGGACCCTGCGGTTGAACGTGTTGGTGAGCCGGGCTTGGTAGCACTCAAGTTGCTGTTGTGCTTCGAGCCTCCTTTCATCGAGAGCTTCTAACTCATCCAGACGTAGGCGAGCATTCTCCTCCTGTGTGAGTCCTTCCAGAACAGCCATGCGCAGGGATGGAATCTGTGTTTCCAACGGCAGTATTGCTTCGACACCGTAGACAAGTGAGTATGGCGTCGCCTGTGTTGGAGTCCGGTAAGTTGTACGATACGCCCATAATGCCTCCGGAATTCTGTCATGCCAATCTCTTTTGGATTTAGAGACTACCTTCCGCAACAGGTTGCATAACGTCTTGTTGAATGCTTCGGCCAAGCCATTTGCTGGGGCATTGTACATGGATGACTTGTACTGCTTGAACTTGAACTTCTCGCAGAGTTTGTCAATCAAGCTGTTGTAGAACTGCTTACCATTATCAGTGATGATGAATCGAGGGACTCCATAGCGAAAGATCAGATGAGTCCGGATGAAATTGGCAACATGCTCCTTCTTTACCTCTCTTAGTGGAATGGCTTCAGCCCATTTTGAGAAGTAGTCGGTTGCTGCGAGGATGTACAGGTGACCCAGGGATGACTTTGGCAAGGGCCCCACTAAGTCGAGACCCCAAGCTTCAAAGGGCCAGGATGAGACAGTTGGATGCAATGGTTCCGGTGGTTGATGTATGTAATTCGCATGAAATTGACAAGCTTGACAAGTTTTAGCAAACTCAATGGAATCACGTACCATGGTTGGCCAGTAGTATCCCATCCTTCTGAGTTGGAAGTGCAACTTAGGCCCTGATTGATGTCCACCACAAACACCAGAATGTGCTTCAGTGAGAGCCTGTTTTGCCTCTTCATTGCCTAGGCAACGAAGTAAAACTCCATCAAAAGACCTTCGATACAGAGCATCCTTGAGATATATGAAGCGGGGAGCTCGTCGTTGAATTTCTGTCTTATGACGACGATCTTCGGGCAGCTTCCCATGCTGTAGATAGTCAATGATTGGTTGGCGCCGATCTTCGTCCTCCGCGATACGTATAAATACAGCATTGGCTGCTGTAATTTCTTCATCATCCTTCTGTGGCACTATCCATTTCTGACATACGGCAACAACTGTAGCCTGGATTTCTGACTTTGCAAGAGAAGTGGCCAAGTTAGCCAACGCGTCTGCTTGAGTGTTTTCTCGTCGAGGCACATGCTCCAAGGTGATGCTTTCAAATTCATCCATTAGCTGTCGAGCACGTTGATGGTAAGGTGCAAGGTCCTCTTTCTTCACGTCATACAATCCTGTAAGTTGGTTGATGACGAGCTGGGAATCTCCATGGACTTCTATAGTTGGAATCTTCATATCGACAGCCATTTGAAGACCAATGATCAAAGCCTGGTATTCAGCAACATTATTTGAACATAACTCACCGAGAATGATAGCATATGGTAGTATTTGTCGTTGAGGAGTGACAAACATTATACCGGCACCAGCACCATCACGTCTTGCTGCACCATCAAAGAACATCGTCCATGGTGGTAGTGTCTCAATGTAAAAGACCTCTTCATCTGGAAGATCGTCTGTGAACTCCCAATCTGACGGAATAGGGTGATCTGCAAGGAAGTCTGCTAGAGCTTGTCCTTTGACTGCTTTTTGAGGCACGTAGACAATGTCGTAGCTTTGTAGAATTACTGCCCACTTGGCAAGTCGTCCTGACAAGATTGGTCTGGATAAGATATATTTCACAGGATCAGCTCTGGCAATGAGACGTACCGTGTGAGCTTGCATGTAGTGCCTCAGCTTGTCAATAGCAAAGAACAGTGCTAGACATGTCTTTTCAATGGGCGAATAACTCAGCTCCTGACCGTTTAGTGTTCTGCTCAAGTAGTACAGGGCAACTTCCTTTCCCTGCTCGTTTTCCTGTGCAAGCAAGGCTCCCAAAGATCTTTCCTGCGCTGCAATGTAGAGAATCAACGACTTTCCTTGAATTGGAGCACCTAAGACCGGTGGATTGGAAAGATACTTCTTTATGCTTTCAAAGGCTTTGCTGCAAGCTTCGTCCCACTCGAAGTTGACATCCTTCTTCATCAACCGATGGAAAGGTTGACATCTCCCAGCTAAATTGGAGATGAAACGGCGAATGTAGGCCAGCTTTCCTTGTAGACTTCGCAGCTCGTGCAGGTTTTTAGGTTCAGGCATCTTTTGAATTGCCTCAACCTTAGACTGATCAACTTCGATTCCACGATGGCGTACCACGAACCCAAGAAACTTTCCTGATGTGACACCGAATGCACACTTGAGAGGGTTCATTTTGAGCTGATGCCTGCGAAGTCTTTCGAACACTGTCTTGAGATCCTCGAGGTGGTCTTTGCGCTTCTTAGTCTTTACAACTAAGTCATCAACATAACATTCTACAATCTTGTGCAGCATGTCATCAAAAATTTTTTGCATAGCACGTTGATAAGTGGCTCCAGCATTTTTCAATCCAAACGGCATAACTTTGTAGCAGTATATACCTTTTGGGGTGCGGAATGCTGTCAACTCCTCGTCCTCTGGTGCCATTCTGATTTGGTTATAGCCTGAAGAACCATCCATGAAGGACAATGCTTCGTGACCCGTTGTTGCATCGACTGTGATCTCCGTTATGGGCAATGGAAAGTCATCTTTCGGGCAGGCCTTGTTAAGATCTCGAAAATCAACACATACCCTCAACTGTCCATTCTTCTTTCTTACCGGGACAATGTTGGCAATCCACGTTGGGTAGGTGACCTCTCGGATGAAGCCAGCATTGATCAGCTTGTTCACCTCTTCCTCGATTTGTGGAATGAGTTCCGGGCGGAACCGTCGTTGTGGCTGCTTGACAGAACGGACACCCTTCTTTACTGCTAGATGATGCACCGCAATTTTTGGGTCAAGTCCAGGCATTTCTTTGTAACTTCATGCGAACACGTCCCTGTATTGACTTAATACCTGAACATATTCTTGCTCTTCTTCTGCAGTAAGTAAAGCACTTACAAATGTAGGTCAAGGATCTTCCGGAGAGCCAAGATTGACCTCCTTGAGTTCATCAACAGTTGCTTGGCCACCGTCTTCAAGTTCCGGGGGAGCCTCCTTCACTTCACCATCTGATGAGTCGGAATCAGCCTCCTCGCTAATTGTGACATGAAATGCAGAACCTCTGACTTCACCTTCTTTGTTTGACTGGATAAGCCTGTCATGTTTGGTGGTGGTGGTGATGGCACGTGCATCAGCTGCTCGGCTTCGGCTCTTTAGCGTGATCCGCACAGGTGACTTCTCCTGATAGCCTAAGCCAGGTCGGGACTGTGATGTTTGAGAAGCGGCGCCATGTGTGGACGGCAGCGTACCCATTGTGTTCGGGTTTGAGAAGTCATAGCCCGCCTTTGCCAAAAGCTTGTATGCATTAGGATCAAATCCTTCATGTGTTCTTCTTTCTGGAAGTGAGCCGCCTTCGACTGCCCCAGTGTGTGGTTTGACGAAGCCTTTTAATGGTTTTGAGGACAAAACCGGCTCAATCTTTGGTATCGGCAGAGTGTAAGTCTCCTTCAGGTTGTCCAGTTCCTTTGTTTTGGGTTGGCTATGACCTTGCTCCTGTTTAAGATCAATACAATAAGAGAACGGGGGTTGACCTTCTGAACGTCGTGACTTTGGCACATAGCGTAGGACTGGAGTGGAGCTTGAAGATGCAACATCCTTCGGACGGAGTTCAGCAGGCTGTGGCAGCTTTTCATTTGTCGGAGTCTGAGGTTGAGCATTGACAGGTTCTTCGACAGCTTTTCCCTTTTTGTGGATGCCCCCAGTCCAAGTAGCTTTTGATGGAATTATCTCCGGATTGTCTGTGTCAGTGTAGAAGACTGCATCCGCCAAATGTGATTCAGCATCATCGAACGGCTTTAAGTCAGCATTGACCTTTTGAACGCCACCATTGTAGTACTTGAAGCACTGATGCAGGCTTGAGAGCACAACTCCATTTCCATGAATCCACGGTCGTCCTAGCAACATCTTATATGTGGTACGTGCATCAATCACGTGAAATAGAGTGCTAGAATTGAGATTACCGATAGATAGCTCCAAGCGAATCATCCCAATTGCTTTCTGTCCACCTTGATTAAAACCATGAATCATCAAGCGGCTGTCTAATAATTCATCAATGCCGATGCCGAGCTCCTTTATGGTGGATATTGGGATAATATTGACTGTTGAGCCATCGTCGATCAGAATACGTCGAACCTTCTGTTCTTTCACATAGCCTGATACATACAGCGGCCGATTGTGGGGTTTGGACCCCAGCAGGAGATCCTCATCTGAAAATGAGATAGCAGAGTAACATCCGACGTGATTTTGGTCCGCCTGTTGCTCCGCTGAGTTAGACTCATTTGATGGCTGTGATTCAGCTGAGGTCTGAAGAGTATTGCTGACTTGATTTTGCCACACTTCTGTTGATTGCAGAGCTATAAACAGCTGAGGGTTAGCGAGAAGGGTTTGGAAAGCTTCATATACCTTCTCCGTTGTCGACTTTTTGTTGTCGAGCGGCTCCTCCTTATGGTGTGTCACTTCTTCTGATGGTTTTGAAGTGATGGTGGTTTGGTTTGCCGAGGTTACGCCTTCCTGGTCCAGAATGATTTTATTCTGGCTCTTGAGCTTCATGATTAGCTCCTTCAAGACGAAACACTTCTCCGTCGGATGACTTACTATCCGGTGATATTTGCAGAACCTCGGATCGCTGACTCGATCCTTTTCATTCGGCCGCTTGCACTCTGGGAGTTCGATCAGCTTTGCCTCCAAGAGCTGTTCAAGAATGTCGGGAACGTCTGAGTCGGGGAATGGATACTGCTTCTGCTCCAGCTCTCGCAATGTCACCTTCCGCCTTTCCTGTTGTTTTGGCTGAGTTATTTGGGTCGGAAGATTTACCTTAGCTTTGGCGCCCACTTTTACTGGTGCGGCTTCAACAGTCATCACTTCTTTCCCTTTTCCAAAGCTGTTGGGTTTCTTAATCTCCCTTCTGCCCCCTTGCTGGTCCAACTGGATGGGAACCATGCCTCCGGAAGTCTGGATGCTTATCTCCATATCATGTGCGCGGGTCGCCAGTTCTTCGAAAGTTCGGGGTTTGACACCCTGCAGGATGTATAACAGCTCCCAATGCATTCCCTGGATGCACATCTCTACGGCAGAAGTCTCTGTCAGACGATCTTTGCAATCCAAGCTGAGTGCACGCCATCTGTTGATGTATTCGACAACGGGCTCTCCTTTTCTTTGTTTGGTGCTGGTAAGCTCCATCATACTTACCGTCCTTCGAGTGCTGAAAAATCTGTTGAGGAACTCTCGTTGTAGCTGTTCCCAACTGTCGATCGATTCTGGTTCAAGATTTATGAACCAGGTGAAAGCGGTCTCCCTGAGTGAACGAACAAACTGTTTCACCAAGAGATCTCCGTAAGTCCCTGCGTTGTTGCAGGTTTCAACGAAGTGGGCGATGTGCTGTTTGGGATCGCCTCGTCCGTCGAATTGTTGAAATTTGGGCGGCTGGTAGCCCAAAGGCATGTTGAGACTTTCGATCCGTCTGGTGTACGGTTTGACGTACATCTGCGATCCTTGGAAGGATGTAGCTTGTTGCAGTCGGATCGTATTGGCTATCATTTCCTGCAATTGTTGAACAGATAGCGAAGCTATAGAATTTGAGGGTGGCAGCTGTGTAGAACTACCTGGTCGCTTTTCTGCAGGGAAGACGTCGGCTGGTGTGGCTTCTGGAGTGAAACCGGGTGGATATGGTTGCTCCTCACGGATCTCGGGATCAATTTGGATTGGGGCTTTTCCTTTGAGAGCGGCGATCTGTTGATCTTTTTCCTCCACAACTCTGATCAGCTGCAAAATTTTGTTCTCCAAGTCTGAAATTCTTTCTTCTGTACTGGTTGTGTTGGTCATCATAACGGCAATAGATGAGGCTCCGCGAAAGACTGGGGGAGAAAGCTCTTCTGATTCTTCTGTGTGGATTTCTACAGAATGAGTTGGATTCTGTTGAGCAGACTTCGTTGTGTTGCCCCCGACTTCGATCGGGGTGGGTGATCGACTCCTCCATGCGGCAAGAGAGTCAGGGGAGAGATCCTGTTGTGCGAGCTGTGGACTCTCCATTTCGATATTTTTTTGGTTTTGGACGGCAAGAAATTGTGTCCGTCCCCGGGTTTCTGGACCTGCGTACCCAGGTAGGGTAGTTGATGCAGGCAATGGAGCCGTTGCCTTCTTTTTTGTGGCAGCAGTTGTACTTCTTTTCGGTGCCATTTAATGTGCTGAACACCTGTAAATTTTTTTTTTTTTTTTCACTTTTTTTACCTTTTTTTTTTTCTTTACTTTTTTACCTTTTTCGTCTTTTTCTCTATTTTGTCTTTTTCTCTTTTTCTTTTTCTTTTTTCTTTTTCTTTTTTTTTTCTTTTCTTCGGCTCTTTTCTTTTTTCTTTTTTTTTTTCTTTTTTTTTTCTTTTCTTTTTTTCTCGGCTCTTTTCTTTTACTTTTTTTTTTTTTTTTTTTTTTTAAGGAACAAGAGATGGGAGGTGAAGTTGTCCCACTGGGCGTGTCAAAAATTTGTAAAGCGTAAATTTCGAGTCTAAAACAATTAAACTCGAAAATACAAAAATAAATTACAAATAAATATTTAAAAATAAAAGAAAATTTACGTGGGGTCGATCTCCGTAGATCCTCCGATTAGTGTTCCTTTTTCGATCTTCGTAGATCCTCCGTCAAGGGCTGCACGAGCTTGATCTTGACAGAAATAAATTCCACAGATTTTTCTTGAACTGGGTAGACTGAAACCGGATCTGATTTGGATGTTTTGGCTACGGTTAAGAACCGTAGAGACCTGATCTGAGCCGATCTGGCTTAATTTCACCGAGGGTCGAAGAGACTTGTTCTCGGATGAGCTGCCTGGATTTTGCTGAGGGCCGTATGAGGTTTAATCCCAGCCGAATTTGTAGTAATTTGATATTTTTAACTCTATATTCTCAGAAATTCAGATTTAGAGCGATCCAAGAATATAAATTTAAAAATAACTTTAGAAATGGAAACAGCAAATTTTTTGAGCCTTACCCCTGAAATATCTCTCAAAACGGAGTTAAGAGAGT
This sequence comes from Carallia pectinifolia, assembly GCA_037832335.1. Taxonomy (NCBI): domain Eukaryota; kingdom Viridiplantae; phylum Streptophyta; class Magnoliopsida; order Malpighiales; family Rhizophoraceae; genus Carallia; species Carallia pectinifolia. Next base: position 12,150,516 of record CM075446.1, read on the forward strand.
ATACTGCTAAGTAAAAGCACGTAAGAAAAGGAGAAATTTTCTTGAGAGATTTTCAAAATTTTCTTTTTCTCTCAAATTCTCTGAATTTTTCTGTTTACAGATTTGCTGAATGTGTTTTGAACTGGGGGGCAGGGGCCTATTTATAGGGTTCCTTTCCCATGTGAACATCACATGGGAAAGGAATCTTTTTAATTTTATTTTTCTATATATTAGGTTGGCCACCATTGAATTGGTGGCCAGCCAATGTTGAATTGCCGACCTTTGAAGTCGGCAATTGCTGACTCTTCTTTTTTTTTTTTTTTTTTTTTTTTTTTTTTTGAAAATGATGTTTACACTCATATTGCACGAACGGTGGTTGATGACAGCTGTCTTTCGGATAATCTGAGGGCACCGCGTTAAATGGGAGAGAGTTCTTTCTGGTGGGGGCTGTTTCGGTTTGTGGATTCCATATGGGATGGTGGATATGGTCATGTTGACTTTCTCAATTGTGCTAATTATAGCAAACGGAAATTTAAGTACCACCGTATGGTTGTAAACTTGAACCGACTCCTAGCTTGATCTGATGTAGAAATTTTGTGCTAAAGAAGAATTAGGGTCCGATTCTTATCTCTTCATTCTTTTTCTTTTTGCATGGATTTTGTCTTTCAGTGGATTAGGGGAAAAAAAAATATATAAGGGTGCAACTTAGGGAGGTATAAGTAGAAATAAAGGTTTTTTGACAATTTTAATTCATCAATAAAAATAAAAAATTATAAAATTTTCATGGTATAACTTAGTGTCTAGTAGATCGAACAACCTTTTTTGCCCCCGCAGAACTAAAGCTCTTCTATTAATGTTGGAAAACAAAATGTTCAAAAAAGAACAAAAGTGAAAAGAACAAAGTATATTTATATTGCTCGTAACCTGAATATTTCTACGTCTACAACCGCACTAGAATTTTTCTCTTTTAAGAGTTACAAATTACATAGCTAGTTTAAGTCCTCGTCCACTTGATTAGCAGAGTTTCAGTTTGTCGAAGGTTTCCGTCATTGATGACGTTTTCATACAGAGGACTTTTGATTAAGCTATTTGCATGTCTTATTAAAAAACGTGTCCTTATTGAATATATATATATATATATAACAAAAAAAAAAAAAAAAAGAAAAGAGAAGACATAACTACAAATAATGTTATCAAACCCCATATTTGACAACTTGCTACACAAAATTTGCCATTATTCACGTGGCTTAAAACATCGATGCCTCAGGAAGCACGCAAGCATTTATTAAAGAGAAATTATTAGATAGATCCCATTTACGATTTATTACTTATTAATGAACTGGACTTATGGAAGAGAGTGCTAATATATCCTTTTTTATTTTTTTTCTTATAGTTTGGTAGCGTTCAGTGTATGCATACAGAGTTAACCAAAATTTTCCAATAATTCCTGTTGTATATTACTTTAAAGATAACATTGATAGATTCTCTCAAAAAAAGATAACATTGATAGAGAAATATAAATTGATTGGCTAAGTTATTGTTCGCATTATCATCAAGAAAAATATTGATTAAGTCACCCATGCCGTCAGTGCTTCTTTCGTTTTTGGTGTATGTGCTTTTGAATTGATGCCACTTGGTTGTGTAGTAGACATCTTATTTATTATCATCATACTTTATATTCATACTTGACCATAGCAAGGATTGGCCTACTGATCGTTAGTGTGCGCCCACCTTCACAATTGTTTTTTTTTTAAGAATTTACTCTAATTATTATATTTTGTATTTTTCTTTTAGGTTAGAACAAACGACATATTGTGTGTGATTGGCCAAAAATAACAAAGAGAAGTGATTTAAGAGCCGAGCCTTGGTGCACCCATAAGAGTTATTATATTTCACCGTATAGGTCACAGGTTTGAGTAGGAACAATTGCTTCGTAAAAATCCTTCCCTAGACTCAAACATGTCGGTGGAGATTCGTGCATTAGGACACCCTTTTCGTTTGATGAAGGGAAGAGCTGAGTTAAATAGCGAGAGGCAACAATACTGGTCTTTATCTCTAGCATGCATCCGGATGGCATAGGGTTAATTGGTTTGCTATTAAACTGGCATTCCTTTCTCTGTAGTGTGTCCAACCTATTTTGATATATATATAGTGTTGCCTGTTGGCATATTTGGAGACCAAGCCACTGAAGTATGAATCTTATAAGAAGCAATTTCTTTTTTTTGGGTTCAAGCAAGCTTCCTTTCAGCTTAAGTAAATTGTGTTCTTGTCTATGGCTTTGTGTGGTGCTCTTTTGTAGGTGCGGGAATGAGTTCTGTTTTACATTGTGGAGCTCAGTGGAAGAATGAGAAAGCAACCTGTGCCTGTCCTATATCGAGGTCCCTGTATAACCTTAGTAAATAGAAAAGAGACAGACTGGGACTAACTTTTTTTTTTTGCACCGGTTTCCAATGGGCCAAAAAGCACGAACGTAGACCGCTAGAGTAGACCACTTGAAGCTTCTTTGATAGAAAAAATGTTGGTGTGTCGTTTTATAGTATCTCGATTATTATTTTAAATGAAATAAGATTGATGTTTTTATAATAAGATTGATAATTTTTAAAATAAAAAATTTTTATTTTGTTACAAGAACTATTAATTCTATTAAAAAAATTATTAATCTTGTTATTTATAATAATAATTAAAACACTAAAAATCGAGACATTTATTAATGTTCTATTTAATGCATGATTTTTTAGTGTAACTTATGGTATAACAGATGCTATATATGTATAGGTTTATAAACACATATGAACATGTGGCGCTCAAAAAACATTTATCGATTAGTAACCGTGTGATTAACGATAAAAAAACGCAAACCTTCATTGGTTTGAGTATTGTGTTTGGCTTTGCTATTGATGCTGATTATTGTTACTCATTTCAGTTATTCACTGATAAATAAAATAAAATTATAATATTTAATTAAATTAACACTAATTATTATTAATTAAATAATAAAATAATAATTTTAGACATTCTACTACTATTTTATTAAATAAAATAATACTATTTAATTAATTATTTTACTGTTCACGTAGAAAAAGTACCGCTGCTGCCTCCTCATTTGTACATGCCGTGCGGTGTTAGTACGTCTCAATATTTTGGGCTGCAGTTTGGGTAAATTTGTAATTGTATTTTTTATCCATTGCTGATAAAGATAAAAATAGCATAGACTTGTTTTTTATATTAATTATTTTTAAAAATATCTATAACAATCAATAACTTTTATACAACTTAATCTAATATTTAATTTTCTACATTTTAGAACAATAATAACAACAATTCTAATCATCCAAAATAGTAGTCTAGTGATAATTTAGTTCGTCTTCCTCAACTGCGACTAGGATTTAAATTCATGGCAGTTGCCCTCCCCAAATAAATAAAATTATACAGAGGCACAATTACAAGTTCACAATTTATTGGTACCGTGGTTGGACACAAGAAAAATCTATTGAATTCAACAACGCTCGAATGGTGAGTTTACCCTTTAAAGATAGTTGAATGAAGTATAATAAATAAAAATTATGCTAATCTTAATTTATAAATTTAATAAACTAACATATTTATAATAATTTTTTTTATTATTAAAAAAATAATTCTCAAATACAAAACCAAACCAAACACCCGGTAAGTGTTGGTCATCCACTTAATTAGACGGAGTTTCAGTTAGTCTCGATGGTGGTCATCATTGTTGACGCTTTCATACAAAGGACTTTTCTTTAAGTTATTTGCATGTCTTATCAAAAACGTGTTCTTATTGCATATAAGAAATAATAAAAAGCCACCTTGCTTGTGGTTTAGTGGCAGAGTCAATGCAAAATTAACGTTCGACAATGTTTGAACATTCCAAAATATAAATTGAAATTAAAAGTATGTTTGACCTCGCATAATTTTATAAGAAAATGTTGATTTTTACGGAACATTAAGGAGCTTGTTTTTTTTATAAATTTGATATAATGGTCTAATATATTATACAGTACGTTTAGTGCAGTCTTCTTTAATCATACTGTAGACTAACCAGTCATGCTCTCCATTATATATATAGGCACATCTAAAATCATGTTGTCAAACTCTATATTTATCACCTTGCTACATAAACTTTTCCACTATGCACGTGCCTTAAAACACCCATGCCTCAGCAAGCACGTAATCATTAATTAAAGAGAAACTATTAGATTGGTCCGATTTATTACTTATTAATAAAATGAACTTATCGAAGAAGAGACTGTTATTCTATCTTTTTTCTTTTTTTTTTTTTTAAATGCAACGACTATGTAATAGCTAACTTATAACGTTGAATATTGACATACTATACATATAATTTAAGGATTTTATTAATGGCAATTATATTTATTTTTTCTTTTATAATCATTTATACGTGATATATATTAATTAGTTATCAAAAAATTGAAAGTCTAATATATTACAAATTTACCATTAAAAAGTGTTGATGTGTTAATTTTTAATTGGTGATTATAAAATAAAAAATAAAAAATGACTGTCTATAACAAATCTCATAATTTAATAGGTTTTAGTGTACATATACGGAAAAAACAAAATTTATCCAATAATTTCTCTTATATATTACAAAGATAGAAACATATAAATTGATTGGCTAAATTATTGTTTGCATTATTGTCAAGAAACCAAGAGCGCATGACTACAAGGCACCACCGCTTTGTTACGACTATGAGGCACAACTGCTACCCCTAATCTCTTTAGATCAAAGTAATGAGCCTGAGCAAGCGCTGATGGCGACTGGCAAAAGGAATTGTCAAAGTGCATCTTTTTTTAGGGGCGTTGTTGACGCCGCCGGCTGTATTTTCTGTGCAGAACTTTAGATCATTAGGACGAGCCGCCATGTATCTAAACGACCAACTTATCCACGTTTATTTTGTGTTGATATCTTGGAGCTAATAGCAATCCAGACGGCTGGTACGAAAGGCAATTGGATCAGCATTTTCGTGTATTTGCGTAGTAGCCTTGATACATAGATGGGGCATTTGGACCGACGGTATCCACGGTCTTTTTATTTATTGTTGCACAACAATATTAATTATTATATATATGACATTTATTACGTATTAATCTTAACTTTTATACATTTAATATTTAAGAAATCTCTATCCTACGTCAAAATTACTCATTATACATAAAATATATATATATTTTTAAAAAATTAAATAGTGAGTGGGACGTATTATCTTTTCTTCCCTTTCTATCTCTCTCCCCAGTCGTCCCTCATCCAGCTAACTTTTTTATTATTGTCGACTCTGAAAGTTTTATCGTCGCACAAGTTCTTCCTTTCACAACATAAGAGTTTTCGACATTGGGTCAAATTGTGGAGGACGTGCCAGCATCATCTTTCAAGTTCTCTAGTTTTTTTGATCCAACGCGTTAAACAAAGTGCTAATGGTAATTTATGAGTTTTTTTTTTCTTTCTTCGAAACTATATATATATATATATATATATTAGTTTCTTTAATTATGAGTATTTGCTTTGGACAGATTTTAGGCATATACGAATAGTTATTAACATAAATTTAGTAAATTACTATAATGGTAGATCGTAAATGCATAAATAAGATGCATGTTAAAATCTCATTTCTAGTAAAGTATTGAGAAAAATTACAAATCAACTAATAAATTAATGCCAAATAAAATAAAGCAAGAGAGTCTACTTAGACAATTTAAACTTGAATAAAATACTTGGATATTACTAAAATTAAGCGAACACCACTATATAAGAATTTTCTAATTGGTTCAAAATAATTGATGAGAATCACCAACTTTCCCTCAACTTTGACAATATATATTTCTACTAGCATTAAATTGGCCCGATGCACAAGTTTATTGTATTTCTTAAAAAGTGCATTTTCACTTATGTTTTATTTTTAAAAATAATTAAAAAATACTTAAATTTTGAGTATTACATTAAACGTATTTAAATAGTTGTCAACTTGAATTGACTAAATTGTAATACATGTTAGATCACAATTAAAAAAATTGAGTATCTAGCTATAGTTGTTATTATAAATAATATTATAATCCTCTAAGATAACTATATTTATTAAAATTTAATTTCATAAATTTTTTAATTTTATCAAAAATAATAATAAACTTATGTGAATAATTAAAAAATTTCATATAAAAAAATTTGTTATTGCAAATTGGAGCAAGTCTAGGAATAACAATAACCCAATCATTATCCGTTTCAGTATTGGACCAGTGACGGGCATTGAAAACCTTTTTTTTTTTTTTGTACTCAGATGCTTTTATCTATTTATATATTTAATTAGTTTAAATGAGAAGTTTAGATTAAACTTTTCCTTAATTTTTGCTGCTGCGTAGCAAACAATATGAATTTTGTCTTTGGGTAACACCATGTGGAAAATGACATTTTCCAAGTTTTCATCCCCACTATTAAAAGTTTCATCATTCAAATTAGATACTTCCCTACCTATATTTCGCGGACATGTTACTCTTCACATTGTAATTTCCAGCCCTTGGACTGCTATCCCCGAGGACAATAAGCCATTGAATTAATCTTGGATTGTTGAAGGGATCTTGATGACTTGAAATAAAAAATGCCCTTCTTCTTAAGCAAATAATTCTGCATTCCAGTTTTACCTCAAATGACTAACTAATAATCAGCCAATTAGATAATTAGCCAATTCGCCAACACGGTATTCCATGCATTTGGCCTTCCGACTAATTGGTAATTTAATGTTCGACATTTGTTGGTCCCTTAGGTGAAATATAGAGGTGGGATGTATAGGTTTCACAAATAGAATCATCAAATAAATTTTGTTGTAAATGAATTAAAACAAGAGATTAAAAGAAATACAATAATGATTTTTACAAGATTCACCAAATAACTACGTAATTGGTCTTCTCAACAATCCCACTTTTGGAGATTCTTGAGAGTTCAACTACAGGGGTGACTTTAGGCACACCAATCACTACCGTACAGCTTACAAGAAGATTCTGCAAATGCCTTTGCGTCCGTTTTCAAATCAGTTGTTGCACAAGTCCCACTTGTCAACATCAAATTCCCTTTTCCCTTGGGTTTTCTTTCTTGGAGTTCAACCCTAACTCCTTACAAGATGATCATCACAAGTCCCACAAGTCCCACTTACGAGCTCTCACCTAATCTCATAATGTAGTACAACAAAATGAAAATGTAGAAGTTTCTATGCTATTTTACAATGTATGCACTTGAGAGCAAACAAAGCCTTTTGCTTTGAGAGCGATTACACTATACTTGAATATAACTTTTTTGTATATAAGATACCTTCAAGTGATGTTTAAGTAGCTGTAGAAAAGGATAACAACTTGTTAGAGCTTTCATGGGTTGCACATGCATATTTAGTTACGTGCCTACTTGACTGCTTTTGCATTGATTTCCTTATCTATCACTTTCTGGTAAAATAGCTATAATGTCTTGTAGGAAGTCTGAAAAATTGTGATTCTTTTTTTGTTGTTTAATAAACTGTCAAAACTTTCTACTCACCAAATTTAACTATTTTTGAATGAATATAGCATACTTAAAAAAATGTAGGAATACAAACGTTAAGTTCCATCAGACAGTCTGAACACTTTCAGTAGAATGTTAATATCTTGCATATGGCTTTGAATTTTGACTTGTTTCTTTTTGCATTGAATAATAGACAGTATAGGGAGTCTACTTACAAAGTTGTATATTAAAATTTGTAGTGTGTTATACTAGGCAGCCATTTAAATTCATCTTATGTGCACTAGAATTTTCTAGCAGCTTGTACCCTCCAGATGGAAAATTCATAACAATTTCTCTAGAGTTCAAAAACTTGCACGACTAATCTCATTTGACCCTAGAATCATAGTGTTTCAAAACCATATTTAGTTTAGATCCAAAATATTTCTAAAGTAAGTGATTTCATACCTAGACTTTTGCCCAAACCGAATTGCTCTTAAGTAGTCTTTTGGAGATTGGAGCTTGATTAGGTCCAATGTGATCTTCTTTATCTCTTGTACGTATAAGACATTACATGTAGACCTATTTGGACTTCTTGAACCTAAATTGTATACTTAGAATAACATACAAATCAAATTCCCTTGTACTTGTGTTAGACTGGTTCATAGCTCATCATCAAAATGCATATTACCAAAACATGAATTCACACGCTGTAGCAATTTCTTAATGTATGCATGGGGTATAAATTTCCAACAATTTCTTAATGCATGCATGGGGTATGAATTTCCAACAATCTCTTCCTTTTTTAAGATGAAAAAATCTTTAAATTGATACTCCGTCTTAATCTAAGCTCATTTATAGGTGCTTCTTTAAGTTGTTGCTCCCCCTTAATCTAAGCTCATTTATAAATGGTCCTTTAAGTTGAAGCTCCCTCTTAATCTAATCTCTATTTATCAACGCTCCTTCTTTTAAGTCTCTCTTAATTTTCTCCCCCTTTTTGTCATCGACAAAGTAATTGAAACTAAAAATGTGAATGCTAACATGGTTAACAGATTGAGACTCCCCCTTAATGTATGCATGCAGCACAAGTTTGGAATTACAATTAGGTATATAAGTTATAATAACTTTGAAATGTAGTACTTTTAGAGTACTAATATAAAGCAAACAGTGGAATAATGCCTCAATTCCAAAAGGTTTCAGTAAAACAAAAATAGATTTAGTGTTTTTGCATCATGTGCAATGTTCATATGTAATATTTTTCAATGTATTTGCTTCATTAACTTGAAATAATTTCATTAAAAGTTTAGCCATTTGTTATGCCATAAAATGACGAGACATAATCACAATCATTCATACAAAATTAAGCAAGTGAAGACATACAAATGTGTAAATTCAAGCATATGCTAATGCATTGGGGGTGGCATGCCTAATTCTCTTATTAGATCTCAAAATTGGTCTTGATCTAGTGGCTTAGCAAAAACATCCACTACTTGATTTTTATTGTCTATAAATTCAAGCACAATATCACCTTTTGAATATGGTTTCAAATGAAAAGATGTCTAATATCAATATGCATTATCTAGAGTGATGGATAGGATTTTAGGTCAAATTTATTGTACTAGTGTTTTCTCACTTGATGCTAACTTCTTTCATGTTAAAACTATAATCCATAAGTTGTTGACTCATCTATAGAATTGGGCACAACAAGTACTTATCCCAACATATTCGGCTTTTATGGTAGAAAATGCTACATTTTTTTTTCTTTTTACTAGCTCATATAATAAGCATTGATCCTAAAAAATGACAAGTCCTGGAGGTGCTTTTTCTTTTAATCTTGTAACCACCAAAGTCGACATCCAAAAAAGCATGTAACTTGAAGTTTGATTTTTAGGATACCATAATCTTAAATTAGGCATGCAATTCAAGTACTTAAAAATTCTTTTCACCACAACTAGATGAAATTCTTTAGGAGATGCTTGAAATATAGCACAAAAATACACACTAAACATGTATCCAATTCACTAGCCTTTAGATAAATAAGTGAGCCAATCATATAATGATAAAATTTGGTGTCCACAGATTTATCTTTTCTATCTTTATCTAATATTGTGGAAGTACTCATTAGTGTTGAGGCGGGTTTGGCTTTATTCATTCCAAACCACTTAAGCAAATCCCTCACATATTTTTCTTGATTGATAAAGGTTCCATATTTAGTTCGTTTAACTTGAAGTCCTATGAAGTAGTTTAATTCTTCTATTATACTCATCTCAAATTCACCTTGTATGAGCTTGGAAAATTCTTTGCAAAGGCTATTATTAGTAGAATAAAAATAATATCATATACATAGATTTGAACTACCAATATGTCATTTCCTTTAGTTTTGATGAATAAAGTAGTATCAACCTTACCTCTTTAAAAGCCTTTCTGTAAAAGAAAGTTTGACAGCCTTTCATACAATGCTCTTGGAGTTTGTTTGAGTCCATATAAAGCCTTTTAAGTTTAAAAATATGATTAAAAAATTTTTGCAGCCTCAAAACTGAGATGTTATTCGACATAAACTTCTTCATTGGTAAAACCATTTAGGAAAGCACTTTTGACATCCATTCGATACAAAGTAAATTTCATGTAACAAGCAATTGTTATCAAAAAACTAATTGCTTCAAGTCTAGCAACCAGAGTATAAGTTTCATCATAATCTATACCTTCTTATTGACAATAGCCTTAAGCTACTAATCTTGCTTTATTTCTCACTACAATTCCATGCTCATCCATTTTATGTTTGAAGGCTCATCTTGTTCCTATGATTGATTTATCAAGAGGTCTTCGAACTAGAGCAGTAGCTAATTCATCAGCCAATGCTTTGGCCTTTTGGAGATACTGAGATATAGTCATATCATTTTTCTTCAATTTTTGCAACTCAATAATGAGTTGGAGCTGTCGGCTCTAAGATATAGAACCAAAGGTATTTGCTAATGCACTCTAGGATTGGTAGGATGATTCAAGACTAATAATATATGGAAAAACTTCCTCTAATAAAGAAGAAAAGATCCATGACAAAAAGAGCTGGTCCTTTTGAAACCACAAATGGAAGACAGGATTTGGAATACTTGTAGTGGGTTTGGTAGGAGAGGGAACTGTTTTTGAAGGCGCTAACACAGAGCTGTCAACAAAGCTAGTCAAATTTTGGTAATTTAGCAAAGGAATAAATTGAGTTTTTCATGATAAATAATTATGAGAATTGAGCTTGATTAAGAAAGATTGGCTTGTGGTTGTTGAATTTGATGGGATGATTCTTGGACTGGGAAGTGAGTTTGCTAAGGTACTTGACAAAGAAGAAGATGAAGAAGAAGAAAAAGAAGAACAAGAAGAAGAGGAGGAAGCCATTTTCATAATGTGTTAGGTTGTTGGACTCTATTACCATGTAAAAGTTAATAGCTGAGTGGAAAATATTGTTTCGTTATTCATTCCTTATTGTGTATAGCAAGAAAAATATACCTGGGGTGCATGGAAGAGATTATTATGAGACCTTAGAAATACGAAAAAGTTACAACAAATTGTAACAAACAAATCAACTAAAACAATATATTAGAACAGCCTAGTGCTTATCCTTTAACAATCACAAAGATCCGATGCATTAAGATGCAACAGATAATAAAAATAAAAATGTTAACACCAACTTGTCAAAATAAATTGAACATGAAAAAAATAAATAAATAAAAAGAAGAACCCAACTCCAAAGTATTTTCTGCCTTAGACTTGCTTATAAAAAATTATGGAAAAGAACAATAGTACGGGTACTTAAAATCCTCATTTACCTACCCCATTTTGTGCCCCAATTATATTATTTATGTCCATAGAAAAACCATTCTAACACCAAAACTTGGAATGTATGTGGTATGAATGAAAATGAGAATTGCCAAACCTCATAGCAACGCTCAAGCATCATTTGTGCCATGTCTTGTCACAGCCACATGTCACCTCTTTTCATAAGGCTTACACAAGCAGAAGCTTCTTATTTGGAGAAGATCGTCTATCACCTAAAGGTTAAGTGGGAAAAGAATATTTGTTCACCAAATTTGTTATCAAGAAACACAGTTAATATCCAACAAATTCAGAAATAAAAAACCTCAAAAGAAAAGGACACATTACAGAAAAGAAAATCATTTCACCAATTGAGTGCTAATTTTTCTTTTCATATATATCTTGAAAATTTCATCCGCATAATAAAAAACAATAAAAAAAATACAAATTAACAAGAAATTAATCCAACAATATAACTGAAAAAGAGAACCGGAGAGATGAACGGTGCCATATATTGTAGTTTACCAGACCAAAAAGAAGGGACTTTTCTTCATTCTTCATTATTGGCATAAAACAAAAATCTACCCTAAATGTTTGACCCTTTTTTGCTTTTTATCCACTATATATTTTTTTTGTTGAATTCTACCGTCCACATTAATTTTGTAACTTAAAATTATCCTTTGCTATTAATTCGCCGTTAAATTCACCACGTAACATGCTACCTCAGGCTAATTTTGCCACATCATATGCCACATCAAAAAACGAGTGTTGATGTGACAATTTTCAAACTTCAAACAAAAAAAACCGAAAAAGGAAGAATATTTCAAGAAAAAAATTCAAAAAAAAGGTAAAAGAAAGAAAAATTTTCAGAAAAATATGCAAAAATTAAAAAATAGTTATATATTTTTTCCAAATTAAAAAAAATGTACAAGGAAGGAAAATTTTTCCAAAAAAAAGGAAAAAATAATTATACATTTTTCCAAAATCTCAAAAAAAAAAGGTGAAAGGAAGAAAATTTTTCAGAAAAATATACGAAAATAAAAAGATAATTATATGTTTTTTTCAAATTAAAAAAAACAAAAAAGAAAGAAAATTTTTCAAAAAAATATACATAAATAAAAAAATAATTATATATTTTCCCAAATTTTTTTTAAAAAAAAGCTAAAAGGAATTTCGGTTTCTAAAAACAAAAAGAAAAAGAAAAATTCAGAATTTTGGTTTCTAAAAAAATAAAAATTCAAAATTTTGTTTTCTAAAAAATAAAAAAATTAGAATTTTGGTTTTAGAAAAAATGAATTTTCTTTTTTTATTTTTAAAAACAACAATTTTGAATTTCTCTTTTCTTAGGTTTTTAGAAAATAAATTTGGATTTTAAAAAAATTGAAATTGTCACATGAGCAATGGTAGATGATGTGGCAAACTTAGTTTGAGGTGGTATGCCACATGGCCAATTTAACAGCAAGTTACTATAAAGGGAGAAAATGTGGAGGGAGAGATTCAACAAAAAAAATGAAGTGGGTAAAAAATGAAAAATAATCAAATATGGAGGGTGGGGGTTTTTTTTTTATGCCAAAATTTTAAAAATAAATGAGCTGAGAGATCGCAATAATCCATTTGGATGGAGGATTCCCTTCTCTTATCGAACTAGGGATTAGTGCTTTTCCATTTCATCTTTTTATTTTTGGAACCATTATAAGATCATACAATTTGGCTATATTTTATACATAGAGTAATGCTATATAACACGAAAATATTTTTACGATTTTTCACGATTTAGCTGTTTTTGCCTATATGGCAAAGTTTTTAGTAAATTTACTTCATTTTTTAAAACTAAAACCTAACTAGAATTAATGTTATCCTAAAATTGAAGAACTTTTCATGAAATTTCGTGAAAGATCTTTCGAGATATTTATTTTTATTCTTATACATGTTGCATCTTAAATGTACTTTGTATTATTTTAAATATACTTATTATTACTCAAAATTATGATTGCTTTTAAATTTCATTTTTTTCTTTTTTTGCTAATGCAATATGGATACAATATGGCCAAACATTTCTTTTTTATAGAGCACAAAATTGAAATATAGCGTTGTTGTATTGATTTTTTATTTTTTTTATTTTTTGCCAACACATAGTTGTATTGATGTTATTGGTTCATATTACAATTTTTTTATCAAAAAAACATGTGCATAGCCGACATATAAATTATCTCATTTGTGGGCTGAGGTCTGAAGTCCGCACGAGAATCTGCCATTGTCCTTCAAGCAATTATCGAATTTTAGATTTGACATAGATCCTTAATGTCCAACATTAATTAGAGTGAGGACACCCAAAATTTTGCCAAGGAGAAGGAGTTTGGACTTAAACATGAGTCAACTGCATGAAAATACGTCAGATTACCATCATCTTGGGTGGTTCATAATGAAAACTAGTCGTGTTACCTGTACTACAAGCAATTATATTTTATAATAATTTTTAAAATTCTTTCATAAAAATTAAATATACATGGAAAAAACTTTTCATGCCTCTTTGTAGTAATCAATTGCGCATGACCTACAAAGATGTCATGAATATGAAATTTGATACAACATTGATTTCTACCGAAAATTGTTAATTAAATTATCAATGTTACTTTAAAACAAAATGATACTAGGACGGGCTATTTGTCTGGGGCATTATTGTTAAAATTGGACCGGACTGGCTGGTTCGATCGGTTCAACTGGTGACCGGCCAAAGGTCCGAGCCGATTCATGGTAACTTTTGGCACTTAACTCAGACAGGTCAAAACCGGTAAAAATCGGTGAAAAATTAGACCGGTTCAACCGATTCAAACCAAATAAAAGTTTCATAAATTATAACTTGATCCCAAAGTTTATTTAAATTATAATTTGTGCTTTAAATTTAATTAAAACTTTCAATTTAATCTTAAATTTATCAAAACTTTCAATTTAATCCTTAAAAATAAAAAAAATTAATATTTAATCACCATATATAAATATTTTTTTTAAAATTAATTAATTATATATATATACATATTAATAAATATCAGTTCAAATACCGGTTCGACCGGTTTAATTGATTAAACCTTGACCCACTAATGTTTCTGATTTGATGACCGGTCCGGTTCTGACAACCTTGGTCTGGGTCATGTCCCAGCTGATGCGGCTGTATAAAAAAAAAATAAACAGTATTAAAAAAACAAAAATCGCAGGTAGGGACTAAAAATAGAAGGCGGGAAAGAGAGCGGCATTAATAAGAGAAGGTGGGGCGTAGAGGAAATCTGTCCTATTGGCAAACATTATTTGGCGCAAATCAATTGATTAGTTGGGCAAGAGGAATTCTATCTTATTGACGACCATTTTCGGCGCCAATCTGTAGATTGAGAGGCAAATGCAGACAACAAAACTAATGAAATATTTTAGGAGAATTTGTCCATGATCAAGAATTATGGCATTGGTTATGGTAATGTTTAGTCTGAAGATCTATTATGGTTAAAGGCATATTCTTTAGAGGATGCTTTTTGTATCAAAGTCTGTAATTGTAATAGCATGAGAAAGAAGTGGAAGGCTTGCCTGCTTTTGTTCATTGTGGCCATATGCAAGAGGCATGGATTAATATGGTTGTTCAGGATGTAGGCATTGATCAGAAAACTAAGGTGTCAGAAGCTAATAAATTAGGTAATATTTCTGATTAATTGAAAGGGAAAAGATTTAATGATTTATATTTGTGGGCTCTAGATGGAGGGTTCCTAATCATTTGGGTTTTACAATTTGGTAGGTTTAACGTTTTCCTTCTATTTAAAGTTGGCACTTGAAACTAAAATTGGAATACATATATGGGTCGTAATACCAAGATGTTCTGACATTGTTATTATACTGGACTCATTTTCGTTTTGCTTTTGTTAGTGTGACATTTTATTATGTGGTTAAGTTGGGTAGAAGTGAAATTTGGGTGGCAGGTTGGTGGGGTTCATACTTGGCAGGTTATTTGAACTAGGTGCAAAACACTTGATTTATTGATGTGAATGTATTTATCTGATGTGTGGTTATAGGCGTATCTAAATGAGGATACATATGGAGTAATGATGGGCATAGTATAAATTCCAATATCTTAGGGGTGGGAGCAGAATTCGCTGTTTGATGAACTTTTGCCTGTGTCTTTAGCTTGTAGAATAGGAAACGGGCGAATGAAGTTGAGGTTTATTTACAGAGAGGATTTTGAGGAAGTCTGCAATCAAATTATGAGTTGGTATTTATTGGTGTGCCTCTATATCTTGAGTATTTTTAGTTCTTTTAATTGCAAAGTTTTTGTGGTGCTAGCCATGGGAATTGAGGTTCATTTTGATGTTGGCAGGGAATTGGTTGGCGAGAAAGTTGCATGTAATCATTACAATAATATCGGTAGTGCTACTTTAGGTAGACATCAAGCAGGAATTCAGAATGATATACTTGAGGAACCTACTGTGGGTTTGGTTTTTCAAAACATTGATGCTTTGTTTGAATTGTACATGAAATATGACAAATAAAAATGGTTTGGAGTTGCTAAGTGAGGGGGGAGGAAAGATGATTATACTGGAGAACATAGATAGGCAACCTTAATGTGTAGCAAAAGGCAAGTTCACAAGGTAGTTGGGTGCAATATTTTTGCGCAATGGGCGAGCAAATGATCTGATTGCAAGGCTCGAGTCTTTTGTGCTAAAAGAAATGGGGTATGGGTTATTACTAGAGTTGTGTTGGAATATAATCATGAAGTGATAGAACGATTCATAAGGCAACATAACAATACAGATTTAGATATAAAAAGGCAGCTGGAAGCTAATGATCTTACTGGGATTAGACCTAATTGTAATGTAAAATCCATGGTATACCAGTTGGGGGAGCATGAGGAGATGCAATGCCTTAATAAGGCACAAGGAATCATGTGAACATGATTAGCAGGCTAAATTTGGTGGGTAGTGATGCGAGGCTCTTCGCCAGCTATTTGCAAAAATGCAGAATGCTAGCACAAAGTTTGATTATTTTATTACCAAATAAGGAGGGTCATTTGGGCTAATGGGAGGTGCAGAGCGACATATGAAGAGTTTTGTGATGTGGTTAGATTTGATACGACCTATTTAGTAAATAAATATGATATGCCATGTGTTGTCTTTGTTAGGGTGAATCACCATGGACAATCGATCTTGCTTGGGTGTGCTTTTTTAAATAATAAAAAAACTAAAACTTTTGTTTGACTATATGAGACTTAGTTGAGATGTATAGGAGGCAAATACTTAGGTGCCATCATTATTGATCAGTGTGTAGCTATTCAAAGTGCCATTGAGGTGGTTTTTCAAACCACCGGACATCAATGGTGTATAAGGCACATCACTCGCAAATATCCGAGTAAAATGGCAAAGCATACCTATTTTGGGCTAGTGAAAGATGCTTTTATGGATGCAATATATGAGTCTACTAGTTTAGATGAGTTTGAGCAGCGATGGCAGATGATGCTAACCACGTTTTAGTTAGAGAACAATGAATGGATGCAAGTTTTGTTTGAAAATAGGCAAAGATGAGCGCCTATATATGTGAAGTGTTATTTTGGACTGGTATGTCTTCCACTTAAAAAAGTGAATGTATGCATGCATGCATTTTTTGATGGATTTCTACATCTTCGAGGCACTTTGCATCAGTTTGTTGAGGAATATGAATTGGTTGTCAACGACAAGATTGAGAAGGATGTGCATGAAGAATTTACGTCAAAAAATTCACAAATTCCACGTGTTACGAGGTGACCTTTTGAGTTGCAGCTGTTCGGGTGGTGTGTAAAAATAACATATTTAGGTTGGTTTAAAAGCAGCTGGTTGACACAATGTACTATGACATTAAAGAATTGTTGGTTGAGGGACTGAATGTCACATATGAGGTTATAGAGCATGTTTTTGTTTTGATGGTGAAGACTAAGCCAGTGCAATATTATGTTATTTTTAATGCTGAGACTGATAAGGTAAATTGCAGTTGCAATTTTTTTAAGTTTCAAGGAATATTATGTGGTCATGCTTTGAAAAGTTTGTTTGCCAAAGAAGTGACAGTAATTCCCAAAAGGTATATCTTGCGTCACTGGAGGAAGGATGTCTATCAATTTTACACCAATATGAAGGTGGGCATTAGTTGTCCGTCTATTGAAATCCGAAGGACCAAAGAATTTGAAAAATTATTGTACTCTTCAATTGATATAGTTGTGGATGATTAGGAGAAGTTCAAAACTTTTAGGAATGTCCTAGTGTAGGAATACCAGCAACATATGAACTAGCGAGATAATATTGACAATGTGATTGGAGAAACTGTGTCAGCTTCGGCAAGCTGTATTAGAGATGGTGGGTAGGAGTAGGAGATAAATACTACTGAGGTGCCAATTCATTATAAAGACCCTGTGAGTGTTAGAAGACAGAGGCTCCCAAGGTTGAAAAGGATTTGAGCAACCTTCGAGCAATATAAAGGAAGCAGACCTGTAACAAGAAGTCGGGCAAGGAGGGTTAACAATTCAAAGCTATCTATTCAGATATCCTCGGCAACTACTTTGCTGTAGCAGGTACGTACAAGGGTTCATTGCATTCAAAAAATAGGGGTGTTTGTATATAGGATAAAAAAAGTGTCCCTCTTATAAGGAAAAGACTCTTTTATGTTCGGGACTGGTCAATGTTTAATGAAGTGGTAGTGAACTCTCTTTTATTTGCATGTGCAGAAGAGTCAAGGTTGTCTCTTGAGTCAAGTAGCATATGCAACATTGCCTTCATTGCTTGGGTTCACCATTGAATCAAGCAGTGCTTGCCAAGTTAGTGTGATCATCCAATTATCTTTGGACATATGGTTGTTATCACGTTCTATTTTAGCTTGACATTAAAATGATCTTGTCCATTAATTGGAGGAAATCCTAAGTTGAAGTTTATTTTGAAGTATGATTGATTGAAAGCAACATAATTATGATACCATATATTGTGGCAGAATAAAAGGAACATAAAATATTCAAGTTATCCATTGTGAAATCTTGACAAGTGAAGATAGTGCTGAATTCTGTACTTGCATTGTTTTTGCAGAGAATCTAGGCACATATTGGTGCATTCCCAACCTCTACATTTCCAGCTAACTATTGGCTAGTGCACGGCAACCAAGTGGATGTTGCCACATCAGCAAGCTGACAAAATATGTTCCCAGGGAGCCAAATTGGGTCCTTGTATTAGGTAAATAAAAAAGATTACTAGTTGGACTTATTAAGTTAGTTTACATGCATCCATAGTTGAATTGGTTTGGAATGTTTACGTTAATGTTTGCTTTTAATTAGTCTAGTCAATTATGTAGTTATTATCTATTAGGTCTCCTTTGTTAATCATGCAATGGTGGGATATTCTGGTGCCTCAAATTCTCTGTCCCAGCTATGATACACTGGTCGTCTTGTAGTGGCCCAGCTCTTAAGTTATTGGTGCTATTAAGCAAACATCACAACCCAGTAGGGAAGTGAGATTTTTAAGACAATTGCAGAGTTGAAGCATTTGAAATACCCTTGATTAGTGTGCAAGGAAATTTTTATTGCATTTATGCAAATGGGAATGTAAGATTTGCAATAATATAATTATAGATGTTGTGCAATATAGTTATATAAATGTGCACAAAATGTACATGTGAATCCCTCTATTGTCCCCATGTTTTATGGGTTGGCTACAGCAATTAGCCCACAAAAATTCTGTTGGTAAAAAAAAAAATAACACTTGAGGAAAAGTGGCCATTGTGTGTATCTGTATACTCTTTATTCATCGTGGTCATGGCATATAAATCAATTGCACATGTGACTTATGTGAACGGTTGCTGTTGGTCTATGTCCATTATTAATTGGTCAAAGGTATGGATGAGTGGGAGAGAGACTGTGAGATGGACTGAGTAAATCCTTATACACATTCTGCATAAGTGCAATCCACATTAAACGCAGTGTTTTGCACATCATAAGTTTTAAAGAAAACATAACTAAGGTCGACGTGCAACAGGCATATTAATGACATGCAAAATGCTCAACTTAGTCTAGCATTCAGTCCATGCGCCTCAGTCCAGCAACCTTTTACATTATTAATTTTACAAACAAACACGTCAACATTGAGGTGTTTGTCCATCTCGCTCTCGCTCAATTTTGAGGTTTTTGTTTAAGAAATTAATAATGGACATAGACAGAGAGAGAGAGAGAGAGAGATTGACAGATTTATTTATTATAACCTTCAAAGGTTTGTTGGATATCTCATTTGCAGTTTTGCACGTGATAAGTTTTGAAAAAAAAACATATAACCTACAGCTAAGGTTCATGTTCAACAAACTCATGAATGAGATGCACAAGGCTTAACATGGTCCAAAGTCAGTTCATCATCCTCATTCTATTAACCTCTTTCTTATTTATAATATAGCAATGGGAAGCAACAGCCTAATTCTCATTTGTCTTGTATGTTTGACTAAAAGGGGAATGTCGTTCCCTTAAAAAAAAAAAAAGTGAATTAGATACCCCACTTTGAGGGAATGCATCATTAACAAATTTAACCTATTGCTCATTCTCATTCCCACGGTGATGAAACATACTCCCAAAAGGCCACAATTTAGCCAGCGTTTTGCCGAAGTGCTCTTCTAAACTGCCGCAACTTTGCTCTTAGTCGTCTTCTATTGCGTTCAATGTTTATCATTTCCCAATTATTTTAATTTACTTATGGAACGAAGTATATTTAGTTTATATTGATTTTTTTTGTTTTATTGAATAAAAAAACTTTTTTCATTTAAATAGTTTTGAGTGAAGTTACACTTTCATATTGGTTTTTTTTTTTTTTTTTGAGAACACAGTTTTACATTAATATTAATAAGGCAAAAGGTTGTTGGCTAGAGGGGCCTACATCGATTGCTTGAATCTATTAAGTTTGTACATATTGTGCATAATTTTGGTCCACATCAACCATAGCATATGTTGTTTCAAACTAATGACGTACGAAATTATTAATGTTTATGTGTAACGAACTTATAAACGATGTGTATAAGGGATAAATCTTTCCATTTATGGGTCTCTTTATTCCTCAATCTAGGTACCTATGGCCAATATGTTGCTTTGACTTTAGTTATAAGTAGAGATTCCTCGCTTGAGTCCCATGAACCGACCGTGGGACTAAGTCGTGAAAAAATATTTTTTATTATTTTTTAAAAAATAATTAAAAAATAATATTAAATGTATTTGTGGTAATACTAATTATATTTTAGATAACACTAAATACATTTAGGATTTAGTTTAGAAAAAAAATTTAAAACAATTAAAAAATTTATACTAAAAAATTTTAGGATGATACTAATTACCTTAAAGGTAGCACTAAATATATTTAGCATTTAATTTTGAACAAAAAATAAATTAAAATCTATTTTTCTAAGGTCTTTGGGTACATGGATTGAGATTTTTCTCAATTCATGTACCCAAACCCTTAAGTTATTCATTAAAATGGCGTAGTTACCTAAATATTGTGAAAGTTAGAGAGACTGTGTGGTTGACCGAGTTTCTTTCATAAAAAGTTGTTGCACATCATTTTTGTATTGTATGTTATGCAAAAGGGAAAACAGTGACAAAATTTATGACACTTATAGGCAAGGTTTAAACTTGGAATATGTTAAACTTGCACGTGTTTCTTTATTATCATTATTAATTAATACAATTTCATGTTAATATTTATGTTGTGTGTGTTATTGTTATAGTTATTGATTCTGAGTTTATTTTTTATTGTTGATTTTATGTTTTTTTTTTTTAAGTTTTTTATTCTATACAAATAAAAATATTTATAGGCTTTTTTACTATTTTGACTCACAAATATATATTTATAGTTAGATATTAGATTTATACAATGTAATATTTTTTTTGTAAATTATTATTGAATTTTTTCCCAAAATATTTTGTCATAGTCTTATATACAACAACTCTATATATATGTATGTATATATATCTGCTTTTTTTTCTAGAAAAAAATATATTTTTTGTTTTGTTTATACTCCCATATTTAGCTATTGGGCTCTATCATTAGTGATCCAAAGGCAACTGAGGCATATAGGCTAGGTGTGGGTGAATAGAGCCATAAAGGAGCACCCAAATATTCTAGGTAATTTTGACAACAAAGCAAATCAGTGTTCAGTGATTAATGGTCCGCCTGACCCGCATGTGGCATGGAATAAAAGGACCGAAAATTTGAACAAACCATATCACTGTACAAAGGGCGCAAAGTCCATGTGCAATCAGGAATTTAAAAAAAAAAAGAAAAAAATTGAAAAAAGACTAATAAAAAAAATGACCAATCAATGAAGGGCAAGACATTCAAAAGGCCAAATTGATCTCTTGGGTGTGTCTGTTCACAGAAGGGTCAAAAGCAAAGGAAATCAAAGGAGCGCATGCTCTAGCTACAGTGCACATGATAGGAGGTCGATTCTACATCTCTTTCACGCACCAATGGAGCATCAAACTAACAGGTAATCTCTCAACCTTTCTTGCATACCATTGTGGCCATTGTGGAAGAAATGAGTGGGTCAAGAGTCTCTACAAGTTGAGACATTTCAATGGACTTCAAACTCTCTTTTGTAGTTGTCTTACTGTTGTCTCCTCTTAAATGAGTAGAAGCATGTGTGGGCTTGTGTATGGGAAACTTATCTTTGATGGAAGCTTATAACATTGAAATGTTGGAAACCTTGTTTGTTCTTGGAGCAAACATAGTGTCGACCAGCAGGCTAATGAACATAGGCTTGTCAGTGATGCCATAATGCACAGACTGGAGAAAAAGGCCACCGCATCGATGGTGACATCAATGGAGACCCAATGGCCAACGGACACCCATATCATGCGGCTGTTGTGAATGATAGTGAAATTAACCACTTGCATGATGAAGCAAACCAACCTGTTCAGCTTGCGATTTTGCTACCTAAGCACCCTCTGCCACTTCCTTATCGCCTTGAGAACAATGGGCTTGTCCACTTTTTGTTGCAAAACCTTCAGAGTCTAGAAGATCAGGTTGGTCAGACATGGTTGAAAGAGTGGGTAATGAAGATGATCAAACTATAGAGGAACAAATGCTCAATAATGGTCAAAAATGAAGGCAACAAGCAAGAATTAGCATGAAGGACATCCAAAGGCCTGTGATTGGTCCTTTACCTTCCGGCATCAAGCTAAGTATAGTAGCTTGCAACTATGAGCTCAAGGCCATGTTCCTTAACATGTTACCATTGTTTCATAGTCTACCAAATGAGGGCCCACTTACTTTTTCGTGGGACTTTCGCAGCATGATAGAGACTTTTCCTCTAGGGAGATGCTTAGAGAATGAGTTGAGGATGAGATGCTTCTCTTACACTCTCAAAGATAAGGCAAAACTCATTAATCTATCAGAGGGATCACTCACTACATGGAAGCAAATCTACAATAAGTTTATGCTGAAATTTTACTCCCCTCAAAAGACTGCAGAGCTTTGGAATAATATCCCTTCTTTCTCATAGATGGATGCTGAACCTTTTCATGAAGCATAAGAGAGGTTTAAAATGCTTATGATGTAGTGCCCACACCACCGATTCTCCAAGCCTCTCTTGATGCAGTTCTTCTATGATGGTCTCATCACTAACTCTTAAATGTTGGTGGATTTAGCAGCTAGTGGATATGTAGGCAATAAGCTAGCAAATGAGCTATATGATATGTATGAGCTGCTGGCAGACAACTCTCAACAGAAAGCTATCAAAGGGTGTAGAGTTAGAGCTTATGAGATATCTTCACAGGTTAATGTGGCATGCAAGATATGCGACTTATCTCGCCAAGCAATGTTACTGTTGAGCAGAGATTTGATGCAAAGGGAGTAATGATCTTATTGTGGACGCTTTGGACACGCCAAAGTTGCTTGCCTCAGTGGAGACTTAGGAAAGTCTGTAGAGGAGATTAATTGTGTTGGAGCTTATGCAGGGGAATAGCAGAGGAATGACCCACACTCGAACACCTATAACCAAGGATGGCAAAACCATCCAAATTTTGGTTGGAAAGAGTAGGACAACATTAGGCAAATAATAACGCCAGGGTTTTAGCAACAAAGACCCTAGTGCCAAGGTCATCTATCTCAACCTCAAGATAAAAAGTCACAAATATAAGATATGTTCTTACTGTACATGTCAAAAATGGATGAGAGAATGACACAACAGGATGCTACGCTGAAGAAATTGAACCTAAACATTGACCAAGTTGCATCCACTTACCAAGCCTTGATTCATATTTTGGAGGTACAAGCAGGTCAACTTGTCAAAGCAGTTTCGAGCAAGAATCAAGGCTAACTCCTTAGTAATACCAAGGTGAATCCAAAGGAGAACATTTTGGCCATTACATTGAGAAGTGGGAAGGTGATAGAAAATCCTAACAATGCTTAGCAAAATTACAAGCCTACAAAAGATGGTGTTGAAGAGGAGGAACTTGTGCATGAGAATGTCAAAAATGCTGGAAAGCGAAGGTAGGATAATATTGAGGAGGCAGTTCCACCCACTCCTTCCTCATAAGTCAAGCCATATGTCCCACCAATCTTGTTCCCTAATAGGCTGAAAAAAGGAGCAATGACAAGAACTTTCTGAAGTTCTTGGACATGTTTAAGAAGATCGACACCAACATTCATTTTACAGAGGTCATTGCTCAAATGCCAAACTATGCAAAGTTTCTGAAGGAGATTATATCAAATAAGAGGAAACTCAGAGAACAAGCCACAATTGCCTTAACTGAGGAGTGTAGTGCTATTGTTCAGAATAAACTACCTCCCAAGCTAAAGAACCCATGGAGTTTTACTATCTCTTATACTATTGGTAGTTTAGGCATTTAGTGTTGCTTATGTGATTTAAGAGCGAGCACTAATTTGATGTCATTATCTATTTTCATGAGGCTTGAAATAGGAAAATTGGAGCCAACCTCAGTGTCTGTCCACCTCGCTGACCGGTCAATCAAGTATCCTTATGGAAAAATTGAGGATGTGTTGGTTAAAGTGGGGAAGTTCTATTTCCCTACTAATTTTCTAGTTCAAAAGATGGAAGAAGATATAGATATCCCGATAATCTTAGAGAGGCCGTTCCAAGCCACTAGTACGGCGCTCATCGATGTAGAGTAAGGAAAGCTGACATTCCGAGTAGAAAAAAAGGAGCATGTATATAACGTGTTCAAAGCGTCGATGAATGCATCACTAGAGGATGCATGCCTTATGGTGGAAAGATTGAAGCGACCTAAAGAGGAACCAAAGAGCATAGACATTGACTTGAGAAGGCCACTTGAGATGTTATTTAAGCAACCTCTCCAAGAGGCAAAGTCAAGCACAACACTTTCCATTGCAAAGTCGGCTCCTTTAGAGCTCAAGCAGTCTTACCTTCCTCTAAAGCATAATTTTCTAGGAAGTGACTTCAATGAGGGAGAGAAAGTGCTTCTTTTTAACGCCTACAGTGGGACAATCTCATGGAAATGAAAGAAAAATCAATTGTTGGGACCATTCACAGTGTGCAAAGTGTATCTTAAGGAGCAGCCGATATTGGAAGTAAAAGGTCTGGGGTGATTAAAATTCACAGAAGCAATTTAAGACCTTATCATCTTGGTGATCGTCCTCCTTAGAAGTAAAAGGAGGCACGTCTAGCTAGAGGCATTAAATCTAGCGCTTATTGGGAAGCAATCTAATTTCTATCTTAGTTGTTTTTCTTTTTGTTTTGTTAGTTTAGTTCATTTTATTCTTGGTTTGATTTTGTTCTTTTTGTAGGTCCATGAGAAAGATCAAAGCATGATTTATATCTTCTCAAAGAAACCTCTAATTGGTCTTCAACCAAGGAGTTTTCCTCTGCCCTCACCTTTCGTTTTAGTTTTTAGATGCAATTTATTCGAAGTGTGGGGGTGTTCCTTTTGCTCTGAGTTTATTATTTTTGGACCATTCTATTGTATATTTCTTATGGACTATATAGGACTAATTTCGTTAGGAGTAGAATTTTTCGTGTTGACGTGTGCTGTTTTCTCTATACTCTCTATGCACTTATTGCTTCAACTTTCCCATGATTATTGTAGATGTTGAAGTGATTATCATGTGGATGATTGAGCAAAGTGAATGTAACATGGCGTTCAATGACTATTTAATACTCAGGAAGTTTCGATTTCATTTCTCTTAATGCTTTCTTTTCTCTTAATTTATTTTGTTTTCGCAACATTCAGGACAATGTTGGCCAAGTGTGGGGGAGAGGAGCTACTTTGAATTTTTGCCAAAATTTTGTGTGCTTTAATTGCTAATTTTTTGCGTTCTTGCACGATTTTACATAAGCTTCACTTGAGTTCGATTTAAGTTAAATTTTGGACGCCGAAGATAGTACTAATGCATGTGAGGTTAATCTTTAAGTATTATTTGACATTAGCTACTCAGAGATGGTTAATAGTGAACTTGTTCTTCATTTGAAAAATTTTTATTTCTAATTTAATTTTAAAGTTGTGCAATAATTTTTTAAAGAAAGATGCTAGCTTTTAGAGATTTTTATATAATTTTTAATTACTTACACTCATTTAAATCATTAATGCCAAAAATTTCATGTAATTTAATCCCTTCTAGGTAAATACCCGTAGCCTTGGTACCTTCTATATTGTGTTGAACTTTCAGTGGAGTTGCCTCTAGTTTTAATTAGTTAAATTATTTCATTTAATTTAATAATTTTTCCTTTAATAATTTGCTCAAATGTCAACTTTTTGTTAAATAACTTGAATTACAATTATTTTTTTGTTCCCTTTTGTTTGACATCTAGAATATTCACCAGGATTTTATTACCATAATTGGCCCTGTACGATTGCAAGATTTTGTCAATTAAGTTTTGAATCAGGTCCCAAAGTCATATCTAATAAAAAATCTTCAGTTTTTTTACTATGAATCATCCCAAAAAAAATCTTCTCAAACTTCTCAGGATGAGAAAATCATAGAACCTCAGTTCTTCATCAATCCTGAAATCAAGAGGGTTCTTGTGCCTTGAAAAATAATGCTAAAGTTAGAGAAAACAAAAGGTTGAGATTCTTTGATTGTTCTCCATTTTACGGTATTTGTGTAATGGAAATAAGAGTGATTTCCATTGTTTTCAATTGTGATTTTACTCTAATTATGCAGTGATTGTGATTCCAAAGAGGCAAAGATTTAACCTCAAGATCTAGAACTAAGGGGAGAATTTCGGTTCACGTAGTTATATTTTTACAGTATTTTTCATCAAAACACATGCAATCTGACTAGGTAACAACCTATACATACTCTGATATCAATATAAGAAATAAAAAGGCATGAGCATGTGTAGGTTGTTTCCTAGTCAGATTGTACGCTCATCTGCCAAACTTAGTGCAAATGAAATTTAAAACCAGAATATGCAATATGTATTAATACCAATATGTCATGCATCAATGACCATCCTACAACAAACATGTTAAATCAATGACCTAAGTGATATAAATAACTTGCCAAACAAAATTAGGTCCCTGCAAAATCTTGTTGAAAATAAATGTCCCTAAAAAGCACTCATGACACCATTATTGACCTTCTTGTTGTTGTTGAATACTATCAATAAGTGTTTTAGCATGCTTGACCATCATATAAAAATAGCTCCAGAAAATCACCAAAAGAAAATAAAATGCAAAACTACAGCACTTCAGGAAAACAAAATTTGACAAATAGAATGTAACTAAATGTGAGCATTCTAGCGTAGGTGCACAATATCTTTGACTCATGATCAACATAAATCCCGTATCAATAGTAATGAAGCTCAGCATGCCTACTTTTAAGATGTCATATGTGAATTGTTATGCTAAAATATCCTACATTGTAAAAAAAAAAAAAAAGGAAGAGTAAGCAATTTATAAGCGATAAGGGCTCATACTCCCAATACCTTAAGATTTTGGATTAAGATGTGATGTCAAGTCCACTGGTATGTTACTTACTTGGACTCTATTTAGATTTTTCCTTGGTTTTGGGCTCTTGCGTTTTTCAACAAGTGGTATTAGAGCCTGGCTTAGCAAGAGACGAGTATAATGATGTACATTAGTTCTTATGAATGCTAACCTCGCATAACCCAGTTTGGTTCAAGAGTATTTGACAGTAGACTCCAGATTAAGGCTCAACAAGACTTTGCTCGCTATTAAGCTATTAGGCTTGATAGAGTGGTGCATATTTAAGGAGAGTAGGCCCCCGATGTGGAGAAACTCACACTTGGGGGGGAAATTGTTAGGATGTTATGTGTGAGTTGTTGTGCAAAAATATCCCACATCAGAAAAGTGAGAGAAGAGCAAGCAACTTATAAATGATAAGAATTCATATTTTTAATACTTTAAAGTTTTGGGTTAAGATATAGCGTCAAACTCATTTGTATGTTACTTATTTGGATCCTACTTAGATTTATTCTCAATTTTGAGCTCTCGCATTTCTTTACACCAACAATAAAGAGATTTTAATTAATGATTAATAAAAGTGATCATAATATTTAAAAACAAAAATCAAGTATAAAGACACATAAGAAGATACACACAAAGGAAATGTATTCAAGGTATTTAACACAGGTGCTGAGCATCGTTGACGTGAATTCTGCATCCAGTAGTTACGAAATTCAGCAAGCTTTCAATGAAAAGTTTCAATTAATTGTTAATAAGATAGTACAGCATATCTCAAAAATTAAGTACCGAGTAACATAAGAAGATGCGCAATAAAAAACTATGTGGCTATTTAATACAAGACCACAAACACAGGACAGTATGACAGTGACATTGCATAAACATCCCATCCAGCATTGTCCGACAACCAAATCAGACGAAAATACACAGGCGCGTATCTACATATACCTGATGCTAATAAAATTACGATGAG
The DNA here is from genome assembly GCA_037832335.1 of Carallia pectinifolia. NCBI lineage: Eukaryota > Viridiplantae > Streptophyta > Magnoliopsida > Malpighiales > Rhizophoraceae > Carallia > Carallia pectinifolia. Next base: position 12,178,680 of record CM075446.1, read on the forward strand.
ATACGAGAGCAAAGGAAAAAGATAATTTAGGGTATAAAAAAGAGTTGATGCTATCCTTAGGGAACAGAAAAACAAAAGTGGAAACCATATGTAATTGGAACAAATGTCAATGGCTAACAAGGCAAGGTCGTCTTCAGGTATCGACCATTGTATTAAATGCTTTTCATCTACTGAAATGGCGGACACAACGCAAACTAACAACAATGGTATCTTATGTGGCTTTCTTAAAAAAAAATTAAAAAAAAAAAGAAAAAAAAGGACAAAACTTATCTTCAGCCATATGTTACATGACCAATTGTATCGTTGGTCCTTGTACATGAGGCAAGATAATTTCAGCAGCCCCTTTTAGTGGATATCTACTTGGGTTTGTATGGCTGCAAAATGAGTAAATACCCTCATAAATGTAAAGCAGAAAATATAATATAGTCACCATGAAAATTTTTTAGTTTGGAGGGGGAAAAATTTATGAAAATTTGGATGGAGAAAATCCGCACTATCGCTTTCAACACAAACGTCTAAAAAAGAGGACATAGAGCAGAACCCAAAAGTACAAAAGAAAGAGTTCATATCCAGATAAAATCACGACTTAGGACAAAAATAACTGAATATGAGGTAACTGGGAAGTACTTGCTCCTATCAGCCAGTCATTATTTCTTTTATATATTTTCTAGATTTTATTATAGAATCTTCATAGTTCTATAATTAATTCAAGAGAGAGAGAGCAAAACTAAAAGAAACTTTTGATATTCCCAACATCAAGAAACACAGTTAATATCCAATAAATTCAGAAATTAAGAAAAAAAAAGAAAAGAAAAAGGAAACCTCAAAAGAAAAAGACACATTACATTACAGTAAAGAAAATCGTTTGGACCGGTTGACTGCTAATTTTCTTTCTGTACATATCTTAGAAATTTCATCAATAAAGTTTAGAATCATCCACAAGTATGCATGCGAATTTTCACGGCCATTAAAACTATATTACCCTTCATCGTGGTCAATTGGTTAATAAACTGGTCAGCACTAAAGCTTCCTTGCCAAAAGGAATTTTTCTTTCCAACCATCAGTCGTTTTTGAATCCGTTCAAGAACCATCCCGAAGGCTTATCTCTTGGAATAGCTGACAATCATGAGCAAGCCTAGATAATTCTTCGGCCCGTCCACCCTCCTCACACTCATACAATCCCTAACAGCTTTTTGGACACATATTGGTACGCTTTCGGCTGAATGATAACTCAGTTTCAGCAAAATTAATTTGCTGCGCGAATGCACCTTTGTAACAAGAAAGTAACGCCTTGAGCTGATTAGATGCAGAAACAAACACTCTCATGAACATGAGCCTTTGCAAATTCAATTAGCTTAATTGAGAGTTTGCAACCCAAGGTAAAGAAGTTCCCAACATAAACTCCCATTTTATTTAACCGAAACGCATATAAAGGATTGCTCCTAGGCCTTCAGACTTTGGAACAACGAGCTTAAGCGCACTATTTCTCAACTGTAGCTTGGCTTCCTTTTCTACAAACATGCCGAAGTGGAGTTTGATGCCCCAATAATACATCGTGGTTTCTTTGCCTTCTCCCATATCAAACTCAGGGTCCTTCCCGCCTTCTTTTGCTACAATATGCATAAGAGGATGCGTTGTATGATGTTCGTCTCTCCAGACCTGTAGTCCATCTTCATCAACACCAGGCAGGTAAATTTCTACATAAAGAGCAACATCATCCTCTGTGATGTGTGCTCTTGGACCATTGGTGATGAGTGAGTTCCAGCCTGCTGGTTGAGGTTGTTGTTGGACTGCTGCAATGCACTCTGGATGTTCTATTTCACAAAGACAAAGTATGCATCAATAATATGAACACTAGGAAAGAAAAATAACATAGACAAAAATCTAGGATCCTGCTTTATATCGATAAAAAATTCTAAATACTTAGTAAAATGTGTGACCAAGAGTGGTAATCACAAATCATATGCAAAAATAAAATTAGATCAATATGTTTGCAATTAGATTTATTATGCATTCATCAATGAGTAATGACATAAGTATATATGTCAAAACGTGTTCAAGTGCTATTCTGAAAAGCCCACAGGAAAAAAAAAAAAAAAAAAAAGGGCTTAGATGAAGGGGGAAAAGAAAATCAAAACCTATGGGTGAAGGTGAAGCAAGACTTTCTCCATATACAACTCCACAAAATTGCTGGGACCTGCAGAGAGACTTGATTTTTCGGTATGTCTTATGAGTTAGATTATATGTCACTAAATCTTGACATCCCATATGATCGATAAGGGCCAGAATTTCTTTGTCCTGGGACATATATATGGGCTGAAAATTCTGAAAATTAGTCACTGACATCCAACGTTCCCAAGATTCTTTTGCCCCATATTCCTTCATCACCCATATCTCTGTGTTGGCGCTGCCATAGGTATCTCTAAAATACGCGCAAAGGCATCCATTCAAAATTGTCAAGAGCAGGGGAGCACCTTGATCTATCTTAGCAATTTCATCTGCAAGCGGAAAGTCCCAAAACTTTTCCTTTGCTAAATCAAAAGCCACAATTCCATTGACTACTATAATTTGGCCTTGTGGATTAACTCCAGCCGTCTTTCTTGTGAGCCAGTGCAAGGCTCCATTCAAAGGGGTTTGAACCGAACGGAAACTTGTTTCCAAAATACAATCCGGAAAATCACATCCCAAAACTCTCCAAGTGTTTGCTTGTAGGGAATATACCTGAAACTGCCTCACCTTAATGTAGCGGGAGTGCACCCGGGCAAGCACTTTGTAATCACCACTCGAAACATCATGACCGAAACCACAAACTCGATATTCCTCCATCTCGTCAGGCAGGTACAAGATAAAAGGACATGGAGGCAGTTTCTTGTAAAATCGGGTCAATGGGCACCAAAGGATAGTTGGATTGCTCACACCGTCTCGGTCAATCAAAAAACATACGAGGCCATTGCAAGAGCCAATAATATGTAGGTTGCAGCCTTGGCAAAAACCAAGATTATCCGGAATTTGGGTCGGTGAAGACAACAGGTACCAACTCTTCGAATTCCCTGTGGTGGGGAGACCGACACAGGTTTTTGCAACCTCGTAATCTCCTGTCTTGATTAATGTTTCCGGGTTTAGTGATGGAAGAAAAACATACTCAGTCATCGCCAGTCCGCTCAGGGGCCAGATAAGGATTCGATTATTTAGACCCAGAAGCTCCTGTCTGTGGAAAACGCAGTTGATCAAGGGAATCCAAGATTTGCATGTGAATGCGAAGCGTACGAGAGCTTTGGTTGGTAATCTTGAAAGGATATCTATTTCTATATCCCTGGGGAAGGAGGCCGCTACGGCAGTCATAGTTCGGAGAGCGTGGTGTGATCCTCCGGTGGTGGCGACGGCCGCGTGTTAGGGTTTGCATCAAATCAAGAAAATTTGGGTCGAGGAGATCAGAAATTTTAGAGAGAAGGGAAATACTTTAGAGAGACTTTGATACTTTTCCGTTGTGTTATTCTTTTCTGTTAGCGACGTTTATATGGATGACTTACAACAACTTGACGTCCGTTTGAAAGTGGACGGAAATTACTGACATGGCTTTAACAGAATTCCTAATGCCCAATCAATGATTGCCAACTGGATAATTATTCCTTTTTTTTTTTTTTTTCTTTCTAGAGCCGGTAGTCCAACCGTAAAAGAAAAGAGGTGAAAGAGGCTTGACGTTAGAAACCCAGATTAAAATATTTGTCCTAAACAATTTACTAATTGAATTTATTAACACCCTTAACAGACTCAACAGTAACAACCTCCCTATCTATAGAAACAATTTGCCCAGCTCCCTAACACAGCGGTGGCTATGCTCCTACTTCTCCACCCCTTTACTCTACTTCACTCACAAACCCTAACCGAAGGAGAAAAAAATTGGTTCTGACCTAAAACGTTTTACACCCAACAAAATGGTTCGGGTTACTTTGTAATTTTTATATATATACTATATAACTAGTTTTTGTGAATTGTTTTATTGATGTGATAATAAGAGGAGGCTTGTAACAAATATGACGAGTCTACTTGTCCTTGCCCCTACATTTCATGATACATGTATGCATTGCATCTGTGCCAAATTATGTCTGACAAACTATTACTCACTGAATTTGAGAACCATTAACCACCTAGGAACATGTGATTTATATATCAAGACTCCTTGACAGGCCTTCTACAATTGAGGATTGCAGTCTCTGATCAGGCAAGAATGCATGGTCATACAAAGGAGGTAGAAGAACTATGAAAACAGGTCCACCATATAATTTTAGTAGTCCGTTCATGAAGCATGATGCGGAGAAAAAAAAAAAAAACAAAAAAAAACGCACCATGCATTACAGCCAGAGGGCGGAAATTAATTAGCACGTAAAACTTGGGAGAAAAAAAAAAAAAATATATATATATATATATATATTCTGAAGTTGAGAGAAAATTTTAATCTTTCTCTTTCTGGGGAGATTCTTGGTATTTTCGTAAATTTAAAAGAATATTAAAATATTTATAATTATGAAAGTTCTATCATAATTAGAATTAAGATTCAAAGTTAATATAAATCTAATTATACTCACATAAGAATTCTCTTGATTTATATATTTTTACTTTGACTATAGTTAAATTTCTATAACTATAAATTCTATAATGAAGTAAAATAATAAAAAAAACTATTTCACAAATCCTAAATTTTTAGAAAAGAAAAAAGATTAAAAAATCTCTCAAATTTATCTATAATTTTTTCCTCAAAATAAAAAAAAACTACTTCCAAATTTGTTATCCTAAAAAGGAAAAAAAATTCTTTTTATTTTCTAAAATAAATTTTTAAAAAAATCCTAAAAAATAATACTCAAAATTTATAATTTTTTTATTTTTTCTTTTAAATAAAATAAAGTAAAATAAATTTTTAAAAAAATATGATTAAATCTCCACATTATGCGAGTCTATTACTAGTATATATTTATAAAATCAAAACTAAAAGAAAATTAATTAGGATCCATGCATAGATTCCTACAAGTCGTGCCTATGCTTTAGTTTTTGATTATGCACCAAACGGTAATTTTGTTGATACATCCTGTCACAAGAACCTAGCAATTGCTAATGACATTTGAGACTGCAGTAGCTATATGATTATTAACTCAACCGGCAATGAATAATATGCTATTCCCTATTCTTGTTGCTTCTGAAATGGCCAGGTTAGCATATTCTGTTACATTTCTCTCCAGTTTCTGATTTTTATTGACAGGCTAAACCAGCCATGATTTTGGCCACTTGTGACCTTACCTCCTACATTTAAGGAAAACCATGTTTCAAGAGCTTTGATTCTGCAAATAAACTGTGGATTAGAACATTGGAATATTTACAGGCCACAGAGAGAAATCAATATCGAGTTGATTTCAACAGTAATCGGTCCAATTATCCTCCCACGATTGGAAATTCGCTAATGCTCTGTGCGTTGGGTACAGCCAATGCCACATTGGCTTGGGATAGTTAAAAGCACTGGATCTCAAGACAATTGTGAATGCCACGCAACATTATAGGCAGCCAAGACTTGTAATTTGCATGTTGGATGAGCAAAGGTCAGCAGAAGCCAGCAAGGGGGTTCCAACCACAGTAATGCATAAAAAAAAAAAATAATGTTTTAGCAAGGTAAGACCCACAATTCCTTCTATGCAGGTTATCATGTTGTTCTTGTACATATCCAGTAGAATCAGCCTAATTTCATTAGTAATTAACAGCCGGATCTAATTGCGATGATCATGACCATATTCAGACTCATTAATATACAAGAAAGCATTACCTTTCTTGTCTGGAACTTCTGGAGAATGATGTTCATGGTCGTACATAACATACTCTTCTGCCCGGAGTGAACTCCCACAAGAAAATCACGCCTCCAAGATGTTAAGAATTTAAGACTTTGCAGTATGCTTGTTAAGGATCTTGCAGTAACAATCCCATTTACAAAAGCTATACATTTCATATTTGGCTGTACCTTGATAAAGAAAAAAAGCACGAGACTTTATAGAGGATACTCTAACCATGTCTCGTTAATTTTTTTCTGCCATCACTCATCTGACAAAAAACTCAACTAAAACAGAGCATGAGACAGAAAAAAAACAAGAACAAAATTCTGGATGGAAGTAGCTGCGGCCTTACATATGACATGCCCCACATTTCCCAGTAAAAAGTTGAAAGAAAAAGTGAGAACAGCTAAATGAACAAAAAGATGTAATGTAGCAAAGAGCTAATTATGTGAATTCCCCAGAAACAAAGTTTAACATAATTTTCGGGAAGAAAACATTCAGCACTCTGTTGCAAACCCGAAGTTTGAAAGAATTCCAATAAGGCGTAAAAGCTTTATTGAGAAAAATGGCTCCTTTAAAGCCTCTACATGTGATATGTTCACATGAAATGCCATCTACAGGAAATCGAAAAGAAGATCCATCGTAAATAGAAAGAAAGCCAATGCATCAATAGTCAATTTTGTTTTCCACACCAAATGAATTATTGGATATTTACAAATCAATATTTCCATTTTCGTATGATGTATCTGCTACCGGATATATTTAAGGAACATCACATAATTCTAGATGTTTTTGTATTTCACAGCCCAAGACCACAGATGGTTCTTGATTATGGTCTGATTATGTTCTTAATTCATTGAACCCAGGAAAAAGATATTGCTGCTTTCATATAAACTAGCTGCAGTAAAGTTTTGATATGTACAAGGAACAAATACAAGCAGTTTCTTAAATAGAAAAATGGCATCAATTGTAACATTTATTCTTGGAAATTTGTTATGGGGAAAACCGAAGCCTATTATTTCTGCTTGCCATATGGATGTCACTCAAAGCATCATCAAACTGATTGCTGGAAAAAAAAAAAAAAAAATTTCTACTCATGCATTTCTCTACCTCTTGTGCAGCCATCTGAGACGACGTGTGCAGCCTAGGCTAGAAATGTGTCACGAATAGCTCCTTCTGCTCCAATTGATTTATCCCGTTCGGGATCATCACCGCTCAGAAGAATTTGACAGGCCTTCAGAAAAGTCAAAGTATCAAAATCTTGCCATCAAAGGATAGACAATGAAGTAAAAACTTTTCATTAAAGTTTTACAATCAAAAACTGCCCGCAAATGTTACTCTGTGAAGTTCCAGGTGGTGCTTCAATTTTGCATACCAGCTCAGAGTCATTTTGTTCCCTCCATTTCTTGGTGACAGTTATGTCAGTTAAAGGAGCTGGAGCTGGTCTGTTGAAGATGCTGCTGTAATTTGAAATCATTATTTATTTGAAAGCTTAAGTGATGATGTTTGTATGGCATCATTGAGTTTTGACAAGCTATGCTTGTTATAATTACGTAATTTGAATCTTAAGCTAAAATTTGAATTTTGAATTATAACAGCTAGTTACTTTTTGCTGCTTTGTATCTGAAATTTTGATATACATATCAGAAAATGTATCAAAGAGAAAAAAAAAAAAAAAAAAGCCATTCTTGCAGCAACTTGATCTCTCTCTCTCTCTCGGCTCTCTCTCAATTTTAATTTATTCTTCTTTGCTTTTGCTGCAAGCATTTTCTGAAGTCAGAACAGCTACATTCTGTCTCTGAACCGATAATCTGGTATCAGAGCTCAGAAGATCCTTCTGTGGTCAATTGAGAAAGTGAGTGAGTAAGAAATTTCAAGTTTGAGGGTGAGGTAAAACCAGAGTGTCCCTAAACACCAACCAAACCCACTTCAAAAGGCTTCAGCTAGCTTTACTCCACAACCTCCTCCAAAGTTCACTGATGAAAATTACACGCAGTGGGCTGTCATGATGAGGACTTACTTGAGGGATTTTGACCTTTGGAAAGTAACTGAAAGTGGCATTGGGCCAGCTCCCATACAACCAAACCCAACTTTAGCTCAGCTGAAACATCACAGTGAGCAAGCTGCAAAAAAATATAAAGCTCTTACTTGCATCCAAACCTCAGTTACTGAACCCATATTCAACAGGATTATGTCCTGTGAATCAGCAAAAGAGGCTTGGGATAGGCTCAAAGAGGAGTATGGAGGGAGTCAAAAGATAAGATCCATGCAGCTGCTTAACTTGAGAAGACAATTTGAAGTCTTGAAAATGCAAGAGTCAGAAACTGTTAAAGATTACAGTGACAGACTTCGCAAGGTTGTAAATTAAATCAGAGTTCTTAGGGAAGATTTCCCTGACAAGAACATTGTGCAAAAGGTTCTTATGAGCATTCTAGAGAGGTTTGAATCCAAAATCTCCTCTCTGAAAGACTTAAGGGATCTTAACACCATCTCCTTGGGAGAATTGATAAGTGCTCTTCAAGCCCAAGAGCAGAGGAGACTTTTGAGACAGGAAGTCACACCAGATGCTACACTTCCAGCTCAATATAAGTAGAAAGGGTTTCAAAAAAGGAAGCAAGGAGGGAAGCAACATGGAAAGAACAATGAAGCTGCCAAGTCAGAGGGCAAAAGGCAGTATGCTTCTTGTGAGTATTGTAAAAAAACTAATCATGCTTCCAAGTTTTGCTGGAGGAGACCTGACATTGTCTGCAAGACTTGCAACAAGAAGGGTCATTCTGAAAAAATATGCAAGAACAAGGATAAAAAGAAGCAGGCTCAGCAGCAAAAGACTCAAACATCAAAGCAAGAAGCTCAAATTGAACAGGTTGAAGAACATTTGTTTGCTGCAAACACTAAAATAGATTAGTGTGGTCCTGGCACTTAGTTAGTGGACAGTGGTTGTACAAACCACATGTCCCCCAATCCTTCTGTCTTCAAATCACTTGACAGATCCTTTAAATCAAAGGCAAAGATTGGGAATTGGGAGTTGTTGCAAGCTCAAGGGAAAGGCATAGCTGTTGTTCAAACAAACACTGGTACAAAAATGATCTCTAATGTTTTGTTTGTTCCTAACATTAGTCAAAATCTTCTCAGTGTTGGACAGCTCATAGAAAAGGGTTTTACCTTACTTTTCAAAGACAAATGTTGTAGTATTTATGATTCTACTAATACCTTGTTGATCTATGTACCAATGAATGGGAAAAGCTTTCATTTGGATACAACGGATGTGTATCACTTGGCCTTACCAGCAAGCTAAGATGACTCAGTCTTGTGGCACAAGAGACTTGGTCACTTTCATTATGCAGGCATTGAATTGATGCAAAAGAAAGAGTTGGTCAGTGATTTGCCTATTATCACTCAACCTGATGGTGTTTGTAAAGCCTGTCAATTGGGAAAGCAAACCAGACTTCCATTCTCTGGTCAGTTCTCTCGAGCCAAACATAAGCTTGAACTTATTTATTCAGACCTGTGTGGTCCCATGAAGACTGATTCATTGGGAGGCAGCAAATATTATATCATCTTCATAGATGATTTTAGCAGGTTTTGCTGGATTTTCTTTCTCAAATTCAAATATGAATTTGCTAATGTTTTCTTGAAGTTCAAATTATGGATTGAGAAGCAGTCAAGCTGCATGATCAAAGCCATTAGAACAGACAATGGCACTAAGTTCACATCTGAGGCTTTTAAATTTGTTTGCTCAAATACTGGCATCCAACAATAGTTCACTGCACCTTATTCACCTCAACAGAATGGGGTCAGTGAAAGGAAAAATAGAACTATCATGGAAATGACCAGGTGTATGCTCAGTGAAAAGGATCTTCCAAACAGGTTTTGGGCAGAAGCAGCAGCCACTTCAGTCTATCTGTTGAATAGACTTTCAACCAAAGCTCTCATAAAATCCACTCCATTTCAGGCATGGTTTGGCTATAAGCCTTCACTGAGCCACTTAAAGGTCTTTGGTTGCATATGTTATGCTCATGTGGTAGCTGATAAAAGGAGTAAGCTGGATTATAAAGCCTCTGTTGTTGTTTTCATTGGCCACACTAACATACCTGGCAAGTACATGATATTCAATCCCGTCTCCAACAAAATCTCTGTTAGCAGAGATCTTAAATTTAATGAAGATGAAAAGTGGAATTGGAGTAAAGCAGCTGCAGATCAAGTTCAAATGCTGAGCCCTGTCAATGTACAAGCCTTGGATCAACAACAAAACTAATCTGATGATGAGGATACTGATGATTTACCAACTAGAGGGACCAGATTGCTTGGTGACATCTATGATAGATGTAATAAAGCTATCTATGAACCTGTAACTTACCAGGAAGCATCTGAATTCCTAGAATGGAGGAAAGCCATGCAGGAGGAGATCAATGCAATTAACAAGAATGAGACTTGGATTCTAGTCTCTAAACCAGCAAACAAAAGGCCAGTGGCAGTGAAATGGATTTTTAGGGTTAAACTAAACTCGGATGGATCAGTCAACAAGCACAAAGCAAGACTTGTTGCAAAAGGATTCTCACAGCAGCCAGGAGTGGACTTCTCAGAAACCTTTACTCCTGTTGCAAGACTAGACACAATCAAACTTCTCTTGGCAATTGCTGCACAAACAGGACTCTATGTACATCAACTAGATGTTAAATCAGCATTTCTGAATGGTGTGATCCAGGAGGAAATTTATGTCACTCAACCTGAAGGGTATGTCAAAGAAGGAGAAGAGGATAAAGTTTATCTTCTCAAAAAGGCACTTTATGGCCTGAAACATGCTCCAAGAGCCTGGTACTCCAGAATCCATGATCATTTTCTCAAGTTGGGCTTCAGTAGAAGCAGCAGTGAAGCAACTTTGTATGTCAAAATGGAAAGAACTCATTGTTTGTATGTCTCCTTGTATGTGGATGACATAATGATCATTGGAGACTCACTGAAGCTGATTGCTCAGTTTAAGAGGAACTTGCAAGATCAATTTGAAACGACTGATCTTGGAGAGATGAATTACTTCCTTAGGTTGGAAGTGTTTCAGTCAAATACTGGTATTTTTGTAAACCAGTCCAAGTATGCAAGAAGTGTGCTCTCAAAGTTCAAGATGCTTGAATGTAAAAGTTCATTTACCCCTCTTATTCCTGGGACTAAACTGTCAAAAGAAGATGGAACTCCAAAGGCTCATGACTCCTTATACAGAAGGCTTATTGGTTGTTTGCTCTACCTATCAGCCACAAGATCTGATATCATGTATGTTGTAAGCTTGCTGTCTCGTTTCATGCGTTCCCCAACAGAGACTCATTTTAAGCTTGCCAAAAGAGTTCTCAGATACATTAAAGGATCTGTGAAGCCTGGAATCATGTTTGAGAGATCAAATGAACTGAAGTTAGTGGGCTATAGTGACAGTGATTGGGCAGGATCAGTTGATGATTTGAGGAGCACTTCTGGCAATGTTTTTTCTTTGGGATCTGCAGTGTTCAATTGGAGTTCCAGAAAGCAACCCACAGTGGCTCAATCCACATTAGAAGCTGAGTATATAGCTGCAGCTTCCACTATAAACCAAGCAATTTGGTTGAGAAAAATCCTTTTTGATTTCCAATTGCAAGAAAAGGAACTAACTGTCATCTTTTGTGACAATCAGTCCACCATTTCCATTTCAAAAAATCCCGTACAGCATGGGAGGACTAAACACTTTAAGATTAAGCTTCATTTCATTAGGGAAGCTCAAGATGAAGGTCAAGTGAGCTTGGTTTACTGCAGCAGCAAAGATCAAATTGCAGATATCATGACTAAGGGGCTGCACAAGCCAAGGTTTGAAGAATTAAGAAGTGCATTGGGCATGCAAAATGTAAGCACCAAGGAGGAGTGAAGTTCTAGGTGGTGCTTCAATTTTGCATACCAGCTCAGAGTCATTTTGTTCCCTCCATTTCTTGGTGACAGTTATGTCAGTTAAAGGAGCTGGAGCTGGTCTGTTGAAGATGCTGCTGTAATTTGAAATCATTATCTATTTGAAAGCTTAAGTGATGATGTTTGTATGGCATCATTGAGTTTTAACAAGTTATGCTTGTTATAATTATGTAATTTGAATCTCAAGCTCAAATTTGAATTTTGAATTGTAACAGCTA